>JAQPPZ010016970.1:0-1200000 GCA_028583015.1 Wollemia nobilis | reverse complement strand
ATATAGGAAGATCGATTATGTGGCCAACACTTTATCTAGTTGTACAAGGGGACACCTTGCACATTACAACTTACACATTAACACTTGTGCATTTATTACGTTGCTTGAAGTAACTAGCCAAATTCCCACTAAAGTAATCTCCTATTCTAACTATGTGCCAAAGGTGGTACATTTACATCACTCAAATGATGTAATATACTCTAACAAAACCACAGGCCTTTGGCAATCCTGTCGAATCCAACTCCTCCAACTATAAAAACATGATCATTATAGGATACAAAGTGGGAAAATGTGAGAGAATCATGGGGTATTGAATCTTCCATAATTTTCCATGCTGACTACCGTAGATTAAAAACCACCACCTTAATTGACTCCAATGTGATGAAATAGAAGTTTCCTCCATAGAAAACTGCTTCACTACAGAGATTTGATCTCGGTTCCAAATCAATATTCATGTTCCAAATGTATTATTTGGAATTATAAATGGTTACTATAGAATTGGAGACCATCATGACAATGTCTTCATCTATGGAGGTTTTGGCCATTGCGATGGTAGGGTGATTTACATGGTGATTTTGAGTAAGTCTGGATGAATTAATTGGCGAGGCAAGTGGATTTCATGTTTTGGTGAGAGGATTGTAGATGAGGAGATAGATAAAATTAGATGAATGTATAACAAAGTAGAGAATTCATGATGATGCAACAAGGAGCCGCAGATCATGTCGACAATGATTAGGGAGAAACATGAGAGAAATCAGATGCCCTTTTCAACGAAAGGTGTTGTAGGCTCTGCATATTTTGTGCTGATCGTGCTTTCTAAAAATTATCAACCATGGTCTAGATTCATGCATTTGAAAGCATTACTTTGTGAATGAAGGCAAAGACATAAGAGACATCCATATTTTGGACATGAACTTAAACCTCACCAAGTCTTCCATGGGTAGTTTGGTGATGATTATCTCCAAAATATGTTTGGGAAGGATTATCAATAGCTCAAACCAAGGTTATGCATAAGGGGTTGGACCTGAAATATACTTGTAAATAAATGCCCTATCCTAATCGAAATCAAGTCAAATCCTAAGAAAATCGAATCAATCATATTTACACCAATATTTGGGGGTATTTGAAGCTCTAAAAAGTAAGGTCATATTTGGGGAAAATTTTGACCCATTAAATCACCTTATAACTCTATAAAAACATAACCATTAGATCAGGCTCAAAAATAGCTTTCCAAGGAGTATAAATATGCCTATGTTTGGATATATATTGTGGCAAATTGACCCTAACAAAAAATTGGTCCTAAAAATTTTAGGCAAATGGGGAGATGTTGAGGGTCATTATATTCACCAATTTCTAATTTTAGAAATCCTAGTATTCACCCAATTTGTGAATATTCATCATTGTGTATAACCATGGCTCACACTCCATATTTATATAACTCTAATAACATGAATGCATAAATAAATTATCAATAAACTTGTTAGCACTCCATTTTTCTCTGACTTTAATAACATGAATGCAGAAATAAATAATCAATAAAATTGCTACTAGTTTTGATTATAATTAAACTCTAATGCAAAATTTTATGGCCCTTTCTAATTGAAATTCAAAGACGCGGTTGTAGCCGTATTTGTGACATAGGTCAACAATCAACAAAAATTGGAATGTCCCAATTTTATTTTACCATTTTTACCTAGATGGATAATATTATCCATCTAGTAGCTAAACTTCAAACCCATTCCATATAGAATTCTCATTAAAAACTCCCCATTGGTGCATAATCACATACACTAAATCGAATTCAAAATTCTTGATAAAATTTTCCCATTGGTGGTATAATCACATGCGCTAATCCCAATTCAACATGCACATATCATCATGATATCACCGTTACATATCATCGTGACATCACCGTTACATCTAACATAGAACACAAGTTTAACATTAATTTTTTTTTTATTTGATTAGAGTGAGAAACCCTTACTATAAAAATTTAGGATTGATGATTCCCATCCTAGCTATGAGTTCTTGGAAGGTCGAGAGCTAAACTTATCAATAGAGGATTAACACACAACCCCATAAAAAAATAATTGGGTAGACGAGTTGGTGTGGGATGGCTATTTGAGGTCTATAATTCATACCATGGATTCATTCTACTCTAATTCAAATTATACTTGCTACCATAAGCTCTTTTGTCCATATTTGTAGTGCAAGTGGATAAGGTAAGCTTGGTCTCATTGAATTGGAGGTCCATAATTCAAACCTCTATGATGCAAAGAGGGATGCAAAAAAATATTTTGTGGCTTCCATCTAGATAATGATACACCCAAATGGGATGGCACTATAAGCCACTTAAGAGTGAATCTCAAGGTTTTCTCTTTACCCTAAGATTTTCTATCCCTAAGGGCTAGGTGGATTGGTAATGGTCTGTCTAGTCAGGCACTTACCAAGAAGAGGCCTAAGTTCAAACCTTGGGGGAATACCTGTTGCAAAGGTAGTAGTCTAATATAAATTCTTTGAGTGGGTACCATATCAATGATGATGGCACAAATCTCAAGAAATCGATGGTCCCCCTCATGCTAGATCAACAACAACAAGGTGGTATAGGCTTGTTAAGAGTAACCCCTATGGTTTGAACCCTGCACTTGGTGGTTACTAAAAATAGCATGGATATAATCAACTCCCTTATGTATCCCAAAAAGACACACAATCCTATACATGCCATAGTTTGGAACTCGGACCTTCCAAAGAAGAGCCAAACCTTGAACCTTGGACCTTCTAAAGAAAAGCCAAACCTTGAACTGTTGCGCTATCCATCGGGTTGTGTTATCCCCTGGGATTTTCTTTCTTTATTTAGATAGTGTGAAAAATCCTATGATATATGCTTAGGTTTGAGCATTTCCATACATCTATGATCCCTAGTAAGACAAATATCTAAGCTTATCAATAAGGTATTAACACACACATGTCATAGTTTGAACCTTAGACCTACTAAAAAAGAGCCAAAGCTCGAAAAGTTGATGAGTGTCGTCAATGTGCATCATTTAATTTATATTTTCAATCCAAGGCAGTGTCCAATGCTATATACAATAGAGGATATTGACCGTTTTACAATTTATAAATTAAGGCACTTGCTTGTTTTATGGGAACAAAGGTTCATAAGGTCCTTGTAGGAATCAAACTAAACTAGCATCACTTGCAGAATTGAAACCTATTTAACTTACAAAAAATGAACTTTGTTGAAGGAAGAAAGAAACTAATTTATCTTTGCTAAATTTAAATACCATGAAATAAGAATGTTGAAATGAAATAATAGAAGTGACAACGTTGGAATATTAAGCTACTAAACTAAAACTGCTAAAATAGGAAATTACTGCTAAAACTGTAATTAAATTGATGAATTGAAATTACATAAATTAAAATGAAAAATACATAGGAAAGGAAGGTCAGCTAGCTGGAAACATATCAAAACATTCACACATGAAAATAGAATAAACAAGAGAAAAAAATAGAGCATTTACTAAACTACAAAAAAATAACAACAAAAATTGAAAACTGCACTTTTTGACAACAAAATTAGAATATCTGTAAAAATGTGCCATAAGCCCATCCACCAGTCTCAAGAGTGGACCCTTGCTACTAGGTCCAGTGGAAGGATTAAACTACCAAGTATTAAGCTCTACTCAACCAATCACGCATCAAAAGAACATATGAAACCAAACTACACTTTATTGACATATTATATTTTTACAAAATTATTAATAATTTCCTGCAACTACTATGTCTAATTTCAATTTGCCTAATTTATATATTATCTTCAATGTAGGTAGGTGGGGGATATTTATACAAATTCTCCCACATTACCAGCCTATAGTTGACAAATACATTTCAATCCATTTGTTGTCACAAACTGATTTGTTGATTTTGCTGCTATTGAATTTTGTCGAGAATTAGAAAAAATTATGTTTGAAACATCTGTTCTATTGTTATCATCTCCTAATGTTGAGTAATATGCTTCAATTAGGTGGAGTATGATTGGTTGTGATCATCCATGCATTATCTCACTTGCTTTCCCCAAAATTTGGGGAAACGCAGATTTTTAGCCAATTCTACAATTTTTTGATGTAAAAAGGTATTATATTAAATAATTAACAAAATACATTTTTACAAACAAAAAAGAGATGGATAAACATGCCACATGTCTAAAAACATCATCCAAAAAACCATCCCCATCAAAAAAGAGCGTGAACCCAAGAATTTTTTTTTTAACTATTCAACACCACCTTACAAAACTGATGGACAACAAAATAAAATTATTACAAAATGAAGAGGCTCCAATATATGGGTTTAGCCAATCATAGGATTGATTCCCACCCACTAGAAGAAGCAAGATACTTTGGCATCAATTCCCTCCCCTATCCAGAAGTTTTGGGAACATCCACCCAACCATAAACAAATGGCTCTTGGCTGGCAATAATCAATGAAGTTCCTAAATTGATCCAGACATCAAGTCGAGGAGTTGGGGGAGAGAGGAATAGTCATGTAGCCATGACCATATCTGTAAGGACCTTAACCTAGGATAGGAGTATAGTTTGGGAGTGGGTGACACTAATGTCTAGACCTGGACCAAATTTGAGGAGTATCTTATTTAGGAGAAACCCGATTGACTGAGCATGGTGTGTTCTCCCACTGATCAATAAGATCCTGAAGATGAGTGAGCTTCATGGCCACCTTTTTGACATGAAATATAATATAAAAATACATATATGAAATAATATTAGACTTATCAAAAGAAAATATGTGCAAATATAAAGAACACTTACCAAATATGCAATCATTTCTAGCTGTCCATAAACTGAACATGGTTATCATATGAAATAAGCACCACACTTCAAAAAAATAGTCAACAATGGTGGGGGGTCTCCCAAAATTATATTCTTCCACTCAAACATGTCAAAGGAATAGGATCTAAAAAAGGGAAAAAAACCACTCCCAAAGGAAATGAGCATGAGCACAAACCCAAAAAATATGGACAAAGTATTTATATTGAAGACAAAAAGGGCAAGAAGGGTTAGGGATGCCTAAATTTTGGAGATGCTCCCCAATAGGAAGCCCTTGGTGCAAAATACTCCAAGAAAAATAAGAAATTTTGGGCTCCAAGAAAGGATCCCAAGAAGTTTGGAACCTGCGCATCCAAAAAGGCCAAGGGGGGAGACCTTCCATCATTGATTGAGCTTATCAATAATGGGGAGGCAAGGAGAGAGCCATCCATACCCCAATTGGCTCTTATAATTTCATAGCATATTATCCATATACCACTTCTAGTCCTTCTACCAAGGTTGTTGTGAAAGCATTAAAATATTGTGTAACATGAAGTCAGGGAGAGCAGCCTTGATAGCCTCAAAAGTATCCTTGTTAGAGTGACTAAGCCTAAATTTAGCTCTAAAATCATCCCAAGGGAGCCAAAACCTAGTAGGACGAGAAAAGAAATCAGTGATGCATCAAACACCTTTGCAAAATAATCCCAATGCATGAAACCAAGGAACTTGTGCAAGCAGGGTACACTGGTACGTGATAACAGGTGAACACCAAATATTCTTTTGGTTGATGGAGAGACCATGCCAAAAAAATTGGCCATTCTTTCTAAGACAAGGCTTAACACTCTCTCAAGCTTTCCAAATGTTCCTAATGATGAAGGATCCTAACACTTAGATTGACATAGGGGCAACAAGGAGGGAAGGGAACCCCATGCCCTTCCAAATATTATTCCCAAAAGGGGAACCTTCACTAATATAGTGTTGGATGAGAATCTTCCAGGACTCATTTTCTATGAGGGCTCTGATGACCCACTTAACACAAAGGGCCCAACCTTGATGTTGGGTATTGAGAATGCCAAGCCCACCATGGCTTCTAGGAAGACAACAATACTCCTAGGCAACATGGTGGAATCCCGAAGTATTATTAAAAGAGGACCATAAAATATCTTGCAAAAGCTTATCAAGCTTCTTATAGCAATTTTTGGATAGGACCCAGTAGGAAGAATAATAAACATGGGTGGTTGCAAGGAATTTTGTACAAATTTTAAATTTACCAGCAAGGGGGAGCTTCTTAGTGGACCAATAGGTAAGTTTCTGTTCCACCCTATTAACAACATACTTGCATAGCTCTAGCATCAAATCATTAAAGGAAAAAGTAATACCTAAAAAATAAAATATTTCCCCCTCTTGGATGATCTTCCATTGATATTAATTAACTTAGTGGGGCATCAGGCTGAGAGAATGCCTATTTCTCCATTGAATGGAGGATCCAGAAGCCAAACAAAAATTGTCCAGGTAAGCAATCACTTTTTGAATGACACCTTCTTCCTCAATAAGAGTGAGGAAAGAGTCATCAACAAAATTACCATTGATCAACTAAGTCTCATATCTAGGGAGATAAATTCCCTGAATAGATCCCTAAGCAGTGTGGTGAGCTAGTAAATAGCCAAATACTTCAGTAGCAAGGAAATAAAGGGATGGTGCTAATGGGAAGCCTTTTCTAATGGAACAAAAGAGACCAATGGTTGAGGACTTGTGTTTGTTAATGGATAAAATAGTTGAAGCCTCAACAAATAATATTTCCATAGAACTAATGAAGCATGGCCTAAAACCAAGAGCTTTAAGCATGGATAGAATGAATGACGAATAAATCCTATCATAGGCTTTCTCAAAGTCAATTTTTATGAACACGGATTATTGGTTAGAAAAGCAAGCCCACTCCATGCCTTCCCAGACAACAATAATATTGTCAAGGATGAACCTGCCTTGAATGAAGCTAGTTTACTCTGGGTGCATGATAATAGGAAGGAGATGGTGTATGCGTAAATCCAAGGCTTTGGAAATGATCTTATAAGAAAAATTAAGGAGAGTAATAGGTCTCCAATTTATGATGATTTTAGGATCACTAGTCTTGGGGATAATTTAATAATCCCTTGATTAATACTAGGGTACAAAGAACCCTTAGAGAAGGCCTCTTGATAGAATTTGAGAAGATTAGGCCCAACAGTGTCCCAAAGGGATTTGTAGAATTCACAAGGAAAGCCATTGAGACCAAGGGATTTATCGTTGGTCATATGAGAAAGAGCTTCCTCCAAATCCTTCAAAGAGAGGGCTTTTTCACAAGTAACTCTTTGAGACTCAGAAAGTTGCTCTAGGATAACATAAAGGCAAGATTTAAGGGTCTGGTCGCGTTACGAGGAGCGGGCATGAGTCAAAAATATAGTCTAGTAATGTTCTTCAAAAGCAAAGAGAATATTAGGAAGATTATTAACACACTGCATTAATTTTAAGGGATTTAATACCAAAAAATTGATTGTGAGGATGCAAGTGTTGAAAGAACTCCTTGGTACACCTGTCTCCAAATTTGCCTCAGTACAACCTCACCACAATTTGTGCCAATTTGGCATCATAGTGCTCTACCATCATAAGTTGGTGTTTAACCATAGCAAGGTGCCTTTGAAGCTCTTAATTTAAAGGATTGGACTAAAGTTGAGAAGATACCACTTCCAACTCCTGCTTAAGATCAGCATCGGAGTGACAATGAACCTTAGCAATCTTACACTCAAGTGAGCATAGGAAGATGGTAGTGTGTTGGATAGTAGCATTCCACCATTCAATCCATCTTGAGGCCCCTTTTGATCTAGGGACTAGCTTCCAAATTATGATAACATAGGTCCTTAACATGGGGTGGTACAAAATAGAGGTATTAAGGTAAAATTACAAATGAGAAAGAGTAGGGTAGATGAAATCCAAGTGGAAAAGGAAATTGGGAAATCGTTAGACAAGTAGAGCTCAGGGTGGATGGAGACAAAAGGATAAGAATATGAGGGCCACTCAAAGAGAAAAATATTAGAATCTGAAAGCTTGGCTCTATCCAATATTATTAGAATAGGACTCTCACCTTGTTTATTGTTAGACTATATGAACCAGGCACTAGTTGGGAGCGAAGAGGGTAAAAAATAGCTATTGGGGTTAGAGAGCCCCAAATTTTATTTCATGAAAATCCATGATTCTCTTTCCATTATGGCCCACCTCATGGGAAGAAGACCCACTTTATCATGCAAGAATTTAATCTTATTGAATTCCCCACAGAGTAACCAAATACTAGAGGGAAGAGAGATTGTTGCCCAATGCCATAGCACACAACGATCATTGGTATCGTTAGGCGCATAGATGTTGAGCACACCAAGAAGATTGCCATAAATCTCCAACACAACCCAGAAAACATGATTAAAAGGATCACAACCCCAAAATATTAGTTTAGAATGATAAGGTTCTGAAAGATAGATTACTACCCCTCCTTTACCTATGTCACACATAGTATGAAAGGTGTGGCCTCGCATCCATATAAAGGAGCAAGTACTTGATAACATAAATTTAGTGACTTTAAATTCCTGAAGGTAAAGATTATTAATATTACCACTTTTTTTCTTTAAGTCATCCAGACCTTGATGCACCATATACTTGAGCACAGGATCTGTCAAACCCCTTACATTCCAAGACATTCACTTCATAAGACATGATCGAGGAGCATATTTTCTTCGAGGACCTCAGAGTCCTCAAAATTTGCCAAAGATTCAAAGGTATTTGTGAGAAACCTATTATAGTTTTCATAAAAAATGTCTACAATCGCTTGTCCAAAGGAATGCCTGAGGTCTCCCTAATTGGGCTATGAGAGTTATGAGGGTTTCATGAGGGAACTTCACTAGGAAAATTAGATGGAGAAATAGGAAATTCACTTGAGGGAACAAACTTTGGCATAGCTAATGGCTTAGCCGACTGGAGGCTTGAATAATAGGGAAACAAAATTGTTATTACCAAAATATGTATCTACAAGAAGAGATACAAAAGTTCCTTTTATTGAGGTTGCATGAGAGCTTGGTTGAGACTCCTTTTTACCAGATCCCAAAAAAGGTTGTGGTTGGTTTCCTTTGTCGTTCTTCCTGGTGATAGATGTTCATTCCTCTCCATTAGTGAGAGGGGTAGATATAATTGTGTTTGAAGGTGTTGACATCTCTATTGAAGCCCAATTTTTGAATTGATCCTCCATAAGAGGGCAATATTTTATCTTGTGAGCAGAAGACTAACACTGATAATAGGTATTGGGGAGATTGATAAAAACCACCCATTTTAGAAATGGGTCCCCCCAACTTGAATATTAATAGAATCCTTAAGGTCCTTTGAGAGATCAATTTCAACACAAATGCATTTGTATGACTGCACAACATAGACTTTTTATTGCTTCATGCACACAAACTTGCCAATGGGTGTGACAAGTTGTGGAAAAAATGGCCAAAGAGGCAAAGGAAGACCCAACAATTCCACCCAAACAGGGACATGCAAGGAAACATCAACAAAAACTGTAAAATTAGGGTGTCAGGGATAAATAATTAAAAGGGTATTTCTAACATACCAAGGACCTTTGCTCATAACTGCAACGACATGCTACAGATCAACAAACTAAAAATGAAAAAAATATTTCTTAAGATTTGAATATGATCAATTTTTATACCATATGGTTGCCATACTTGCTGAATCCATTGATGGATTAGCGATTCACTAGAAATCCTCCCTAGAAAGTACCCAACCAAGGTGTGACTCTCAAGCCAATTGTAAGCTTTATCAAAATCCTTCATGGGTAGGAAAATGTTCGACACTGAGGAACTACCTTCAAGATAAACTTCCTAAGTCATTTTACTAGTGCCATGGCTCTCTGCAACTACAACTTTACTATCCAATGAAATATCGGCCTAAGAGGCAACCATTGAAAAGGAAGGACCCCTCACCCAAGGTGAAGTAGTTACACATAATGGCACAGTGCGTGTAGATATCGAAAGGGAACTAATGGTATGGTGGTCAATGGAAGAGCAAATAGGCGGTAACAACATGCGAGCAAAAAAACCTAGCAAAATGTCTTTGAGTTTACCATTCTATAATTTTTCCTGTAGCTACTCTAAAACATCTAACTAAAAACTTCTCAAATGCTGTTGGCTTAGACCTGGCCGTGTTGTGTCACTTCCAGATGGTTGGGTATCTCCTCCTTGGTTGGTTTTATGCTCCCAAAGTGGTTTCACCTCCAAATTTGGCGTTCCACCTTAGCTCCCTATTAACCTATAGGTTGTTGCCCGAATGTTTCGGAGCAGAACCTGTAGGTTTTGTTTCCAATAGGTTTCTTGCCCAGTATTAGCTGCAACATTGGTTTCAAAGTGTCACCTCATTTCATAAGCATTTATAAGGTGGGAAAAAATTTCAAATATAGTCAGCCAATCAATTTTTAGAAAAAAAAATTTATAGCTATTTTCCATTATGCTTCATTTATACTAATTAACTTTTAAAATCATGCAAAATAATGACAAAAAATACAGAAAATCAACTAAATAGAAAAATAGTACTCCTTGTCAGTTAATCATGTCAACACTAACATATTAATACATATTAATCAAAATTTTGACAATTTAACTATATTATAGGTCAAAAATATGATAGTTTTCATGTTCACAAAGATAAAATAATGAGGTATTTGAGTGTCTCATCATACCCCACTTAACCTGATGCATGTCCTCATACATTTTGATTTGCTACAACAGTATTGAGGTCCAAATCCTTATGTTAGCTTCCCTAGAACTTGTGGTCTGTTGAGTGATACCCCTTGTTTCTCCTTATCTCTTCTAACTAATTCTAAAATTGTTGTTATGGTTTAGGGTATGAGTCAAAATAGAAAGGTACAAGGATAAGGATAGTGGGTGGCCTGAACTGAAGGCATATCCATTGATGTTGCATTGCAAAAATGACATCTACCATTGTTACTGCTATTTTGTGAGACCACATCAAATTTACAGGTATGATGGGTTCTCTTTCCTCAGAGAAATTGTTAGTTCATCTCATCTACTCTTACATGCTGCCACTACATTTTTAAAATTATCCCTATAAAATTGCTGAAAGTTGGCCACACTCTCTCTGAGATTCTTTAGATATGTGGCTTTGATATTTGGTCTGCCCATCAAGGAAAAGTGTTGGTTGATAAAGACTGTTGGATTGGGCTAAAAATGCCCGAGAAAAAGTCTAGGTCCTATTTCCACAGCTTTGTACTACCTCCATTCCTGTTGCCATTAAATTTGATTATTGAGTGTGAAAGTAAAAACTCTCAATTGCACATCTCGTACATAAATATGGGGCATAAACTACACATCTTCTATTTCTAAAAATTTATGCAAATAAAACTTGCATAGTAGGTTACTTTGGTGCTTAGTGCTTTGCAAAAATACATCCATAAAAAACTGGTTAGAGAATAGGTCATAAGAAATATCTTAATAGATTCTCATAACTTGTCCTTATGTAAAAAAATTCTAAAAAACTTACTATAAAGTGTGACAGGTGCTCTACTATAAGGTATAAATCTCTTACTTTGACTTGTAGTATTATAATTTCCTCATGTTAATACCTATTCCATATTTCATAATTAAAATTTTTGTTACATGATAATACCTGTCTGTACAAGTTTCTGCTACAGGTTTTGCATTGCAACAATTTATCTTAACATGCTCACATAGTTTATGCACACATTATAAACACAATATTCAGTTGAGTCGTTGAAATAGACCATTAACTTAATCCAATTATACAACACCGTTCAAAGTAGGAACGAAGGAGACCCACTTGAAACCAGAAGCTGCCATGCGAGAAATAAGAGGGCACGGAGGCACCTAGTGCCAAGTCCTTTTGTCAGGCTATATATCAGCACTTCGGGCCAACTCATACATGACACGCATATGATTTCCCTATGACCAAAGTAGTATATATGATCCTTATTATGATAGGACGTAGAAAAAACAAAATGGATATGGCATCCGAAGCGCTATCCATCTCTCTCCACCTCTTCAATCCATCAAGCTCCCAAAACCATAGGCCTTTGGCAATCCCGTCGGACCCAACTCCTCTAGCTACAAAAACATGGTCGTTGCAGGCTACCAGGTGGGCAAATGCGAGAGAGTCGTGGGGAATGGAAACTTCCATAAAAGAAACACAAGAGAAATGAGATGCCATTTTTGGTGAAAGGTGTCATAGCCTCTGCATATTCTGTGCTAATCGTGCTTGCTAAACATGATCAACCATGACCTAGATTCATGCCTTTCAGAGCATAACTTCATGAATTAAGGTGAAGATAGAAGATACATCCATCTTTTGGACATGGAATTAAATCTCACCAAGTCTTCCATGAGTAATTTGGCAATGATTATCTCCAAAAGATGTTCGGGAAGGCTTCTCAATAGCTCGCACTCCATATTTCTCTAACTGTAAAGATGTTCAGGAATGCAGAAATAAATGATCAATAAACTTGATACTAGTTCTTATTATAATTGAACTCTAATATAGACTTTTGCTGCCCTTGCTAATCAAAATTCGAAGGCGCGGTTCTAGTCGTATCTTTGATGGAGGTCAATAGTCAACAGAGGTTGGAATGTTCCAATTTTATTTTACATTTTCGACCTGGATGGATAATCTTAGTTAAAATTCAAAAACATTCCATCTAAAATTCTCAGTAAAAACTCCCCATTTGCGGCACAATCACATGCACTAAGCCCAATTCAACATGCACATATCATCGTCACATCACCGTTACATCTAACATAGAAGACAAGTTTAACATTGAATATTTTTTATTTGATTAGTGTGAGATACCATTACAATCAATATTTAGGATTGAGTATTTTCATCTTAGTTATGATTTATTGTAAGGGTGAGAGCTAAACTTATCAATAGAGGATTCACATAGAGCCCCACAAAAAGGTGAGTGGGCAGTCGAGTTGGTGAGAGCTAAACTTATCGATAAAGGATTCACACACAACCCTACAAAAGGTGAGTGGGCAGTCCAGTTGGTGAGAGCTAAACTTATCAATAGAGTATTCACACACAACCCCACAAAAAAGGTGAGTGGGCAGTCGAGTTGGTGAGACCTAAACATATGAATAGAGGATTCACACAGCCCCACAAAAGGATGAGTGGGCAATTGATTTGGTGTGAGGCGATCAGTTGAGGTCTACGATGAGTGGGTCCATAGTTTGAACTTTTGCAATGCGAATGGGAACACAAAAAACTCTCATGTGGATTTCCTCTAGATAGTGGTATATTCATATGGGATGGCAATACCGGCTACCTAAGAGAGGCTCTCGAGATTTTCTCTCTATCCCAAGAGTTTATGTCCCCAAGGGCTCGGTGGATTGGTAGTTGTCTGTTTGGTCAAGCCCTTACCAAGAGACCTAGTTTTAGGGGTATACCTATTGCAAAGGTAGTAGTCTACTTTGAATCCTATGAATGGGTGTCAGACCGATGATGATGGTATGAATCCTGAGCAATTGGTGGTTCCTCACATTGGGTCAACAACAATGAGGTGATATAGGTTGGGAGTAGCCCCTATGGTTTGAACCCTACACTTGGTAGTTACAAAAAATAGTGTGGATGTAACCATCTCCCTTATGTATCCAAAAAAATACACAACCCTACACACACCACGGTTTGAACCTTGGATCTTCTGAATAAGAGCCAAACCCTAAACCTTAGACCTTCTAAAGAATAGTCAAACCTTGAATTGTTGTGCTATACATCGGGTTGCATTGTTCCTTAGGACTTTCTTTATTTAGATAGTGTTAAAAACCCCTATGATTGACGCATATGTTTGAGTATTCCCATTCAGCCATGACCCTTGGCAAGACCAAGATCTAAGCTAATCAATGAGGGATTAACACACATGCTACAGTTTGAACCTTGGACCTCTAATAAAAGCCAAAACTTGAATAGTTGCATCATCTCTAGGAATAGTTTAACATTGAAGTTATCCAGACATCGAGGATTTAAGATTTATAATAATTTCTATTATTATTTTTTATTTTTATTTTTTCACCTATACTCACTATTAAACTACAATATTATATATAGAGAGTTTTAAATATTTTGTCTATCAACTAAAATAAGGAAATAGCTAGATTAGATGGAAGGCTAAGCCTTTAGTTAAAAATAAAAGCATAATAAATATTATAATAATAATTTTGTAAAATTTGGATATGAACAACATTTATTTATTGTAAATATGATGGTAAGAGTTCTCTTAGCAATTAAAGTTGTCAAAGAGAGTACTTTATTTTAAATTTATTCACTAGCTTACTTTGAATGTGCATATGATGGTGGGCTTGATGATGCATGTATTCTAGCTTCTCCATGGTCATGGCAAGGAAAAATTGACATGTTGCCTTGATATTCCTTTGTTTCTAACCCTAGAACCCTATAATGATAGGTGAGTAAGGGGTGGTCCCAAAGTCAGTTTAAGGTCAAGGAAGAAAAAACTCCAATGGGTAGCCACTTCCTTCTCAAATAACTATATGTGATACTTTTGCACCATACGACTCCATCACAATATGTGCATCGTCGACCCTTGTCATTATCCCACTATCCATGCATGTACTTTGAAACCCGTCTTCACTCCTTTCTCTGCTTCGTTCATTCCGAACAGCTCTCTATTTTAAAGGGCCCCTAGCCTTAAAAAAAGTTCCGTTGTTCTATTCAAAGCCCTCTCTATTTTGAAAGGGCCATTCCCCTCTCTATTTTAAAAGGGAGGAAGAGAGGGCCCGTTCTGTAAAGAATAACAACTTATTAAGGTAAGGTAAGGTAAGGTAAGGCCTTTAGGATTTCCTTCGCTTACCTTACTAATAAAGGTGGGGTGAGCTCGGGTGGGGTTGGGGATAGAGGGGCTTTCAATTCTATGCGAGCTTAAAGTGAATAAGTGCTTATCTAAAAGCTATCCCGCTCTCCCGAGCCCTCCTAAGATATGAAGGAAGGAATAAGCCCCCTTTTAAAGTTCTCTAAGCTTAGCCTTTTAAAACAGAGGGGAGAGGGTTTATTTTAAAGCCCTTTTTAGAATAAAACAGAGAGCCCTTTTTAACAGCAGGTAAAACCCCGCCTCAACTTGATTTCTTAAAGAAAATGGCCTAGTTAAAATAGAAGGGGCTTGATCCTCTCTCATTTCAAAAGTTGATAAAGAGCACTCCCCTACCCCATCCCACATTTCAAAGGCAAAGGCCATTTTTAAGCTAAGCCCCCCCTCCTTTTTAAAAGCCAAATTCTGAGATAAGTCAAAACTTTTGAAAGGCTCGCTAGCTCCCCCACCCCACCATTTAAAATGGGGAAAAGTATTCTAGGTTATAAAGAGGAACACCCTCTCCTCTATCATTATTCATTTATAAGGTTGAGTCCACCTTTTTAAATGTTTTAAAGAAAAAGCTCAAAAATATTCTAAATCTTTGAATAAGGATATGGAGCTTTTGTTAGCTTTTGAGGATGTATATTGAAGGAAATGCAACCAAAATATGTAAAATAAGTAATCTATGATAACTATATGATAATGACACTATAATATGCAAGAAAATAAATAGATAGACTTCTACAATAACTTAGTAAATACCATTAATAAAATCTCACGAAAATAGAACAATGAAATATAATGGAGGACTTGAACACTCCAGAATTTTCAATGAAGAACTACATTGTACCTACTCACTACTATAATCTCTCTCTATAGTAACAATATCTCTCTACTCACTCTATACCTTGAAGTCCTATATATAGGAATATATGTGCCTTGGCATTTACTCTACACATGACTCTTCATCTACCTTTCCTATTACTCATGTACATGTGGACTATATGTACATTTACATCATTGCACATTCTAACACTTGTGTATTTATTTCTTTCTTGAGGTAACTACTCAACCTTACTCTAAAGTAAACTCCTACTCTATTTATGTATCCAAGGTGGTACATTGGAATGTATCAAATAAAGTAATATATTTTAACACCCCCTTGTATTACATTATTTGGATATTGAAGACTTTAGTCTTCAATATGGTCTTCATCATTCAAATGTTCTTCAGCTTGATCTGGTCCTTTGTATTGACTTTAATTTACTTTACCCTATATGCCTCCTTGATCTGGTTCCTCTTCTTCTTATTTATCCTTGTATTTGGATCTAATTTTTGTGCTTTCATAAGAGGTTGTACTATCACCTAATTCCTACAAAAATATATTATCTTTCATAAGAGGTTGTCCTTCTTATCACCATTCTTGTTTAGTATAGAGGCTTTCAAAAAAATACTTGAGGCATCATGATAAGATATTGAGTTAGTAGAACTTGAAGTATCAATACTGCATGAGGATTGAAATATCTTCTCTAAGAAGGATTCATTCATTGTTGTTTTTTCTTTAAGTAATTCAATCAATCCTTTTTGTTCTACATTCTCATATTTGTAGCATTTGAATATAAGTAATGTCATATTTAATATTATACCAATGTCTAAAGGAATTTGAATATATTCTTTCCATTACCAATTGCTTCAATGAGATGAACATACAAATAATATTATAGAGTTTCAAAGTTTTCTTCTAAAGCTTCACTATGAATGACTTTTGAAGTAAGTTTCCTTCAAACTTTATAAGTAGATTCTTGATTCTAATTTTTATAACACTTGCTCTTTCCTTTCTAATGATGTTGTTTGTATCATTGTTCACTGTAATCTTTGAAGTAGACATCTTCCTTCCTTCTTAGTTTTAACAGACTATTGTCACTTGGAGACCTTGTATCTCCTAATCTGAATTCTAGGTTGAATTTCAGAATATGACCAAGTTCTAACTTTTAATTCTTCAAATCTTGTAGTATATGATCAATTAATAGAATTATTTTAGCTCTTTAGTATTTTGAGAATAATTTTGATAGATCTTTTGTAGTAGTCTACCTTATGTCTCCCTAGTTTTAAGTATATGCTTAATTTTTTCTAAGAACTTTTCAATTTTACAAGTTTTGTAAAATACCTTTTATCTTACAAGTGTCTGAATGTATTATGAATCTTGATAGTATGCTTAGCTTTCCTAATTTGAGTTGAATTCCTTTTGTCTTTCCTAATTCTGAACTTCACTTTCTTCTCTTATGTCTCCCTAATAATTAGTAAGTAGAAAGCTAAAGATAAATGATGATGCACTATCAAGTTTTAGTAAGGTTCTTTTCCTTCAAGAACTTTTAGTTGAATTAATGTCCCATAAACTAGTGTAAGAGACTAGTGTAGAATTCAAGTTCTAACTTTCAAGAAATTAATGGTTTTGCTTCTATTACCTTCAATTTCCAATGATTCAATTTTCTAAATTCCAAGAAACTAAAGTTTGATGTAGTATTCCTTATATCTCCCTAATTTGGAAATTTAGAAAATAATATTTGCAAACTAGTATTTTAATTTTTCCAATGTTGAAAGCCTTATATCTCCTACTTAATTATTTGCAAATATTTTAATGTTTGAATCTCATGCAATTTGTAATATATTTTAAGATATACTCCCTTTACTTTAATTGTCTTCTAACTCTCTAAGGTTGGTATAAAATTCAACCTTATATTAAGCACCTTGTAATCCTTTGATTTACTTGATTTCTATTCTAAGGTTATAAATTCACCAATGCAATGCAAATTAAACCTTAGATATAAAAATTCGTATACCTCATTTTGCAATTTAATGAAAGCAAACATAAATATACCTTTTAAATTATGTGCATTGATTGGATTTAATGTGCACTCTTGGGGTGCTGGAATTTATCTATCTTCACCTTATGATAATGAGCATTCAATGCTCTCCTTTGAATGGTTCTCATCTATGATGGTCTCTTGCTCCTTTAATGATATGGAACTCAAATGTAAATCTGGTTTATTCATGAGTGCAATGAAATATATAGGCTTACAATAGGAATCACGTAGGTTAAGTGGTTGCAATAATTTGCCAAACATGGCCAACCACTTAACTAACAGATAAAAATATGTTAAACAAGGATGCAACTAACTACTAGATGACAAAGTATAATTCTAATAGTCTAAGTAAACATCCAAAAACTAATAATCTATTTCCAACATGGGCATACTATGCCTCAGATGAATACAAAGTGCAAGAAATGAGAAATAATAATAAAATAATAACTTAGGCTTATAATTAAGCCTAAGATACAATCATATCCTCAACACTCCTCCCAACCATAGAAGCATTGGACCTCAATGCTCTCAACAAATATAGAAATTCATGGGCCATATCATGGTGAGTAATATAGAGAGCCATATGTGGAAAGTGATCATGGTGGGTGACAAGATAAGAAGTTGAATAACCCTATCAAGTGTGATGAGTTTTCATCTCAAAAAATCTATCTAAAATGAGTGGAAGGTAACGATCAGTTCCACTGCTTCTGTAGGGTTGATGATAGGTTCAGGTACCAAATGAGGATCCTAAAATGGTGTTTCTAAAATGCATCACTTATCCAAAGGAAGCCAAAATCTATCTCTAACCTGATATGAGTGACAATTGTGATGCTTGCACATCACTCTCTGCTGCTCTACAGAGTCTCCTACAAGTCCTATGTTATCTTACCCTGAAGGCTCTACTGGTTCTAAATGAAGGAAGTGACCTTAGCTTGCTCCTTCATATGTGCAATTGTGGAAGAGGGAAAATCCAAAGGCAACTTCTATGGAGCAAGTGGTTGTGTGTCCATAGGTGTACCCAAAATGATGCCAATGAAATGGTTGGTATCTTTCTCATGAGTGAGAGTGATGGGTTCCTTAACCACAAGCTCTTGTGATTGTTCAATTTGTGGAAGTGAAGCTTCTTCTTTATCATGAGCCTTTGTTCTTTCTATTGTGTGGGACTTATGCAAGTAGGAGCTAAAATAAGTGGTTGACTTAATGGTTTACGAACTTACCTACAACTTAGTATCAAATTTGATGTGGGTGTAGTGGTTTATATCAAGTATGTCTTATCATGCAAATCCAAGGTGTATGTGTTATTTTTATCATGATATATTGCATTCCTATAAAATTGATAGGGTTTACCAAGAAATATTCCACAACAATCCATCTCAGTGACATAACATTTTACTTTTTCCACAAAATTATTACCAAAAACAAAATTCAAGGTGCAAGTGTGTGTGATGTTAGATGTGGAGTCTACATCCTTCCACCCAAGTGCATATGGTTGGTGATGTGGCTTTATGGGAAGCTTCAACTTCTCAAAAATGGACCTCGCAATGAGATTCTTCTGCAATCCATTATCTATGATACAATCCACATAAACATCATGTGTAAGGTGGGCTCTAGTGACAAACAAATGGTCATGAGCCCCTTGTGCCAAAATATTTTTCATGAGGGTAACTTTGTTTAGTTTACCATTTAAAGCAGGATATTCTTCTTCTATTCCTGTAGTCACAATGGGACCATCATGTAGTTCCTCCATTGTAGGTTGTACAGTTAGGGACTTCTTCTTCTTAATTATTTCAAACATAAACCATTTAGACTTGACATGACCATGCTTTTTATAAAAATTACAGTACATTATTGAAGAAGAAGGATATTTAGAGTGATAAGAAGAAGAATGTGCTTTAGAAGAAGTGGGAGGAGAAGAAGAATGAGGGGAAGAATGAAAAGTGTTCTTCACCTTTTGTTTATGCTAATTTGTGCCTTTGGAACTACTGTCCTATCGATATTTGTAAGAGGCACCAACTTTCTCCTTTGCAAGAGTGGCATATGCTTGAATGCTACATCCAAAGTGAGGAAATCATTAAACTTGATTTCCCTAAAAATTTGATCTTGCAATCCACACATGAACTTGTTAATAAAATCCTTTTCTGAATCTTTCACACCAAGAAGAACCCTTAGCCTATTGAATTGAAAAATGTAGCCAGGAATTGACATACTATAGGCTTTCCTAAATTTGTACCACTTGCTTGTGAGGTTACTTTGGTAATTTGGTGGAAAAAATGTGTTTTTCAAAACTTGGATCAATTATTTCCAAGTCATGGCAGCATTATGGCTTTGTATTTATACAATTTAAATTTTTTCTAGGCCTGTGAGTTTGATTGTGACAAAAGAAAATTGGTCATCTTCAGGAATTTCAGCATAAGAAAACTAAGTTTGCATATCTAAAATCCATGTAGACAAGACATCAGGATCCCTTGATCCGTCATACAATTTGACCTCACATTTTTCTTTGTTGGCATGATTGTGATGAATTTTGACATCATCAAAAGTCTATTGGACAATAATATATTTCACTTTATCTGCCAAAATGTCTATTGCAATAGTAAGGTTTTCCATGTTTAATTTGAGGTTTGTAGCCATGTGCTTACGTGTATATTCCAGACTAGGAGGATTACAAAATGGTTGCAATAACTATCTAGGCTTTAGGAATAATTTTATGGTTTTCCTAATGTAGAAATGTGCCTAGATTACAAAAATTTTGCCTTTACAATTTGCAAAAGGGGTAGTTTTAGTGCTTATTACAAAATTGTAAAAATGAAGCAATTATAATTTTCTCCTTCAATCAAGGGATAATAGCACTAGTACTCATCAATTATGCCCATAATATGCAAAATTTTGGTCCTTAAGTGAAAAAATTATAAAGTTTTGCAAAAATATGTGAAAATAACAAAAAAAGAGAGAATTTCACCTACTTTGTTTGGCGCCAAAAATTTGAAATTTGAATTTTTCAATTGGGTAGGAAAATTGGTTTTCGATGGAAAATTTTGATTTTTTATGCTTGCTATGCAGTCAACTGTGTAGAGTCAATGGTGAAATCAGGTGGGTAACGATCACGTACCAACAACCCAATGCCAATTTCTAAAATATGAAATCAATGGTCAAAGTGGCACTGTATTTGGTGTTAGCCACATGTAGAGCAACAACTCCAACTAGCACATGCACATGTTCATGCTTAAGGGTGACCACCAAATGTTGGTCACTTTCCTATCTGTGGTTCAGTGATTATAAACCACACTTTATCTGTTGCATAGCAAATGTGGGACAAAGTAACAAGTTTTATTTTTAAAATTGAACTTCTGCCTTCATGAATGAAATCCACCAAAACCTAAAAACTAATGCTAGGAAAGAATTAACTCATCAAAAAATAGTTCTTGCTACCGAGAACACATCGAGAAATAAAAATTCGAGCCAAAAACCCTGCCAACAGTCAGGAAAATGCTTGATTGTGATTTTTGTTCACTGAAATCCATAAATTGGCACTGAAAACCCTCGTTGTCACCAAAAATCATCCTCAAATGCCACTTGTCCACGTTGAAGGGTGATTCGTTGTTCAGATTCTCACCAAACTATTGCTTGCCACATGTTGTGTATTGATTAGGGGCGGTTTTAGGGTTTGAAATTCGTGTTTTGATTAGTTGTTGTAAAACTTAGGATACCGTTTAAATTTTTCATTCTTCACTATGATTTTTACTTGTAATATCATAGTTTGGTTTGGTTTCCACCGTCTGTGATCTATGATCCTCCTACAAATCTGTTGAGGCTCATAATATTATCGCTTTTGGGAGCTACACTGTGTTGATATGCTACTATCGAGTTGGGAGGGGCGTAGCCATAACGTCATTTGTCTATTGCATCCTGTGTGGGGAAGTGGCCTCAAGGTCTTCTACAATCAAGATAGTGTTGTATTTGCTACTATTTTTACCTGTGAACACCATAAATAGCAATGGTCGACCATGTTTGCCGATGTCTGATGGTCGTCGAAGGATGTAGAACATGTTTTCGATGGTTGAAGGACCAGTCGGTATGAAGGACCGCGGTGGTGGTGATTCACCATCGATCAGTGGTTGTGATGGGTCATTGATTGGTATCACATGGCCCTTTAGTGTGCCAAAGGGTGGTCGATGTTTTTCATTGAAGCCCGATGAAGGTTAGGCCATCAATCAGTATCAAGCGGCTTAGTAGTGTGCTAATGGGTGGCAAAATAAGGAGCACCTAGAATAGGCTTAAAGCCTATTTTTATCCTTAAGAAGGATAATAAAATATTAATATTAATAAAATATTAATATTAATAAAGTATTAATATTAATATTGATTTTATATCTTTGCATTCACTTGGAGTAGATAACCTCAAAAACTCCTCAATAGATATGCAACTTCAGTTTGCCTATCAAATAGGCCACCATTTAAGGAGAAGAATTTCCAAATAGGAGTTAACCTGATATTATTCCTCTTGGCCACAAATTGGCCTCTAGCTTTTCAACTGCTTCTCAAATATGTGCAATTGATCTTTTGATCTTCAAAACAAACAATTTCTCCAAATAAGAAAAAACTTTTCTTGCCCACACAAAGGCAAGTAATTTTACCCTCTGGTTTTTTGTTAGGGGTATTTTGCACAGGGGTAAATTCTACCCTCTACCACCTCTTGAGCTTCACAAACTGATGTTGTGACTGGCCTCAAGCCAATTTCACATAAGCACCTACCTAGAATATGATGTACTAGTTGCAAAACCCAACTAGACACTTAGCAATGAGGTGGAAAACTTACCTCCCTCTTGCAAAAATTTATCCTTTGACTCTGATTACCATTAATATGGAACTCAAACATTAAGTTGGTTTATTCATGAGTGCAATGAAATATATAGGTTTACAATAGGAATCACATAGGTTAAGTGGTTGAAACAATTTTCTAAACATGGCCAACCACTTAACTAATATATAACAATATACTAAACAAGGATGCAACTAACTACTATATGACAAAGGACAATTCTAATAGTCTAACTAAACATCCAACAACTAATAACCTATTTCCAACATGGGCATACTATGCCTCACGTGAATACAAAGTGCAAGAAATAGAAAATAATAATAAAATAATAACTTAGTCTTATAATTAAGCCTAAGGTACAACCATATCCTCAACATTTAATGACCTTTGATCACTTCTACGCATGTTGCTTGCTGGAGAGATGCTTCACTATCTATGTGTATATGTGATATTACCTGCAGTAGCTATTAATATGCTTCTTCTATATTGAAATAAGTTCTAAGTGGCACTAGATATTTCTCAAGACCTTGTGTCTTCTCCTTAGATGGTGTAGCACTATTATTGATCTTGTAAGGTGTTACTCCATGTGGTGCAGGACTAATAATAGTTCTTAGGCATTGGATATGGTTTTTGAGAATTAAGGATGCTCTTTCATGAGTGTTGAAGCAATGATGAGTATGTTACTCCTTTTGAGCATCCTTTGAATTTCTTTGCAAGCGTTATAATATGAAGATGCTTCTTTCACCCTTTGTGCCAAGTGGCACAAGATGCCTTTCTCTATAAGGACAAGTGGAGATGCTCCTTTACATGCACTCAAGCTTCTAAAATATCTCTTATTATCTTGGTGCCCTTTCACTCCTTTTGTAATCTATATCAAGCTCTTTCGAGCGTGCATCAAACTCCTTGCTTCTCAATGTATGATAGCTCTTCCAGTAAGATGGTGGCTCCTCCTCGATGGTGATGGATCTTGCTACGGTATATTGTAGTTTGTATCAGTGAAGGAAACTCATCCAAGCTCTTTCCTACGTATGCTTGGGTAATATTTGATGGTAATCCTCTCCTTGCACTTCAATTTTGGCCACTTATGTTATGTAAACCTTATGTACTTCTTCTCACTTTCACTCCTTGCAATGGTGTTATCTTACATAGAATCTTTGACCTTTGCAGGTTCGTTCCTTGTGCATTGCACAAGTGGCTTTGGTACTGTGTTAGGTATATTTAGACACCTCAAATGAATGGATATTGAGCCCATGGATGGCTCTATTTTTTTTCTACCAAAGCTTCTACTTTAACCTTTGTAGAATACCCTTTAACCTTGATGATTCGACTCCTTGTAAATTGTAGTAAGCTCGCTTTTGTAGTGTCTTTAGACACTCTGGATTTTGCCCTTATTTTTCTATGTAGAATATGGTGCAATAATATAAATAAATTTATCTTGAGTTGCATCAAAAAATTGAAGCTTACTTCCTTCTTTAATATGGCAACTTCCTTCTCCAATCTTTGGAGGTGATATCACTCCTTTTGGTGGCTTCTCCTTGCCACAACATGTTGTAGGTTTTCTATGCTTAATAGTGTCTTTTGAAACTTCTTTGTACACTTAAACTTTCTCCTATAATAAATACTTAATGAAATTCTTAAAACCTTTAAATATAACTAGTATAATGCACTACTAATAACTCCTTATTCCTCCTTGAAATATACACTATAATCTAGATTAACTCTCACTTAAGAGTAATTTCTTCTTGAATAATAGAAAGTTGATATTCTTCATTCTCTTGAAAAATATCTAACTCCTATTTTTTTCGTAGATTATAAAATTATAAGAAACTATCTTCTGCACTCTCTTGAAGACTTAATGTGCAACCTTCTCCTTGCAACTTTTAAACTCTAATATGGTGCTTAAAAAAAACTTAATAATGAACCAAGTAACTAATGTTCAGGTAATGAAAATTTGCACCAAAGTTTTTTACCTTAATGACTTTTGTAGATGATGTAGTTCTTGGTGATTAGAATCACCAAATTTCTGCCTTGTACTAGATGAAATGGTAGCTCTTCTTTGTTGTCCGAAATAACTATTTAACTTACCAAATTTGCAGCTCTAAAAACCCTTTAACTTGCTGCTCGAAAATGTAGTTTGGTGATTTTTATTATCCTTCAGGATGATCTCTTAAGATCTGAAATTTAGCAATTAGTAATGTTGCCCTTATTGCTACTCTTTTGCAATCAATTTCTCCTTCAAAGTGTTGTCCTTGAATCTCACAAATTTTGTAGAGAACTCCTCCAAATTGTAGCTGATATTTTCCTTCAAGAAACCTTCACTTTTCTGTTGTAAAACCAGTAATCCTCTTTCTCCAAAATAGCCTTCAATGGCATAATGCACTTATATGCCCAAACCTCTTATGCCAAAGATCTCTTGTTTCTAGTTGTTTTACTAATAGAACAATGTTTGATGTGATATCAAGATTAATAGATTATTTGTGAAGGATATTGTGGCTGAGTTTTCCCTATTTAATAATAATGTATTTTGTTGTTTTTAACAATTTTGAATTCAACCACGAGATTCTGATCTAACATCTAGGATATTGATAATAGATTAACATTTAAAATTGGTATATGTAATACATTTGTAATCATGTATTTTTTGTTAGATAAGTTGATTAATATATTTCCTATACCTTTTACCTCATATGTTCTATCATCTACCATAGAAACGGGTTCCTCATATATATATTTTTTAAAAGTACTAAACCATCGTTTTCCCTTGATTCAATGTACCAATAGTTTCCTACTAGACTTTCTATGTCATATCCTTTTTCAATTTTTTTCTTTGAAACTTTAAACATATGATACTCTGATGAAATTGTCATTTTTTCCATTGTTTATTGAAACCCTTTTATATTTCAAATTAAAATATCAAATTTTCCTTTAACCAATTTCAAATTTTAAATCTTCTTATATCTCCCTTCAATTTTATTAGTCAATAATTCAATTTCAAATATCCCTTCAATTTAATTAATTTTTTCTCTTGATTAAGTTCAATCATCATATTTTATTTTTCTTCAATTTCAATCATTCAATTCATCAAATCATTTCAATTTCTCTTTTTTCAATTAATTCATTCTTCAGTAAATTAATTATTCCTTCTTATAGCTCCTATTCAATTTATCAATTTATTATTCACCTTCTTATAACTCCCAAAATAAAATTATTATTCACCTTGTAATTCTCAAAATCAAATCAATAATCAAATATACACCTGAAATATTTAAATGCTTTAAAGGTTAAGGTATATCTTCAATTGATTCTCAAATATCTTTTAATGTTTTATCCACATGATTCACATTCTATCTTTATCTCTACGTTGAACTGCATTCCACAATCAACTAATCTAGGGATATGTTTTGGCCCTTCTGATTGTTTGAATCCTATTTTTCTAGATTACACTCGAATCTTATAATTTTTGCCAAAAATTACCTTTGATGCATTAAAAACCCTAATTAGGCTTGTACACTTCACGACTCTCTCTACATATTCTTAATTTCTCAAGCATAGGTTATTCCAAATGACTTCCCATATTTTAAAAGGTTGGTCACCCTGGCCCAGCTATTTAAAAGAGGGTAAAGAGGGACCTTCCCGATGTAATTATTTGGGTGCAACATTTCCAAAATGCTTCCTTCTGCAATTTTTAATGTATTTTGCATGAAACAATTCTAGAATACTTCTTTTGAGTGTTATAATTTTCCTGAGCATATTCTATATAGAAACAAATAAAGAATACCTTATTTGTAGTAAATATTTGAATGTTATTCTACAATATTCTCTTGTTACAAGTCACACCATAATTGGTGCTTCTCTTGGTCGTCTTCCAATCCATAGGGTAATCAACATATTAGAAGCTTTAGCTTCCATTATCTTCTTCCTCTAATCTTACATTCCTCCAATCTTACAATTATCTCTTCTTGTAGCTATTTCACTCAAGGTGGCTATCATGAAGTCCACTCAATGTACCTCTGATACCACTGTTAGAAAAATATTACTATGCTTCATAGGTTAAGAAAATTTTAGGATCAATAAATAATATTAATAATTAGGCATACATTAAATATACAATAATATCATTAAAATCTCACAAAAAAATTATTTAAACTATTAATGCAATGCATAAATGCATGGATTCATCAATTTACATGTTTTTTGAAAAATAATTTGAAGATATTATATTAAAACAAAGATCATTTACAAGTTGGGATGAGACTTCTCCCAACCTTAGCCAAAGAGAGAACATGTTTACAATAGTAAAAGAAGATTTGCATTCGAGCCAAATATCCTAAACCATATTTCCACAATGGTTGTTCACATGTTTACAAATTTAAAAGAAGATCTACATTGGAGCACAAAACTCCTAAACCATATTTCTACAATTTTTGTTCAAATTAGCTAAATACTGGATTTGCTCACCAACTTGCCTAATCCTCTCATCCTCAATAGCCATGTCACTATGCCACTAAACCCCTACCTCCTTCTCAGTACCCATATTAGACATGAAGTATGCCACTTTAATTAGATCTCTTATTACATAAACTAGAATCACATCATCTAATTCCCTTCAGAATTATTTAATTTGAGTGACAAGAATACTCAACCTCCATGTCTTCAAAGAAAAGTTCCTCATGCAATCCAGAGATCCTACCATTATTTGAAAATCTGATTCTAGGATTATCCTCATGTAACCTTGTATTACTACCCAAATAGAAGCATATTTGATAGCTAAGGCTTTTGATTCGTTGTTTATGGCCCTTCCTAGGCCTTGCAGTTCCCAATAGAGAACTATACCAACATGATTCCTACAAACAACTCCAATTCCAGCTCTATCTGGATTGCCCTTTGTAGCTCCATCAATATTAATTTTAATTCAACCTTATGGAGGTGGTTTCCAACTAGTTATGTCCTTCCCCTATTTAACTTCAATTTCCTTCTCCATTGTCCCTATAACAGCCCAAGTTTCCTCTTCAGCATATACTGCCACAATTTCTGTGACTTTGCTCCAAATGACATGCCAAAATCCATCTAAATATGAAAAGGTTTCTTTAAAAATTCTACCATTTCTATCCAACCACACTTGCCACCAAATTATGTTTAATCCAATATCCTAACCAATATAAAGAGCTTTAGATTTAAATCTACCCCTCTTCCATATTTTCCAAATATTAATATAAATCAAATCACCATTAGCTCAAATTTTATAAGATAAAAACCATCTCTCCTAGATCTGGTGCATGAATGGGCACTCAAACATCAAGTGGTCATATGTTTCATCACTCTTGTAGAATAAAACACATTGATATGGGCCAATTATTCCCCTATGTCTGATATTATCAAAAATTAAGAATTCCATTATGCCTGAACTGCTAGGCAAAAAAGTTTACTTTTGACCAACCCTTGGAATGCCAAATAATTTTCCAATCCTCAACTTGATATGAATTATAAGGAGGCTCTTGAAGGTATATCCATCCTTCACTGTGTAGACACAAAGGCTCCCATAGCCCAAAGCTAATTCATCCTCCTCATATCTAACTATAAAAAATATTTCTTCTAATATTTTAGTCATGATGGGTGTCAATTTCGGAGGGATTGAAATTGGCCACTCATTCAATTTCTTAAACTGCTTAAACTTATAATCCCCCAGATGACTAGTGTTGAAATAAATTTCAATTTGGACCCAAACCCTAGTTTCCATGGTTGATTTTATTGGTTGCAGTTCTAGAAATTCAATAATGATAGGTGGGTATTAATCCCATGAATCTATCTAAAAATGTGCCTTCTCCCCTCTCCCCACTTTCCAAAATAATACATATTTCACTACCTGAGATCCTAACTTTAGAACCTACCAAAATAAGGATCTATTACCATACAAATGGAAATGATCCACCTCATTTGGGTTTACCTGTCCCAATTATTTACTAGTTAAAACTTTACTAAATAAATAAGTTGGTTGGGATATTCACCTCCAACAAATCTTTCTAGTTAAAGCTTTATTATTTAAATTTGATCTCCTCAGTCCCAAACCTCCTTTTGTTGTAGGTTGGGTTAATTTCTCCCAACCTACTACGGCCCATTTACTATCTTCTTTTGCTCCTCCCCATAAATTTTTTCTAGCCATCCAACTCTTTCCATATGGTATGTGGGGCAACAAGAATAGAAAATTTATAAATCGGTTGGCCTGAATGACTAACTATAAAAAATTTAATCTACCCCCATAGCTTAACCATTTGTGAGACCAATGATTAATTATTTTCTTGATACAATCCAAAATATTTCTCCAGATATCTATTTTTAGTTTTTTTAAAATGCAAAGGGACCCCTAAGTATACCACTAGGAGAGAAGTCCTCATGAATATCATGATATCTAAAATTATTTCTTTAAGCCTTTTATCAAGATTGAAAAATACCACTTTAGATTTTTTTATCATTGATGACTTGGTTTGTGGACCTAAGGTAGACATTAAGTGTATCTCTAATCATTCTTGCTTCCCTGAAGCTGGCCACTCCCACCAATCCTGTGTCATCCACAAACTGTAGGTGAGTCAAAACTTCCTCACCCATCTTGATACCTATTAGAAAAACTTGTTGTCTTCTCCTCAAGATGAGTCTACCCAAACCTTCAACCAAAATTAGAAAAATATATGGGGAACAAGTATCTCCTTGACGAAGGCTTTGAATAGTTCCAAATGGTTGTGAAGGATGACCCTTGATTAACACTGAGTATGTTGGAGTAGAAACACAACTCATGACCCATTCTATCAAATCCTGAGAGAAACCAAAGGCTACCATCATCTTTGACAAGAAGATCCACTCCACCCTATCATAAGAATTTGACATATCCAATTTTATGAACTTTTCCCTATTACCAAATTTTTGCATTGAATGGATTGCATCCTAAGCTAGAACCACACCATCCAACATCTTCCTATCCCACAAATTGTAGGTGAGTCAAAAATTCCTCACCCACCTTGATAACTATTAGAAAAACTTGTTGTCTTCTCCTCAAGATGATTCTACCCAAACCTTCAACCAATATGAGAAAAATATAGGGGAACAAGGATCTCCTTGACGAAGGCCTCAAGTACCTCCAAACGACTGTGAGGGAAGACCCTTGATTAAAACTAAGTATGTTGGAGTAGAAATGCAACTCATGAACCATTCTATCCAATAATGAGAGAAACCAAAGACTACCATCATCTTTGAAAAGAATCTCCACTCCACCCTATCATAAGCCTTTGACATATCCAATTCTATGAACATTTCCCTATTACCAAATTTTTGCATTGAATGGATTGCCTCCTAAGCTAGAACCACACCATACAAGATCTTTCTACCCTCTACAAAACCCCCTTGCTCCGAGGAGATAATGCTATATAGAAGAGGTTTTAGCCGATCAACCATTACCTTTGTGATTATTTTATATATGACATTGCATAAGACAATAGGTCTATAATCTGAAATGTGCATCCCCTCCCCCCTTTTGTAATTAAGACAATGAAAGTATCATTTAATGCTTTAAGCATTCTTTTACTACCTTTGGACTTCTCTATAACAACCATCACATCCTCCTCCAAGTTGTCCCAGAAGGCTTGAAAAAACTCAATTAGAAAGCCATTTGGACCTGGTGTTTTTCTGATGCTCATTCCAAAGACTACTTTCTTTAGTTCCTCTCTATCAATGGGTTTAAGTAGGGCTTGATTTTCTTCATTAGAGATACATAGGGTATGATAGCAAGAAATTTTTGTTGAGCCTCTTCATCTTGCACCATATTTTCCTTAAATAGTTTAGAAAAATAATCCTTTGAATGGAAATGCATACCTATAATTGTATCAAAGGAGTATCTATTCTCATATTGAAGAGCTTCCATGTTGTTCATTTGTCTCCTAGAACAAGCAGTCCGATGGAGAAATTTGGTATTTAATCACCTTCTAATAACCAAGTGGTTCTTGCTCTCTGTTTGTAGTAGGCCTCCTCTTGGTTTTCAATGTCCTCAACAACTTTACACAATGCATCATCCTATTATTTGAGCTAATCTGTAATTTTTCCTTCCATAAAGTATTTTTGAACCTCATCCCATCTGGCCACCAATGGAGCTCTTTAATCCTGGAAGTTTATCTTGTTAGATCACCTCCATTTTTTTAGTTGATCCTTGACATAATGAAGCTGCTTGTGGAATATAAACATTGTTGTCCCATATGCTGGGCGACCCTCTTCCCACCACTATGGAATTTTATTTTGAATTTCCTCTTTTTGTAACTAAAATTTTTCAAATTTAAATGGTTTTTGATACTGCATTATTTTGATCCCCCCTTCCAAAAAATGGGAAAGTGATCTGAAATTGAATCTTCCAAAATTTAAAATTTTATATTCCATTTCACAAATGCCTCCTCTGAAACCAAAAAATGATCTAACTTCACCTTCCTTCTATGTGGCTCCCTCCTCTACCCAGGTGTTGTGGTAGGGCTGAGTGCAACCCCCGGGTGACTTTGACAGTTTAGAACCCCCTGTTCATGGTCTCTTAGACCAAGGTGGCCCCACAAGGTGTTTTTCGATTTAAAAAAAATGTGTCTCCCTCCTCTTATTAGTCCAAGTATAGTTGGTTCTAGGGCATTTAATATCCACCAAGTGTAATGCCTGGACTTGGGCAATCATAAGTCAATCCCCTGGATCCAAAATTGGGTTCCCCATTCTTGATATCTAGAGGATAATTTAGCATTAAAATCCCCACCAAAAATACATTCTAGCTCCTCCCTTGAGACTCTCATGTTATGCACAACTCTCTATTGCTGCATCTAACCATCAAGGATTTGAACCCCATAGAAATTTACGATTAAAACTTGCTCAATTGTCACATTGTTCCTAAAATGCGATGTGAGGACACCCCTCCAAGCTATATGTTCTATTGCCATCCATTCAAGAGAGTTACACAAAGTAAATATCCCCCTTGAGGCCCCTTGGGCAACCACTTCCATATGACCAACACCCCTCCAAAGTGTATTTACTATTTTACACATAATATCCAATGATATTTTTGTTTTGTGGATAAGCAATAAATCTATTTTACATTTTTCTAAGAGTCTTCGAACAACAGATTGATGGGTTATATTCTTTAAACCCCTAACATTTCATGATTGTATAATAATTGGTTACCTTGAGAGCAATACAAATATATTGGTCTCATCGATCCTCTAGTGATCATATTGTCTCCTTGAACTGCTATCAATTCCTTATTTGATTTTCTACCCACTTCTTGAGAGCTGATATTTTTTAATCTCTTTTCCACCCAAGTTATCCCTAGATTTGGCCTTTCTCTATTATTTTCTACTATACCCATGATGACATCCTTAATTATCGGTTGCTCTTGGTTATGCACTATCAATGCCCCTACAATCTCGAATTGCAGTAACTCATTGCACTCAATTACCTGCTTTAGTATGGGAGGAGGTGAAAGAGGGGCTTAAACATGGCTATTTTTTTTTATTATTCTCATCCACTCCTTCCATGAATTGTTCTTCTTCCTAGTCCACTAGTGTCTTGAAGATATCATACCTATTGGAGGGTTTGAGTTGGGTTTGCTCTTTACCATATTTTTTCTTTTGCCTTCTCCTTCTTTTGTACTATTAAAAACCATCTCTTTGTGCTTATTTACCCTGAGAAATGTTGGTTGTTTCTTTAATGATTGTTGATTTATCCTCCTTAGGAATATTTGACATTCCTAGAGGAGCCTCCATATTTATGTTCATATTGTTTGGGCAAATATCGGGCCAAATGCCCATATTGTGGTAAAATCTACACTTAAAGGGCAATGCCTCATAATATAGTTGTTGAATCCAATATAATCCTGTAATTTCAAGTTCAACCTCTACAGGAAAAGGCTGGCTAAGATCCATTTCCACACATAATCTAGCATAAACGATTGTGTTTCCTTCCATTGTGTCTTTAGAAACACCCAAATGTCTTTCAAGGGAATTGCTGATAATTTTGAATACTTACTCACTCTAAAACTCCATTAGAAGTGCATATAAATGGATCCAAATTGGGACAGCAGTGGGTTCAATTCAAGGATCAAATCCCACTCTCTAGAGCTGAACAAATAATCCGGTTGGACCATGATTCCTCTTTTCTTATTCAAAATCCCTATTTCTATCAGCAAGTGAAGAAAAACTAACAATAAAATATCCATTGCTAATAAACCACAAAGAATACTCACCAAGAGGTTCCTAGTTTTGCTAGACCCAGGAATGCAAAAATTTTAGGGTAGGGTGAATACCCATGAATTTACAGATCAAATCATGATTGGCTTTATATAAAGTTGTTTCTTCTACCATAATTTTATCAAAGACAATTTTTGGCCTTGATCTTGACTATGTCAAGCATCCATTAACTCGTTGAGATGTTGATCTATTTCCAACAGCTATAAAAATCATTTTTAATGCAATTTTTTGTGCTTCTTCAATCTCTATTGAAGGTTTATCCTTTGATAAATCTGCAAAATAACTGTGTCTCTATAAGAGAGGATATGGAGGTGTCCCAATTGGGCCCTCCTGAGGCAACAATATTGTCTTCATTCCACAACAACCAAAATTTGTTTTGGCTACCCAACTGATGCCCTAGTTTTTATCCATAAAATTTTAACCTGGGTAAGAATGTAAAATTATTTCCATTGATTTGCCTATTACATGACTTTATCTTTAGCATATAGATACATGAGACTCTTCACATTACATTAATTTTGACATTTACTCTCCTCAAACTCATGGGATAACCAACTCTCCATATTTCTCTTTTACATAATAATAAATATCACATATTACATAAAGATAAAGTCTCTCTGCACATAACTCCCTACTTCTATACTTGACATGTCACTCATATAACTCTCACTAACTAGACACCTCAAAAACTTATTTATGTGACACATACTCATACTCAAATATTAAACATACTTCATAAGCTAAATATTTACAATGGTACCAAATAATGTAATACCTCCAACAATCCATATTCTTGAGCCCAATAAGAAGCTTCCCAAACAAGTATAAATTTAACAATGATAAAATGGCCTTTGATAAACCCTATTTGTTCAAGGCTAATAATTTTTTTAGCAACATACCTAAGGTGGAGATCTAAAAATTTAGCAACGACCTTTTAAACAAATTCAAAAGAATGATAATACTCCAATCCAAAATGGTGTCTTTTATTAAATTTTTTGGGATTATTTTACTTAACCCTTGGTTGATAAAAGACCTAAGAAAGCCATTAACAAAATACTCCTTTTACATCATATTTGTGTCCTTACCAATAGATTGATCTAGGCATGTGACCTTTATGAGACATGGCTTCATGCCCAAAAATGCTTCAAACCCTATTTTTTGTCCTAACAACACTGTTAGGGGCATACTTTGTGCTTGGAACTTTGTTTAAGTCCACTCAAGAAGCATTGGAAATATTGAAAAGAGAACAATATTTGCAAGCAAATATATCACACACATGATTGCCACCAATTTCATGGAAAAAATGCTTTGGAGGCTCTAAAAATGCCAAATTTTTTTTTTACCAAAAATATTAATTTTCTTATTAGGGGCCTAAAATGGCGCTTGCACCCCAAGTGTCATGACCCCTATAGTTGTGATTGCTCTCACATCTCCAAGCGGGTGTGAGTAACGATAAAAGACTCAATGATAAAATATGCCTCAAGGTAACTCTCAATAATGAGAAATATCTCCAATCTCTTAGCCATAAAAGCCTTCCCAACTCTTCTATTATTCCAAGTGTACTAACCCTCTTTTGGGACCACATCAGTTAAGTTTAGGCTATAGATGAAATAGTCAAAGTGTTCATTGCTTCTATCTAGATTTCTTACCCCTTTTTTATCGCTAAGGTTTTGAATAACATTTAAATCTCCTCCAACTATCTAATTATCATTTATAGACTGGTCATGAGAAAGGAGAATATTATTCCAACACTCCAATTTGCGCGACAAGCATCAATAGGACCATAAATGCTCATGATCCAAACCCAGAGGGGGGAAGAGACCAATCTAGAATGAATAGAAATCCACCAATTACCTACTAGGAATTCCACTAGCAAACAATTTCTAAGGTTCCATAGAATTACCAAACCCCTACATGTCCCTTAGCTGTATTTGCCATACCTTCTGCTCCTTTATAAATTTGATCAATTTTATGAGCCATCTCTTCTAGATTCAGCTTGGTTTCTTGAAGAAGAATTATGTTAGGGCCCTCCAAGCCTATCCTTCTCTTAGGGACTACCTTTTCTTAAAATGTAACCCACGTATATTCTAGGAGAGGATCTTCATTGTGAATCACTTGTGAAGGATTTTCCTACCAAAAAATTTGTACTTAGAGGAACTATCGGTTTAGAATCCAGGAGGGTCCCTATGTCTTCTAGGATCTCTGTCAAATATTTCCTTCCTCTCCTCAATTAAATTAATTTATCTATATTTATTTTGGTATGTGAGGTAGACTTTAGTCCCAAACGTAGAGCATTAGAGGAGAGGTTCCCAAAGACTTGATTTTTCCCCCCTCTTCACTTGTTCAAAGTACTTTTTATTTCCTTCAAGATTGAAGGTATGCATGATTGAAAGCGCCAATAGAAAGATCATTTACATTAGGAATTAAGGAGGGGTTTGAGGTAGAGGTTACCAAATTTTTAGGAATAGGTCTTTGTTGCAAGAGGGTTTGGCCAAACTCCTCCTTTTCTAGTTGACAAGGCCCCTTCAAGGGAGGGTCCAAGGATCTTTCACCCAAAGTATCTTCACTTTGAATAGGATAATTAGCATCCATCGAAGTATCTTCATGGATCAACCTTAGCTAGGGATTCCTTTGGATTAAATCCCCTTCCTTTGGATTTTTAGGATTTTTCATTGATTTCTTGGTAAGAATTTCCATTGCGTTATCTTCCTTACTCCCTTCCTTGTTTACCTATTCATGTTCCTCTTGGAGGATATGCATGAATTCCTCCATCTCCGAGATTATCTCTTGCAAGATTGCAAATTCAACTGGTTGATTTTTTTGTTCTCCTTTCTTTTGCCACACTTGTTTATCCTTTTAGTTTACAAATTTTGGAGAAAATCACTCTTCCTTCTTCCCTGTTGGGTCCTTTTTCTTTTTCTCCTTCATTTTTTGCTTAAGGGTAGGACAATTACGTAATATATGATCATAAGCATGGTAAAATCTGCATCGAAAAGGCACATTCTCATAATCTAGGTGTTGGGTCCATTCATAATCTCCTATAATTAAAATAATTACCTCTAAAAGAGGGCACGATAGGTCTACATGGATATAGATTTAGGCAAAGGTAGTGATATGAGCTTCTCTAGTTATTCAAGACATTCCTACATATTCTCCAATTGTGTTTTCAATTCCTTTCAAGATTTCCTCATTAGCATCCATCAAAGTATCTTCATGGCTCAACCTTAGCTAGGGATTCCTCTAGATTAAACCCCTTTCCTTTGGGTTTTGAGAATATTTCATTGACTATTCAGTAACAATTTACATCATGTTATCATCCTTACTCTCTTCCTTGTTTTCCTGTTCACGTTCCTCTCGAGGGATATGCATGGATTGCTCCATATTTGGGATTGTCTCTTGCAAGACAACAAATTTGTTTGGTTGTTGATTTTTTGTTCCCCTTTCTTCTTCCACACATGTTTATCCTTTTTGTTTTCCAATTTTGGAGATTGCCACTCTTCCTTCTTCCCTGTTGGATCCTTATTTTTCTTTGTCTCCTCCACTTTTTACTTAAGGGTAGGATAATTTATCAAGATATGTCCATGAGCATGGTAAAAGCTACTTAAAAAGGACACATTCTCATAATATAGGTTTTGGGTCCATTCATAATCCCTTGTACTTAGAATAATTACCTCTGAAATAGGGCGTGACAGGTTTACATGGAGACAAATTCAAACAAAGGTAGTGACATGAGCCTCTCTAGTTACTCATGACATTCCTACATAATTTCCAATTGTGTTTCCGATTCCTTTCAAGGTTTTCTCATTCCAAAAATCCTAAGGGAGAGCATACAACCAGACCCAGACTAGGACTTTGGTTGGATTTTCTTTGTTGGGATCAAAACATACAATCCAGTTATGCATAAAAAGACCTACCCTTACCATGAAGTAAGAGCCCCCATCTTGAATCATCTCCTTATCCTCCAAGTAGTTGAAAACAACTATGAAGAAGCCTTCAGGATAGAGTTTAATATCCACATCTCCTTTTGGTTTCCACACTTCCGTTATCCAATTTTGGAGATCCTACTCCATCGACCAGAAGCCTGTGAAGTGATAAATTAATACCCACTCAAAAAATAGGAAAATTCTTGTTTAAAGGATTTTGGTATTACATTGAATCGTAGTAACTCTATAGTTTTTTCTAGGTATTTATTTAGGGCTAAGGGTTGTGTGATATCTTGTTTTTTCCCTCTTTAAAAGTTCCATGCTTAATATCTCTCAAAAAGTTCTCACTTTCTCCTTTAGAACCTTTGTTCAGCAACACATCTCGAAAAGAGGGAAGTGGCAGGCCCCCTAAGGAGGCTGCCATCAGAAAGAGAGAAAACCACACACACAATTTAAAAAAAAAGGATGACTTTGAATAGAAGAGGTTGTCATCGAAAAGAGAGAAAGCCACAACACACAATTAAATTAAAAAATGGATGACTTTGAAAAATGCCTTCCTTTGCAGCTGGAAACACTCACACCACAATAAAATGTCTGACCAAAAACTCACAATGCATGCACAAATGAAGCCCTAAAACTAGACAATTTAGGCTCTTGAGTTGTTCCACACTGTTTATGCACTGTTTCATACTGTTCATGCCTGCAAAACCCTTGTTCCTAATCACACACTACTCACTGCCCTATTTTGTACGATTTCGGCTTCAAAAAACCATTGCCCCCAATGAACATAAGAAGATTGTTTTTGCACTGATTTTGCCTTGTTTTGCTCTGTTCATGCACTGATCCACACTATTCATGCCTAAGAAAACCCTTCCATGTTTATAACACCTCATAAAACCCTAAACCATGTTCACACAAAAAATAATAATAAAGATATTTTAATTATATATATATATATATAATAGTTAATTAATTATAATCATCATTAAGAAGTATCAAGCTGACTCCAATGGTAAGGGCTTTGGCCTCTTTTTGAGAGGTCCAAGATTCAAACCCCGCTCAATATAAGAGAACCAAAACCCTTCATAAAAACTTATATAAACTCATTTAAAAAAAAATTATAATCAACACTATGCTTGGACTTTGTTTGTGGAACAACATAGTTTACAACTATAATGTTTAAATTTACAATCTAATAAATACAATAAGGAGAAGAGAATATCATTCAACACGTTAATTGGATGTCTAAGTTTAGAGTTTTCCAAGATATTTTAGTGCTGAGTCGACACATCTTTTTGGCCGATCCATCCAAGGGCAAGGGAAACGGGCCATCGCCAGACTTATGGCCAGCAACAATACACATGGCAGCCAAATTAAGATCGAAACAACGCTTACTAAAAGGAGCATACACACCGCTAATACGGAGCCACCAATGGGACCACCGATAAAAGTTGCAGGTTCGTCGAACGTGTTGACCTTTCCACAGTATGCTATCTGCATAATGCGTATAGGAAAACTGCACACCATGACCCATACAAACACTGCCAACCATAAACACTTGGGTGCCACGACCAGGTGAATGGCTGATCCAAATGTCAATGCCAGCGATACCCCTGCTACCATTAATGACATCATCCAATGTTTGGTGGTGGACGGGTCATCTTTCTCGCTAAGGTATCGTGCGAAGATGAGCATAATTGCAGATGCAGCAGAATAAATGAAGGCTAATGTGTCAAATATCACAAAAGCCTTGAAGAGAGAAACGTTAATCAAGGCAGGGGTAGGTGGGTCCTTTGTATCCAAATTGGAATCGACATTCCCTGGTAGAGTGAATGCGGCTGCGAAAGCAGCGGTTGCCATTAACGATGCACTTACTGATAGCATGTTGGAATCATACTTCGGCGTTAGTGAGATCCCTCCTATGGCTTTATATTGTAATATATATGGAGTTGCACCTTGTCTTTGGAGATAGAGTATGATCTGCAACAACAACCATTACTTATAAAATTTTCATCTTAAATAAATGAAACAAAATGTACTACAAAACAATGCATTCAAGGCTGTATCATAAATTTTTCATTTTATTAAATAAAATCACTCACTGCCATGAAGAGTGGTGGATCTTTTTCACTTTGCTCACTTGCCATGTATAATGCCGTTTTCCCACTCTTGTCAGCACAGTTAATCAATCTGCGTAGTATTAAGGATGATATTATATCCTTAAGACTCTTCCCAAACCTGTCATATATTTGAGGTGCATTTTCCACTGCCAGATGTAAAGCATTTTTGCCATCTTTGTCTACCATTTCTATACAATCCTTCCTGTAATTTAGTATTTCTTTTACTACAAACTCATTCCCCTCTCTGGCTGCTATATGAAGTGCGGACTGTCCCTTCTCATCAACTCTATAACACAAGGGAATGTCTGTTTTCAGATGCATATCTTTTTCTATAAGCAATTTTGTAATCTGCCCAGCTTTTCTGCATAAACATAGTCTATCAATTGTTGCATTAGCCGAAACTAATATTGGAATTAGCCCAGCAACGTGCAGCGGTGTTCTAAATTGTATATCGGACTGATAAGCAAGTTGAGGTCTTTTTTATAAAAGCTTCTCCGTAACACCTATAAAATCGAAAAGTTATGAGCTCCATTTGAGAAAGGCAATTTAATGTTTATGCATAATATGAGAGTCTAAGGAGGAAAAAACCCAACAAATCTATAAGAAAGAAACCTCTTTGTCTAGTTAACCTCTTTGTCTAGTCTTTCTAAGAAAAACAAAGTCTAAGATAGGAAGATAACTAAAAATAAATAAAAAAGTGTATGCAAAAAAATGAAAATTCTATAAATAGAGAAGAAGTTATTATTGCAATAATTATATATATTAGTATGTCTTTATCAATTGAATTGATTACATATGTAATGTAAAAAATAAGAAAAACAAAGTTTAAAGATAGAAAGACAACTAAAAAATAAAAAAAGTGTATGTAAAAGGGAAAAATGAAAATTCTATAAATAAAAAAGAAAATATTAGTATTGTAATAATTTTATATATTTGCATGTCTCTATCAATTGATTTATCCATTTATCTATACTTGGGGATCATTTGAAGTAGATTACATAGAGTTGTGACTATGGATTTCATAATGGTGCATCAGCTTCAAAAAATAAGAGGATTAATTATTCAAAATATCCAATTGTAGTGAGGAAAATTTTATTGTAATCAAAGGGATCAATGAATAAAATTGTATGTATTGTAGCAACAATTTATGTATCATCTTTTCTATTCTACACATATATGTCCCTTCTCTATAAACTTGCATTTGGTATGAGAGCATTCAATTTCTACAAATGGTATTAAAATCGGTGTTAAAGCTCAAATTTGGTGTTGAAGCTAGAAGTCTCGAGCACTCGCAAAGTGGTTTAGGGGGGATCTTGGAGCAATGAGTAAGATACCTATATTCAAATCATATGCTGTTTCAAAGAGGAGCTAGAAGCTCATAGGGAAAGCAACCTCGACAAATGGAGGTCTTAAATTTGAGTGCTAGTTGGTTCATACTTTTAACAAAGTATGAGAGCCTAAGTAATCAAATTGAAGAAGACAAGCATAAGCAAAAGCTTTACTGAAAGGGAAAAAGCAATAACAAAAGTATCCCCAAAGGGGAAAGAGGGTGTAAAGACTATGTGTGGTAAAAGCAAAGTCCCATACATTAGAGAATAATGATAAAGGTTTGATGCAAAAATAACAAACTGAATCTCATAAGCAATGATCTACTCTAATACATCTAGTGATTTCAATGACTGATTATTCATGGAGTTTGGTAGGATGAAAAAGTTACCATAAAAACACTTTTGGTTTAGTCATGAGATGAAACCGACTTTGAAGAAGAAAAGAAAGTCATCAACAAGATGTTTAAAAATATGTGAATGTAAATGCATAGGAAACTTAAAAATAAAACATTAAGCATTAAGGGAAAGAAGGTTGGAAAAGTAATACTTAATGTAGAAAGTAAGAAAAGCAATTGTAAAGATAGAGTTTGGAAAAATAAAATAAAAGCAAAGTCTAAAAAATGAAAGCGAACTTAAAAAATAAATAAGTGTATGTAAAAATGAAAATAAAAATTTTATAAATAAAAAGAAGTTATTATTAGTATTGTAATAATTCCTTATATTGATGTATCTCCTACTGATTTATCCATCCATATACTAAAATGTATTGAAGAATATTATATTGCTTAATATATTGAAAAATATTATTTTGTAATCACGCAAGTGAATTAATGAATAAAATGGAATGTACTGGAGTAGCAATTTGTGTATAATCTTTTCTATTCTGCATATAGGCTGATGGTACTCGCACTGACCACAAGGAGGGTCAGATTTCTAGTAGCATTATTTAATGGTATTACTGATTCCTATATTCAATGGTGTTATTGATTCTTATACATATTAAAAAACAGATGAGCTTTTTTATTTAGGAAACATAAATTGGGAAAGAAGTTAGCGACTGGGTAAGCATTTGATACAAAAGACATCGAAATCCTTAATATGAAATGAGGGAAGTTCGTGCAGCGATGTGCTTTTAAATTTCAATAAAATCTCGCACACATCAAATCAAGAATCATAGACATGGAGTACCTTTGTGTAGTCTGGCCACGGCACGATGAAGAGGCGTTTGTCCATCGGATCTCTTGTAATACACCTCCTCAGGAGGCGTGGCTTCTAACAGTCTTTCAAGGGGCTTCATATGACCTTCCTCGGCAGCTTTAAATATTGCCGATTCACCGTCGCCATTTAGTTCGGAGGCGAGATCAGCATGTTCATCTAATAAATACTTCACCACCTCATCATGCCCTCCTTTGGCTGCTTCATGTAAAACAGTATTGCCCTCCTTGTTTTTTGCTCTAATGAAACCTGTTCCTGCTTCAAAATTTTCTGTCCATAGGCGAAGCAACGTTCTAACGAATTCCAAACGGCCATGATAGGCGGCTATGTGCAAGGCGCTGTTTCCTGCAGGGGTCAGGCCATGGAGAACGTCAGGGTCGCGCTGCCGCAGCTTTTCGAGTGCCTTCACATCCCCCGATTCAGAAGCGGCGTAGAGGCTTCGGTCCATTATTTTCAAATATGTAAAGAAAGAATGGAGCTCAACACGATGTACAGGCGCTAAGAATGGAGGAGCAGGAAAGAAACACGCTCATATGGAAGCAGATAATAAACAAAGATTCTGAACTAAATGGAACAATGGGACGAAGAAACTCACTCTCAGATGGAATTGCAGAAGCAAGGACACCTGCATTTATGGACAGTACGAATAAATAAATAAACAAATCACTTGGATTTGTGGTGAGAAGAAGAAGGCTGAACGAAGTGGGCGTAATTGAGGGAGGAGAAGATAAGGAAAAGATGATTCTTTGTTGCTTGTACAATACCACATTCTTTGTTTCCTGCTTGTACAATACCACATTCACATCCTAAGGATCTGATGATGCTGTTTTTTTTTTATTAACCGTTTTCAGACACAGAGGGTAAGGCAATCCTCTTTCGAATCTTTATAAGTTCTCAAAATCTAATTAATAATATTAATTCGGTAAGGGTCGAGCTCTACTCCCATGTAAAACTCACCGGCCTTGGTCGGTCGAGCTCTACTCCATGTAAAACTCACTGGCCTTGGTCGGTCGAGCTCTACTCCGATGTAAAACTCACTGGCCTTGGTTTCTGAGACTAAGGTAACCGGAAGAAGTTTTTTTTTGCAAAATTCAAAATAAAATGTTGTCAACCCACAATACTTTTTTAAGTTAGTTTTTAGTTAATTATTTTTTATTTTATTTTATATGTTAATTATATTATTTATAAGTTGTTAAAACAATAAGTATATTATTTTATTATATTATTATTATTTTTAATTTATAAAAATAGATTTATTATATTTTTTTTTAATATTTAATAATTATTATATTTTATTATATTATATAATTTAAAAAAATTAAAAATATTTTATATTAATTTATTTAATTTAAAAGTTTAGTTATATTTAAATATTATTTTAATTAATTAAAAAAAAAAATTATTCTTAAGTTTTAATTTTAACTCATATTTGATATTAAAAAAAAATAATAATAATAATAAATGCGTGTATGATTATATATTTAAAAAAATTAAAAGTCTTTACCAATGAAAAAGAAAAAGCTCAAACTCGACACACTATCAACTCAAATAAACAATCAATGATTCTTTTGAACTTGCAGGATACAAAAGCTTGGGAATTTGAAGCTTTTGAAAACCTTACAAAAAAAAAGAGATAGCTCTGGCCCGCAGATACGGATAAGAATGATGCAACTAAAGAAAGCTTTAACTCACCAAAGAAAAACTTCACATATTTCAAGCTTTAACTCACCAAAGAAAAACTTCACATATTCCAAACGTATGGTACTTCTGTGTTTTACATTGTGATTTGTAAGTATAACATATTCCAAACGTATGCCTAAGAATAAAATCCACTAATAACTTCCTACATGGTCCACGGTCCTTTTCTGATATATTTTTTTTTATAATTTTATTTGTGAAAAACAAAGAATCAAACCTAAACGCAAGACGCAAGATAATTAATACTTACTGTAATAATATAATATACACTTGGTGAACGTAGAATAGGTTTTGTGCAACTTTAGTCATATCAAATTTTTTTCGGTTATATAGGAGACTTGGTCACAACCACACTATTTTTAGTAACTGATAAGTACAAGGTTCAAATTACAGGGGCTACTTCCACCAAACCTATTCCGCTTCGTCGGTCTGGCATGCACTTAAAGGATTCATATTAGACTACTACCTTTGCAAATAGGCTGCCCCCGAGGTTTGAACCTGAGTATCTTTGTAATAACCCTCCAAAAATGTACTTTATTTTATGCCTAATTTGTCTACAAGGATGAGATGTTGTTAATGTATTTGTGGATGTAGAGGATAGGTATTGTTACTTGGAGGGGACAAGGCAAAGGAAGGATGTCTTCTCAATGGGCAGAAGGATTGTCTGATGTAAGGTAAGTCAAGGGAAATAATGAGCGGTGGTGTATTCGTCAGTTGATAGGGGCAAAGAACCCTATAGGTAATGCATTCGCCAGCGGTCCATGTAGATGCATATCATGTAGTTGCATTTGTAAGAATGTTTGATGTTTGTCAAACTGTGAATTTATGATGTTTGGTTGGCAATGAAAATGCTTAAATGCATGGGAGCCATAGTTTTAAATAACAAGATAAATGTGAAGTAATGATATGACTATTATTGTTTTAAGATCTGAAAAAGAATATAAGGAAGAGGCAAAGTAAGATAAATAATAATCATATACTTGTGTATATTAAAATGTTCAATATTAAAATGATTATGAAGGAGTTATTGCTTGGCATTATAAAAAAAAAAAAAGACAATTTGAAAATTATCGGTATTTTGGGAAAATTATTATAAAGCTTGAGTTGTTGAACGTGGAAGGAAGTGGATTCCACATGACATGCTTTACATAGAAGGAATATCAAAATGAATGTGAGCTTGCTAGCGGGAAAAATGAGGACTTATCTTCAAAATAGGAAAGGAGAAGACGAGAGGTATTAGGGTCTGATGTTTTTTGGCAAGGCAAGGTGAGAGCGATGAAGAGAGGACTTTGGAAAGCAAGGGAAGCAGTTTGCGTAAATCAATAAGTCTGAACTGAAAAAATTCAGAAGATAAGATAAATAGGATAATGGGAAAATGGAAGGTTCAAAAGCATTGGTTAATTCTATTTTGCATGAAAATATAGTTTGATGTTTGTTTTGTAAATGGAAGAGGAAATAAATCACCCCATTGCATGTGTGGAAAAGCTTTAAATGTGAAGCATGTATGTGATTATAGTTTAATATTTGTTTTACAAAACTGAAGAGAAATTGAATCTTGCCAACGCATGCGTGGAAAAGTTTGAAATGGGATGCATGTGTTAGAATGGATTATTGAAAAATAAAGAGGATTATGGTTGTTTGTGAACCTGAGTTGAATAGTTTTTGTATTGAAACTCGTTTTACTTTTGCATGTTGTGTTAGGAAAATTTTGTGATACTTGCATGTTGTGTTGAAAGCATATGGTGTATTGGGATGGTTACGAAATCCTACATGTTGTGTTGGAAATGAAAATATTGTATGAATGTTAGGATTAGTTGCATGTCATATTAGTTTGACCACTCTGACCCTTGAGATGTCATCGAAAACACGTATCAAAAAACTAGAGCACTGTGAAGAAATAAATTTGAAGTCTTTTACTTGCTATTGGATGCTAGACTACGTTCAGGCATCAAGCGTTGAATTAAATCTGGAAATAATTTATTGTAAACTGTAGAAGCTTATGAAATTTATTCATTAGAATGATGAAACCTGAGCTTTTAGAAGTTCAAAACAAATGTTGAAATTGTATATATTTGTAATTCAAAAAATGCATTCTTTGTGGAATTGCATGGTAGTATTTTAAGAATTCTTTTGATGTAATGGAAAACAATACAGTTGTTTACCTTCTAATATGATGAGGAATAGACTTGCATTCAAGGAAAGAGACTTGCGTTGTTTTGAATGATATATCCTTCTGATATGGAGAATGGTTTATGGATTAAATCTATTAGTTTATATTTTTATTTACCATATATGGTTCGTCTATTCACATGCTTTTAAATTTTGTGTAATTGAATATGGATGAATATCTTATTGGAAACGTAGTTTTGGCAAGCTGCCAAGGAAAACTCTAGTTTATATGATGGGATTCCCTATGTTTTAAAATTATTCGTATATTGTGCTTATTTCGGTTTATGAGAAACATTTTAAAACTAAAATTACATTTTTTTTTCCTATAACAATTTGAACCGAAAATTGTGCACAGTAGGGATTACCCATTCGGTTTACAAAATAGGGATTTATGTAAGACTATGACTTGAAATAAGAGGATTTATCAGTCCAAACTAGTATGGTAGGGTTGTTTAGAATGTTAGCAAGGATAAATTGATTAGTAAGAGTAATCACATTGGTTTGAGGAAACTACCATCTGCATGATGATAAAATAAACTTGAATTTATATAATACAGTATAAGTTATAGTTTTTCTTGGTTTAAGTCTTCAAACCAAGCCTATGTTTAGAAAAATATGCATTGGAAATTGTGGAAAATTAATGGGAAATCTATTGTTAAGTAAACAATGTTTGTATTGTTTTCTAATCAGGGAATAGTAGAGTCAGTATAAAATCAAAACTAGAACTTGAAAACTTAGAAGTTCTGCTCATATTATAATCCTTGTGTATAAGTTGAAATAAATACAAAGGAATGATGTCTTAAACACAAGATAATTTCGTATGATAGTGTGATAATGGGATTACCTAAAACAAGTGTGCATGACGACTTGGGTAATTTGGAGTAAGGTTACTTTTTAAGAATAGCTCGAGTGGTATTACCTTAATTAAAACAGTTAGAGTAAAAAATATTTAAAAGTCATTTAGATTATAGGATTAAAACTATAGTGTAGTTGCAACCTTACTTAAACTTATAAGAGTAGTCCACTCTTTTTCATGGTTATATAGTGTAATGTTGAAAGAGAACGTGATTTATGAATAAATTTTAATGAAGTACCGACTCCAATAGAAAATTAAATAAAAAAAGAATATTAATTAAAATTATTTTAGCAAGTTATAAGAATATTTATTTTTGTTTGCAATGGTTTTTCATAGTTCCTATGTCTTTTATTCTTTCTTAATGAAAACATACAAGTAGCCAAATGGAAACTAGCAATCTTATAATACATGATATAACTTTTGAACGATTGTGAAATTGTATTCGTGAGTAAACCTTTGCATAGATAAACTTTTCTAAATAATAAAAACTTAGATTAACCTTTGGTTAAGAAATTCCAAGATTGTGGGAATGACAATCTTAAATTGCAACCTAAGGTTGTGGGTAGGACAACCTTGATATTATTTCAAGATTGTGGGTAGGACAATCTTGTGATGCAACTTCTAGTGATGCTTACGGGTAGGCAATCATCATAAATCAGGGCTCTAACTGTACTTCTAATGGAAAAAGGTCAAAATGGGAGGTAACAAAAGGTTGTATGGGTATCCTTTCTAGGTTATCCCTACTAGTGATGAGTGGTGAATTGTGCTGGACTAGGTAATACCGACAACACAATGGTATGGGATATCGTGTTGGTTAATCAACACAAAACACTGAGTGGTTACCAGGGTATTGGTAAGACCCTAGATGATGCTCCATGGAGGATGGTTGATAGTCTAGCTCGAGCATGTATGTGCTAAGTCTTACATGACATAATTACAAGACATAAGTTCATGATTTCATGTCAAGACATGGGTAAATTATGTGTCATACCTCTAGGTGATATGGGCCCTAGAGGAAAAGAAACTCCCTACCAAAAATTAAGATCTCGGATGGAGAGTGAAGTTCAAAATAGGCAACTATATGGGATTTTGCCAATCTTGATCTCATGAGTATTTTAACTGGAGTAGAATGACACTCATGAAGTTGGATATAACATGCTCATACTAGAAAAAAAATTAGAAATTTTAAAATAAAATAATTTTTTTCTCTTACTGTAACCTCTGATGTCGGACAACCAAGTGGGCAGACTTGGGTTGTTTGGACAACCAAGTGGATAGAACTTGGGTTGTTACATTTGGTATCAGAGTGAAGGTTGTGAATATTTAGGCAATAAAAATTTTAGAAATAATATTTATGTTGCCAATGTGTTCACCTAAACTTGAAAATTTGACAAGGCTCTTTGTTTTGCTGGGTAGGCAATGACATCCGAACAAAAAGCTAGTTCCTCAAAAATATATGTGGTGGTTCAGTAGGAAGGGTTGATCGAAAATCCTAGAAGGATCTTTCGAAAAGTTATGAGGATCGAGGCTAATGAGGAAGTCATAGAACATCCTCAGTAAAATAGGAGGGAAAAAGAACTAGTTGTAAAGAGGATAAAATGGTTTGAATGGTGCAATTATTACAGGAATAAATAAACCAACAGAAAGAAAAAATAGAGCAACAATGTGCTCAAATGTTAGAACACACAGCTCAATAAAAGACCCAAATGGTAGAACACATGGAGCAATAGAAAGCTCCGTAGGATCAACAACAAGATATGATTTCCCATCAACAAAAAATAATAAAAAATTTATCAAAAGGAAAATAAATGGTAATAGTTGAGGATGAGATAACTATTAAACCAGGAAGAAAACAAGTAGGTTTCGAGTTAGACAAGGATATGCAAAAACTCGACATAGCTAAATTTTATGGCAAAGGTGATGGAGAAGAGGCTGAAAGATGGTTGAATAGTGTGGAAGCATACTTTGCAGTTAGAACCCTTTCATCTAAATTGAAAACTTCGTGGGCAGTTTTTCGTCTGACTAGAGCTGTTGCTGATTGGTGGCATATCTATAGGAAAACTCACAATGTGGAGGTTGTCGATTTTCATTGGAAAACATTTGTATTAGCATTCAAATATAGGTTCCTAACACTACAATTTTACCTTAAAAGGACCATAGAATTTTCAAGGTTAACATAGGGTAATATGATCGTAATTGAGTACTATCAGCGATTTGTGCAATTGCTCAAATACATGCCCAAATATGAACAACGAAATGAGATCAAAATTCAGACATTTCTCCTAGGGTTACATCCAAAAATTGGATACCTGATTCTTATTTTGAAAGCTGCTACCTTAACTACTGCCTGTGACTTGGCTCAACAAGAAGAGGACAACTTTAAGGCCAAGAAAGCTTATTATTATATGTAGCTCCATTACATGCCTTCAACATAATTTTAGGTATTTATTGGCTCAAGTTACATAAAGCAATGTTAAATTTTGTGGAAAGATGGATGGAATTCATTGATGATACCAAGCAAAGGATTCGGATTTTTTGCGAACGTGAATTGGTGGAACCACATCTTTTCATAGCAATGCAATTTAAAAGAGCATTGAAAATGTTGGACATTTTGAGTCCCTAAGTCAAAGTTGTCATTAATGTCACTAGATAAGGTCATCAATAATTTCAACAGGAAATAAAGGAGATAAATATGGTTATTTGATATCTAGCAAGAAGGCAAAATATTGAGAGAAACAATGCAAAAGACAGAAGTTAAAAAGGAGTTATAATATTTATTTTAAAAAATATTTAAATTCAGCATGAATTTAAATTTTATAAATAAATATTAAAGGTACTTTATCGAAGGATTAATATTATAATGGTGGTTATTATAATATTAAAATTGACATGGTGAAAACCCAAATAAAATAATTATAAACCTTATTATAATATTTTATAAGGCAAGGGGTTTTATAAAGTCCAAAAGTAATTTTTATTAAAACCCAAGGTTGGGTTTACTAAGGCTTTCGAAGCCTTAAAGCGCCGATATCTAGACAAAGGAGAAAGGGCAATATAAATACACACCCAAAGTTGTTTATTATCTATCCTTGCTTGATTGATGATTAAGTTGCACATGTGAAAAATGAGCTCGTGATTAAAACAATTGGAAAGGAGAGTACATGATAACGTGGAGAGAGACCACCCCCAATTTGCATTGGCCAATGTGGCCTAGTGGCAGCTTGGAAAGCGTGAAGGCATTGGTAGCATGGAGGTCATGCGTTCGATTCTTGCGAAGAAGTTTTTGGTGGAGTTTTTGTGGAAGTTCCAAGGCACATGTTTTTAAACGTTGGCAAGGAAAGCGTAAAGAGGAAGCATGTGGTGCTTTTCCCTTTGCGAACGAGCGCGTAGCTCATGTGGTAACCTTAGCCATGACTAAGGCGCTCGCGGTGAGGGCAAGACGCGAGGTCAAATCCCCTTGAGGCAAGTACGCTTTTTGCGTTAATTAATTTTATGGTTATGCCTTAAGGTTGGAGTGATAAGGATGTTATAAGGTTTATTAATGTTTTAATAAACTTTGTTAATTAGAGGTTTATTTCTAAAGGTAAAGTGTTGATAATTATTTGAGCTTTATTATTTAGAATGTATCATTTGAGAGTTATATTTTAGGAGGTATAAGGAGTTATGGTAAAGTGTTAATTGATATTTATTTTGAGACTTGTTGATTATTATTTTTGATAAGGGTCTTCTTCTAAAAGGACTTTGGTGGATGTGAAAATTAAGTTGGAGTAAAAAGGTGTATTTAAAGTTGTATTTTGCATTGTGATTTTAATTGAAGTCCTCTAACCCTTATGTGAGTTTGGAAAATATTTTTTGTGAAGTGTGGCAGATTTTGTGGACAAATTCTTGGCAACAAAAAGATATGGGCAAAATTCTTCTCTATTGATTTGGTTGATTGGCCTGATTGAAGATTAAGTTTGGAGTGAAAATGAATTGATTAGGGTTTCCTTTTTGAAATTGGTTGAGTTAGTGCTTCAAGGTTTTCTGGATTGAGAGTTGTGATTAAACCTTGGTTGATAAGCATTGTTGGTTAGACCATTGGTTGAGTTAAGTGTTTGAGTTAATGCTTCAAGGTTTTCTGAATTAAGAGTTGTGATCAAGCCTTGTTTTATTAGCATTGTTGTTGAAGCCAATTGGTTATGCAAAGAAATTGAACTTGAGTTAGAAAATAACATGAGTATCATTGTTATGTGATATTCATTGTTGAGAATTGTTAGAAATATTTTGAGTTGGTTGATAAATGCTTAGACTAGGGTTTTGTGAGAAAGAGTTGTTCCTTGAGGAGATTGGTTGAGTAGATTTGGTCGAGCCTAGTCAAGTGGATGTGAAGTGGTTTTTCAAGTTCCATGAAACAAACTATTCTATATTCTGATTTGAGTTGAGATTGAGCATTGAGTATAGAACATATTGAGTCTCTAACAATTCTATTTATGCTTCTATGAGATTGATTTGAGTTGTGATTGAGCATTGAGTATAGAACATATTGAGTCTCTAAAAATTATCTTTATGCTTCTATGAGATTGAGTTGAGAAAGTGATTGAGCATTAAGTATAGAAAATATTGAGTCTCTAAAAATTCTCTTTATGATTCTATGAGATTGGACAAGTTCTCTATGGACTTGTTAAGCTGATTTGCGATAAGTCTTTGAGAAGGTTTCTGGACTAATTTTGTATGAGCTTTTGTGGAAGCTTGCAATGCAGATTTGAGCAAGTCCTAGAGAGGACTTATTGAGCATATTTGGACAAGTTATGTTTGATCTTGTTAAGCAAATTTGGATAGGTTCTTGTGTGGATATGTTGAGCAGATTGGATCAAGTTCTGTGTGAGCTTGTTGAGCATATTTAGACAAGTTCTGTATGAGCTTGTTGAGCAAATTTGGACAGGTTCTGTGTGGATCAGGTTATGTGTGGACCTATTGAACAGATTTGTACAGGTTTTGTGTGGACCTGTTGAGCAAATTTTATCAGGTTCTATGTGGACCTATTGAGCAGATTTGGACATATTCTATGTGGACCTCTTGAGCAGATTTGAGCAGGTTCTAAGTGGAACTATTGAGTAAAGTTATGCAGGTTCTGAGTGAACCTATTGAGCAGATTTGTGCTAGACCAAATATACTGTGTTTAGTATAAGATATTGAGCAGAGCTGTGCTAGACTGACTAGACTATGTTTAGTACAGTATTGAGATAGAGCTTTGGAGGTGACATAGCAGAGAGGATAGAGTCTCCAGTGGATAGAGATCCATCAACCAGGATATTGAGGATAGGTATTCTGAGTGAGGACAAGAGTATTCAAGTGGAGAGAGATCCATAGTCAGTGCGTTGGAGGTAGAGTTTTCTATAGGATCACCAACTAGAGTAGAGGAGGAGTTCTCCTATGGATAGAGATCCACATTCAAATTTAGGGGATCAACATCTCCTTTGGACAAAGGTCCATAAACATTATAATGTAAGGATTCCCAAAATATTATTTAAGAAATATTTAGAAGAAATATTTTCTCTATGGAGGTAGCCCACATTGGGTGAACCACATTAAATTTTTTATCTCTATTGTGTATGGTGTTTTATTCATTGCTTTTATTACTGCTATTGATACTGCTATCTATACACTGCATAATATTGGTTTGAAAAGAAAAAGTATAAAGTGGTCTTATAATGTTCACCCCCCTCTCAGTATAACCTTGTGTTCTTCAGAAAAAGGATAGTAGATTCTTTGTCATCAAACTTAATAAAAAGGAAGAAGACGAGTCTGGAGCAAGTATTTTTCAAACTTATCCAGTGTTAAATTATTTTTGAGATGTCTTTCTTGAGGAATTACCTGGTCTTCTGCCCCAAAGAGAGTTTTATTTTACTATAGAACTTTTACCAAGAGCAACTCGTATAGCTCAAACACCATATGGTATGACTAAAATAGATTTGCAAGAACTTAAGACTCAACTTCAGGAACTTTTAGAAAAATGACATATTAAACCTAGTGTTTCATTTTGGGGTGCACCAATTCTGTTTGTGAAAAAGAAGAATGGAATATTAAGGTTATGTATTGACTACAGAATGTTAAACAATATGACTATTAAGAATAAGTAATCCCTACCTAGAATAGATGATTTGTTTTATCAACTAAAAGGAGCAATAATTTTCTCCAAAATCGATCTCATATTTGGTTATCATTAATTGATGATACGAGAAGAAAATACCCATAAAAATGCTTTAAAACTAGATATGACCACTATGAATTTACAGTGTTGCCTTTTGGATTGACCAATGCCTAAACAACTTTTATGAATTTGATTAATAGTGTGTTTCAATAGAAACTAGATCATTTTCTATTAATATTCCTAGATGATATATTGATCTACTCGAAAAGTAAAGAAGAACATGATCTTCATCTGAGGATTGTTCTTGAAATCCTTAGGAAGAATAAATTATATGGAAAAATATCCAAGTGTGAGTTTTATGCAACCCAGGTATAGTATTTGGGTCATGTGATTTCTACTGAAGGAATATATGTTGATCCAAATAAAATTGAGGCTATTATTGATTGGCCTGCTCCAACAAATGTTTTTGAAGTGCAAGGTTTTATGGTATGGTTGGGTATTATCGTTTTTTTATCTAGAATTTCTCTAAGGTAGCCTACCCAATAACCAATATCCAAAAAAAAAAAAGCTTTTAAATGGATAGAATGATGTGAAGAAGCTTTCAAAACTCTTAAAGAAAAGCTAACATCAACACCTATTCTTAGAATAGAATATCCCAAACAACCATTTATAGTATGTACTGATGCCTCCATGGAAGGATTAAATGGGGTTCTCATGCGATAGGATGGTGTTATCGCTTATGAATCATGAAAACTTAAGAAAAATGAATTAAACTATGCCACACATGATTTAGAGTTGGCTAGGGTAGTGCATGCTCTGAAAATGTGATGGCATTACCTACTTGGTAAACCTTTTGAGCTTAGAACAGATCATAAAATCTTGAGATATATCCTTCCTCAACCAATTCTCAATGCTACACAAAGGTGTTGGATGGAATTTATGGAAGAATATGATTTTGGCATAGAGTACATAAAGGGAAAAGAAAATAAATTAGCAGATGTTGCATGTAGAAGAATGTATATCAATGCTATGTCACATTGTCAATTTGCTATAATTGATCAAATAAGAAAATTGAAAATTCAATATGAATATTCTTAGAAGTATCGAGAACTAGTTCAACAAGATTCTGATAAAGCAAAGGAATTCAAAATCTAGAAAGACACATTATTCTTTAAAAATAGAATGGTAGTGCCTAATGATCAAGACTTGAGAAATGTGATACTGCAAGAGGCACATAGTGCTCCATATTCTGCTCATCTAGGATATGTAAATATGTATGAAAATTTGTAAAAAGAGTATTATTGGTCAGGAATAAAAAATGATATCGTTGAATTTGTGGATAGATGTTTAGAATGTCAAAAGGTGAAGGCAAAACATCTACATCCAGCTGGATGTTTATTTTCGTATGATATTCCACAATACAAATGGCTAGTTGTGACTATGGATTTCATTGTTCGATTACCTAAAAATTATTTTCAGCATGACACCATTCTAGTAGTAGTTGATAAATTGACTAAAGTGGCACATTTTCTACCTAGAAATATTAAATATGGAGCTCTCGTTGTAGCCCACAAATTTTCCAAGGAAGTGGTACGACTACATGGATTTCCTGAAACAATTATATCGGATAGGGATTCTCAATTTACATCCGAGTTTTGGCAGACATTGCATCAATCATGGGGAACAAAAATCAATATTAGTACTACTTATCATCCTAAGACAGATGGACAAATTGAAAGGGTAAATCAAATCTTAGAGGATATGCTCCGCATATATTGTATGGATCATCAAACAAAATGGGAAAATTACCTTTTTTGGTAGAATTTGCTTACAATAATAGTTACCATACTTCTCTAGGTATGGTTCCATTTGAGGCTCTATACGGGAGGAGGTGCAGAATGCCATTATCATGGAGTAATATGGAGTATCGGGTGATGATATGGCCAAATATGGTTAAAGAAATGGAAGAACAACTCAATGAAATTTGTCAAAGGCTCAAAGAAGCTTCAGATCAACAAAAGAGTTATGCAGATCTTAAGAGAACACCCAGGGAATTCACTGTGGGAGACATAGTATTCCTAAGAGTTAAACCTACCAAAAGTTCTATCAAATCCTCTAATATTAGTCCACTATTTGTAGGGCTTTTTGAAATTTTTGATAAACTAAACCTGGTAGCCTACAAATTAGACTTGCCACCCAATTAATAAAAAATTCATGATACATTCCATGTGTCCCTTCTCAAGAAATATGTTCCTAGCCCCTCACATGTCTAGAATGTTGATCATTTGCAAATGGATGATCCCCTACACATTGAAGTATGACCTATTAAGATCCTTGGTTATCGAAAAAAATAGTTAAGAAAGCAGAATATTGAATAGTGCAAGGTCTAATAGGATCATGTTTTTGAAAATAGTGCCACATGGGAGGATGTGACCATCATGAAAAGACAATTTCCATTTTTATTTGAGAAGTGTTATCATCATGTCATAGTTTCTTTTTGTTGGAATAGTGATATTATCATATCTTGGTTTGTGAAGTATGATAAATATATCTGATGTTTGTGCATGTTTAGTATTAACAATAAATGATGATTCAATTTTGGAGAATGTAAATTTGTTGATGTATTGTATTTATTTTCTATTATCCATGGCAATATTCTTTTTTTTTATGCTTCAATGGGAAATGCAAACACAGGGACTGTTTAATCTTAGGGGGAAAGTATGTAATAACCCTCCAAAAATATACTTTATTTTATGCCTAATTTGTCTACAAGGATGAGATACTACTAATGTATTTGTGGATGTAGAGAACATGTATTGTTATTGGCAAGAACAAGGCAAAGGAAGGATGTCTTATCAATGGGCAGAAGGATTTTCCAATGCAAGGTAAGTCAAGGTAAATGATTAGCAGTGGACTATTCACCGGTTGATAGGGTCAAAGAACCCTATAGATAATGCATTCACCAATAGTCCATGTAGAGCATATCATGTAGTTGCATTTGTAGGAATATTTGATGTTTGTCAAACTATGAATTTATGATGTTTGGTTGGAAATGAAAATACTTAAATGCATGGGAGCCATACTTTAAAATGTTGGTTGGCAATGAAAATGCTTAAATGCATGGGAGCCAAAGTTTTAAATAATGAGATAAATGTGAAGTAATAATATGACTATTGTTGTTTTAATATCTGAAAGAGAATATAAAGAAAGGGGAAAAGTAAGATAAATAATAATCATATACTTATGTATATTAATGTGTGTTTGAGAGGAATTTATTTATTTAAAAATAACATATTTATATATAACTATAGGTATAAATATAAATATATGAAGGCATTAAAAATAAATAATGTTTTTTGTTTTAAAATAAGGTAAGCAAAATATTATAACCAATAATATATTAAAATGTTCAATATTAAAATGATTATGGAGTTATTGCTTGGCATTATAAAACAAAAAGAAGATAATTTGGAAATTATCAGCATTTTGGGGAAATTATTATAAATCTTGGGTTGTTGAACATGGAAGGAAGTGAATTCCACATGACATGCTTTACATAGAAGGAATCTCAAAACGAATGCAAGTTTTATAGCAGGAAAAAGGAGGACTTATATGCAAAATGGGAAAGGAGAAGATGAGAGGTATTAGGGTATGATGTTTTTTCAGCAAGGCAAGGCAAGAGCGACAAAGAGAGAAGGACTTTGGAAAGCAAGGGAAGCAGTATGCATAAATCAGTAAGTATGAACTGGCAAAATTCATAGGATAAGATAAATGGAATAATGGAAAAATATAAGGTTCAAAAGCATTGTTTAATTTTGTTCTGCATGAAAATATAGTTTGATGTTTGTTTTGTAAATGGAAGAGAAAATGAATCATCCCAGTTCATGTGTGGAAAAGCTTTAAATGTGAAGCATGTATGTGATTATAGTTTAATATTTGTTTTACAAAACTGAAGAGAAATTGAACCTTTCTAATGCATGCGTGGACAAGTTTGAAATGGGATGCATGTGAGAGGATTATGGTTGTTTGTGAACCTGAGTTGAATAGTTTCCTTTTTGAAACTCATTTTGCTTTTGCATGCTGTGTTGGAAAATTTTTGTGATACTTGCATGTTGTGTTGAAAGCTTATGGTGTGTTGGGAATCTTATGAAATCCCTCATGTTGTGTTGGAAATGAAAATATTGTATGCATGTTAGGACTAGATGTGTGTCATGTTAGTTTGACAACTCTGACCCTTGAGATGTCACCGAAAACTCGCATTAGAAAATTGGAGCACTGTGAAGAAATAAATCTGAAGTTTTTTACTTGCTATTGGACGCTAGACTACGTTCAGGCATCAAGAGTTGAATTAAAACTAGAAATGATTTAATGTAAACTATAAAAGCTTATGAAATTTACTCATTAGAATGATGAAACCTGAGCTTTTAGAAGTTCAAAATAAATGTTGAAATTATATATATTTGTAATTCAAAAAGCGTAGACTCTATGGAATTGCATGGTAGTATTCTAAGAATTCTTTTGATGTAATGGAAAACAATACAATCGTTTACCTTATAATATGATGAGGAATATACTTGCATTCAAGGAAAGAGACTTGCGCTATTTTGAATGATATATCCTTCTAATATGGAGAATGGTTTATGGATTAAATCTATTAGTTTATATTTTTCTTTACCATATATGGTTCATCTATTCACATGCTTCCAAATTCTACGTAATTGAATATGGATGAATATATTATTGGAAACGTGGTTCTAACAAGATACCAAGGAAAAATTTAGTTTGTATGATGGGATTCCCTATGTTTTAAAAATATTTGTATACTGTGCTTGTTTTGGTCGATGAGAAAAATTTTTAAACGAAAATTACATTTGCTTTTCCTATAACAATTTGAACCAACAATTGTGCATAGTAAGGATTACCCATTCGATTTATGAAATAGGGATTTAGGGAAGACTATGACTTGAAATAAGAGGATTTATCAGTCCAAAATAGTATGGTAGGGTTGTTTAGAATGTTAGCAAGGATAAACTAATTAGTAAGAGTAATCACGGCGGTTTGAGGAAACTACCATCCGTACGATGATATCATGAACATGAATATATATAATACAATAAAAGTTATAGTTTTTCTTGGTTTAAGTCTTCAAACTGAGCCTATGTTTAGAAAAATATGCATTAGAAATTGTGAAAAATTAATGGAAAATCTATTGTTAAGCAAACAATATCCGTATTTTTTTCTAATCAAGGAATAGTAGAGTCAGTATAAAATCAAAACTAGAACTTGAAAACTTAGAAGTTCTGCTCATATTATAATCCCTGTGTATAAGTTGAAATAGATAAAAAGGAATGGTGTCTTAAACGTAAGCTAATTTTGTATGATAGTGTGATAATGGGATTACCTAAAACAAGCGTGCATGACGACTTGGGTAATTTGGAGTAAGGTTACTTTTTAAGAATAGCTCGAGTGGTATTGCCTTAATTAAAATAGTTAAGAATAAAAAATATTTAAAATTCATTTAGATTATAGGATTAAAACTATAGTGTAGTTGCAACCTTACTTAAACTTATAAGACTAGTCCACTATTTTTCATGGTTATATAGTGTAATGTTGAAAGAAAAAGTGATTTATGAATAAATTTTAATGAAGTATCTACTCCAATAGAAAATTAAATTAAAAAAGAATATTAATTAAAATTATTTTAGCAAGTTATAAGAATATTTAGTTTTGTTTGCAATGGTTTTTCATAGTTCCTCTGTCTTTTATTCTTTCTTAATGAAAACATACTATAGACACCAAAATAGCACCAATCCGATTACGTGACAGTGCTTTGGTTATGTCCCGTTTGCTTTCTTCTGGCCGTCCGCCTTCGACACCTTTCTTTTGTTTTATGTATTGTCCAGATAGAAGTTGGTCATTTTTAAGGCAATCTTCCTATGAAGTTTGTCGCCAAAGCCAAAAGGAAGCCTAAGGCTTGGGTGTCACAAAATCATGACACGCCAAGGCCAAAAGGAAGCCTAAGGCTTGGGTGTCACGATCGCGACGTCACGATATCGCGACGTCACGATATCGTGACACGCCAAGGCCAAAAGGAAGCCTAAGGCCTGGGTGTCACGATATCGCGACACGCCAAGGCCAAAAGGAAGCCTAAGGCCTGGGTGTCACGATATCGTGACGTCGCGATATCGCGACACGCCAAGGCCAAAAGGAAGCCTAAGGCCTAGGTGTCACGATATCGCGACGTCACGATATCGCGACACGCCAAGGCCAAAAGGAAGCCTAAGGCCTGGGTGTCGCGATATCGTGACGTCGCGATATCGCGACATGCCAGGGCCAAAAGGAAGCCTAAGGCCTAGGTGTCACGATATCGCGACAAACTCCCGTCTTTGCGCCTAGGCGGACATCAAGCAGATAAAAGCGGACATTAACCAATAAAGCGGACATCAAACAGATAAAAGCGGACATCAAACAGATAAACGTGGACATCAAACAGATAAAAGCGGACATCAAACAAATAAACGTGGACATTAAACAAATAAGCATTAAACGTTTGAAGGTGGACATTAAACAATCGGTAGTGGAAGTCAGTCAATTACATGGGCCGTTAGAGGACTGTCACAGAGGCATTCATGAAAGCCCAAGTCATGGAGGACTTTCCTCTCTCATGGGAGGACATGACCGCCACATGGCACCTGTGACCACCACATGGCGCTTATGCATGCCTATCCAAAGATACCCCCTGGGTCTATAAAATGGTGGACTTTTCCCACCCAAAAAAGGAGAAGAAAACGTACGTTTTGGAGCAGCGAAGCCCTGCCAGTTTATCGCCAGACGTTTTAAGCCTCGATTCACGTCATCCGCATCCGTGATTTCTTCTGCAAGGGAGGTCATCGGGCGCTTATGGAAAACATGAATCCGGATCCATGGATCCATCCATTCGTCGACCAAGCTCAGTGTTCTATTTGTATTTCCTTTGCATAATAATAATACCGAGATTTTATGCGTTATGATTTTGATTTTATTTTAGTTCATTTTATTTTATTTTTGCAATTCGTTGTTTTAATCAATTTGTATATGCATCTTTCATTAATTATAGAAAATAAATGTTTCTTATTTGCAGTAGGTGCTACTAACATCTTTGTTGTTTCTTTGATCGCAGGAGGAGCAGCAAAGGTTAAAAGACTCATCAACACCAGATTTCATGCATTATGATTTCGGTTTTATTTTAGTTCATTTTATTTTATTTTTGCAATCCATTGTTTTAATCAATCTGTATATGCATCTTTCATTAATTGCAAAAAATAAACGTTTCTTATTTGTAGCAGGTGCTACTAACATCTTTGTTGTTTCTTTGATCGCAGGAGGAGTAGCAAAGGTTAAAAACTCATCAACACCAGCGGCGACAACGTTTTGGGCCCGCCCACTTCAAATGTGGGCACGCGGAAGGAAGACTACTAGAAACGATTGTAACCAAAACATGCTAATCTTCCTAGCCCGTAAAGGGGACGGAGATGGAATGTAACCGAAACCGGAATGATATTAATAAAAAAAAAGGGTTGTGCTCCTGTTTTTCATTATACGTTTGGTTTTGATTCGATTACATTCGTTTTATTTCATGCATCGAGTTAGTTTTGTTTACATTACATCCTAGTACTGTTTTTCTTCCGAAATCTCGTGCTTTCAATGGCGATCACGGTGGGACCCTGTTCCCTGCATTTTTGAGATCAAGAAACTGATCAAAATTTATGTTTTTATGCTTGCAGGTACTGGGCCGAAAATCAGAAAAAGCTGATTTGGGCGGGAAAGACAACCGATTTGGGTGGAAAAGAGGTAACGGTTTCTAACTGTCCCTGTCATTTTCTGCTGTGATATTTCTGTTTTCTGTCATGTTTGCCTTCTTAGGGAAAGAGGTTGCTGCCTATTTTATTTTTAAATAAAAAGAACCACACACACTTCACGTGGTAAAATTAAACCAAGGAGCTGGTCGTAAAACCCCAGCCCTTGATCAAGACCATCGGTGGATTTCATCACCACCTTGGCTTGATTTTGCATCCATTACCCCGATTGTCACTGTTGTTAGGCGTAAATCCTGACGAAAGCTGACCGAGTGTTGCTGGGGTGATTCCCAGCGCGCAAGGATAAGTCTTCTATGGTAGGTGCCATTAACAGGACAATCCCCCTTCCGTACCGCCTACGTACCACGTACCATCTGCTCTCACGTACCTATAGTCTCCCTCTCGTAAGGGCGGGTATATAGAGAGGTTGGTATATCGGCCTGGTTGGTATATTGAAGGGGCGACCATTTTGGGAGTTATATGAGCCTTCACTATGCATTTAAACGTTCTTCAAAAACATTCAAAAACAAAAAAAAAATCATCAAAACACACTAAAACCAGTCTAGGACACACCATTAATCTTTAAAAGAGATAATCACCGTTTGTGTATGTGTGTGTTCATTTCTGCTTAGTGTAAAAAAAAAAAAATCATAAACAAAAAGATAAAAATCTGTTTAGCTAGTAGAAAAGCACCACAATGGTGTACACCCGTAGCCAAGCCCAATCAAGGGCAAAAGCTCCGGAAGGTACACAAGAAGCAGGCACAAGTCGCCTTCGCTTTAGTCCTGAAGACTTGGTCATACCGCCTTGGCGGTCTAGGCCACAAGAGAATCCACATCATTCCATGTCTAGGTGGAATTATAGGGACACCCCTCTGGGGGATACGCCCATTCAGAATAGCCCCTTTCGGGAAGAACCTTTACGTGTGACACTCAACGCAAATAGAAAACCGCCTTTTGAGGCTAGATATGAGTGGCCACAGCGCGATGAAGCGCTAGAGAGGCACAGTGTCCATGAAGAGAGACAGCGTGAATACGGCATCTCTCCTTTGCCTCCCATTAGAACTGAAAGACAAAACCTAGAGCGCAGGGCTCTCCACACAGGGCGAGCTAACTCTGCCCGCCCCTTTCACACCCATGAAAGGGAGAACGAGGAAGATCATCGCATTCCTCGAGAGCAACATACAACACGGGAGCCTTGCGCTTCCGCACCTGCTAGATATCATGATCACCCATTAAGGCCGGAGCCTCAAGTAAATGCCGCTAATCTCGACAGAGGGAAGCGCCACATAGAAGTCTCGGATCCTCAAAACCAAGATAGATACATCGAAAAGGTGACTAGGCCTCCTAGAATCAAAACAACAGAGCAAATTGACTTATCATTTGCTAGACATGCCGCCCGCCAAGCGCAAATCAAGCAGCTTGAGCAGGATCAACAGCAGCTAGAACAATTATATCACCTTAATAAAGAGCGCATTCGGTGCCAAACAAATGAGCTGCTCCGCACCACTGTGCCTGAAAAGGTTCAGACCCCCCAAACATAGAGGGAGAAAAGGTACGAGAGGCACAACCTCATAGTGCATGATAGGTCCCCAAGACCTCGCCAAGAGGTGCCTTTAAGACACCCGAGACATGAGCGGGAGGCCACTCCCAGGAATGACGATGGGCACCCTTCGCGGGTGCCCACTCCTGTTCATCGAGCTCGCCCAATAACTCCTCGAGAAGATTATGAGGAGTATGAACAAGAAGAACGGGCCGAAACGCCCTATCAAGGTGGAGGAGGTGCTATCCAACCACCCCTCCATAGGCCCCCAGTTGCCCGTAACACACAATGGGAACGAGTTACGGAGGAAGAGATTAAATCTTCCGATGCATACAAAGCGCTATTAGAGCGTTTGGAGTCTATGGAGACTAAAGCTTCTGGGCATCAAAAGCCCACGTTACGTCAACTCCGCAGTCATCCAGTGCATCCGTCAGTGCCCACACCTCTTTACCCCAAACATTTCAAGTTGCCTCAGTTGGCAGTTTTTAAAGGTGAAGAGGATGCTCAAGAGCATGTCACAAGATTCCTGAGCCAATGCTTCGGCATTCAGGATAATGATGCATTGTTGCTTAGGACATTCATAACCACATTCACGGGCCCTGCCTCGGATTGGTTCACACAGTTACCGAAGCACAACATAAATAACCTAGATCAATTAGTAGATGCGTTTCTTGAATGCTTTGCCTTCAACACCAAGAAGAAGGCATCACTGAGTGATCTGGCCAGCCTCAGGCAATATGAGGAAGAGACAATGGCAGCGTACGGGAATCGATGGAGGGCTTTGCTTTCTAAGCTACCCTACCTTCCCCCTATGTCTGACCTCACACAGATGTTTGCACGAAGTTGCTTGAAATCGATCTCTGGGCTATTGCAGCTACAACAATACGCCAGCCTAGAAGAAGCTTTGGCGCAAGCCAGAGTTATAGAAGAGATCAAAATAGGCGAGGGCACAATCGCCAAGCCTAAAAAGAAAGAGTGGAACAAAAACACTAAGACCGGGACTACGCAACCAAAACCCGCTGAGGTTAATCAAGTCACGATAAATGTCCCCAAGCCTGTGCAAGAAATACAGCCTCAAAAGGCTAATTATCAGGCAGTGCCTCCTAATTATGAAAGAGAAAATAAAAGACAGGAGCAAAATCAGCAGCGTCACCCTAGGCGACAATTCACCCCTTATACGGAGTCCAGGGACTCCTTATTTGACCGCTTGTCGATGGCAAATCTAATCACCCTTCTTGAAATCCAAAACATAGATCCTAACGCTCCCAAGCCTAAGGGATACAGGGAGGATTTATATTGTAGGTTCCACAGGCGAAGGGGACATGACCTAAACGCATGTTGGAAATTCAAGGGACTGATACAAGATTTGATTGATAATCAAACATTGGAAGTGGACAACCCCATAGCGCCAAATAATCAACAGATGGGGGTATTCAAGGACCCTTTGCCTGCCCACGAGGCACAGGAAAAACCTCTTCAGGTTAATGAGGTGCGACAGAATCTCCCCATGCAAGGATATGTGGGAATGATCAGCATAGTAACTAGGAACAGGAAATACCCAGGAGCTGCCCCGGAGGCAGCTACAAGAGAAGTTCCTTCAACGTCGCAACCTCAACAACCTACCGTGCAATTGCCTCCGCCTAGACCCGAGGTCACGATACGGACCAAACTCACGCAGAGTTTGCGGACCACATCGGCTAGGCTTTCCATTTATGAGCTTATACAGCAGTCAACGCCCCATCGAGAAGCTCTCATGGAAATTTTGAAAGCCATCGAATTACAGCCTCACGAAGCAAATTCCTTCAATAACTTCGTAGGACATGTAAAACGATGTACGGAGCCAGTCATTACCTTCAGAGAGGATGAAGTTAAAACAGTACCGAATGACATGGCAGATCCACCCCTGCACGTTATCGCGCGGGTCAACGGGATCCCGTACAAGAGAGTGTTGGTAGATACTGGCTCGTCCAGTAACATCATTACCACTGCAGCATTAAAACATCTGAAGCTGCCAGCCTCTCATATCACGGCTTCAACATACACACTGCGAGCATTCAACGATGCAATATGCTCGATAGTCGACACAATTGTTCTACCCGTCCAGGTAGGACAAAAGACGATACCCACATTGTGCCACATTTTGGAAGGCGAGATGGCATACAACATACTGCTAGGGCGACCATGGATCAGGGACATGAAGTGTGTCCCTTCGATAGCTCACCAGTGTCTAAAGTATGCATTTGAAGGAGAAATACATGTAGTCCCGATGGACTTAGAACCCTTCAAATATTGCAATGCAGTGCATTTGATGCCGCAATCGACCCTCCCGTCGACGCACTTGGATTTCCAGTTAAATCCATCTAGACAGGGTCCGATGCCATGGGCACCACTGGATGACTAATCCATCAAAACCCCAGCCAGGTGCATCTACATCATCTGCTCCTTCATTACCAACGCCACCTGTCATGGCTAAACAGAAGGACAAAGGAAAAAAGATCCTGGAAGAGGCTCAACCCCTAGAAGAGGTGTTGCCAACGATATCAACTGTCTCAACAGAAGAAATACCTAGCACAATGGAAGCTGAGGTTCCTAATCCACCCAACATGGAATGGACTCAGGAAGGCCTTCCATTTCCTCCCTCTCAATCGTCAACAATTATTGTTGAAATGGCCAGTACGGGCCTGGGAGAATATCTAGTGCAAAATGTTGTAGCAACGCCCATGCTAGAATCAGTGCAGGACATGGGGAGACCTCGCCTTCCCATAGGGACAGTTGTTCCTTTAGGTTACCCACCAAACCAGACAAATTTTGTGTATGGGGGCCTTGATCATGGTGTTGAACCATGCAAGCAAAAGGACGAGGACGAAGAGCCTTTTGCCAAAAATATCAATTATCTGTCGAACCCGGACTTCGCTCTGAGATATCTAGGCCAATGCAATTGGCACGGATACGGGTTAGGTAGGTATGAGCAAGGGGTGCGTGTCCTTTGCCAACCAAGATATCAAATGCCTTATGATAAGTCGGGAGTAGGGTTCAACCACCCCCTGCCCTTAGACATCTTGGTGGAAAACATGCAAGGCCTAGGAATAGGCGACAAGGGTGGATTGGCATCAGATCCTTATGCCAACCCGAACACAACGTACACATTGGGAGACTATCTCCCATGGTCAACAACCACCCTTGGTAACATCAATAACCCTTCTCCGTTGATAGAGAGAGGTGAGAGTTCGGACACTAACTTCCAAGGAGAACATAAACAGTGTCCAGATATCTTTTCGAAATTGTTCCCTTTAGAGGTTCCAATTGAACCAGTGCAATGTCAAGCGAATCAGGTCCCCCCACTGAGTGTGGAACAACCACAATGGGATCAGATTAATTTGCTCGAACAAGATGAGCATAGTATGGCACAGATAGCTGTCGGGGCCAATGAGGGCCTTTGGATCACCGACAATGATTACATAGATGAAACTGAGATGGACTATCTTAATCATGCGCGATGACACAATCACCCTATAACCCATGAACAACTGATGGCACAACTAGGCATAAGGTTAGGGCATGAATGGTACATAGACCCAGCAGGGTGGGACCAAGTGTTGGATCAATGGCTCCAAGTTCACGATGAGCACCGTCCACCCCGAGACCCTATAATGACATCAGTGCCGAGGGAAGACCCCGTCTTCCTATCAACACATAGGGCCGATCCGTTCATGCCCGTCCCTACAGAGCCAGATCCAGAGCATAGGGAGCATCCAGAATGTTTGAGTTATCACACCCATGGTAATGGAGACCAAATTCATTTCATCCACATGATCTCCATTGATTTGACCGCACCCATCCGCAATCCGGCCGATCCAGAATGGTCATTGCATCTAGACATAGATGCCATCGACTGGGATCACGTCAATTCACCGCTCTCCCCATCAGAGTATTGGCCTTTCGATGAAATGCCTCATTTTACCCCAGGGACAACTCAGGATATTTTTCAAGCTAAAGAGGGACCCGAGGTTCCAAACGTAGATCTAAACTCAGCTAATGATATCCATTTGATCCCGACTCCACATCAGTTGGAGGACGGATCCCACATGTCAGTCGAGGAGACGACTGACGTAGACATCGGCTTAGACCCAATGAATCCACAGATTATCAAGCTAGGGGTAAGCTTATCCCCTGAAGAGCAAGCCGACTACATTGCCCTTCTCAAAGCGAAGAAGGAGGTTTTTGCATGGTCATACAGAGACATGCCGGGACTAGATCCGCAGCTAGTCACGCATAATCTAATGCTTGACCCGACAATCAAGCCAGTAAAGCAAAAACTATGAAAGATGCACCCAAAAATGGCCTTGATGGTCAAAGACGAATTGCAAAAGTTGTTGGATGCACAGTTTGTCATCTGCATGGATTATCCGCCATGGCTGTCCAACATGGTGCCCGTCAAAAAGCCCGATGGGAGGATTCGCATATGCACTGATTTTTGAGATCTAAACAAAGCGAGTCCTAAGGATGATTTCCCCTTGCCAAGCATCGACGCGTTGGTAGACGCTACAAGTAGGTCACGAAATGCTATCCCTCATGGATGGTTTCTCAGGATACAATCAGATTCGTATCAATCCTGAGGATCAACTCAAAACGGCGTTCACAATGCCTTGGGGGACATTTTGTTATAAGGTCATGCCTTTTGGCCTTAAAAATGTCGGCGCCACCTACCAACGTGCCATGACGTACATCTTCCATGATTACATGCATAAAACTTTGGAAGATTACATGGATGATTTGTTAGCCAAGTCTCTTTTGCGCTCAGATCATCTCGATGACTTAAGCAAGATCCTCGATCGCCTCATAGAGCATAAGGTCAGACTGAATCCCAAGAAGTGCGTATTCGGCGTCACATCTGGAAAACTCTTGGGTTTTATAGTCTCAAAGCGAGGCATCGAGGTGGACCCAAAGAAAGTCAAGGCAATCCTTGAAATGGCTCCCCCAACTACTATTAAGCAGCTCAAAAGTCTGCAAGGAAAGGTCACGTCGATTAAGCGCTTCATAGCACAGTTATCTGACAAGTGTCGACCCATGAACAAATTATTGCACAAGGGGGTTACATTTCACTGGGATGACGAGTGCCAGTCAGCCTTTGATGAAATCAAACAATACTTGGCTTCACCGCCAGTATTGGCACCACCTAGACCAGGAGTGCCGTTCTACTTATACATCTCAGCCATCGAGGTGGCACTGGGTGCCATGCTAGCCCAGAAGAATGAACTTCACAAAGAACAGGCTACTTACTATCTTAGCCGCACCCGGTCAGTTACGAACTTAACTATGCATACGTTGAGAAACTCTGCTTGGCAATGGTGTTTGCTACCAAGAGGCTATGCCACTACATGCTGAGCAACACTACGTATGTTGTGTCTAAGGAGAATCCATTGCGATACATGATGAGTCGTACTTATCATAGTAGTCGCACGGCAAAATGGATCATGTTGTTGACAGAATTTGACATAGAGTTTATTGGACAAAAATCTATCAAAGGACAGGTCATAGCCGATCAACTAGCAGAGGCTCCTCTTGAAGACGATCAGCCTCTAGTCATAGAACTACCCGATGATGGGGTCTTCCATGTCTCAAAATCGCCAGATTCTGATGAGCCTGAGTCACAGGCCGACATAACCTTATTTTTTGATGGTTCTAAATGTGAGCAAGGTGGTGGCACGGGAATAGTATTCTTCACACCGCAGGGCGCTCCAATGCCCCTCGTCATTTAAATTAAATTTCCCATGCACCAACAATAATGCAGAGTATGAAGCCTTGCTCATAGGTCTTCAGACAACAATCGCCATGAACATCAAATGACTAAACATCTTTGGTGATTCGCTGTTAATCGTCAATCAAGTCAAAGGGGTATACCAATGCAAATGCCCAGTTCTACAGGCTTATAAAGCCCTTGTGGACAAATTCTTGGCAAAACTTGAATGGTACGACATCGAGGCACTCCCTCGGTCATCGAATCATTTTGCGGACACAATGGCCTCCTTGGGGTCACTAATCCCGCAAGACCTTTCTGGTGATATGACAACCATTCAAGTCAAAACCTTATCGCAATCCACGATGGAGCGTGCAAGCTCTGACTTGACGTCAGGAATCCACATGATCCAGATTGAACCATCCTCGGATAAGTTCTCTCGAATCCGCGATCGTCTGAAACATGCCAACTGGGGGTCCTTGTTCTCCCCTACTCCCATTAATAGCAACACAACGTTGTTCTTACAAGTTCTATCCCGCTCAACATTTGTTAGGGAGGAACTTCAAAAGGGATTGGCTGTTCATACTGTCGAGGTTTCCGATCAACAGGACTGGTATTTACCCATTAGAGACTACCTCAAGTTAGGTAATCTCCCGCTTGGATTGACGCATGCCGCAAAACGAACATTCAAGCATAAAGCGGCTAAGTATGTCTTGATAGGAGACATTTTGTATCGTCGCAGCTATGAAGGGATCCTCCTTCGTTGCTTGGACCAACAAGAGTCCACTTGGGCAGTCACCCAAGCGCACGATGGTACATGTGGTGGCCACTTCAGTGGTATGGCCATTGCAAAGCGCATTCTTCGCATGGGCTATTATTGGCCATCTTTAGAGCGAGATTGTTGCGCATATGTCAAGAAGTGCATGAAGTGTCAACATCATGCCAATTTGATGCACGTACCTTCCCAAGCCTTGCAGATAGTCTAGTCTGCTTGGCCATTTTTGTAGTGGGGCTTCGATCTAATTGGAAAGATCTCCCCTGCATCGTCAGAGCCATCACACGTTTATCATAACGGCCACAGAGTATTTTACCAAGTGGGTGGAAGCAATTCCGCTGACCTCTACGACAGGACCCCGCATTGTGGAGTTCATTTTGCATAACATCATATGTCATTTTGGTATTCCATCCAAAATAATCTCGGATAATGGGCCATCATTCAAGAACAAAGACGTGCGTGCTTTGACCACAAAGTACAAAATTCAGCATAGTTTTTTGACACCCTATTATCCGCAGGCAAATGGGCAAGCAGAGGCGTCAAACAAAATGCTAGTTGCCATCCTTAAAAAGATGGTCATAGACAGTCATAAGGATTGGCACATCCAAATTCCACTTGCCCTTTGGGCTTATCGCACTAGCATTCGGACGCCAACTGGGGCCACTCCATTTTTGCTCGTGTATGGCTCCGAGGCAGTAATGCCTCTCGAGTTGGAAATTCCTTCCCTATGCATATCAATGCAGGAGTTCATCGATGATGACACTGCACGACAGGCCCGGTTAGACCAACTTACGTTGCTTGACGAACGACGCGTTAATGCTCTCGAGCACTTACGTATCTATCAAGAGCGGCTTAAGAAAGCTTACAACATGAAAGTTCACCTAAGGGACTTTCGGGTTGGTGATTTGGTTTTGAAGGAAAACCAATAGAACTCTAATTTGCCGTCCCACCTAAGGGACAAGTTCACGGCAAATTGGTTAGGTCCATATGTCATTGATAGCAAAATAGGACCCGGGACGTACCGGCTAGCCTCTCTTGATGGAATCAAGGAAATAGAACCCTTGAATATCAGTCATTTGCGACCATTCTATATCTAAGAGAGCCATATCCCAAAAAATGCTCCAAGGATTCCTGAAATCGCTTGGTCAATCCCAAAAATGCTCCAAGGATTCCTATAATCGCTTGGTCAAAACAAAATGCTCCAAGGACTCCCATAATCACTTGGTCAAAACAAAATGCTCCAAGGACTCCCATAATCGCTTGGTCAAAACAAAATGCTCCAAGGATTCCTATAATCGCTTGGTCAAATCCAAAAATGCTCCAAGGATCCCTAAAAATCGCTTGGTCAATCCCAAAAATGCTCCAAGGATCCCTAAAATCGCTTGGTCAATCCCAAAAAAATGCTCCAAGGATTCATGCAATCGCTTGGTCAATCCCAAAAATGCTCCAAGGATTCCTAAAATCGCTTGGTCAATCCCAAAAAAAATGCTCCAAGGATTCATGCAATCGCTTGGTCAATCCCAAAAAGCTCCAAGGATTCCCGCAATCACTTGGTCAAACCAAAAAGCTCCAAGGATTCCCGCAATCGCTTGGTCAATCCCAAAAAGCTCCAAGGATTCCAGAAATCGCTTGGTCAATCCCGAAAAGCTCCAAGGATTCCAGCAATCGCTTGGTCAAACCAAAAAGCTCCAAGGATTCCCGCAATCGCTTGGTCACCCCAAAAAGGCCCCAAAGGATTCTCGAAATCCCTTGGTCACCATCAAAAAAATTCAAAAAAAACAACAAAAATCATCAAAAACAACAAAAATTTGCATCTCATTTCAAGGCATGCTCAAATTCATCAATAGAGAGCTTTTCTCACATCTCATCTTCATAATCAAAATCAATCCATCAAAAATACAAAAATATGTAGCTGCATTAAGCATCACACCAATACACATTTGTGGTCGTACAGGTCAAAGGCACCATAGACTAGTAATTATTCTTGCTAATCCATCTTGTTCCATACTTTTCCATTTTACAAAACAAACAAACAAACACCATTAACTGTTGTTTACCACAATAGAGTCAGTGGTCTCGTAATGTATCAAGAGTTTTCGTCTTTCAGTCGGCATTGTGCTTTCTAGCCACGTACTGTACCAAGTCAGAGAGATTTTACGAAGGTAGAGTTCTACTTGAAATACGCCTTGTTACGTAACATCCCATCACAAGCTAAAACACTAAAACAATTCCTGAGTTGTACGAACGAAAGATGAAACCTGCATAGTAATCTAGGTCACCATAAGCGAAACGGTTATCTTGCTTATCCCCCTATGTAAATGACCCAAAGAATGCTGAGAGTTGGCAAAAGGACAAGCATCCTCCCTACCCAATTCCCCAAGAATCCCAAAATTTGCAAACGTCAAAACTCAAAAATTTGACATCCCACAGTGCACACATCAAAAGGCACATACAATAGTGATTCTCGTCACTCCATATCCCAATCCCTTGCTCAAAAGAAAAATATATAAAAATAAACAATGATTTTTATCACTACAATCGAGCAAGTATCCCAATACAATTGAAGAAAAGAAGGGAGTCGAACTTGAATCCCTGGAACTCTCAGCATTTCGACAGGTCATGAGGTAAGCCTCAGTACCAGTTTGGTTGACAGCCTATTGGTCACTGGCGGTAAACCTCCCGCATGACGATATATCTATCACATTAACTTGTGTACAGATCAATGTTTGCATGTGGATGAGCTAGCTTATGGTATCCTAGAAACAACGCAGATTAATCTGACTAAATACAATAAAGGAGTTAGTGGAGCTAATTAGGTGATCCTCAGTACAGGTTTGGTTGACAACCTATCTGCACTGGCGGTATCCTGATGAATACCACATAAATGAACTCAATTGCACACACAGGGATGTGAAATAACTTGGTCAAAAACAAGTCCGATTCATACCTTGTTCAAAAGTCTTGTAAGATAAAGTACAGTCATGGCTAGTGAGTTAAAACCGTCTGAGTCTCAGAAAACCTTAGCTACATTTCTAAACCAACTGCGCTACTTTTCATCCTTACAATACCATCAAAAATACAAAAAAAAACCACATGCATACATACAAAGTCATCTACCACAGTAATCGCCTAAAAACAAAATAACAAAGTCCTAAACAGTCTATGGTGCCCTAACCAAACAACACAAATTCATTTCATCCATTACATTTTGCATATCACATATAAATAAAAAACAATTGCATTTATCATACCATATACATCCATTACCATAAGCATGCATCCATCACCATCAATCATTGTCGGACATCAATACACTTGCGCTTAACCTCTTGGCATAGAAAATCGATGTCGGGGCACAAATGGTCACTATTCTACTCCCTAAGAAGGCTACCATAGCCGGACCGCTCCACGAGAAGATGGATTTTCGACAATTTCACCCCCAAACGACGTCACAAAAGGGTCAAAACACACTCAAAAACAATAAAAACAACAAATAAATGCAACACAAACAAACAACAATAAACATTGCCAGACACAAGTGCTCTTGCACTTAACCTCTTGGCATAGCAAAATCGATGTCGGGGCTCAAATTGTCACTCTCCTACTTCCCCAAGAAGGCTACCATAGCCGGACCGCTCCACGGGAAGATGGACTTTCGACACTTTCACCCCATTATGGCATCACCAAAAGGGTTTTTACCCAACAACAATAATCCAAAAGTCGGAAAACTGCTTGCACATTCAATGGACAAACATCTGAAGGCACCCTAACCTAAGTCACCTCGGGTCAAGCGACTCGTCGCTTTTCTCATGGCGGTCATTCCCTCATCGATTCGTCGCTTGAGGGGGTAGTCACACTTAGTCACCAATCAACAAACACACACCCAATCAGGGCATTGGCATGCATTCAAAGAATCATTGACAAAGACAATCACGCTCCTGCTTGGGGCAGTAAACAAGCAACAATCACAAATTGATCAAACGCGATCAAACGCTTGGCATTCCCGAAGCATGAACTCAAGGTTCCCCCGTGGATAAAAGGTTGTGCCCTTTGCCTATTCATGATTGATCAATGTCTAAGTTCAAGTCACACCTCACCAAAATAGGTTAATACTTGAAATCAAATTCCTTAGCTCGTCAAAAGCAAGGATTCAAGAATGCATCCCCTTTCCATGCTTGGGGCATCACAAGTTGGTTAGGTTACTAAGAAATCCTAATCACTAGTGCTTTGGTTATCTATTTTTGCTCAGCACTGCGTCACCCGCAGCGCTTTCCAAAAAGGGGCATCTGTAGACACCAAAACAACACCAATCCGATTACGTGACAGTGCTTTGGTTATGTCCCGTTTGCTTTCTTCTGGCCGTCCGCCTTCGACACCTTTCTTTTGTTTTATGTATTGTCCAGACAGAAGTTGGTCATTTTTTAAGGCAATCTTCCTATGAAGTTTGTCGCCAAAGCCAAAAGGAAGCCTAAGGCTTGGGTGTCACGAATTTGTGATTTCACAAAATCGTGAAATCATGACACGCCAAGGCCAAAAGGAAGCCTAAGGCTTGGGTGTTGCGAAATTGTGACATGCCAAGGCCAAAAGGAAGCCTAAGGCTTGGGTGTCACGATATCGCGACATCACGATATCGCAATGTCGCGATATCATGACACGCCAAGGCCAAAAGGAAGCCTAAGGCCTGGGTGTCGCGATATCGCGACGTCGCGATATCATGACACGCCAAGGCCAAAAGGAAGCCTAAGGCCTGGGTGTCGCGATATCACGATGTCGCGATATCGTGACACGCCAAGGCCAAAAGGAAGCCTAAGGCCTGGGTGTCGCGATATCGTGACACGCCAAGGCCAAAAGGAAGCCTAAGGCCTGGGTGTCGCGATATCGCGACGTCGCGATATCGCGACAAACTCCCGTCTTTGCGCCTAGGTAGACATCAAGCAAATAAAGGTGAACATCAAGCAGATAAAGCGGACATCAAATAGATAAAAGCGGACATCAAACAGATAAACGTGGACATCAAACAGATAAACGTGGACATCAAACAAATAAACGTGGACATTAAACAAATAAGCATTAAACATTTGAAGGTGGACATTAAACAATTGGTAGCGGAAGTCAGTCAATTACGTGGGCCGTTAGAGGACTGTCACAGAGGCATTCATGAAAGCCCAAGTCATGGAGGACTTTCCTCTCTCATGGGAAGACATGACCGCCACATGGCACCTGTGACCACCACATGGCGCTTATGCATGCCTATCCAAAGAGACCCCCTGGGTCTATAAAATGGTGGACTTTTCCCACCCAAAAGAGGAGAAGAAAACATACGTTTTGAAGCAGCGAAGCCCTGCCAGTTTACCACCAAACATTTTAAGCCTCGATTCACGTCATCCGCATCCGTGATTTCTTCTGCAAGGGAGGTCATCGGGCGCTTATGGAAAACATGAATCCGGATCCATGGATCCATCCATTCGTCGACCAAGCTCAGTGTTCTATTTGTATTTCTTTTGCATAATAATAATACCGAGATTTTATGCGTTATGATTTCGGTTTTATTTTAGTTCATTTTATTTTATTTTTGCAATTCGTTGTTTTAATCAATCTGTATATGCATCTTTCATTAATTGCAGAAAATAAACGTTTCTTATTTGTAGCAGGTGCTACTAACATCTTTGTTGTTTCTTTGATCGCAGGAGGAGCAGCAAAGGTTAAAAGACTCATCAACACCAGATTTTATGCGTTATGATTTTGGTTTTATTTTAGTTCATTTTATTTTATTTTTTGCAATCCGTTGTTTTAATCAATCTGTATATGCATCTTTCATTAATTGCAAAAAATAAACGTTCCTTATTTGCAGCAGGTGCTACTAACATCTTTGCTATTTCTTTGATCGCAGGAGGAGCAAAGGTTAAAAACTCATCAACACCAGCGGCGGCAACGTTTTGGGCCCGCCCACTTCAAATGTGGGCACGCGGAAGGAAGACTACTAGAAACGATTGTAACCAGAACATGCTAATCTTCCTAGCCCGTAAAGGGGACGAAGATGGAATGTAACCGAAATCAGAATGATATTAATAAAAAAAAGGGTTGTGCTCATTTTTTTCATTATACGTTTGGTTTTGATTCGATTACATTCGTTTTATTTCATGCATCGAGTTAGTTTTGTTTACATTACATCCTAGTACTGTTTTTCTTCCAGAATCTCGTGCTTTCACATACAAGTAGCCAAATGGAAACTAGCAATCTTATAATACATGATATAACTTTTGAACGATTGTGAAATTGTATTCGTGAGTAAACCTTTGCATAGATAAACTTTTCTAAATAATCAAAACTTATATTAACCTTTGGTTAAGAAATTCCAAGATTGTGAGAATGACAATCTTTAATTGCAACCTAAGGTTGTAGGCAAGATAACCTTGATATTATTTCAAGATTGTTGGTAGGAAAATCTTGTGAGACAACTATTAATGATGCTTGTGGGTAGGCAATCATCATAAATCAGGGCTCTAACTGTATTTCTAATAGAAAAAGGTCAAAAAATGAGGTAATAGAAGGTTGTATAGGCATGCTTTCTAGGTTATCCCTACTAGTGATGAGTGGTGAATTATGCTTGACTAGGTAATACCAATAGCATGATGGTATGAGACATCACATTGGTTAATTAACACAAAACACCGAGTGGTTACCAGGGCATTGGTAAGACCCTAGATGATTCTCCATGGAGGATAGTTGATCATCTAGCTTGATCATGTATGTGCTAACTCTTACATGACATAAGTACAAGACATAAGTTTATGAGTTCGTGTTAATACATTGGGAAATTATGTGTCACACCTCTAGGTGATATGGGCCCTAGAGGAAAAGAAACCCCCTACCCGAACTTAGGATCTCGGGTGGAGAGTGAAGTTCAAAATAGGTAACTATACGAGCTTTGGCCAATATTGATCTCATGAATATTTTTACTGCAACAGAATGAAACTCATGAAGTTGGATATAACATGCTCATACTAGAAAATAAATTAGAAAGTTTGAAATAAAATAAAATGTTTTCTCTTATTATAACCTCTGATGTCAAACAACCAAGTGGGCAGACTTGGGGTGTTTGGACAACCAAGTGGGCAGAACATGGGTTGTTACATTTGGTATGAGAGTGAAGGTTGCAAATATTTAGGCAATAAAAATTTTAGAAATCCTATTTATGTTGCCAATGTGTTCACCTAAACTCAAAAATTTGACAAGGCTCTTTGTTTTGCTAGGCAGGCAATGGCATCCAGACAAAAATCTAGTTCCTTAAAAATATTTGTGGTGGTTCAGTGGGAAGGGTTGATCGAACATCCTAAAAGGGTATTTAAAAAAGTTATGAGGATCAAAGCTAATGAGGAAGCCATAGAACATCCTTAGGAAAAGATAAGGGAAAAATAACCAGTTGTAAAAGAGGATAAAATGGTTCGAACGGTGCAATTATTATAGGAACAAATGAGCCAACAAAAAGAACAAATAGAGAAACAAAGTGCTCAATTGGCTGAAAAAATAGCTCAAAAAAAGACCCAAATGTTAGAAAACATGGAGAAATATAAAGCTCAGCTAGCTCAACAGCAAGAGATGATTTCCCATCAACAAAAGAAATAGAAAATTTATCTAAAAGAAAAGAAACGGTAATAGTTGAGGATGAGATAAATATTGACCTAGGAAGAAAAAAGTAGGTTCTGAGTTAGACAAGGATATCTGAAGACTCAACATAGCCAAATTTGATGGAAAAGTTGATAGGGAAGAGGTTGAAAGATGGTTTAATAGTGTGGAAGCATACTTTATAGTTAGAACCCTTTCATCTAAATCGAAAACTTCATGTGCAATTTTTTGTCTGACTGGAGCTGCCATTGATTGGTGGGATACCTATAGGAAAACTCACAATGTGGAGGTTGTTGATGTTCATTGGGAAACATTTGTATTAGCATTCAAATATAGGTTTCTAACACCGTAATTTTACCTTGAAAGGACCATAGAATTTTCAAGGTTAACGCAAGGTAATATGACCGTAATTGAGTACTATTAGCGATTTGTGCAATTGCTCAATTACATGCCCAAATATAAACAACGAAATGAGATCAGAATTCAGAAATTTCTCCTAGGGTTACATCCAAAAATTGGACACCTGATTCTTATGTTGAAACCTACTACCTTAACTTCTGCCTATGAATTGGCTCAGCAAGAAGAGGACAACTTTAAGACTAAGAAAGCTTATTATTATATGTAGCTCCATTACATGCCTTCGATATAATTTTAGGTATTGATTGGCTCAAGGCACATAAAGCATTGTTAAATTTTGAGGAAAGATGGATGGAATTCACTGATGACACCAAGCAAAGGATTCAGATTTTCTATGGATGTGAATCAGTGGAACCACATATTTTGACAACAATGCAAGTTAAAAGAGCATTGAAAAAGGGTAGTAGAGTCTTTGTGGTCAAACTTAATAAAAAGGAAGAAGACAAGTTCGAAGCAAGTCTTTTCCAAACTTATCTAGTGTTAAATGATTTTTGAGATGTCTTTCCTAAGGAATTATCGGGTCTTCCACCCCAAAGGGAGTTTGATTTTACTATAGAAATTTTACTAGGAGCAACTCCTATAGCTCGAACACCATATAGGATGACTACAATAGAGTTGCAAGAACTCAAGACTCAACTTCAGGAACTTTTAGAAAAAGGACATATTAAACCTAGTGTTTCACCGTGGGGTGCACCATGTTCTATTTGTGAAAAATAAGGATGGAACATTAAGGCTATGTATTGACTACAAAATGCTAAACAAGATGACTATTAAGAATAAGTACTCTCTACCTAGAATAGATGATTTGTTTGATCAACTAAAAGGAGCCACAATTTTCTCCAAAATCGATCTCAGATCTGGTTATCATCAGTTGAGGATCCGAGAAGAAGATACCCATAAAACTGCTTTTCAAACTAGATATGGCCACTATGAATTTACAGTGTTGCCTTTTGGATTGACCAATGCCCCAACAAATTTTATGAATTTGATGAATAGTGTGTTTCGAGAGCAACTAGATCGGTTTGTATTGATATTCCTAGATGATATACTGATCTACTCCAAAAGCAAAGAAGAGCATGATCTTCATATGAGGATTGTTCTTGAAATCCTTAGAAAGAATCAATTATATGGAAAAATATCCAAGTGTGAGTTTTATGCAACCCAGGTATAGTATTTGGGTCATGTGATTTCTACTGAAGGAGTGTCTTGTTGATCCAAATAAAATTGAGGCTATTATTGATTGGCCTGCTCCAACAAATATTTTTGAAGTGTGAAGTTTTATGGGGATGGCCGGATATTATCACCATTTTATCCAAAATTTCTCTAAGGTAGCCTATCCAATAACCAATCTCCAAAAGAAAGGAAAAGCTTTTAAATGGATAGAACGGTGTGAAGAAGCTTTCAAAATTCTTAAAGAAAAGCTAACATCAACACCTATTCTTAGAATAGCAGATCCCAAACAACCATTTATAGTATGTATTGATGCCTCCATGGAAGGATTAGGTGGGGTTCTCATGCAAGAGGATGGTGTTATCGCTTATGAGTCACGAAAACTTAAGAAACATGAATTAAACTATGCCACACATGATTTAGAGTTGGTTGCGGTAGTGCATGCTCTAAAAATATGGCATCATTACCTACTTGGTAAATATTTTGAGCTTAGAATAGATCATCAAAGCTTAAGATATATCTTTACTCAACCAATGCTCAATGCTAGACAAAGGCATTGGATGGAATTTATGGCAGAATATGATTTTGGCATAGAGTACATAAAGGGAAAAGAAAATAAATTAGCAGATGCTTTAAGTAGAAGAAGGTATATCAATGCTATGTCACACTATCAATATGCTATAATTGATCAAATAATAAAATTACAAATTCAAGATGAATATTCTTAGAAGTATCGAGAACTGGTTCAACAAGATTTTGATAAAGCAAAGGGATTCATAATCTAGGAAGATACATTATTCTTTAAAAATAGAATGGTAGTGCCTAATGATCAGGACTTGAGAAATATGATACTGCAAGAGGCACATAGTGCTCCTTATTCCACTCATACAGGCTATGTAAAGATGTATGAAAATTTGAAAAAAAAGTATTATTGGTCAGAATGAAAAATGATATCACTGAATTTGTGGCTAGATGTTTAGAATGTCAAAAGGTGAAGGCGAAACATCTACATCCAGCTGGACGCTTATTTTCGCATGACATTCCACAATACAAATGGCAAGTTGTGACTATGGATTTCATTGTTGGATTACCTAAAAATCATTTTCAGCATGATGCCATTCTGGTAGTAGTTGACAAATTGACTAAAGTGGCACATTTTCTACCTGGAAATATTAAATATGGAGCTCCCATTGTAGCCCACAAATTTTCTAGGGAAGTGGTACGACTACATGGATTTCCTAAAATAATTATATCAGATAGGGATTCTCGATTTACATCCGAGTTTTGGTAGACATTGCATCAGGCATGGGGAACAAAACTCAATATTAGTACTTCTTATCATCCTGAGATAGATGGACAAACTGAAAGGGTAAATCAAGTCTTAGAGGATATGCTTCGCATGTATTGTATGGATCATCAAACGAAATGGGAAGATTACCTTTTTTTGGTAGAATTTTCTTACAATAATAGTTACCATACTTCTCTAGGTATGGCTCCATTTGAGGCTCTGTACGGGAGGAGGTGCAGAACACCATTATCATGGAGTAATCTAGAGGATCGGGTGATGATCAGGTCGGATATGGTCAGAGAAATGGAAGACCAACTCAATGAAATTTGTCAAAGGCTCAAAGAAGCCTCAGATCGACAAAAGAGTTATGCGGATCTTAAGAGAACACCCAGGGAATTCACTGTGGGAGACAGAGTATTCCTAAGAGTTAAACCTACCAAAATTTCTATCAAATCCTCTAAGCTTAGTCCACGATTTGTAGGGCCTTTTGAAATTATTGATAAACTAAACCTGGTAGCCTACAAATTAGACTTGCCACCCAATTTGTCAAAAATTCATGATACATTCCATGTGTCCCTTCTCAAGAAATATGTTCCTGACCCCTCACATGTTTGGAATGTTGATCATTTGTAGATGGATGATCCCTTGTGCATTGAAGTATAACCTGTTAAGATCCTTGGTTATCGAACAAAATAGTTAAGAAAGTGGAATATTGAATAGTGCAAGGTCCAATGGGACCAATTTTTTGAAAATAGTGCCATGTGGGAGGATGTGGCCATCATGAAAAGATAGTTTTCATTTTTATTTGAATAGTGTTTGAATAGTGTTATCATCATGTCATAGTTTCTTTTTGTCTAAATAGTGATATTATCATATCTTGGTTTGTGAAGTATGATAAATATATCTGATGTTTGTGCATGTTTAGTATTAACAATAAATGATGATTCAATTTTGGAGAATGTAAATTTGTTGATGTATTGTATTGATTTTCTATTATCCATGGCAATATTGTTTTTTTTTATGCTTCAATGGGAAATGCAAACATAGGGACTATGTTTAATCTTAGGGGGAAGTATGTAATAACCCTCCAAAAATCTACTTTATTTTATGCCTAATTTATCTGCAAGGATGAGATATTGCTAATGTATCTGTGGATGCAGAGGACAGGTATTGTTACTAGCGGGGACAATGCAAAGGAAGGATGTCTTCTCAATGGGTAGAAGGATTATTCGATGCAAGGTAAGTCAAGGGAAATGATGAGCGGTGGTGTATTCATCGGTTGATAGGGGCAAAGAACCCTATAGGCAATGCATTCACCAGCGGTCCATGTAGATGCATATCATGTAGTTGCATTTGTAGGAATGTTTGATGTTTGTCAAATTGTGAATTTATGATGTTTGGTTGGCAATGAAAATGCTTAAATGCATGGGAGCCATAGTTTTAAATAATGAGATAAATGTGAAGTAATGATATGACTATTGTTGTTTTAAGATCTGAAAGAGAATATAAGGAAAGGGACAAAGTAAGATAAATAATAATCATATACTTATGTATATTAATGTGTGTTTGAGAGGAATTTATTTATTTAAAAATAACATATTTATATATAACTATATGTATAAATATAAATATATGAAGGCATTAAAAATAAATAATATTTATTGTTTTAAAATAAGGTAAGAAAAATATTATAACCAATAATATATTAAAATGTTTAATATTAAAATGAATATGAAGGAGTTATTGCTTGGCATTATAAAATAAAAAGAAGACAATTTAGAAATTATCGGTATTTTGGGGAAATTATTATTAATCTTGGGTTGTTGAACGTGGAAGGAAGTGGATTCCACATGGCATGCTTTACATAGAAGGAATCTCAAAATGAATGTGAGCTTGCTAGTAGGAAAAAGGAGGACTTATCTTCAAAATGGAAAAGGAGAAGACGAGAGGTATGATGGTCTAATGTTTTTCGGCAAGGCAAGGCAAGAGCAACGAAGAGAGAAGGACTTTGGAAAGCAAGGGAAGCAGTCTACGTAAATCAGTAAGTCTGAACTGGAAAAATTCATAAGATAAGATAAATGGGATAATGGGAAAATGGAAGGTTCAAAAGCATTGTTTAATTATGTTCTCCATGCAAATATAGTTTGATATTTGCTTTGTAAATGGAAGAGGAAATGAATCATCCCAGTGCATGTGTGGAAAATATTTAAATGTGAAGCATGTATGTGATTATAGTTTAATATTTATTTTGCAAAACTAAAGAGAAATTGAATCTTTCCAATGCATGCGTGGAAAATTTTGAAATGGGATGCATGTGTTCGAATGGATTGTTGAAAAATAAAGAGGATTATGGTTGTTTGTGAACTTGAGTTGAATAGTTTCCATATTGAAACTCATTTTACTTCTGCATGTTGTGTTGGGAAAATTTTGTGATACTTGCATGTTGTGTTGAAAGCTTATGGTGTGTTGGGAAGCTTATGAAATCTTGCATGTTATGTTGGAAATGAAAATATTGTATGCATGTTAGGACTAGTTGCATGTCATGTTAGTTTGACCACTCTGACCCTTGAGATGTCACTAGAAACCACATCAAAAAATTGGAGCACTGTGAAGAAATAAAGTCGAAGTCTTTTACTTGCTATTGGATGCTAGACTGCGTTCAGGCATCAAGAGTTGAATTTAAACTAGAAATGATTTATTGTAAACTATAGAAGCTTATGAAATTTACTCATTAGAATGATGAAACCTGAGCTATTAGAAGTTCAAAACAAATGTTGAAATTGTATATATTTATAATTCGAAAAAGGTAGACTCTATGGAATTGCATGGTAGTATTCTGAGAATTCTTTTGATGTAATGGAAAATAATACAGTCGTTTACCTTCTAATATGATGAGGAATAGACTTGCATTCAAGGAAAGAGACTTGCACTATTTTGAATGATATATCCTTCTGATATGGAGAATGGTTTCTGGATTAAATTTATTAGTTTATATTTTTCTTTACCATATATGGTTCGTCTATTCACATGCTTTTAAATTCTACGTAATTGAATATGGATGAATATCTTACTGGAAACATAGTTCTGGCAAGTTGCCAAGGAAAACTTCAGTTTGTATGATGGGATTCCCTATGTTTTAAAATGATTCGTATACTGTGCTTGTTTTGGTTGATGAGAAACATTTTAAAACAAAAATTACATTTTCTTTTCCTGTAACAAATTTGAACCAACAATTGTGCACAGTAGGGATTACCCGTTCGGTTTACAAAATAGGGATTTAGGGAAGACTATGACTTGAAATAAGAGGATTTATCAGTCCAAACTAGTATGGTAGGGTTGTTTAGAATGTTAGCGAGGATAAACTAATTAGTAAGAGTAATCATGATGGTTTGAGGAAACTACCATCCGCATGACGATATAATGAACATGAATATATATAATACAATATAAGTTATAGTTTTTCTTGGTTTAAGTCTTCAAACCGAGCCTATGTTTAGAAAAATATGCATTGGAAATTGTGGAAAATTAATGGGAAATCTATTGTTAAGCAAACAATGTCCGTATTGTTTTCTAATCAGGGAATAGTAGAGTCAGTATAAAATCAAAACTAGAACTTGAAAACTTAGAAGTTCTGCTCATATTATAACCCCTGTGTATAAGTTGAAATAGATACAAAGGAATGGTGTCTTAAACGCAAGCTAATTTCGTATGATAGTGTGATAATGGGATTACCTAAAACAAGCATGCATGATGGCTTGGGTAATTTGGAGTAAGGTTACTTTTTAAGAATAGCTCGAGTGGTATTACCTTAATTAAAACAGTTAGAGTAAAAAATATTTAAAAGTCATTTAGATTATAGGATTAAAACTATAGTGTAGTTGCAACCTTACTTAAACTTATAAGAGTAGTCCACTCTTTTTCATGGTTATATAGTGTAATGTTGAAAGAGAAAGTGATTTATGAATAAATTTTAATGAAGTACCTACTCCAATAGAATATTAAATAAAAAGGAATCTTAATTAAAATTATTTTAGCAAGTTATAAGAATATTTAGTTTTGATTGCAATGGTTTTTCATAGTTCCTCTATCTTTTATTCTTTTTTAATGAAAACATACAAGTAGCCAAATGGAAACTAGCAATCTTATAATACATAATATAACTTTTGAACGATTGTGAAATTGTATTCGTCAATAAACCTTTGCATAGATAAACTTTTCTAAATAATCAAAACTTAGATAAACCTTTGGTTAAGAAATTCCAAGATTGTGGGAAGGACAATCTTAACTTGCAACCTAAGGTTGTGGGTAGGACAACCTTGATATTATTTCAAGATTACGGGTAGGACAATCTTGTGAGACAACTACTAGTGATGCTTGTGGGTAGGCAATCATCATAAATCAGGGCTCTAACTATACTTCTATGGAAAAAGGTTAGAATGGGAGGTAACGAAAGGTTGTATGGGCATCCTTTCTAGGTTATCCCTGCTAGTGATGAGTGGTGAATTGTGCTTGACTAGGTAATACCGACAACACGATGGTATGGGACATCGTGTTGGTTAATCAACACAAAACGTCGGGTGGTTACCAGGGTATTGGTAAGACCCTAGATGATGCTCCATGGAGGATAGTTGATCATCTAGCTCGAGCATGTATGCACTAAGTCTTACATGACATAAGTACAAGATATAAGTTCATGAGTTCATGTCAAGACATGGGGAAATTATGCATCACACCTCTAGGTGATATGGGCCCTAGAGGAAAAGAAACCCCCTGCCTAAACTTAGGATCTCGGGTGGAGAGTGAAGTTCAAAATAGGCAACTATACGGATTTGGCCAATCTCGATCTCATGAGTATTTTGACTGCAGTGAAATGGCACTCATGAATATGGATCTAACATGCTCATACTAGAAAATAAATTAGAAATATTGAAATAAAAGAAAAAATTTCTCTTACTGTAACCTCTGATGTCGGACAACCAAGTGGGCAGACTTGGGGTGTTTGGACAACCAAGTGGGCAGAACTTGGGTTGTTACAATCTTCTTGATAAATGCCTAGCCAAAAAAACACTTACCAATACACCTAACCCTCGATAACTCTAACCATATCAAACATGCCAAAGTTTTGGCTCCACAAGGGGACTTTAACCCATATTCATAATTACCACACACTATCATATCAACAAAAAAAAAAACTTGCTTCCCAATTGGCCCATTTACCCTACCTACATGGCCATTGTCATCATCAAAACTAGAAGTCATTGAAAAACCATTCAATTATAGCAATGCACATCTATGTCAAGCAAGTATAATCTAACATTCATTATATTTTTATATTCTTCAATAAGGTATGCATATTTTCTATAATTTCACCATGACATGGCATATACCAGGTATTGTTTCTTGTAGAAGTCGTGTAATGGAGTAGGTTTCTAGAAACTTCCTAAGTTCCTTGACATTCTTAAATTTATAAGTGATATAGAGGCATTTATCCATTAATTGAAATATATTGATAGTATCATCCGTAGAACTCATAGGTTGTAGAAATAGAATGAGGATGGGAGAATGTATAACAATAAAAAATATGTTTAGAGCTAGCTATTCCAAAATAAAATAGAGTGGCACATTCAACTATGATATATTTGTAGAAAGGTGATCATACTTATAGTGTAATGAAAACATTAAATTAAACATGAGAGAACCACATTGGATAAACATGTTAGAGTAGGTTGTTTACCTTAGCTCATGTTCACCTAGGTTATTTATTTCCTTTTTATTTAGTTATTCCATGTATTTTCCCCACCCACTTATGTGTGGATATTTCATTTATCTTATTTAGATATTATGAGATGTTACATATTTATTTCTTAGATATTATGGGGATATTTTTAGGTTTGACTATTCCTAGGGGTGACATTTGGAGGGTTGATATTCTTTCTCCCATAGCGGTTACATATCTATGGACCATATCACATATTCCTTTTGTACGGTGGATATTTGTCCTTAGCTTGATCCTACGGCTATGGTTGATCATCCTTGCCTATATAAGCAAGGCACCTTCATTGTACTCAATGTTCCATTTTCAGATCTAATATATGATATTGTTGCTCTCTTGTTTGCATATCTATTTGTAAGCTTATGTTGTCAATTTGCTTTCAGATTCTTGTTTTGGTTGAATGTGGTGTTTCTGTTAACACTTGAGATCCTTGCAGCTTGGAATGATCTTATTATCATTCCTTTCATGGCATCAGAGTGATAGGTGTTGCAGTCATCCATTTGTGAGTGTTGTGCAGTTGTTTCTCTTGCAAGTTCGAAGAATGGTGTGGAAGCTTCGGTTTTTGTGATCGGGTCCTTGGTGGAGTTTTTTGCCAGTTTGTGTCACTCCTTCCATTGTAAGATCATCACCAGCCTCCTAAAATCTCTTCTGCCCATACTGCAATAGCCTCATTCCCTTGGATCTGTCCTAAGCATTTTTTTTTCTTGAGCATTTCCCTTTTTGGTAGGGTCACCAACCCAACCCATTTTTATATTTTGCATGTATCTCCTGATAGAAATGCCATTTTTCCATAAAATTTTTTGGAGGTCTGTAGATGCATTCATTTGAGTTGTGCCCAAAATTTCAGCTCATTTGGATCAGTATTCTTCAAGATATCTTGATTTTATGAAAACCTGCAATTTTTTAGTAATCTGCATATATCTTCATCAAAACTTCTGAGTTTTTGCAGATTTTTTTACAGAATGTGTAAAATCATATTATAGACCCTCCCATAAAATTTTAGAGAATTTGGAGCTGTATTCTAATAGTTACAATGATTTTACTATTTTTAGTAAAATCATCCTTGTAGGAGAAATATTGGGAGTTGCTCAACGAAATTTTTACCAGTCTGTAAAATCATTTTTCTGATATGTCTATAAAATTTCAGATTTTTTGGATCTGTATTTAGATATTTATAATGATTTTATGACTGCACTCTCAATATTGCATTGTGAAAAAGGTTTTTGCACTTGAACCTTGTATATGGACTATTGTTATAAAGTCCCATCTTCTGCATTCTTGTGAAGCTAATAAAATAATATTTTGGGGGGTTGTCTCGATGCTGATTTGTGCATCCTATCTGCATTATTTTGCTCTTTGGTGATTTTTGTAGAATGGCTTCTTCATCTTCTTTTGCATTAGATCAATGTGAGCCATTAACAACACATAATTACCACACATGGAGACCAAGAATGGAAACAATCATTAAACGCAAAGGATTATGGGCTTTAATGCTTGAAGAACAACCAGAGTTCACTAGAGAATATGAAAAATTTCAGCACCAATGCAAATTACATGAATGTATGGGTTTGATAGGAACTTATGTAAGTGATAGTCTTTTATTTCATTTGGAAGGATGTGACTCTCCTTTCAAAATTTGGGAAAAATTAAAAGGATTATTTGGTAAGGTGGATCACATAAGAGCCATGCAACTTGAAGTTGAGATCACTTCTCTCAATCCTGAAGATTTTCCATCTATTGTAGACTATCTTACTAAGTTCAAGCACTTGTTGACACAGTTAAAGGGGAGTGGGAGAGACAAGAAATATGAAGAGTGTGTTTACCTGATTCTATCCAAGTTGAAAGGTCCATTCCAAATATTTGCTTCTACCTTTTTCTCTAGCATGGATGCCTTAGGTGACACATTCATAATGCCTGATTTGGAGTTGTTTTGTGAAAGACTTACTAGGGAAGAATCCAAATTGTCTAACCTTGAGTCTTCCACCTCTCAAAAGGCATTAGTAGCATCTAGTCCTAAGGGTAAGGGAAAATTCAAAGGTAAACCTAAGTCTTCTCCTTCTCCATCTCAAAGTGCCCCTAAACCCAAAGAATCTAACTCTAAACCCAAAGAGTCTTCTAAATCCAAGAATAAGTCTAGCCTTTCATGCTCCTTTTGTGGGGGGAATAATCATGTAGAAACCAGGTGTTGGAAGAGAATGCAAGCCTTAGAGGATGCAATCAGAAAACACAAGATCTCTATCTCCACTCCACCTTCTTCTAGTGAGCATGGCAAAGCACTTAATGTTGTTGGGAGATCTCAGTCAGTTTATACCAGATAGTTGGGTTATAGATTCTGGTGCTTCTCACCATATGACTTCTTCTAAGGAGTCGTTTGTATCTCTTGGTTTGAGTTCTACTTCCAACATTGAGGTTGGAGATTCTTCCTTTATTTCTGTTAAGGGAAAAGGTGACATACAACTTGATGGTGGATGCATCAATGATGCACTATATGTTCCTGACATTACTACAAATTTACTTTTTGTTTATCAAATTTGTCATTCTGGTCAGGGCAAAATAGTGACTTTCACACCACAAGGAGCTGAAGTTAGAACCTTGTTGGAGCCTCATTCACTTGTTGCACAAGGTGTTGTTGATCATAGTTCTAGACTATATCACTTTGAGGGTTTTGATGACACTTCTTCTGTAGGGACATGCTTGGTTGCTCATGCAGATTCTGAGAGTAAGCTTTGGCATGAGAGATTTGGACATCTTAATTACAGATATTTGAAGGAGTTGAGCACTCATGGTATGGTTGATGGTTTACCTAGAGTTTCTTGTCTTGATGGAGTTTGCCCTGGATGTGCATTAGGGAAACAACACCAAGATCCATTTCCTAAGGGTAAGTCAAAAAGAGCTTCTTCACCACTTGAGCTTGTGCATAGTGACTTGATGGTTTTTTCTACTCCTTCTTTCAAAGGAGCTAAGTATGCACTTACATTTATTGATGATTTCTCAAGGCGTACTTGGGTTTATTTTCTCAAGTACAAGAGTGATGTCTTTTCACACTTCAAGGTGTTTAAGGCTTTTGTTGAGAATCAATCTTCTAGTTGCATAAAGAAGCTTCACACTGATAATGGGGGGAGTACTTCAACAGAGAGTTTTCTAATTTTTTGGTAGCACATGGCATTGTTCACCAACATTATGTTCCTCATACTCCACAACAAAATGGCTTAGCAGAAAGGAAGAACCAAACTTTGAAGGAGATGGCTAACTGCATGATGCATTCTAGGGATTTACCTCCTATATATTGGGTAGAAGCAGTTAATTGTGTGAACTACATTCAAAATCGCACACCACATAGAGCACTTGAGCATTTGACTCCAGAGGAGGCTTGGTCTGGGACTAAGCCCGATGTCTCATTTTTCAAAGTTTTTGGAAGCCATGCTTGGGCCTTTGTGCCAAAGAAGCAAAGGAAAGCCTTGGATAAGAAGAGCAAACCCTTGATCTTTGTTGGGTATTGCGAGGACATGAGAGCTTATCGACTTTTGGATCCTGATACTCATGAAGTTCTTTTTAGAACTCATGTTCAGTTTGATGAGCGCTTCTCTTCTCATGATTCTTCTTCTTTACTTCCATCCATTGATGATTCTTCACTTCATCTTGAGGATCCCTTCTTTGAGGAGCAAGTTCAGGAGGTAGTTGAGGAGGTCATGGATATAGATTCAGATGAGAATCTTGTTCCTCCTAATGTTGTCACTATGCCTAGGTGGGCTCGTACCACAATTTTTGAGGCAACACCTTTCATACAAGATCTTCCACCCACTAGACATCATCATGCACATTCTACAGGTTCTGGACTTTTATGTCAAGCAGTTTCTGGGGATCCACAGTCTTTCTCATAGGCTCATGGGATACAGGAGTGGGATGATGCGATGACAGATGAGTATTCTTCTTTGATGAAGAATCATGCTTGGGATTTGGTCTCTCTTCCTAAGGGAAGAAAGTTGGTTAGGTGTAAGTGGGTATACCAAACCAAATATGCAGTTGATGGGTCCATTGATAAGTATAAGGCTCATCTTGTAGCGAAGGGTTTCTCGCAAGTCGAAGGTATTGATTACTCTAAGACTTTTGCACCCATTACCAAGATGGATTTTGTGCGCCTTGTACTTTCTATTGCTGCATCACAGGGTTGGCTAGTGTACCAGATGGATGTGAAGAGTGCCTTCTTGCATGGAGATTTGTAGGAGGAAATCTACATGGAGCAACCTGTTGGGTTTGTTCATGACTCTTCTCTTGTTTGTAGACTATGGAGGTCTCTCTATGGTCTCAAACAAGCCCCTCGAGCTTGGTATGAGAAGATGGACTCTTTTCTTCTATCTACTGGTTTTGTTCATTGCCACTCAGATCCTACAGTGTATATACAACATGTTGGAGAGGATATAGTTATACTTGTCTTGTATGTTGATGATTTGCTTCTCACTGGTAGCTCTTCTTCCCACATTCAGACTGTTCAAAGGGCTCTTTCAATGTAGTTTGATATGACAGATCTTGGTCTTTTGCACTTTTTCCTTGGTTTGCAAATTTCTCAATCAGATTCAGGGATTCATTTGAGTCAGCAAAAGTACACCCATGATCTTCTTCAGCATTTTGGTATGGCTGATTGCAAGCCATGTCCCTCTCCTTTCTAGTCTGGGGTCTCTCTTACTTCCACATGCACCACTCCTCTTTGTGATCCTACCTTGTATAGGCGAGTTAGTTGGAAGTTTGATGTACTTGACCCATACTCGCCCCGATATTTCTTTTGCAGTTGGACTTGTGTCTCGGTTTGCACATGCCCCTCATAGCAGTCACTGGTAGGCTGCCAAGAGGATTTTGAGATATCTACAGGGCACTTCACACTTTGGATTGCACTACACCCGAGGTTCTACTCAGTTGGTTGGATATACTGATTCAGATTGGGCAGGTTCTATTGATGACAGGCGTTCCACTTCTGGCTACATTTTTTGTCTTGGCTCTTCTCTAATTGCTTGGGCATGCAAGAAGCAATAGGCTGTTGCACTTTCATCTATAGAGGCAGAGTACAGGGCAGCAGTCACAGCAAGTCAGGAGGTTCTTTGGCTATGATAGTTATTGACAGAGTTTGGCTTCCCACAGGATTCAACAATAGTACTTTGGTGTGACAACCAAAGTGCAATTCACATTTCTCGCAATCCTGTTGAGCACCAGTGGACCAAGCATATTGAGATTCACATGCACTTCATTCATCAGCACATTCAGGATGGAGTTCTTTGCTTGGAGTACATTCCAACTCAATAGGAGGTTGCCGACATCTTCACGAAGCCTTTTGCATCACCTCGCTACCTTGAGTTGCGTGGCATGCTTGGGGTTTCAGAAGTTGTCCTTGGGGGGTGTTCTTGAGGACATCTTCCTTCTTCTTTCTCTCTCTTTCTAGCAGGATGATTTTTTCCCATGTGGTTTTTCCTTCTTCTAGTTCGAGATTTCTTCATGGATATATTGTACATGAGTACCTGATCAGGCCTTGTTGTCGGGACTCATACTGTGGATATGCCACTTTTCTTTTTGGCCCCTAGCTTCACTTGAGGGGGGTGTTAGAGTAGGTTGTTTACCTTAGCTCATGTTCACCTAGGTTATTTATTTCCTTTTTATTTAGTTATTCCATGTATTTTCCCCACCCACTTATGTGTGGATATTTCATTTATCTTATTTAGATATTATGAGATGTTACATATTTATTTCTTAGATATTATGGGGATATTTTTAGGTTTGACTATTCCTAGGGGTGACATTTGGAGGGTTGATATTCTTTCTCCCATAGCGGTTACATATCTATGGACCATATCACATATTCCTTTTGTACGGTGGATATTTGTCCTTAGCTTGATCCTACGACTATGGTTGATCATCCTTGCCTATATAAGCAAGGCACCTTCATTGTACTCAGTGCTCCATTTTCAGATCTAATATATGATATTGTTGCTCTCTTGTTTGCATATCTATTTGTAAGCTTATGTTGTCAATTTGCTTTCAGATTCTTGTTTTGGTTGAATGTGGTGTTTCTGTTAACACTTGAGATCCTTACAGCTTGGAATGATCTGATTATCATTCCTTTCAAGACATGCCTTCATAGATTAAAATCCACTACTAACTTCCTACGTGCTCCTCATGATCCTCTTTAACCTTCCCTTGTTTATAATTTTATTTTTGAAAAATAAATAATGGAACCCAAATCCATGATACAAGATATTTTATACCTACTACAATAATATAAAATACATTTGGAAAAATCAGAACAAATTCTTTGTCATTTTAGCCATACCAAAGTTGCCAAAGTTTAGCTTCACAAGGGGCCTTTCGCCTATAGCCATAACCACCATACCCTATCACATCAATAATAAAAAACTTGCTTTCCAACTAGCCCATTCACCCTACATACATGGCCACTGTTATCATCAAAATTAGAAGTCATTGAAAACCCATTCACTCGTAGCTATGTGACATTTATGTCAACCAAGTCTAATAATTTTTTTGGTAGATTAAAAGTGGGTTTTTATCAAGGATCCCAAAACCTGATTACATTGAAACAAGATTACATCAAAAGGAAGACATCCAAGAAAGGACAGTAGGACAAGCATGAGGAAAACCAAAAGGAACAAAGGCAGGAAAGCGCCAAAGGATCCAACTCAGGAAAATGCAAAGGATGGCGCAAAGGAAGCAGGAAAAGGACGGAAGCGAGGAAACCTGCAGAGGAAAATCATGCAGGAAAGGAAAGCCCGCTAGAAAAGAAAATTTGAAACTTTAGGCACTAAAAAGAAAATTTGAAGCTTTCCAAGGATGGGAAAAAGCACCAAATCACCCAATATTCCAACAAACCATTTAAAAAATCCCAAATGCGAGAAAGGAAAAAAGCCAAAAATTTAAAATTTGAATCCTCCCAAGGGTGGGAAAACCAGAAACCACCCTTGGGAAATAGGACCTGAGAAAAAAATACTTCCCACATAGAGGAATACCATAATGAAACTGAAAAACCACCATGAACAAATGGGTGGAGTAGTGGAACCAAAAAATTGTGAATCCCACCAAAACAGGGATGGGGATCACACAAGGATGGTGATAATGAAAACTGGAAAAACCACTCCTTGAAAGCCTAAAAAATGAAGCAACATAAAGAGGAATTTCACAGGCTACGAAATCCTCATGCAATGGAACAACAACCTAAAGGATGGTGCATCAGTGGATCAGGAACAAGAGGAGCTTCCCAGGCTACGAAGTCCTCAAGTAGAAAAAATGAAGTCTTCAAGAAACAATAGCCCAACGTAGGAAACAACAATAGTGAAATAGCACATCTAAAGGAAAATATGGGAAAGTGCCATAGGAATCCAAAAATAAGGAGGCACGGATGTAGACATTAGAGCCAAAAATAAAAGGAAGTAGCCAGGCATTGCAGACAACCTTCAGCACCACAACTTCAAGGACACAAAAAAGGAAATCCTACAAGGATTCAACAACAAGAAAAGTAGAGGCCAACCCCAAGCCACGAAAGGAACTAAAAACCTGCAGGAACCAACACCACGAACCCAAAGAGCAGAGTCACAGTAGAAAGCACACGGTCTCCTCCAAAATTAAAAGTATGTTGTGCAAAACTGCTCATGAAGCCAAAATTCCTTAGACCCATCAGAAAATTGCTTCAAGGACACAGAAGAGGAAGTCCTGAAAGGATTCAACAACAAGAAGAATAAAGGCCTTTCTAAAAGCCACAAAAGGAGTTGAAATCCTACAAGAACCACCACTTTGAACCCAAAGAGCAAATTCATAGTAGAAAGCACACGGTCTCCTCCAAAATTGAAAAGATGTGCAAAAATACTCATGAATCCAGAAATCCTTAGACCCACCAATCCACAACTGAAGATCTTCAAAGGACAATTTAGAGGAAGACTTCCAAAAACAACCTCAAAAAAAAGGAAAATTCAAGAAGAAACCCTGAAAGATCCAAAAAACCCATAAAAAGTTCCAGGGAAGAACCTAAACCCAACCCAAAACCCAGACACCGAATGACAAGGTAGGACAGTGAAGAAAAAGTGGAACAAAGGTTTTCCCACCATAGGGCAAGGAAAGGGGCATAACAATGGAACAATGATCTCCCCCCCAAAGGAGATCATCTGCAACACCTTCCAGCCGAAGAGGATGGGAAAAGGAGGTGCCAAGGAAGCTGGGAAAGGATCAGGGACCTGGGATAGGGCCGAGGAAGGGATGCAGGAAAGTGGAACAGGACTTCCAAAGGAAGTATCCTTCTCAACCAAGTCTAATCTAATATTTATTAGATTCTTATATTTTTTAATAATACATGGCATGTTTTGTATGATTTTACCTTTTCACTATGGCATGGTATATGCAAGGTACTATTTCTTGTAGGAGTCATGTAATGGAGTATGTTAGGGTACATGGCCTTTTAGAACAACATTGTTAAAACAAATAATATTTTTCAAAAAGGTCTTAAATGGAGATTAGGCAATGGAGAGCGTATTGAATTTTGGGAAGACCCATGGCTTGAGGATGTGCCTCTCATGGAAATTCCTTCTTTTGCTATCTTAAGGCCCACATTTTCTCAGTACTTTGGTCCCAAAGTTCCAAACTATATTGAATAATTCAATGGTATTAAGAAATGAAAAGATAGTATGAGGTTTATCCTAGATCAAGGAGTTTGAAAGCCCTTTATCTCGTATTAAAATATCAAGTTATTAGGAACACCTTTTGTATGGACTCATTAAACTGGAAAAATAGGATATCGGTGAAGTTTACCTACTACCTAACTACTTGTGAAAATGTCTGATGGTTCCCTTGTAGTTTGGTCTGGTTCAAGAGAATTACCCCCAAAGTTAATTTTTTCTTTGGTTTACCTTCCAAAACAAAATTCTTTCTTAGGATAATATTAAGAAAATAGGAATGGCCATTCCTAATCGATGTTACCTATGTAGAGCTCATGATAAAAACACTTAGTATCTCCTTTTAGAATTCTCTTTATCCTCGAATATACTTTCCTTTCTTCTTTCAACATTGGGAGTCAGTTGGGTGGTCTCGAATTCTCTAAAAGAATTTCTTGATCATTGGTCCTTTTCTCCATTAGCCCTAAATTTTGTATCCTATGGAAGCTTTACGTCCCTCCTCTATGGATTTCAAAATTCTTAGAACTCTAGTTGAAAATAACTTGGTTATCTCTTTCCCCTCATCTAATGTTCCCCCTTTTAAGGCTTCTCTCTCTACTACCCTAGGTTTACCCATTGGGATCCCTGGTTCCCCTCATGTTGGATCGAGTAGGATGAAACCCAAATGAAGCCCTCTCCCTTTGGATTGGCTTAAATTGAGTTTTGATGGAGCATCCAAAGGAAATTGGGGGATGGCAAAAGTTGGAGGACTGATCAAAAACTTTAGTAGAGAAATTTATTTAGCCTTTACAGAGAACCTTGGTCGCCAAACTAGCAACTTTGTAGAGGCCAATAACCTCTTCCAAGGTTTATCCCTGCTTGGTTCAATAGGGGCTGATAATATTATTATAGAAGGGGATTATTTATACATTATAAATATCCTCACTAAACAGGATTCACCTAGTTGGAATATTGGTAATCTCATGGATGAATAAAAAATATTCCTAAGAAAATTTGTGAACTCCCAAAGTAAGCATATTTATAGGGAAGGTAACAAGGTTGTAGATTTCCTTGTCAATCTCAAGGTTCAAAATGAATGTATGTCTATATGGAAAGAGAATTTCCTATAAGAACTTATTTTTTGGTAAGAAATAATATTATCCTCATCAATGACAATAGCTGATTATGTTCTTGTTGATAAGCAACACACCCCCACTGAAAAATGAGATTCCATCCTTAGAAAATTATGAACTTCCATTTTTGCAGTAGGGACCCTCTTGATCTTTTCAGGTTTTAAATCCAAATTTGCTTGCCTCCTTTTTAAAGTTGTGCTTTTTCTTGCATTCTAGCCGTGTTATCCAAGAATTCACTTTTTACATGCTAGAATCATTCATGCACAAGCAAAATCTTGCACCGGTACTCGAGAAAATCCAGAAAATAGTTGCATAATTCACCGAAAAATCAAACTTTCCATTTTTGGTAGTGTCGCGATATCGCGACACTTCCATTTTTCGGAAATGTCGCGATATCGCGACGGTAAGTCAAAATGCGGCTAAGTGCCGTAAAGGTCGCGATTTCGCGACATGTCGCGAAATCGCGACGGTTTTTGGGAGAGAGAAGCAAGTTGTACGGAGGGCGCGATTTTGCGACATGTCGCGAAATCGCGACATGTCGCATTTTCGCGTAGGAGAGAGAAAGTGGGCCGCAGAATGAAAAATCGGCTAAGTCGCAAACATGTTCCAAAATCGCGGTCAACGCGGTCAACGCATGCAGGTACGGAACTGTCGCGATATCGCGACGTGTTCTAGAATCGCGGCTGAAAATCAAGAAGGCGTACGGAGGCCATGAAGGGTCGCGATTTCGCGACATGTCGCGAAATCGCGACATGTCGCGTTTTCGCGGCCGACGAGGGAGGAAGTTGCCGATGCGTCGCAGAGGTCGCGATTTCGCGACATGTCGCGAAATCGCGACATGTCGCAGAATCGCGGAGGAGAGAGAAAGTCATAGTTGACCTGAAAGTGCATTCCGGCGGGAAACAGAAGGCATCCCGGGGTAGCGACACGTGTCAAAGCGTGAATGGGACAAACAAAAGCCGACATGCAAGCTTATTTTGCGGTTTTTAATCTGTTTTTAATGTTTTAAGCTTCTGATTTAATTAAAATGCTAATCTAATGCATCTTTTTGTCTTTCATGCAGGATTCCACCTGGCACTTACGGGACAACCGGGAAAGACCATAAAGGCAAAGATAAAGTGCGGATTTAGTCAAGGACCGCCATGCTAGGAGAGAAGATGCCGGTGAGAGCATTCAACAACAAATTTATTGCAGACTTGATAGCATGAAGACCATTTCAACTTCGGGATGGATTTTCGGAGATCAAATTGATGGAGAAGTGGTGACTCATCCGGCTCACCAGCAGAATTAATGGAGGCATTTATTTGCAGCTGCGGATGAATGCAAGTTGCATTTGATTTTATCTTCTCCATTTATGGCAACTGACTGCACGTATTTGCCGAAGGGTTAAGTTCTATCCGGACTTTGATTTTTAAATGGATTTTTATTGTAAAACCCGGGTCCTAGGGTTTAAGTGCGATAAGATTTAGGGTTTGAGCAAGATATTTTGGAAAAGATCATGGTCTGTCCTGAGTCTATAAATACAAATTCTAAATGTAATCGCAGGAGGCGGAGACTTAGAAATAAAAGGCTTATAAGCAATTTCTTGCAAATTTTGTGAAATCCTTTGTTTTCGGACTTGGAGTTGATGTGCTTTAGCTTTTCTCGTGATAGCATGGCCAGGAGCCTAATCTTTTGCAGAGTGTGATAAGTGTATTTTCTTTTGTTATCCGTTCCATTTAAAGTTTGTTAGATATATGTCAGTAAATCTGCCATTGTCAAGATTAAATATGTCGTTAGGCTTCAGCTTGTTCTATTGTCCCGCTAGGGGAAATTACAGATTTCAGGTGTAAGTTTGTTCTAATTGCTCTGTCTTCACCGTGCGAGCTAGGTCGCCGGTGAAAGATACCAGCTTTAACCAACTGCCCTTGGATTTATAATTTTCTCGCTAGATCTGTTTCACTCGCCTTGTGCTCTTAGTTGAAAGTGATCTTAGACCGACCGGACACTTTCTTCTTTGATTTGTTCTGTTGTGAAGCCGATAGCATAGATAAGATTGATAGTTTTGAGTTTTACAGCTTTAATGTTTGATAAACTTCTCTTTCTCGCCTTACCCTACCCTCTCTTTGCTTTCCGTGAATGATCCATTTTTATTTTCTTTATTTGCCTTTTATTTAAATCCGCTGACCCATGAGAGCTAGATCTAGAATTCAAGTCAAATCTGATTGTCAACAACTTTTGCAACTACTGAACAAGTTCAAGAACCCCCCGTAAGGTAACGAGAGCATCCATATTGAAATCTATTCCGAAGTGGAAAAGAGTGAATTGCCATTCGACCCAACTCGTAACTCGCACCTTGGATAACCAGACTAGATCCTAAAGATGAGTGGGATCAGTCCCGTGGGTGTCTCCGGAGCTTTCCTTGCCTTCATCCTTTCCCGGGTGTGCATGAAAGCCGGACCAACACCTAATTGGCGCTAGAAGGAGGGCCAAACATTTTTTAGTGATTGAGTTGAGAAATGATTGTATGTGGAACTGTAAAGTATTTTATCAAAGTGTAGTTAATTTTTTTACAACATCTAATTGGCGCTAGAAGGAGGGCTGAACTCAGTTCAAGTGTTGTAAGGGCATAACAGCAACATTTGAAGGACCCACAGTGAACTCCGGACAGTTTTTAAATTGTCAGTACAATTTTGTAAATTGTTAATGCAGTTTTTAAATTGTCACTGCGCTTTTAAATTGTCGGCAAGTGTTGTCGATGCAGTTGTCGCATGATATTTCAACTTGCTAAAATACGTAACCTGTTCGTAATCGCAGAGTTTGTCAAGACTCGTGAAAACTGGATTCTACATACGTGGTAACAAGGTCCCACCCCGTAGCCGGAGAGCTCCTTGTCCCCCGAATTAGAAACTCCGAGAAGAAGTAGCCACGGAAGAGCCACATCTCTATCACAGCATAGCTTTATCACCATTGATAGTCACTCCAACCGGAGCTCGTAATATCCCCCGTTAATCCATTAGCTATGGCAAATTGGTTGGGCTCCACAGCCTTTGAATATCCCGGGTATAGCCCATGACTTGCCCGTAAATCCGTAAAGATACCTCCCTAGGTATAAACATGATGGGACAAGAATCGCAGAGGAACACTTAATTGCATTCAAGAATGCACTCGGAGTTATTAAATGTACAAGCATGAGGATGTTGCCTCGCAGACTCTTCCCGTTCACTCTCCAGGAGGGAGCCTATGATTGGTTTCTAAATCTTACCAATGATTCCATCACCAGTTGGAGTGACTTAGAAAAAGTCTTTGTGTCACAGTTCGGGGAAGTGATAGACCCCAATATTTTATATCAGCAGTTTTCTAGCATCAAAAGAGAACCGAATGAGTCTATTAGATCCTATAATGTCGATTCCGTAAAGCTTATGGTAGACTCACCGGCTATTATGTACCGAATGCCGACTCCGGCATTAGAGATTTTTAGGAACTCTCTGGACCCAATGACCTCTCGTCTTCTTGAAGAGGGATGCCACCGCTACTAACTTGACGAAGCTTATAAAGAAGCTTTAATCCCGGAAAGACAAGCTTGGGACCCCAGCCTTTAAATATTCAACAAACTCCTCTGATCACTCAGCCTGCTCCTATACTCAATCCTATCCCACATCAGATGATGCCGCCGCTTGTCGTACTTTACCATCGACAGCACCATTAGTCGCAAAGACTCGCTGAGAATGTACGTAACCCCGTAAAAGAGGCCGACAATGCTAGGATTGAAGAAGTTTCAAAGATTGTTCGTAAGCCGGCCAATGATTTTTTGAGTTTTAAAAGGCAAACTTCTACCGGAGACAATCCCAACGGATATTCATACCAACCAAACAGATTTAATAGGCCCCCATATGAGCCTAATAAAGATTACAAGGGTAAAGCTCATGATGTGAACATCTGTGATTTGGCTCTGCCCAACTGGTGCATAATTCATGCCACTTCTCAACATGGGGAATTAGATTGTGTGGAATTTTGCAATGCATTTGAAGCTTTGTCGGAGATTTGATCTCCCCGAAAATCAAAGAACCGCCGAGGGCCCAAGTTCATCCGGACACAAGTGCGCCTATGGTCTTGGATTCTTTTTCTTTCCCGGATGAATCCGAGAATGTAGTTGAAATGCCCATGGATGAAGTACAGAGCTTTCCAAGCAGTATGTAAGAGATAGCTACAACCCGAGGAACAGGAATCCCGAGCCAAATACCACATCAACTCCTCCCCGATAATTCTCACAATATTCCTCCCGACCCCTCTCCAAGCAATAATCCACCCCCACCAAAGGGAGGAGCTCAAAGAGTACCGGATGTTGCTATTCCTCCACTTAACAAAGGATATAACATAGTGGAGGATATGAAAAAGATTAAGGCTAACATTACTCGCATGAGTCGGCACATGCATTTCGGAGCAGAGAGACAATCCGATAAAGACATACTCCGGCCCCGCCGCTAAACCCGTGGATAAAGGGAAGAAAATAGCCAATGCCAATCTGGCCATGTACAAGGAAAAGACCGAAGTTCCCCCATTTTTACCGACCGTCGAATTTTTGGGAAGAACTTACATAATTGTTTGGTGGATTCAAGTGCATCTGCTAATGTCATGCCACTGGCAATTTGTCGACAGCTGGGGCTGACCCCAATGAAGTCCGAGAGGAGAGTTGTCCAATTGGACAAGTCGGAAGTTAAGGTTGTGGGAGAGCCGCAAAACATTCACATTCAATTGGCATCCGAGCCAAGGGCTCAACATAAGATCGAAATCCAAGTTGTGGATATCCCAAGTGGGGTATGGAATGTCGTTGAGTAGGGATTGGTCTAAGTCTCTCGAATGGATATCCGGCAACATGACTTTTCACACATGTGGTTGCCATGGAAGGGTGTGGCTAATCAATTGCGGGTTGACAGAGAACCCGTGTACAAGCACACCATTACAGAGTACAATGCCGCAAATGAGACTCGTCAATATTGCAGTAGGTAGACATTGGTGTCTACAATTTAACAACTCGGGCACAATGATAAATTTAACAAAGCTCATCCCCGTACATACTAATGAAGTTTGGACACTTCATGTGGATGGAGCCGGATGTAAGCTGTGGTTCTGGAACAAAGGGCAGTCCTCAAAGGGCCTCAAAGTCGACATTTTTTATGTCTTACCGCCCGCAGCTCCCATGTACTAATAATTTAGCAGGAGTATGAAGCTCTGATTTTAGGTTTAAAATTTGCATTGGATAAAAATGTGAAGAACATTCAAGTTTTCACTGATTCATAATTAGTGGCAAGCCAGGTCAGGGGTAAGTTTCAGTGTAAAGCCTCTTATCTGAAGGGATACAAGCACAGAGCTTGGGATCTTGTGGAAGGCTTTGATGCATTTAACTTAACACATATACCCATGGAACAAAATTCACATGCAGATGTCTTGGCATCTTCAGCTGCAAGTTTAAGGCCATTGGAAGATTTTAAGTGGGATAAGTTTTCAATTGAGCTAGTCCCCTGTCCTTCAGTTCCAAACAATATTGACAGCTTTCAAGTTTTCTCAGATGATCAACAGATTGTGAACTTTCTGCAGAGTACCAATACCTTTGAGAATGCTATAATTGATGAGGGCCAAAGGGACACCCTGATGGAACAGCTAGATGATGACAGGGGAATCATGAGATTGAAGGACAACAGAATCCCAAAGGGAATGGTAGAGCTGGAGAGGCTATTCGATGTTGACAAGATCAGGCAAAGGGTGAATTTTGAGGATTATGTGGGCACCACAGACAATGATACTGAAAATTTGAATGTAGGTACTGAAGAGGATCCAAGGAACATCAAGTTGGCAAAGGACTCGTGATCCGGAGATAAAGAGAAATATGATTGATTTCCCGCACAGTGTCTAAGGATGTAATGGCCTGGTCATACAAGGATTTAAAGGTATTTGATCCAAAAGTTTACACCCACATCATACCTTTGAAAGAATCTTGCAAGCCTTTCATACAAAAACAGAGGCATGTTAATGCTCTGTTAGGAACCCCTTATTCGGAAAGAAGTGGAGAAACTCTTGAGTGCAAAAATTATTTTTCCTATCAGGCATTCTACTTGGGTGGCAAATCTGGTGCCAGTAAGGAAGAAAAATGGGGAGATCCGCCTTTGTGTGGATTTTAGGAATCTGAACAAAGCATCTGAAAAGGACAACTATCCCCCGCCTTCTATGGATGAAGTACTACGGATTGTTAATGGCTCGTAGATGATGTCTTTTCTCGGATGGCTTCTCGTGCTATAATCGTATTCTAGTTGAGAAGGAGGATAGAATGAAGACTCGTTTACAACTAAGTGGGGTACTTTTGCTTACAAGAGGATGCCATTTGGTTTAATAAATGCAGGAGCAACATTTCAGAGAGCAATGGACCATGCCTTCAAGGGGCTTATGGGCAAATGTATTGTAGTTTACATGGATGATCTAACAGTCTTTTCCAAATCCAGATTTGACCATGTCAAGCATTTAGAGTCTGTATTTAACAAGTGCAGAGAGTTTGGCATCTCTTTGAATCCAAAGAAATGCATATTTGGTGTAACGAAGGCAAACTGCTTGGGCATTTGGTCACAAAGGATGGCATTTCCATGGATCCAGGCAGAGTTGAGGCCATATCTGGCATACCATTTCCCAACTCCAAGAAAGAGTTGAGATCATTCTTTGGAAAGATTAACTTTGTCGTAAAGTTTATCTCGGGCTTTGCAGAGATAGTTAAACCAATGAATGATATGTTAAAGCAAACCGCCCGCATTGCCTGGACCACCGAAGCTAAGACTGCTTTTCAAGAAATCAAGACAGCCATTAAACAAGCACCAGTCTTAGTAAGCCCGCATTTCAGTGCAGATTTCTATCTGTACACTTTCTCTTCTGAACATACACTTGCCGCAGTGGTCGACTCAACGGAGAGATACAGGAGAACATCCAATTGCTTTTAAGAGCACTAATTTGAAGGGAGCTGAACTGAAATATTCCAGATTAGACAAACAGGCTTATGCTTTGGTAAGGGCAGTGAAGCAGTTCAGACATTATATACTCAGAAGCAAAACTCATGCCATAGTGCCAGACCCAGCTGTGAAGTACCTTCTAAGTCAGAATGAGTTGGGTGAACTGAGGGGCAATTGGGTCACCAGGCTGCAAGAATATGACTTGGAGATTAGGCCTCGCTAAACCGATCGTAGGACTTGGCTTGTCTAGACACATTGTCGAAGTGCCTCCACAAGCAGAAGTTAATCAATTAAACTCTGAATCTGATGATTGGTATGGGGATATCATTCATCTGCTACAGTTTGGGGTTTGCCCATCCCATTTGAACAGAACTCAAAGGAGAGCATTAAAGTTAAAAGCTTCTCACTATCTCCTCAAGGCAGGTACTCTGTACAGGGAGAATTATGCTGGCATCTTCCTAAGGTGCATTTCTCCCAGTGAAGTCGATGAAGTCATGGCTAGTTTTCATGAAAAACTAGGGGCAGGGCATTCATCGAGATCTCGCTACAAGACATAAAATATTAAGAGCAAAGCACATCGGCCTACACTTTTTAAGGATGCACATCAACATGTCGAACCTCGCCATCGCCTTCCGGACATTTGCAGCCAAAGAGGCAAATCGAGCTCGCCATTGCAACCAGCCTGTGATAAACAAACCTTTCATGCAGTGGGGACTTGATTTTGTGGGAGTCATTAACCCGAATTCCTCGACAGGGCATAAATATGCGCTGACAGCTACTGACTATTGCACAAGGTGGGTTGAAGCAACAGCCACTACAAGAAGTACATCCCAGAAGTTATTGATTTTCTTGAATCAAATGTCATAACTAGATTTGGGGTTCCCCTGAATTTGGTCTCGTGATAATGGGCCCGCCTTCCAATCATTGGAGTTTGCAGATTGGGCATACCAGATGGGGATAGTTATCAGATTCTCATCCAACTATTATCCCCAAGGCAATGGACTGGCTGAGTCAACAAACAAGAACTTAATGAATGCCATCAAAAAGTCTGCAGCAGACAAACCCAGGCAGTGGCATACATTGTTGAAATATGCACTGTGGGCTGACCGGATAACACACAAAGTGGCTCTTAAGACCTCTCCCTTTGTTTTGCTGTATGGTACTCGGCCAATTGTCCCCATCTCCTTGAAATTGCCTACCTATCGCTTTGCCTTAGATTATTTTGAAGGTCATGATGATGTCGAAGCCCGTGTTTTAGACCTCACTAACTTGCAGGATGAAAGACTCCAAGCCCTGGAGCACTTCAGCAGACACCAAGAAACTGTCAAGCGGTGGTTTGACAAGAGAGCCAAGGTGAAGGCTTTCAAGCTGGCAGACTTAGTGCTTCTGTGGGACAAGGCCCATGAGAAGAAGGGTAAGCACACAAAGTTGCAACCACTGTGGATAGGCCCCTACCAAATTGCTGAAATATTGGGTAACAATGCTTTCCGCTTGCAAGACCTGGATGGTAATTTTCTGGACCTCCCTGTTAATGGCCAATACTTGAAGCATTATTTCTCTCATTGCTCCATCCAATGTATCATTTGAGTAAGCTATAAAAAAAGGTTGTAACATGTGTACATATTGTAAATAGCTCCGTAAGTTTTATTTTGTTCTAGTTTAGTTCTTTTAATAGCTCTGTACAGCTTGCTTTAGTTGCTTCTTTTTAGTTTTAATTGGGTGCTGTCTGTACATGTTTGTTTGTTAGATTAATCCTTGTTCTCAGTGCAGTTTTATTTTTTATTTTTTATTTTTATTTTATTTTTTTATTTTTTTTTATTTTTTTATTTTTTTAATATGTCTGTACAGTTGCATTTTAGTTTATTTCAGTGCTGTGCAGTTTATTCCTTTTGTCAGTGCTTTTTATTTCATTTCTTTGTCTTTTTATTTTAGCTTGCTTTTATTTTAGTCTCGTATGCCTTTTCTTTCTTGCGTTTCTTTTTCTTTCTTGTTCGTACGTTGCAGTTTAATTTATTTCAGTTGCTTTAAGTTATTTTTTAGTTATTTTTTCAGTTCTTTTTATTTCTTTTATTGCCTGTACAGTTTTTATTTTCTTCCCTATTTTTCCTTTTCTTTGTTGTCTGTGCGGTCTTTTGTTTTAGTTTTATTTTGTTGCTTGTGCAGTTTTATTTGCAGTCTGTGCAGTTTTATTCTGTTTTGCTTTAGAAGCCTGTGCCTGTCCTTGGAAGCCTGTACAAAGTCCTTTGGCTTCTAAAATTTTCTGTCCTTTGCCTCTGCCTGAGCAATCAATGAAAAGTCAGCCTGCTAAAAAATTGTTTTATTCCTTAGTCGATAAATCCATCAATCCAATGCCCATTCTGTTCACTATTCTAATTGAGATAGTCTTCTTGCACTGAATTTTGGAACTATTTTGTTATCCAGGATGAAGGTAGAGAGATGATTGGATCTTGTGTCTTACTTGCCACAGTTGTTTTAATGATAGAAAAACTGTTATGCTGTTTAGTTGGAGGAACTCCTGGGGAATCCAAGAAAAGCTGGTTATAAGAGGGGACTATGGTTCATGCAATTATTTGGGTGTCACGAGAGGCTATCAATGCCTAGACTCGAAACAGGTTCCTGATTGATCAAATATTAAAATAAAATTGTAATTTCTCTAAGGTCTTCCGTATATTGATATATTTCAAAAAGAAGAGAGATAAAAAAAGAGAGAAAAGAAAAAAAGAAAAAAAGAGTTATATGATTAAAAGAGGCAGCCAATATTAGATTCTGCCCTACAGTTGTAAATTGGGTCGTGTAAATCTAAAGGGTAACTCTGTCTAGGCTGTAAAAAGCTAAACTAGTAAACAGAGCTCTACTCGGTTTCCCCTTTTACAATCTAGAAAAGTTGATTAATCCAAGTTTATCATTCAATTCAGTCATCCTTGAAGAAAGTTCTATACCTTTGTAATTGCACATCCGAAATCTTCCTTGAAGTAATCCACCCTAGTATGTCCTTGGGAAATTTTAACAATTGGCAGTTAGTAGTCAATTTATTGTGAAGAATGCCTGTGGCAAGGCATGATGCATGGTCTTTTTGTTTTGAAACCAGAGTCTTGGGTTCTAAAATAGTGCTACTATTTTACCCGCAGATATCGCCATTTGTTGATAAGCAACACACCCCCACCGAAAAATGAGATTCCATCCTTAGAAAATTCTGAACTTCCATTTTTTGCAGCGAGGACCCTCTTGATCTTTTCAGGTTTTAAATCCAAATTTGCTTGCCTCCTTTTTAAAGTTGTGCTTTTTCTTGCATTCTAGCCGTGTTATCCAATAATTGACTTTTTACATGCTAGAATCATTCATGCACAAGCAAAATCTTGCACCGATCCCGAGAAAATCCGTAAAACAGTTGCATAATTCACCGAAAAATCAAACTTTCCATTTTTGGTAGTGTCGCGATATCGCGACACTTCCATTTTCGGAAATGTCGCGATATCGCGACAGGTAAGTCAAAATGCGGCTAAGTGCCAGAAAGGTCGCGATTTCGCGACATGTCGCGAAATCGCGACAGTTTTTGGAGACAGAAGCAAGCCACACGGAAGGGCGCGATTTTGCGACATGTCGCGAAATCGCGACATGTCGCATTTTCGCGTCAGGAGAGAGAAAGTGGGCTGCAGAATGAAAAATCGGCTAAGTCGCAAACATGTTCCAAAATCGCGGTCAACGCGGTCAACGCATGCAGGTACGGAACTGTCGCGATATCGCGACGTGTTCTAGAATCGCGGCTGAAAATCAAGAAAGCGTACGGAGGCCAGGAAGGGTCGCGATTTCGCGACATGTCGCGAAATCGCGACATGTCGCGTTTTCACGGCCGACGAGGGAGGAAGTTGCCGATGCTCTGGCAGGGTCGCGATTTCGCGACATGTCGCGAAATCGCGACATGTCGCAGAATCGCGGAGGAGAGAGAAAGTCATAGTTGACCTGAAAGTGCATTCCAGCGGGAAACAGAAGGCTTCCTGGGGTAGCGACACGTGTCAAAGCGTGAATGGGACAAACAGAAGCCGACATGCAAGCTTATTTTGCGGATTTTAATCTGCTTTTAATGTTTTAAGCTTCTGATTTAATTAAAATGCTAATCTAATGCATCTTTTTGTCTTTCATGCAGGATTCCACCTGGCACTTACGGGACAACCGGGAAAGACCATAAAGGCAAAGATAAAGTGCGGATTTAGTCAAGGACCGCCATGCTAGGAGAGAAGAAGCCGGTGAGAGCATTCAACGACAAATTTATTGCAGACTTGATAGCATGAAGACCATTTCAACACAGGGATGGATTTACGGAGATGAATTGATGGAGAAGTGGTGACTCATCCGGCTCACCAGCAGAATTAATGGAGGCATTTATTTGCAGCTGCGAATGAATGCAAGTTGCATTTGATTTTATCTTCTCCATTTATGGCAGCTGACTGCACAGATTTGCCGAAGGGTTAAGTTCTATCCGGACTTTGATTTTTAAATGGATTTTTATTGTAAAACCCGGGTCCTAGGGTTTAAGTGCGATAAGATTTAGGGTTTGAGCAAGATATTTTGGAAAAGATCGTGGTCCGTCCCGAGTCTATAAATACAAATTCTAAATGTAATCGCAGGAGGCGGAGACTTAGAAATAAAAGGCTTATAAGCAATTTCTTGCAAATTTTGTGAAATCCTTTGTTTCCGGACTTGGAGTTGATGTGCTTTAGCTTTTCTGTGATAGCATGGCCAGGAGCCTAATCTTTTGCAGAGTGTGATAAGTGTATTTTCTTTTGTTATCCGTTCCATTTAAAGTTTATTAGATATACGTCGTAAATCTGCCATTGTCAAGATTAAATATGTCGTTAGGCTTCGCTTGTTCTATTGTCTCGCTAGGGGAAATTACAGATTTCAGGTGTAAGTTTGTTCTAATTGCTCTGTCTTCACCTATGCGAGCTAGGCTGCCGGTGAAAGATACCGCTTTTAACCACCTGCCCTTGGATTTATAATTTTCTCGCTAGATCTGTTTCACTCGCCTTGTGCTCTTAGTTGAAAGTGATCTTAGACTGACTGGACACTTTCTTCTTTGATTTGTTCTGTTGTGAAGCTGATAGCATAGATAAGATTGATAGTTTTAAGTTTTACAGTTTAATGTTTGATAAACTTCTCTTTTCTGCCTTACCCTACCCTCTCTTTGCTTTCCGTGAATGATCCATTTTTATTTTCTTTATTTGCCTTTTATTTAAATCTGTCGACCCATGAGAGCTAGATCAAGAATTCAAGTCAAATCTGATTGTCAACAACTTTTGCAACTATCGAACAAGTTCAAGAACCCCCCGTAAGGTAACGAGAGCAGTCCATATTGAAATCTATTCCCGAAGTGGAAAAGAGTGAATTACCATTCGACCCAACTCTGTAACTCGCACCTTGGATAACCAGCTAGATCCTAAAGATGAGTGGGATCCGTCCCGTGGGTGTCTCCGGAGCTTTCCTTGCCTTCATCCTTTTTCCCGGGGTGTGCATGAAAGCCGGACCAACAGTTCTCTTATTTGGCATTCTAATTCTCAAATTCTCAATTTACTCTATTTTTGTTGGATCTGGAATTGGTGGGTTTTGTTTTTGGCTCTTTGTTGTCCTATTTTTTTTGTGTGTTTGTTATCGATTATTTCTCCTATGTTTCTATCATGGGCTAGGCCTTCCCTTATGGTCTATTATTTTTCTTGAATGTTGTTAGGGATACTTTGTTGGTCTAGTTTATAAATATGTAAAAGGTTTAGGGACCCTTTCAAAACTCTTTCTTTTCTATCCAAAAAAATCCTAAGTACCTTAACATTCTTAAATTCAAAAGAGATATAAAGGCCTTTGTCTATTACTTTCAAGATATTGATAGCATCATCCATGAATATCATAGGTTGTAGAAATAGATGGAGGATAAGACAATGTATAAGAAGTAAAATATGCTCAAAGCTAGCTATTCCAAAACAAAATAGAGATGCATAGTCAATAGTAATATATTTGTAGAAAAATTATTACATTTATAGTGTAATTGAGCACTCTAAATTAAATATGAGATGACCACATCACATAGGCATACATTTATAGAATAGAATCCATTAATAACTCCCTATGTGCTCCTCATTGCCCCTTTTCCTCTCGTTTATAATTTTATTTATGAAAAATAAAGAATGGAACCCAAACACATGAAACAATACATTTAATACCTACTAAAACAATATAATATGTGTATGGAAAATGTGGCACATGTTTATGCCATATTAGCCATGCCAAAGTTGTTAGAGGTTAGGCCTCATAAGGGGCCTCTAGCCTATATCCATAACCACCATGTCTTATTACATCAAAAACAAAAAACTTGCTTCCCAACTGGTCCATTCACCTTGCCTACATAGCCATTGTCATCAGAGATCCATTCACTCATAAAAATATAATGTCTATGTCAACCAAGAGTAATCTAATATTTATTATATGTTCGCATTATTCAATAAGACATGCCATATTTTCTATAATTTGACCTTTCCACTATTTCAATTTCATATATGTGATTTGGCATCATTTAAAATCAAACCTAAGAAGTTAATAACCTGCTACAATGTTTAATCATCAAAGGTAAATTAGGAAGCAAGTCATAATAAATTAATATGGATGACAATTTCATATTTTCATATGTGATTCAACATCTTTTGATATTTGACGTAGAAATTTATTAATGCACCAAGGTGTGTTTAATCAATAGTTAGTTGGGAAGCAAGTCATAATTGATGGTTATGGTTAACTTGACTTTTAGATTAAAGGTGATATGGACCTCCAAAGTACCACCATAGCATTTGCTTATAATTTTATCCTATATGTCCAAACATGAGGGATCATGACTGTATAAATTATAGTTAAACCTTTTATTAAGAGGTTAATTTCAATAAGATTAAGTAGTTCTCTTTGAATCTTCACCAGGACGGAGCTCTTCTAGGATTTGGGTATGCTGCTAGGGTTTGGGTCTAAGAATGATAGAAATTTCTAGAGGAGGTCTGAATAATTGGAGGAATATTATGATGGCATCGTGCCCATCACAGAGCATGCATTCTAGTGATGTTTTTTCATCTAAAAATGATTGGAAGGAACAATATTTCCAATTACATACCAGGAATCACTTTTTAAATAATAATGGATGTTTATAATGATGTGAAGCTAGGATGATTATGATGGTTCAACTAGACTCGATGGCAGAATATGTGGAGTATTTAATGAAGCATGCACTTATTGGTAAATTTATGGGTATCCAAATTTCTCTTCCCTTTATGGAGGCTTGGGTTAGGAAGACTTGGAACTCTGAAGGTAAAGTGGAGGTGATGCTGAGTGCGAATAGCTATTTTATGGTGGCTTTATCTTGTCTTGCAGATCATAAAAAATCACTTGAAGGGAGTTCCTATTTTTGTAACCAAGCAGGACTCTTTATTAAACCATGGCATGTGGGTTTCAACCCGTCAGAGGAGCAACCATTGCGGGTTCTAGTGCGGGTTCATCTCCCATGGATCCCATTGGAATTTTGGAGAAATGACATCTTGCATATGATTGCCCTTCTTATTGGGAAGCTAGTTGGACCGTCACACCAGACGATGGATAAAAAGGTAATCTCTATTACCCGTATCTGTGTCAAAATTGATTTAAACAATCCTATTCCAGATTCTTTTGAAATATGATTTAGATCGACTACATGGGTTCAACAACTTGACTATGAAGCTCTTCCATTTTGTTGTCAGATCTATCATGAATATGACAACTTGCAAATAAAATGCCCTAATTTTATCCTTTCTATGGATTCAAATCCTGGGCCCTCTTAATATGCATAAAATCTAGAGAAAGGAAAATCCCCGATAAAGGAAGGGGATCAGGATAAGGAAGGCTTTGTTCCTGTAAAAACCTAAAACAAATGAAGAAGGACAAAAAGAGATCTTAAATATAGCACACTAGATGCTTTGCCCAACCATTTTGAGATACTAGATGATCTTGATCAATGCATGGGGATACCTAAAATATTGCTACCTGATATAGATATAATAGGGCCGAATCAGATGTCTCTTCTTGAGATGGAACCTAAATAATTAGATCTAGGGGGTTTAAATGAATAATATAGGGCTTTGGTTCCAAGTACAAGTGATATGGATGGCTCTAGCCCTGGAGGGGAAACTATTTTAAAAAGTGGCACAGATTTAGTTATGCCCTCTCCTACTCATGCACTAATGCAGTCATCCTTAGTGTTAGGATCCCATCCTAACATTACTTTGTAATTCTCATTATTATGTAATGACCCACTTCCAACATGGGGGGATTCTATTATAATGTTATTTTATAATATCTCGTAATGTATGTGGTAAATAAGACACCTAGCCAAGTGGTGCCATTGCATATATCCATTATCAATATTGTAATCGATGGTGCCATTACATGTAACCATTATCAAGATTGTAATCGATGTTTGGTAGAATATTTTATCTCGAGTGGAATTTTGCATGTAAGCCAACTCTTGAGCCTTTAGGTAGGATTGCATGTAGCTTTCTCTTTAAAATGTATGAGGCCATATACGAATGTATATTTTTGCAAGCTAATGAAATATTAAAGGATGTTGCCCCCTCGAAGAGGTCTGCGATTCTGAGTTATTTGTGAGATTGTTTCAATTCTGCAATTACTTTCTACATAGTGTTATTATGTTATTGCATGCATTTTAGTTATATTTTAGTATTTTGTATGTGTGAGCTTTATTTCAATAGTAGGTTCCTTACAAGTGGTATCAGAGCACTTTCTAGGGTCGAGTTCTACTGTGACTGCGATAATTCTTGCTCAACCATTTTCACATGTTAGGTATAATTTTCCTATGTGTTTTCATTATTTTTTCCTTTATTCAAAAGCCAAAAAAAATAAATCTGCAAAAACCCAAAAAATACATTTTTTTTTTAGTTGAGTAGGCTAGAAACCTTGTATCAGGGGTTTTAAAATATCGTGAAGGAGCTATAATTATTGGTTAAGCTAGATAGCCCATAAAAAATCTAGTGAAGTGAGGGTAATCAAGCTCCAATACCCATGCCCCAGATAGCGCTCACGCATGGAATCAAGCTCCCACACATCTTTGGGTGTATCAAGAGACCATTTTAGGGTGAATAAAATTTTATCCAATAGGAAGCTTTTCGACCTTGTATCATCCATAGTCCATAGGACATAACATCCTGAATTATTACCCTCTCATACTTTTAGAGAGGTAGATAGTGTTCTCAAGGGTATGTGTGGAATCCTCCTTGAGTAGTGGCCTAAAATTTGGTTTGAGCATTATTTTTCATCATTACAGTATAATAGAGTGCCTATGGGTGTTACATACTCCTCTACCTAGCATACCCTGGTTCTCTTAAAAAATTCAACCTATAAAATACTCATCTAGCCCAGTTTTGTTGAACCTAATTTCATGATCCCAAAAAGTGAGCATACAGAGAAAGACTTCCCTATCATAGAAGAACTCATTTTGCATGCATCAACAACAAAAACAGATTCTGTGAGTGTCTATAGTAGTCTAGAATATTCTAGTACCAATCAGTTCAATAACAGTATCATCTAGGTTAGCAACAATAACAGTAACAATAAGCTATAACAGTCAAAAAATACAGGTGGTTAGGGTTAGAAATAGAATTGTCAGTGTTAGTAACTGCAGTATAGGTGACATAAAAATGACAGGGTGGTCACTTGATAGAATGCACAGATCAGATATAGTTGATCCAGTTTCCAACTTTGAACTATAGCTCCAAATAAAAAAATAATATTTTGCTACTTTTTGATTTTGCACTCAAAAAATAAAAAATCATGCAAATCAAAGCTATAATGAAGAATTTATAGTGGTTTTATCTTTACTCTATTTTGAGTATTTTTAAAACCAAAATGGGGAAAAATAACCCTAAAAAAATCATAAAAAGCCCTAGACATCCCCAAAAATCCTCAAATTTGTTCTGTTATCTTAGTTAGCCCCTCCTACACCTCTCATAATTTTTTTGAGTTTTAACTCCCTTTTTCTCGAAATTCCTCAAATTTATCATTTTCCACAACTCCTCTTTGGCCAAATATTCCACAAATACAAAATTCGATCTCGAAAACAATTTTTTTTTAGTCCTAGCCCATTATGTTTAGCTCGTCACACTGATCATTTTGATATATCATACCCAAACACTTTTTTGGCCTCCTTACTAAAAATAGTAACCCTTGAAAACCACACTTCTATTTTAGCAATTCAGTTACAGAGGTTCAAGACTATCCAAAATGGCTAGTGGCACTCGGGGACAATAGAAAGAGGTAGATTCAATCACCTCAATGATTGAAAAATTCAAAAACACCATTGCTGACATGAAAAAATCAAGTCAATATGTGATGACAGAGATTCAAAATATTAGAACCAATTATGCTAACTCCAGAGCCTGCCTAGAATAAAAAATTGCAGATGTTGAGTCCAAATTGGTCCATGGTCCCAGAAATACTGAGCACCATATTAAACACTTGTATTATAAAAGAGGTAAATGAAGTACAACATATGGCTCTCATTTTTCCTATGATAGTGATCCTACCTATAAGATGCCCAAATTAGACTTTCATAAGTTTAATGGAAAGGATGTGGATGGGTGGTTATTTCATGTTGCTCAATACTTTAGCCTCCATTATGTACATATATATCATTGATTTCAAATGGATTCTTTCAACTTGGAATATGAAGTTTTGCAGTGGTACCAATGGTTGCAGAAAACTCACCCTAATACTTCATGGGAAGACTTTGAGTCTCAATTACTCACTCACTTTGGCCCTAGTGAGTATGATGATTTTATAGGATAGTTGAAAAAGTTGAAACAAACTTTGATAGTTAGAGATTATCAAATACAATTTGAGAAATTGGCCAACAAAACCATGGGAATGAATGAAGGGTTCTTTATGAGTTGTTTTGTTAGTGGTTTGAGGGAGGATATCCAAGCTGAGATCACTATGTTTAAACCATAATCCATGATGGAGGCTATCAAGTTGGATCATTTTGTTGAATCCAAATTCGTATCTCAAAGATGTATTTCTAAATTTCCATAGGCTAAAACCTCTTTTACTCCTAGATTCCAACATCATAATGAACAAAAACTTGTTGCAACCTCAACTGCACCCAAACGTCTAACCACTACTAAAATGGATGTGCAATGCGCCCAAGGGTTGTGTTACAATTATGATGAAAAGTTTTCTTATGGGCATAGATGCACCCAAAAGAAGTTATTCCTCATATATGTTGATGAGCCTAACACCAGTGACCACAATGATGATGACACGAAATCAGTCAAGGAACCATCCAATCCAGTGAAAGAGAACCAAGATGAACCATAGGCTAAGATTTCTCTTCATGCTCTTTTTGGTATTACTACTCCCCAAAAAATGAAAATTGTGGGGTATTTCAAGGGTCTACGTCTTACCATATTGATTGATTCTGGAAATACACACAATTTTATTGATCCCCACATTACCTAGTAGGCAAATTGTTATGTACATTCATGTAATTCCTTTGAGGTTATGGTAGAAAATGGTGGGAATTTACCTTGCAAAGGTAAATGTTGTAATATTAAGGTCAATATTGGGGACTATGAGCTCAAACATGATATGTTTGCACTTAAACTAGGGGATGTGATATTATGTTGGAAGCTCAATGGTTGGGCACATTAGGAGAAATAACCTGGCACTTTTTTGAGCTTTGGATACGATTTTCACATAATGGACAGTCCTACACTCTCCATGGTTTAAAATCAGGGCCTTCACAGATTATAAATTCTAGTTGGATGGAGAAGTTGTTAAAAAAATTATCTTGGGGTGTCAGCTTAGATTTTTGCGATCCAACCTCATACTTTAGAGGATGTTATTCCTAAAGATTTGCAACTAATTTTGACCAAGCACAACTTTGTTTTCACTGAGCCAACAAAATTACCACCTTGTCTCTCTCATGACCATGTTATTACCTTATTTCTTGGTAATGCACCATCCAACATTTGACCGTACCGATATCCTTATGCTCTTAAGTCAGAAATCGAGAAGTTAGTATAGGATTTGTTAAAAGTTGATGTCATTCGACCAAGTAACAATCCTTACTCTTTTCAAATTTTACTGGTGCATAAGAAATATGGGTCCTAGCGGTTGTGTATTTATTATCGAGAGCTCAATAAACTCACAATAAAGGATAATTTTCCTATTCTAGTATTGGATGAACTTCATGGGACTATGTATTTTTCATGAATGTCACTATGATTTTTTGGTAATGCCATTCAACTTGACTAATGCCCCTTCCACTTTCCACAGCCTCATGAACAACATTTTTCATCCATTCCTTTGAAAGTTCATCCTAGTCTTATTTTATGACATTATGGTGTATAGTTGCTCATGGGAAGAGCATATTATTCATGTGAATTAGACTCTCCAACTGTTGGCACAACATCAACTCTACACTAGGCATTCCAAGTGTTCTTTTGGGTTGACAAAAGTGGAATATTTGGGAGACATTGTCACTAAGGAGGGCATCAAATTTAATCCCAAGAAGATCCAAGTGGTTCAAAAATGGCCAAAACCTCACACTATCAAAGATCAGGAAATTTTTGGGGCTTACAGGTTATTATCATAAATTTGTTTGTAACTATGGTAAACTTGTAGCTCCTCTCACTTCCATGTTAAAGGACTCTTTTACTTGGATGGGACCCATTGAATAGTATTTCTTAGAATTGAATCATGCTATGGCCACTACGCCTGATTTGGCCATGTCGGATTTCTCTAAACTGTTTGTCGTTAAAAGCGACGCTTCAAGTCATGATATTGGTGCAGTGTTGATACAAGAAGGAAGACCCTTGGACTTCACTAGTAAAGATCTCACCAACCATAATTTGGAAAAATTCACTTATGCCAAAGAGATAATGACCATTTTGTATACTGTAACCCATTGGCGATCATATCTCATCGGGAATTATTTCTCCATTAAAACAGACCATTAGAGTCTCAAATACTTTTTGGAGCAACGTGTTTACACCCCTGAAAAAAACAAATGGGTCTCTAAAATAATGGGATATGATTATGGTATCACCTATAATAATGGGATATGTTGTGGTCGATGCTCTCTCTCATAAATTTGAGGCTCTCAGTATGCTATTTGCCATTTCATTACCAGTTCCCCAATGGATCGATTCCTTACACTAGGAGGTACTTCAAGATTTTGAATTGTAGACTTTGGTTGCTTTCCTATACATTGAGTCTACTTTATGTCTAGGCTACACTTGGGATGACCAGGATTTGTGTTACCACCAATGCGTTGTTGTTACCCACAAGTCCCCACTATGAGAACTTCTCATGACAAAACTGCATGCTACCCCATTTACTGGCCATTTAGGATTTCTCAAAACATATGAATGACTTAAGCACACTTTTTTTGGAAGGGTATGAAAAAGAACATTCAGGATTTTTTAGTAGCTTGTGATACTTGTCAATGGATGAAAGGTGAAATGATGCATTCTCTAGACACTCTTCAACCCTTGCCCATTCCTAACTAGGTTTGGATGGATATTTCTATGGATTTTATTGAAGGATTGCCTAAGTTTGGAGGTAAATATTTTATCTTTGTGGTAGTGGATCGTCTTTTGAAATATGCTCACTTTTGTTCCCTATCCCATCCTTACACAACATCCACCATCACCCAAATTTTCCTTGATTCTATATTTCACCTTCATGGTCTACCCTCCTCCATCATATCCGATCGTGACCCAACCTTTACTAGTCAATTTTGGCAAGAATTGTTTAAGTTGCAGGGAACTCAGCTCAAAATGATTTCAGCTTATCATCCACAAACGAATGACCATACGAATATCATCAATAAATATTTAGAAACCCACCTTCATTGATTTGCTTCAGATCATCCTACGCACTAGGTGAAATGGCTTCCTTTTTCCGAGTTGTGGTACAACACTTCTTATCACACAACAACCAAGGTTACCCCTTTTGAGTTAGTTTATAGGAACCCTCCACCCACACCTTACTCTTGCATTCTAGGTAGCTCCAAGGTCCATGCAGTCGACACTACTCTCAGTCAGCATGCTGATATTCTCCATCAATTGAACATTGGTGCCATAGCCTAAAAATTGGTCCTTACACATACATCCAAGCTCCATCCTATTTTTCATATTTTCTCTCTCAAAAATGTGGTTTGCAATCAGGTACAAGTTTAATCTTCACTTCTATAGTTAAATGAAGAAGGTTTTATCTTGCTTGAACTCGACCAATTATTAGATCATCGAAATTGCCCTCTTTGCAACAACACCATTATTGAAGTCCTTGTTTAGTGGTGTGGACTCCAGCTAGAAGATGCTACATGGGAGTCTCTCCATCAACTCCAAAACCATTTTCCTCACCTTCAGCTTTGAGGACAAATATTTTTGAAGGGGAAGGACATGTTAGGATCCCATCCTAACATTACTTTGTAATTCTCATTATTATGTAATGACCCACTTCCAACATGGGGGGATTCTATTATAATTTTATTTTGTAATATATCGTAATGTATATGGAAAATAAGGTACCTATCCAAGTGGTGCCATCGCATGTAATCGTTATCAATATTGTAACCGATGGTGCCATTGCATGTAACCATTATCAAGATTGTAACCAATGTTTGGTAGAATATTCTAGCTCGAGTGGCATTTTGCATGTAATCCAAGTGGTATTTTGCATGTAAGCCAACTCTTGAGCCTTTAGGTAGGATTGCATGTAGCTTTCTATTTAAAATGTATGAGGCCATATACGAATATATCTTTTTTAAAGCTAATAAAATATTGAAGGAGGTTGCCCCCTCAAAGAAGCCTGTGATTCTGAGTTATTTGTGAGATTGTTTCAATTCTGGAATTACTTTCTGCATAGTGTTGTTCTGATATTGCATGCATTTTAGTTATATTTTAGTATTTTGTATGTGTGGGCTTTATTTCAATAGTAGGTTCCTTACACTTAGACTACAAAATTTCTACGGTGTTGGGATTGCAGCAAAAAATAATTAAAAATATGCTTCGGATAAGAATATGAAGGTGGGTCGAAAGAAATACCAGGATAAAATTAAGTTAATGGGGGAGACTTTGGTGGAGTCAGGCTTGGTGAGAACATTGGATTCCCATTTTTTTAACCCCTAGAAATGATTATCCTATCATGGAATGTAAGGTGATTGAACAACATCCCTAGACAAAAAGTTATTCATGATTTGGTTCGTGTTCATTCTATGAATGTGGTGTTTATTCAAGAGACTAAATTGGCTACTGATCGTATGTTCAATATTACTCCCAAGTTATGGATAAGGGGTCAATTCTAGTGTATTGGTGCATGTGGATATGCTGGTGGTGTTGCTTGTTTATGGATCCGATTAAGATCTCTTATCTTACTTGTATTTCCAGAAGATGGTCTATTTCTATGATCGGGTATGATAATGAATATGGTGAAACCATCCTACTTACAAATGTGTATGCTCTTATTGATTACAATGGTAGTGAATTTTTGGGAGCACATTAGCTTTATGAGAAGTCTGGCTCCCATGTACCCATGGATTTTGGTTGGAGATTTCAACTCTATCACTTGTCTAGAGGAGAAATGTGGTGGGGTTGATCATCTTGAGCCTTTTTCTTTTATCTTCAATGTTCATATTCGGGCCTTAAACTTGGTTGACATCAAGCCAGATAATGGGATATTTACATGGTACAATAGAATATGTGGGGCAGATTACATCTAAGAGATATTGGATAAGTATTTGATCTCTATTTTTTGGATTGGTAATAACATAAGTTCTAGTTCTATGATTCTAGAGGGCAAGGGATCTGATCATTGGCCTATCAAACTCTTTGCTCGAGTTTGGGCTAAATAAGAATCCTTATTTTAATTTTCAACTTATGTGGCTTCGAGATCCTAAGATTCATGATTTCATGTGAGGCTGGTGGGCCAATGGTAAACCTTCTCATGGCACCACTATGTATTTCTTTATGAAGTAGCTACAATTTGTTAAGCATAAATTGAAGAGGTGGAATAGGCTAAATTTTGGGAACATTTCCTTGGCTAAGTTTATGGTTCTTAGTAAGGTGGAAGAAGCTTCAAGGAAGATCATAGATCATGGACTCACGGAGGAGCTTCTCATTGAGGAAACTGAAGCTGCAAAAGACCTTGCTAAATGGAAGTTGAGGGAAGAAATTTTTTGAAAACAAAAATATCAAGTGGATTGGCTTAAGGAAGGGGATAGGAACACGGTCTTATTTTTTAACTCAATTAAGGCTCATCATAATGGTAAGTTGATTTACTCTCTTATGAATTCTTAGGGTGCCCTTCTCTCTTCTTTCAAGGATATTTCAAAAGAGACTAGGAGGTATTTTTTCTCTCTCTTTAAGGACAACTCCTAAATTGTATTCCCTCAATTATTTCTAGAGAGATGAATGAGCATGTGATTGGTCCAATTTACCTTAAGGAGTTGGAAAATATTATCTTCAAGATGAAAAAATGGAAAGCCCCGGGCCTAGATGGATTCTCGATTGAGTTTTATCAGGATTTTTGGGAGTTAATCAAATTTGATCTTATGGAGGTGGTACATGAGTCCCAAAAGAACAAATAGATGCTAAGGGCCCTAAATTCTATATTTGGGGTGCTTATTCCCAAAAAATGGGGAATGAATTCCTTGGATATGTTTAGGTCTATTGCTCTCTACAATGTTGTGTATAAGATCATTACAAAAATGATTACCGAGAGGCTGAAGATATGGTTGAGAAAAATCATCTCTGAGGAGTAAGGTGGGTTTTCTTTTGGCTGACAAATATTGGATGGGGTTGTTATTGCTATGAAATATATTCACTCGATGTAAAATTCTAATTATAAATCTATGTTCATTAAGTTGGACATGGCCAAAGCCTATGACCAGGTCAAATGGTCCTTTCTTTAGAAAGTTCTTGCTGATTTTGTCTTTGAGAAGGATTGGATTAGATGGGTGATGAGTTGTGTTTCTTCTTTCTCATTCTTTGTTCTTGTTAATAATGAGTTGTCAGAGCTGTTTGAGGCCTCAAGGAGATTAAGGTAAGGAGATCCTCTATCTCCTTATTTTTTTATCATTATGGAAGAAGGGTTGGGAATATTTCTCAAGTCTTAGGTTAGGTATGGTTTCATTCAAGGTTGGAAGTGGGATAGTAGTTCACCGCCTCTTTCCCACCTTCAATTTGTTGATGACACTGCTTTGTTGGGAGTTGCCACTATTAGGAAAGTTGGCAACATTAGACGATCTCTTGACATATATCTTGGTGCTTCTAGACAGTTTATTAATGAGAACAAGTATTCTATTTTATTTTTCAATATCCCTTCTCTTATTCAAGCTAGGATTGCTCAAATTCTAAGATTTCAGGTCAGGACTCCCCCTTCCATTTATCTTGGTATTCTAATTTTGTCTCATCCTCTACCTAGATCTTCTTGGCAGTATATGTTGGATAAGTTTAGAAGTAAGGTGAATCACTGGACCGTCAGATGAATCTCCTTTGTAGGTAGATTGTTGCTTTTAAAATTTGTTATTCAATATTTACCTATTCATAGATATTTTGTGCAAATAGCTCTCTCTCGTTTCATCAAGGACATGGATGCTTTATCAAGACAATTCTTGTGGTCTGGAAAACTTGCTCAATCTAAATGAAGTTTGGTTAGGTGGGATTCTATTTGTAGGCTGGTTCAAGAGGGAGGCCTTAGGTTGTGATATGCGTCTCTTTCTAGGCAAGATCTGGATACGAAACTTTAATGGAGATGGTGTACTTTTCAAGATCAGATTTGGGCTAAAATATTATCTTGTAAGTTTTTGAGAGGTATTTTTGAGGTTGACATCCCTAGAGTCATCTTGGTTGGGAAAGATTCGGTTATTTGGGACACTCTAAAAAGAGGGGCTAATTTAATTAAGCATGATTTATTCTAGATTTGCAATTGAGGATCAGATGCTCTTTTTTGGGATGATTCTTGGGATGGCCATCCTCCTATTTTGACTCAATATCCTAGGCTACATTCCCTAAGTGTTTATTTCTTGGAAGTGAGTTGGTCTCATGTGGAGGACTTTAAAAAAATCTAGTATTTGGGTAATACAGAGATGTATAAGTGGAAATATCCATAGGAATGGTCCTAGGGGGGATTGGTCAAGGATAAATATGTGCTTGCTCTTATTATTACGAGGAGGCCCTATTCTTCATTGAGGGGTAAATACAGTTTGACTTGGAACCTTGATCCCAAGGGAACCTACTGTATAGCCTATGGTTACCAGGTTCTTGATAGGCAACCGTTCAAAAGACTCCCTATCACATGGTGGAAAAAGGTGTGAAACATATCTCGGTGGCCTAAATTTAACTTATTTCTCTAGATGGTAGTTCATAATAAATGCCTTACTTGGGAGAACTTGATGAAGAGGGGATTTTAGGGTCCCTCTTTTTGTGTCCTTTGTGGTAATAATGAGGATGACTCTTCCCATTTATTTTTCCAAATCTCTCTTGCTATAGACATTTGGCACCATTTGTGGAGTGCTTAGAACCATCCTTTTTTTCATGTGCTATCCCTGGTGGAGTTTTGGAGTAGTCTGGACAGACCTTCGACCAATACTCCCTTACTCCAGGTGGCTTGGAATTTGAAACCTTCTTGCATGATCTGGTAGATTTGGCTCGAATGAAACCATCGCATCTTTTAGGGTAGTCATTTAGCTATTCAATAATTTTGGCAAAGGATCATGGGTATGGTTCAAGAAATTATCCATAACAAATGTGATGTGAACCCTCTTTTGGACTCTAGGAAGGAGAAGGTATGGTAGGCCCTTGGTATCTTTGGGGTTGGAGTAGACTCTTCTCACCCTAGAAGGTTTTGTTAGCTCAACAAGAAAGTTAGGAGAGATGGTAGGTGGAGGCCGCCTCCTAAAGGAGTTTTAAAAATTAATATTAATGGGTCATCCAGGGGCAATCCCAAACATGCTAGAATTGGCAATGTTGGGAGAGACTCTGCTAGCGTGGTCAAATTTTTATTTTCCATTTATAAATGCATTCACTCCAATAATTTTATGGAAGCTCTTATGATTCTTGAGGCATTACATAGGGGGTTTTATCTTGGCTGGAACAGAAGCATCTGTGAGTCTGACTCTCAATTTTTGGTTAGTATTTTAGACAACAAAAGATTGGAGGATGTTAATTGGCAGTTGGTATTTGTGGCCATTCAGATCCTTAGAATTAGTGAAGAGTTCGAATTCATCTCCTTTGTACACATTCCAAGGGAATAGAATGGGGTTGATTATTTTGCCAAAAGCGCTTCTAAGCTTTCGAGTCCTTGGATTATGGATAACTGGGAGAGTCTCCCATCTGGGGACTCTCAGCACCTATGGGTGTTGATCCATAAGGATATTTAGACTTAATGTGGTATTTTCTTGCTATCTTCTTTGGGTTTTGATCTTGTCTAGTGGTTTTATCCTATTTTGTTTCTTACTTGAGCCCTGGCTGGGGGCTTCACCTTACTCTATAATATCGTCTTCTTATCAATAAATTTTTATCCCTTTATTTAAAAAAGAGAGGTTAATTTCAATAAGCTCTTCTACCACCTTAGACCTTAAAAGGAATCACTGTCCAATGTACATGGTATCATATCCTCATCTTCCTCATGATTAAATTGGTTATGCAAACATTGTTAATTTCAACCCAAATTATTTTTCTACCAAGGCTAAGATCTGATGAGTGGGATTAGATACCTAAGTCATTTATGGGTAATATTTCTACATTTATTTTCAATAACCAAAGTAGAGTGAGTATGTGACATCTAGGTATATTTTTAATTGAATGTTTTGGATTTTTGCTAAAAAAAATAGATGTACTTGGTGGATAAATATCATATTTTTTGGGTATATACAAAAATTAAAATGGGTATTGCCTAAAAATTTCTTGAGATGTAGGGATTTTTTTAAGTATGCACTAAAACATTTTTGTTGGGTGTGGATTTGTGCTTGTAGCTAGGGTTTTCTATTTTTTTACACTCACCATATATGGATATGTAAATAAAGTTTTTATGTTTTTGGGTGGGTGTATCATTTTTATGGCCTCTATAGTTAGCATTTCTTTTTCAGAAATCTTGATTGTTGATGTAAATCATATCTCATTTTTTTCAAGTGTCTTTGACTATGCGAAATTAAATATCATTATTCTTGAGAACTTGTGACTATCATATCTTCAATGAATTAATTAATTTATCCATAATTATATAAAGGTACTCAATCATCTATAGTACATCAAAGGAACTAGAGTATAGTACATTAGTGGAACTAGAGTTTGCTTCAATCATTGGTATAAAAGTAATCTAATCATTTAAGCATGCATACACAACTTTAATATTTGTTTTGTATCTTTAAAATTAAATTTGCTTGTAATAAATAAAAAAATATTTGAATCTCTTTTTATTTTAAATTAGGTTAGGGAATTCGAGTTCTATTAATTTTTTTTGTAGGCGATTGAATGATTTTAGGATAGCTACAACTACTAATTAGAACTAAAGATATAGGGCAAATAACTACGACACAATTATTTTACTCTCAAAAGCAACAATACTCCATGTAAGAATGATCTAATTTAACTTCTTCTTTTTTAATATTTTAAATAATGATACATCCTTTTTAGTCCCAATCTCATTTTTGTGTTCTTAAAGCAAGCTTTGAATGTATGTCACAAATCCATTATACATGGCTATACGTAAGATACTACTTTCTATAGGAGTCATGTAATACAATATCTCAAGGTTACCATCCAACAACTTCCTAAGTGCATTACCATTCCCCAATTTAGAAGTGATAGAGAGGCCTTCGTCCATTAGTTTTAAGATATCAATAGCATAATCCATCGAGCTCATAGTCTATAGAAATGGATAGAGGATATGAGAATGTATAACATGGCAAAAAATGCTTAGGGCTAGCAATTCAAAAATAGAATAAAGAGGTATTTTCAATTATGATCTATTTATATAATGGTGATCACATTTATAGTGAAATTGAACACTCTACATTAAACTAAAGAGAACTACATTGGACAATCCCACCTTTATAGAACAAGAGCCACTAATAATTCCCTATATGCCCCTCGGGGTTATTTTTTGCTCTTTCTTGATTTATAATTTTATTTGTGGATAGAAAAGAATATAATCCAAGTACTTGCGTAATAATATACAACTCATTAAAGTGGCACAAATTTTATGCCACTTTAGCCATGTTAGAATTGTCATAAGTCAGGTCCACAAGGGGATTCAATCCCATAGACATAACCACCACCCCCTATCACATGATAACATAAAAATTGCTTTGTAACTAGATTATCACCTTGTCTATAGGGTCATTATCACCAAAAATGAAGACATCAGATACTCATTTTCTTATCCTAATGCGATGTGTATGTTAACTAGGTCTAATATAATATTTCTTACATTATGAAAAATATTTGTATGCTTAAGTAAGACATGGCATGTGTTTTATGATTTCACCTTTCCACCATGATAATTTAATGTTTTCATATATAATTTAGAATTTAAAGTTAGACAAAAAAAAAATAGTAATACACTAGGGTGTTTAATAATTGAAGGTCAATTGGAAAACAAGCCATAATTGATGAATAGAGATGATAACTTGATTCTTTCATATGTGATTTAGCATCATTAAAGTTTAGATCTAGGAAATCCTTAATGCACCAAGGTATTTTTAATTGATAATAAATTTGGAAGCATGTCATAAAGTATCATGATTATATAAATTATGGCTAATTATTTTATTAAGTGTTTGATTTCAATAAGCCCTTTTTCCACCTTAAACCTTCAAAGGACTCAATTTCCAATGCATGCAACATCATTTTCTTATGTCACGTTTATCTAAATTGGTTACGTGAACATTCTTAGTTCCAAACCAAATTTTATTTTTCAATATTGAGAAGTGATGAGTGGGAGTAGAGAGATGAGTCATATATGTAATTATTACATATTTGATTTTAGCATCCAAAGTAGAGTGAGTTAGGTGACATCCAAGTATAGTGTTATAGTTTAATGTTTTGGATTTTTATTATATGTTAGATGTAATTAGTGGGTGAATATTCACTTTTTGGGGTATATGCACAAATAAAATGTGTATAACATAAAACTTCCTAGATATGTAGTGCTAAAATTTCGGTATGCACTAATTTTTTTTGGGTGTGTGTGTTTTGAGGTATGTGGTTATTTATTTTGCATCCACCATTTATGTGGATGTAGTTGGAGTCTACATTTTTGGGTGGGTGCATCCTTTGTGTAGTCATCATAGCCAATACTCATTTTTTTATAAAGTCTGGTTGTTTATGTAAACCCTGACTCATTTTTCTAGTGTGTTTAACTATGAGAAGTTAAATATCATTATCCTCCAAAACTTTTGAGTATCATACGTTCAATTGATTTATTTATTTGTTAAAAATTATAAAGCTACTCAATCATCCATAGTAAATTAATGAACACAGGATTTCTTTGATCATAGGTAGAAGATAGACTTAATCACTAGCTTGCTTAAGCATGCATATACTCATTCTTAATTTTATTCTGGCAATTTTAAAATCAAATCCATTTGTGATATATAATATTTTTCTTTAATTTTATCTTAATAATTTAAAATATTTTAGAGAACTCAACTTCTATAATTTTTATAGAAGAATTAATGCTTTCAGTGTAGTTACAACTACCAACCAATATTTATGGAAGATATCAGAGACTATTTTAAGGATGTATATGTAATATAAATTTATTTTAATCTCAAAAGTAACACTGCACTATTTAAGAATTATCTAGAGTAAATTCCTTATTTTTTTAATGTTTTAACAATGGTACATGTAAAACCTTTTGATCAAAGCCACAATGGTTGTTGTTTACTTCAAGTTATCCTTAGTTTTTTCATTAATAGTCAATGCTGAAGGGGGGTAATGGTAGTCAATATTCAAAGTGCATGTTTGCATGAAAGGAAATTTACTCAAGATTTATAAGGGTGAGTACAAGGTAATGAGTTCCACTTTTATACTAGAGAAAACTAGTATCAAAGCCACAAATATTTAGTCATAGTGGAAGAGCGATGAGTTCATCTGAAGTGCATCAATGCTTCAAACCCTTATCACGAATACATCAAACATTATTTCCAAAAAAATATCCAAGTGAAGGAACACCATAAGAAAGAAGAAATAGGAGTAATTGCAAGCCAAGAGGGAGTACAAGCTAGGAATGAGTGCAAGCTAGAATGGAGTACGAGCCAGGAGTGAGACCCACTAGCTAATATGGAATGAAAGTTATTTTTGAAGCCCTAGTGGGAAGTCAAAATTCCTTAGATAGAAGTATGGAGACCCAAGTTGGATATAAGATAAAGAGTGAATACATGACAAATTTAATCTAGGTAGTAGATGTTACACCAAAAGTGACTATCAAGGATGAGATGATTGAGCATGATATAATGGTTCTTAAAAGTAGAGGGTTAATATTTAAGTTCCATAGATCCTAGTCAGGGTTTTTGGAGATTCAAAATTGTATCAAGTGGAAGTGGGTAGGGTTATGTGTAATGGGTCGGCCCTAAAATGTATTTATAAAAATTTGGTGAATTAGTTTCGAAATCTAGGTGAATAGTGTCCAAACACATATAGAAGGTTCACTATTATTAGGGGCAATGTTGGAAATTTAAACTTAAAATGGTCAAATTATTATAAAATTGGTGCGAATCAACCCAAAAAATATTTGCACCCAAAATTTTTTGGATAATGGGTCCTAGTCATGGGTCCTAAATATTAGCCAATTCCAAATTTTGAAAATACTAATTTTAGCAAATTTGGTGATAAATATCCGCTATGCATAACCCTGGAAGTGGGGATTGAATTCAAATTGCTTTGAATTTTCTTCCTAAAGAGTTTTTTTCATCTTTTCTCATTCAAAAAATAGGGATAAGATAATGGGTGGTGGTCCATGGTTTATGGGGAGAGATGCACTTTATTTATGACCATGGAATATTTTTTTTTGTTGAGACAAAAAATATTAAGAAGCTACTGGTGTGGGTTAGGCTTTTTGGAATTCCATATCAAGTTATCAATAAGGATGTTTTGAAGAATATTAGAAATACCCTAGGGGAATTCATAAAAGAAGGACTAACTATGAAGGAGTGAAAGCATGCTATATATACTTGAAAATATGTTTGTTTGGATATTTTAACACCTTTTTCATAATACATTAATATTAAATTTGAATTAACAAAATGGGATCAATGAGTGGATTATGAAAATATTGTATCTCGATTCTAAAATTGTTATGAGACTAGACACATGGCAAGAATTTACACCGTGAAAACTATGAGGAAAGAGGTAGAAGATTTTGGTTATGAGACAATATTCAAGACAAAGCAAGGAAATCATACAATAGTAGAAGTTGGATTAGATCAAATATATTCCATTCCAAAAGAAGAGGCAAAGAAAGCCTATATACAACATCATATGACAAAGGCCACCATATCTATTTCAAATCAACTATTAGAAAAAGAAGAAGAAGAATATAATGAATGAGAAAGTACAATGTGTAAGTTCAAGTTTAGAAGGAATTAAAGGTGCAAAGGAATATGTAGAGGAAAATACTAAAACAAATATGATATACGAGGTCAAATTTATTTTAGGTAAATCATTTTATTTTTCCTCAAGTAGTATAGAATACTTTCCTAGTAATAAAAATGGAAGTGGTGTAGAGGTTGCACTTTAGGGTTTCAAGATTAGCATAATAAAAAAATGAGGATGGAGGAAATACATAACAATTTAGGATTTTTAGGGTAAAATAAGAAGGTAATTGCTATGGAAGAGTGTCATTGGACTTCAAGGTTTCCAAAATAACATAAAGAAAAATATACTTTTGAGGTTATTCCTTCCACTTTAGATCCTTTACAGAAATATAAACATAAATATGATAAGTATTAATATGAGAAGTGTGAGAAGATTGAGTTGATTGTTGAAGATTAAAGTATTTGTAGGAATAAAATAAAAGAGAGGAAGATATAAGAAGCAAAAATAAAGAGAAAAAAACCCCTAGGGATAATAATATGGGAAAGTTAAAGCAAATATCGTAAGTGTTAACAAGTGTGGCTACATCTATTTGATTTCAACATGCTCATATAATTTTTTTGTGCGATTTGGGAGGAAGTACAAGCCAAAAGGGAGTGTGATCCAGGAGGAAGTGTGAGCTAAAAGGGAGTATGAGCTAAGATTCAGTCATGGTAGAAGAGTAATAAGTTCATCTAGAATGCATAAATGTTTCAAATACTTACCATAAATGCATGGAACATTATTTCCAAAAACTTGCTAAAGCAGAGGAACATTAGGAAAAAGAAGAGATATGGGCTATTGCAAGCCAAAGAGTCGAGAGCGAGTGCGATGTACAAGAGAGTACAAGTCGAGAGGGAATGGAATCCAAGAGGGAGTGCAAGACAAGAGTGAGCCTCATTAGCTAGTATAGAAGGAAAGTCATATTTGAAAGCCCTAATTGGGAAGTCAAGATGCCCTGGTTGGAAGTATGAAGGCCCAAGTTGGAGATAAGCGGAAGAGCAAATACATGGCGAGTTTGATCCAAGTAGCAAATGTTACACTTGAAGTAAGTATCAAGGATAAGATGATTGAGCACAAGGTTATGCATAAGGGGTAATACCTAAAAAGTAATTATAAAAAATTGGTAAATCAAGGTGAATTGTGTCTAAAGTAAGTGGTAAATTTTTTAAAATTTAACAAATAAATTATCAAAATTTGGTAAATTTTTTAAAATTTTGCAGAGAAATTATCAAAATTTGGTGATTTTTTTAATTTTCAAAAGATATAATAAAAATGGTGAGTGGTAGAAGGCAAGTGGTAGAAGGTGAGTGAAATAAGGCAAGTGGAAAAAGGTAAGTGGTAGAAGGTGAGTGGTTGAAGGTGAGTGGCAGATGGTGATTGGATGATGGCGACTGGCTAAAGGTGAGTGGCTGAAGGTGACTGGTAGAAGGCGACTAGTAGAAGGTGAGTGGTAAAAGGTGAGTGGCAAAAGGTGATTGGTAGAAGGTAAGTGGTAGAATACAAGTGGCATATGGTGAGTGGTAGAAGATGAGTGGTAGAAGTTGAGTGGTAGAAGTCAAGTGGCAGAAGGTGAGTGGCAGATGGTGAGTGGAAGATGGTGAGTGGCAGATGGTGACTGGTATATGGCAATTGGTAGAAGGTGATTGGTAGAATGTGAATGGTATAAGGTGACTAGAAGAAGGTGAATGGTATAAGGTGAATGGTATAAGGTGACTGTCAGATGGCAACTAGCAGATGGTGACTAGTAGATGGTGATTAGTTGAAGATGACTAGTAGATGGTGACTAGTAGATGATGACTGGCTGAAGATGGTTGGTAGATGGTGACTGGTAGATGGTGACCACCAAAGGTCATCAATAATAAGCTACCATATTCCCTCTCCTTTTCCATTTGTCATGCATCCATAGATTTCAACCTTGAAGACTTCTATAGATAGAAATACAAGGTCATTTTTTGCCTTTCCCAAAGTGTTTTATAGAGCATTTTTAGAGATTTTTCTAGAGCATTTTTAGAGCATTTTCCAACATTTTAAGAGCATTTTCCACAAAATTTTCATATGATTTTCATAGCATTTTCAAATGGTTTTCAGAGCATTTTTAGATGGTTTCCAAAACATTTTCTAGAGCATTTCCATAGCATTTTCAGACAGTTTTTAGAATATTTTTTAGACCATTTTCAATGCAAAAATGGCTAGCTCTTCCTCTCCTCTACCTTCAAAAGTGTCATTCAAGAACTACTTTTACCCCAACATTAAGAATATTTTTGGCACTCTTGGAAGAGATTCACAATGGGTTTACAACTCTGGAGTCGTAGGAGTAATCAAGATGCCACATTGCAACAACGACGTCTCCATGATGCAAAGGATAGTTAGTTGCTATGACCATGATGACTCCTATTGAAAATTTTGTCACATTGCACAATGGGGTAGAAAAATCAAATTTTTTGTAAAGTATTTCTTTCAATTTCATGAATTTTTTCCCTTGCTTTTAGAAACAACATTTTTAAGTGTTGCAGCAATTTTGGCTTTCCCTGCCATTCCCCCTTGCACATAAAATGAAGATGAAAGAGCTTCACTAAAGAAAAAGCTAAGGAATATAGCCTCAAGGGAAGAAATGAAAGATGAAATCTACTTTGGGCATGAAGTCCCTCAAATAGCTACTTCGGGCAAAATCTTGTGAAGCGGCGAAGGCGTAAAAAAGAGCTTCGCACCCGAAGCAATTCCAGCAGCTACTTCGGGCGAAAGTTTTGTGAAGCGACATTCAAGCGGCATTTCAAAAGAATGGCTTCACCAAAGAAAATCATGGTCCAAATTTGCTAAGGAAGAGAAAACTACTTCGGGCCTGAAGCACTTCAAACAACTACTTCAGGCGAGAATTTTACGAATCGGTGTTGCTGAAGGAAAAATACAAGGGAAGAAGAATGGAAACTACTTCGCACCCGAAGCATTTCAAAAGGATACTTCGGACAAGAAACTTGCAAAGCAAGATTTGAAGGAGTGCAACATTGAAAATACTTTGCCAAAAAACCACCAAAGCACTCACTTCGGGCCTACCCACCAGTGAACCATTTCTACTTCGTCGAAAGTTGTTGCGAAGCATCTACTTCGGCAAACCTTCATGCAGAGTACTTTCACCCGAAGTGGAAGCAGTAAAAACATTTTTTAAGGCAAGAATGTGCTTTGGCCAAAATCCTCTCGAACCATAATTTTGAAGGAAGATCATGGTGAAGCATTTTAACAGTTCATTAGCAAAGCAGTTTTAGCACATCTCTCCAGTAAAGCAATGAGAAGTGAAGAGCCCATCTTGTGAAGGAAATATGCTTCGATACCCACCATCCCCGAAGAAGTTTTGCGAAGCTCCACCATGTGAAGTACAAATCAAGAAGGAGGATCTACTTTGGCACAAGTCCATTGCGAAGCGGAGTTGCGGATGAAAATTTAGTGAAGCACTTCAAGGGCACATGCTCCAAGTCGGGTATTTTCCCGAGGTGATCAAGTGCCTCATAAATGTATTTTTACATGCCCGGTAAGCTCGTTGCTCATTTTTAGAAATTGAAAATGAAGTATCAGTCCCAAATGAAGAGTCCGACGAGCATGGTGTCCACTCGAGCACTGTACCCAAAAGCCAAGGACGCTCAAATGGCTCATTAATTCTTGTTTCCATGGCTAACCCAGTCGTAGTTGCCAGTTTTGGTAACAGATTTGAGATATCAGTCATGAGGGCTACGAAGAGCCGAATTCTCAGGTTTCGAGGGTGTACTCCTCCATTTTATGCATTTATGGCTCAGAGGGTCGGGTCCTCTATAAAAACCTAGGCATTGTAATGTAAAAGGGGGGAACTTTCTGCTAGAAATCTATTGTAACTTGAATCCCTGCATTTAATACTAAAGTTCTTTGGGCTTGATTTCTCTCTTGTATGCTGCCTTTTGTGTTTATTTCTTTCATCTTTCTTCATTTGCATACTGTAATTCTGAATCCTGGATTTAGGTATGTGATTGGGGGCTGAACCCTAAAATTTTCTTGAAGGATACATAGGGGAGGAAAACACCATATTAGTTTTCTTGTATGCTGCCTATGGGTAGTGTTTCTGTTATATTCACTTTTTCCTAATTGTCGTTACTCTGAACTCTGAATTTTGATGAAAGGGGAGGGAGAATCCTGGAATTCATCTAGAGGATACATAGGAGGATTAATATCACGTTCATTTCATTATTCTTGGTGTTTTTTGTTGCTCTTTCAAGCTATTGGCTAGCGATTGTGCTTCCAATTCTTTCCCACCATTAAACTATTGAGATTTTTTCCCTACTCTTTTATTTCTTTTCTGCATCCTTACTATGTTTATCTCTTTCCTACACCCTTATCTTAAACATCAAAGTAGTTTAGTATAGGAGTCGGCCTTTCTCCAGAGATTGGCACGAGGGGCATATATTCCCTGTGGCCTTTCAATGTGATAAAGCTAATGGATTGAAGGACATATTCCTTAAAATATATCAAGATTACTATAGCATTAAGTACAAGAGAGTTGAGCTATTTCATATGAATCAACAAGAATAAGAATCCCTTGAAGACTATATTGAAAGATTTTAGTTTGTGGGATCTAGAGTGAATTGATCTAGATGAGGAAATATTAAAAGAGTTTTTTCTAAAAGGATTAAAATAAGATGTCCTTGATGTACTAAACCTTATAGCTAAGGGAGATATTCATCTAATGGTATTTGAAGAGATTTTGAATATTTGCAAAAACTATTCAAGGAATAATCCTCTTAGGAACAACAAATGGTCATTTGTAAGAGGAGTGATAAAAGCAAAATTTGGTAACAAGTTGGAGAGTCTGAAGATTGATTTATTAAGTATATTAACTAAATATCTTGATCTCATGGACAAGAAACCAAAATAATAAGATATTTAGGAGATATATTGTCATAGATGTATGAAAAGACACAATCTAAAATAATACCCCTTTAACATCACAAACATCTCCAACATTTCTACTAGTTGTAAAATCTATGACAAGAATCATCGTACTAAAAACTACAAGTATATTCCAACTGTGAATTTTTCTATTAAATAACTTGAAGTTGAGGAGGTAGAAGATGTTTATTTTGTAGTCCAAAGAAGAAGTTGCCCATTCATTGGTCCATCTAATTGGTAAAATTATAGTTATTTCAACCAGTAAAGACCTAACCAATGGTCAAATGCATCAAATTGGATAAATTGGAACCCACATAATTACCCAAATAATTAAGAATGTAATATACCTCCATGGGCCCAATTTATGGACAACTCATATGGGATTCTACCTCCATGGACTCAAGGAATGTTAGGCCAAAACATGTCTAATTGGATTATGAATGTCCAATATAATCAAGGGGGACCTAGCTAGTCTCAAGAAACACCCCAACAAAAGAAAATTCAAAACCAATTTAGGGTAAAATCCTGTCAAAATAAGCCTCAAAATAGACTTCTCCCATCTCCAAATAATATGAAAAACCCTCTTAATTAACTACCCTCACCATCTCAACTTGTACCTAATACTAATAATAACAAAACAGTTCAACAAGTGTATGAAACTAATAAAACATGTTCAATATTTGTGGTACCCTCCCAAAAAATCCATCTAAGTCTACAAAGGTTTTGGACAATAGTAAAGTGACTTTCACAAAAAATGAGGAACCTACCCAAAAATTGTTTGAAAAAGTAGGCAAAGATGAATAACCTAAAGATGAGGTAGAAACATTACCAGAAAATGTTCTAGCAAAACAAAAAGAGGTCCAAATATGTTAAAAGAAAGAAATGGAAATCCCATTTCCTGAAATACTGGCAATACCTAAAGAACCCTCCAAGCCAACTTTCAATTTCCTTCAAGAGTTAGAAAATGTTACAATTAAAATTCCTCTTTTGGAAGCTATCAAGGATATTCCTATTTTTTCTAAATTAATAAATAGTATATGCACAACAAATTCAGGAAGGAAAAAGAAGAATGAATCTCAAACCATCCAAGTTATTGGATAATTATTTGATATAATGACTAGAGGAAAGGTACTACCAAAATATATAGATCTTGGAATACCTATACTTATAGTTCACATTGGTAAAATAGCCTTGCACAATATCTTAGTAGATCTAGGGGCTTTCATAAATGTTATGACTAAAGAAACAATAGATTATCTAGGGACACATATATTACAACCAACCTCTATAGTGTTTCAACTTGCAGATAGATCTACCAATAAACCAGAAGGAAAGTTAGAGGATATTATAGTTTCTGTAAGTTCATGGGAGTATCCTATAGACTTTGTAGTCTTACAGCCAAAGAATTTAGGGGGATATTCCTTAATTATAGGACACCCATGGCTTGCAACAACTGATGCCTACATTAGTTGTAGATCTAGAAATATGACTATTTCGAATGGAAAGTGCACTAAATATCTTAGCCTATTTCCTAAGTCAACATTTGATGAAGGTTTTTCAAAGCAACTTTGGTATGATTTCATAATGACTTGGATGATATTCAAACTATATCGGTCAAAGTATTAAGTAAACATTTACAACAAGAGATGAAAGGACCACTATCACTACAATTATATGATCAAGAGAAATATCAAGACCAAAACACTAGTTGTCTACTTGAATTTGCCATGACTAATGATGAAGTAAGTATAAGTCAATCTCATCAATTAGTGCCTTACAACTATCAATTAAATATTATCAAACATGAAATAATGGGAATAGATGAAAATACTGAAAATTGTAAGAATATAGATATCACACCTGGAAAAACTCTAAACATAAATAATGCACTCACAGGCATACAAGAATCATAATTGATAGATGTGCTTAAGAAACATCAAACAACATTTGCATGGAACTATGAGGATATGAAAGGAATACATCCAAACATTTGTCCCCACTATATATTCATCCAAGAAGGTTGTCATCCAGTAAGACAACCTCAAAGAAGACTAAATATAGCTATGAAAGACATAGTTCAAGATGAGATTATTAAGATATTGAATGCATGATTTATATATCCATTTTTTGATAGAAAATGGGTGTCACCACTTATGATAGTTCCCAAAAATAATATAAAATGGAGAATTTGTGTAGATTATAGGGAACTAAACAAGGTAATAAAGAAGGACTATTTTGCTTTACCCTTTATTGATCAAGTTCTTGATACCTTGGCTCGAAAGAAGTACTTTTGCTTTTTGGATGGTTTTACCAAGTACAATCAAGTCCTAATAGTAGAGGAAGATAAAGAGAAAATGACTTTCACATTCAAAGGTTTATTTTAGCTATTTTTGCTAACTTATTTAATGAATGTGTAGAAGTCTATATGGACGATTTCATAGTCTATGGTAACACCTTTGAAGAAATATTGTTGATTTTAAAAAACGTTCTTGTTTGATGCCAAGAGAAAAATCTCTGCTTGAGTCATGAAAAGTGTTTCATGGTGAGAGGAGGAATTGTCATAAGGTATTATATATTTGAGGAAGGTGTTAAGGTAGATCCTACAAATATCCAAGTTATTCAATCCATTCAACCTCTAAAGACATAAAATGAGGTAAGGATCTTTTTGGGACATGCTAGATAATATTGTATATTCATTAAGGATTTCAGTAAAGTTACCTCTCCTATGGTTAAGCTCTTAACAAAGGAAAGTGAATTTAATTGGACAAAGGAACATCAAAGAGCCTTTGAAATCATAAAAATAAATTGATTACTACTCCCATTTTAAGGGGGCCAAATAGGAAATTTCTCTTTAATATACATTGTGATGTTTTAGGTTATGCAATAGTAGCAATACTTCAACAAATTGAGAACAAAATACCTTATGTTATCTATTATGTGAGAAAAAATTTGTATGGGATAGAACTTAACTATATAGCTACTAAAAAAAAATTCTTAGTTGTAGTTCATGCCATTAATAAGTTCAAACATTATAGTATTTTTTCACTTTGATCACTCTTCCATTAAATATTTAATGAACAAAGCTACAATAGGAGGAAAAATGGTTAGAAGTCTTCTCTTATTACAAGAATTTAATGTCATAATTGTAGACAAAGCTAGTAAATATTATGTCATTGCATATCATTTATCTTGTATGCATATATTTGATGATGATGAGTTAATTCCTAATAATTTTCTAGATGAATATTTGTTTGCTCTTTCTATTTTTACTCCTTAGTATGGTGATATTGTAAACTATTTTGGTAACAGGGAAAATACCACAAAATTTCACACCGTATGAGGGTAAGAAGTTAGTGCATCAAAGTACCCCTAATACATGGATCAATGGAGTTTTGTTTTAGTCTTACCCTGACCATATAATTAGGAGATGTGTGCAAGAAGATGATGTATATGATATCACTCAGGAAACACATGAAGAACCTTATGGAGGTCATTATGCTACCCAAAGAACAATTAGTAAAATACTTCATCAGTTGAATATCAAGATTGAATTCTTGTAAAGTAGCCATCCACTTCCCACATATTTCTCCTAGCTCATTCTGCATTAACATATTTTTTACAGTAGGGTCAGGCACAATAGCAAATACTCAGCTATGCAAAATATAATACCTAATTTTTTTAATAGTTTTAAATAATGTATATGCTTGTTTATCTAAATTAGTATACCTCAATTGTGCATCCTTCAATGGTGAACTCATAAAATCAATGGGATTTTTATAATTACCTTCACTCTTCTAAGTTAGTACGCTTGCATATGAATGATCGGATGTAAAAGTGTAGATAAAAATGGCTTAGTATAATCAGGGCTTACCAACACAAGTGCATTAGAAATAGCATATTTCACACCCTAAAAAGTAGTCTTGGCATCAAATATCTATTTAAAATTAATATCCTTTCTCAATATGTCATTCAATGGTTTAACTATTTCGACAAACCCATAAATGAATTTTTTGACAAATTTTATTTTCCTAAAGAATGACCTGAGCTCCTTCTTACTATTCGAAAATAGGATTTTTTTATTGCTTTACCCTCATAGGGTCTATAGAAATACCTTATTTCAATATTATATGCCCCAAAAATTTTCCTTCGGTTACCCCAAAGATGCATGTTTTTGGATTAAGTGGGATTCCATGTTCTCTACATATTTGCAAAATCTTTCTCAAATCATTGATATGATCTTTATGCTTCTTTGAGAATACAGAGATATCGTCTACATAGACAAATATGCACTTACCTATAAGGTCCCTAAATGCATAATCCATGGCCCATTGAAAAGTAGCACCTGCATTGAGCATACCAAAAGGTATTCTTTTATAAGCAAATGTTCCCTATTTGGTGGTAAAAGCAATCTTCATTATATATCTAAGGTCAATGAGGATCTTATTGTAACCATAATACCCATCCAGGAATGACATCATTTCTACTCCATTGGCCATTTGTAAAATGCTATCAATAGATGGAAGAGGATAGTTGTCCTTTTGTGAAGCTTTATTGAGGTTTCTAAAATCAATACATAATCTGATCTCACCATATTTCTTTCTAACAGGAACTAGGTGAGCAACCCAGGTGGAATGGTGCATAGGAAATATAATATTAGCATCTAATAGCTTCTTTAATTCCTTTTCTATGAGTGGCTTCAACAATGAGTTGACTACACATTGTTTCTATCTAAAAGGTTTAGCATCTTGCTTCAGAGGGATGGTATGCATGATAATGTTTTGATCATAGGTCTTTAAATTCTTATATGTTCATGCTATACAATCCATGTAATCTCTAAGAACGTGTTATTCCTTCCATTTCTTGAGGTGTGCATGCCTTCCCAATGAGAACATTATGCACATCTTCATTTTCAATATTGACTGTATCTATGCATCATCCTCCAATGGGATTTTGCCAGATTTCTTACTTTGGTATTCAATATAAAAAATTATTTCAAGTGTAACAGTGTCTTTTGGGATGGCAATAATCTTTTTTTTTTCATGTCTCCTTCATCCTCATCCTCTTGTAATCTTTGATCCTCATCTATTAACTGATTTTCAAAGACACCTAAATTAGTCACAAAATCAAAGAGGTGTCTATCGCTTTTAAATACCCGTAAATTATTTACATTATCAGGTATAGACAGAAAAGGGACTAAATCTATTAAAAATATTATCAATTTATTTTTATCCATGGGATTTAGTGTACTTGTAGCAACTACTAAAGAATTAGTGACCTGATTACTTTTTCTAGAGATTAGAAAAATATTAAATGCTTCAAACTCATCAATCAAATCTCTAAATCTAGTCTTGTTGTGGGCTAACCTTTCATATTTACATGTGTATTCTCCTTTCACCTACCTAACCACTAGTACTTAATCTCCTAATACTTTTAAACACTTAACATTCTTATTCAGCGCTAATCGTAATTTAAAAATCAAGGCTTCATACTCTGCTATAGTACAAGTGCATGGGAATTGTAACCTAAATGCAGCGAGAGGAGACTTCCCTTTAGGATTAATGATTTCTACCCGAACTCCACTGCCTTGTTTAGATATCAAACCATAAAATTTTAGCATCAAAACCAGATGATCATCCTCAAGTGGTTCACAAGATAAAACTTCAACATACACTTCCTTGGCGTCCCTTTTGATATCTAATGTGTAACCCCCTAACTCAATTTCATAATAAAGGATCTCATTTGGCCTGTCATACTCTGTGATCATCTCTTTAAGCCTAGTTTATCTTTAAACTCAAATTTTATTGGCTACACCTTTCCAAGGTCACCACATGTGTGAATAATCCATTGAAAAATAGCCATTCAAGTTTTTACTCCAATTTTTGGCTGGTAGCATACCATAATTAGCAAGACTATTAACAACGTAAATATCAATACATTGTTGAACTCTAGGTTCTGATGCAACCTACACTGGGACATCACGAAGCATACCTACTACATTTACCTCATATATGTCTAGTTGTATCACCATTCTTCTTGAAGGATATAGATTCAAACCTAATATCTTACAAATATTATAAGGCATCACATTACCCAACGCACCTGAATCTATCATACAATTATGTAGATTCCTTCCAACAATTTTGATTGTTAGGAGAAAAGGAGTAACTTCTCCTCTATCCTTTCACATGGCGTAATGCGATGTTGTAATGACCTTAGTATTATTTTGTTTGATCCCCCCAAAGCCTCAATCAAAGCCTCCTTTTGACTAGGTATTATTACCGTTGCGAACATGTTGATATTAGCTTTTGTTGTCTTCATATCCTCAACAATGTTATAAGCACCTTTATCAACACTTCAATCTTTCTTAGGTGGCTTGTATGAATCCATATGATATGGGGGTGGTGGTTGTTATTTGAATTGGAATCGGGTGGAATAATGGAGTTGTTCAGGGAAGTAGAAGAAGTGCTTGAAAATCTACTTATATTTCTCAAATTATAGTTATGATTCCCCTTTTGAATATGCCTAATGGCCTAAACTTCTTCTATGGGCTACTCTTTCTCTTTTTCTTCACTTTCAGAGCCAATGATTTCAATAAATAAAGCATACCCCTTTCCTCTACTCAAACTAGCTTGATGAGAACAATCATCATTAGACATTATACCACACTCATCAATGTCTTGTTGGAAATATCTTTAGAATTCTAAAACCAAGGGCATTCATTTTTGATGTGATCGTCAGTGGAATGTAACCTATACCAACCGTCCCTAGAAAACTCAAAATATTAATGGTAGCGTGAGATTGGCTAGGCCCAACATTACTATGAGTGGTAACCGGATTGGGTACCCCCCATTGTTTAGTCGTGTGTTCCACTATTTATTGAAGTTTTTATTTTGTGGTGGCCTTTGAGGTGCTTGCTTTTGGGAATGAACCATATCGTTACTTAACTTATGAAACAATCTATTTAGGTATTTTACTTCTGATTCAAGCTCATTGGGTTGGGTAGTGGAAGTGGTAGAAGTAGTTGGGTTCAATAAACTTGGGATGTTCTGATTAGACACCAAGTTTTAATTTTGAACACTTTACCTCGAGAATGGATTCACACTTTGTAAGGGTGTGGGAATGGGAAATGAGGTGAATGCTTGAACATTGGTTGCAGTGACTCTTTGAGTAGATAATTGATTCTCTAGAAGCAACGGAGTAGCTGAAGGAATGGATGTGTTTGGGTATGTGAATATAGATGGATACATGGGTATGGATGGATACATGGGTATGTATGGACTAGGTTGATTGTAAGGTAAGGTATTCAACATTGATATCTATGGTGCCATAGCCTAGTTCACCATAGTAATCTAATTGTAAGCACCAAACTGCCCCATCATGGGTAATTGGGTTATGCCAACACCTTGTGATATCATTTGTTGCTCAATGGTCATGGCCTCTACGTAAGATAGTGCAAGGGTATTAACATGAAGGTTCCTCCTAGAAAACATAGCAACCATGGCATCTAATGTCCCAAAGTATAACTATAGAGCTACACCATCATCAACAACAAAATGAAAAGTCAATATCATGTAGAGTTTCTAAAACCTAGAATTGAACATCATGATTGGCTCGTTAGGTTCCCTTTTACAAGTCACAAATTGGTTAAACATAATGGTAGTATCTAAGGGTGACCTAAATTGATTAACAAAAGCATCCTCTAATTGGACCCAAGAGGTGATGGAACCTGCAGGTAGACTGATATACCAATCATATGGCATTTTGTCTAGGCTCATAGAAAATAGTCTACAGGCCACATCTTCATGTTTAACTCATTGTCTGATCAAGATATCCTTATAAACCTGGATGTGTTCTTCGACTAACCTAGGACCATCATGCTTATACTTGGACAAGAACATTTCAATGTTTTTAGGTGTATCATGGGCATCCCCATCTATGTTCAATAGAGTACTTTGTTCTCCATACCAAGTTGCATTTTGAGCCATTGTATTCAATGGTGGGGTCCCTAAAGAAACGCTAGGGGTAAGGTATTCAATATACAAAGACACATGAGGTGTGCTAGAGAAAGAGGGTAAACCAATTTCAAGCACACTAGGTGGGATAAAAAAAGTTTAACTCTCAACTTTCTTATTTCTATGAGTGAGAGATATACTTTGAACAATAGTATCACTAGTAGAGTTGGATCTAGTAATGATATACTGAGGTGGATCTAGCTTAATAATACCAACTACAAGTGTCTATTAAAAATGCATCAACATAAACCATAACATAAGAAATATTCTCACAAAATGGTTAGCATGAATGCATTATCAATAAATCAAATCCCAATCAATGAATCGAATCATCTATCAACAAGACCATGTTAGTTTAAACCAAAGTCTTTCGATAAAATAATAACCATGTTTACTTTACAACTTCAAAGAAATAACCAATATGACCCTCCTTCTAGTGCCAAAATGTTGAGTGGTAATTTTACCCAATTGCAAAACCATACTCACAGTTACTGTATTGATTAGAAAACCCTCTCTTGCAAAGAAATTAATATTTCTTCAAGGTTCCTTTTATTTAATGTTGCTTGTGTACCTACGAAGATGTGTCAAAATAAATGCTAGGAATACCTTCGTGGCTTGCAAATAACTATTAACAAGAGGTCTATGTTGGTTTTACTTTGATTTGATCATACTGTTATTGTTCATTTATTAAAGGGCTTTATTTCCCTTATGTACAAAAATAAAATGATAAATGAATGCCTAAATTAGCCCTGCTCCATTTTATCTCTGATTGGTTAAAATGATTTATCTCTAAAACCGTGTTAGTAAACTCCTTTTATCTTGAACTTTAATGTGAAGTTGGAGTTAGCATTTGGAGTTAGAAGATTCCTTTTTATTTGAAAATTTAGAGTATATTGGATTTAGTATTTGATGTTGGTCTCTTAATTTTATCTAAAAATTTAGTGTGGATTAGAGTTAGTATTTGATGTTAGCAGATTTATTTTAATTCAAATTAGAATGTGTTGTTAGCAAGTGTTGTGGTGGACCACTTCCTTTTATATTTGCATTAATGTGAACTTTAAAGTTAGTCAAATCCCTCCCGTAATGCAAAGTTAATTTGATCTTTGTCCTTAAGTGGTAAAAGAAAAATATTGAAAACTCTGTGAAATATGGATTCCTTTTACCCTAAAATGCTTGTATGATTATCCAAATAAATTATAAAATGTGTGCACTGAAAATAATTATTTGGACATTTTAATACTACAAAGCCTTGAACTTAAAATGTAGAAAACTGAAAACCTATTAGGACTTTGAGTGCTTATGAGAAAACCGAACCGAAATGAAATGGAATGATAAAAGAAATAAAAAAAAAGACAGGGAAAGAAATGAAAATAAAAACTCTGGAAAATGGACCAGAATGTGAACAGAAAAATCAAAGGGAACTACTGAAAACAAATCCATCTTATCTACAGAAGAAAGTTAGTTCCTAAACACGAAAACACAATCAAGTTAGACCTTCATACACACAATCTAATATCTGGTTATGGCGAGAGTCTGAGAAAATAAAAACATGCATTAAAGTTATCTAAATGATGCAACTGACTTAATGCATAAGACACCATTAAAAACAACTCTAACACATAAAGAAATAAAGGCAATAAATCTTCATTGTGCTAAAAAATAACCTTTGTTCTGCATACAAGATGAATCCAAGGTGTTAATAGCAGCTAAAGAAAACTTTCAATATTCCTCCAACACTTCTCCAAATCTTTTCCAGCCCTTTCTCTCTTTTTCAAATAAATATTTAAAATTGTTTGTGTGACCCAATATGGTTCCCACGAGAGACTTCTTCTTTGTCAGCACCAATCAATCGCATATTAGCCATATGAAATGGCGATGCCACATATTTTCTATCTACCCTCTAATCTCGTCCTCAACTACATGGACAGTAGAATGTCAGTCCCACTACATTAACCACTACATTAGACCAAGAATAGAACCACCCGTTTCCTTGTGCACTCAAGATAATCTGATTCCACTCTGCTATTTGGCTATCTGTCGCGTCAGCAATCGAATACCATTAATGAATCTAATGATATTTTAAGCCCGCGTAGGCCATATCATGTTCACAGTTGTAAACCTCCATGGCCACCCTCCATGAAGAGCCTCAAAGACATTCATCTTTCCAAGAAAAATTAAATAACTAAATGAATCTCCACCTCCTGATCTCATGCGTTCAATGGTAAAAATAGATGCAACATCCGACATTAACAACCCCCTTTCATCTGAGTAGCTGCCCTGTCGACAGTCAATACATGCTACCGCTGCTGCATTCTATTGGTCGATCTACAACAACGTGCTTGATTGTCCAAGAAAAGGTTTTAAGGTAATACCATCACATTTATCGAGCTACTAGACTTAAAACTGCTATCACAAATACATGTTTACCACCTTTCCAAGACTTGATTGAACCGAAATCAAATCTATATAACGCTTCTCAAGTTCAATCCCCACTGCACTTAAGGCCCTACTCTTCGCGTTCACGTCTACCAAATCTACCTTGTAACTGGCATTGCCAACTAAAACCATAGTTGTCACGAGTGTTGGTTATCCGCTATGACCATGTCCACTCCGTTAGAATGCATATTATTCAATTAGCACTTCGAATCAAAGTTATAACATCTAATGTGCTAATGTAAGATGTCTTTAGTGTATGATTCTCAATAGGTAGTCTAGGTAGTCTGGCTTGAGCTTCTCTATTTCCTCTATGATCCAACAGTGATTGAGTCTTCGCTACCCTAGAACTCTAAAAATACCATTTAAGCTTCAATGCCTCCCACCAATGAACTGTATTCTTATCGATAAAAATTTTGTATCCAGACCACCTGCGCTGCTCACTGCTCGAAAGTCACCACACTGCTCCCACGATGTCCCCGTACTCATCGATCCTGGTCAGTTATGTCCCCATTCATCATCCACGTCGTATGACGATCTCTATCTACGCATATCTGCTTCTTTTTTGCTACCCTGTCATCCTGTGTTCATCCTCGACTTACCAGTATAGTGGCCCTAGTTCTTCCACATGGACGACAAACTGTGCTGAGTCTCCTTCGCTGACCCACTGTCAAACATCGCTCTGTCGCAGCCTCACATAGCCTTCGTCCACGTAGGCGTCCTTGATTCCACATCATGACCTCCTATGTCGATGTTGCATTGGTACGCCCAGGTGGCTTCATCCATGCCTCAGGGTACTGGCCCATGTCATCGCCACCCCAATTGGTTCGATTTCACTGTCTTGGCACACTTGGACACACAAAATAACATGAGTGAATTATACGAACTAGGGTTCTAGTGAAACACTACGTCACCACCAATTAATCACAAGCTTATACTTTGACTTTATTACATAATAACTTTTATTTTATTTTATTATTTTTTTAAATTCTGTTATTTATTTTTGTAAAATAATATATATATATATATATATATATATATATATATATATATATATATATATATATTTTTTTTTTATTTTTGTTTGTTTTTTTGTTTTAGTTGTTTGAATCACTTATTTATTTCATGATCCCCTTTTTATTGTTTTTTAACAATGAATGTAATCACAACGAAGAACAACAAGGGAATTGAAATAACTACTTTTTACTTTTTATTTGATCAAATCAATTTTAAAGGTTTGAATGGATTTAACTCAAGCCATTTAAAATTAATCAAAAACCTAATCCAAAACCTAGATCACAATTTCATAGGCAAGGTCTTATGAAAATTAACACTCAACAAATTTAGACTTCTCAAAAATTCAAAATAAAAAGGTGGGTCTCAAAGCTATGGGACTAGTTGTGCAGTGGCCACAACAAGATGTAGTTTCTTTATTATTATCCTTTTATTTGGAACCCCATTTTCTTAAAAATGTAACTTCAAATTATTCCCATGTATATTTGTATCTATGAGTAACAACAAAGTTTGTAAACCATAAAGAAACATTCCCTCTCAAGTAATCCTTCACTTTCCATTCTCTCTCAGAAAGATTTAAAGAAAGAGTTTTCCACTTCATGAACCATTCCTAGCATCAATATCATCCCCTCCAGTGACTATTGACAACTCCATGATTTTTTTTATAGCTAGGGTTTGAAATAACTGCAATTTCTCAAAAATTAAAATTTTGAGATCTCATCTACTTCTTTTTTTAAACACTTAAATCTGCAAATTTTCTTCAAAATAAAACAAACTGCAACTGATTTGCTTACCCGGATTGAGAGTTATGATTTTTTTTTTTCATTTTTCATGCAGACCCAAAAACAACACCAAAAGCCCAATTTGCAACTGTAACTTCCTTAATATTTATCAGAATTTAACAAGTGAATAGTTATTTTTGGAGTACTCCCTGTATGCTGGTGCAAACATCTTCTAAAAATGACTATAAAACATTGTATATGAATTTTTTCTTTTTGAAAAACATTCGTGCAGCCCAAAAACAATCTCAATAGCCCAACGTCAAACAGTAACTCTCTTAATACTTATCAAAAATTCACAAATGAGCAACCATTTTTGTGTACTCAAAATAATATAGATGCTGGTGCAAAAAGATGTTGAAAATGACTAATAAAAAATTTAATACGAATTTTATTATTTTTGAAAAAAATTGTACAGCAAAAAACAACCTCAACAACTCAACTTCAAACAGTTGTAACTTTGTCAATATGTATAATAATTTCATAAGTGAGTAGTCATTTTTATAGTACTTAGAATAACCTACATGCTAGTGCAAAAATATTTTGAAAATGACTACTAAAATATTTAAAATGATTTTTTTTATTTTGAAAAACAAATTGTGCGGCTTAAAAAAAAACACAAATAACCCAACTTCAAACAACCATAACTTTCTCAATACTTATCAGGATTTAACAAATGAGTAGTTATTTTGTAGTAATCAAATATATCTAGACAATGAAACAAACATCGTTTGAAAATTATTACTAAAATAAAAAATATGGCCTCTGCAAAATGTGATATTTTTTCTAAAAAATATGCCCTAGCTTTGCAAAAAAAAACCCACTTTGCCCAAATCGTTGCTCTAATACCAAATGTTAAGAACCTCTCTTCTCAATACCATAAATCATTCACCAATATGTCAAAATATTCAACATGCATCCACAAATAAATTACACACAATAAAATAGAGATTGATTATACCCTTGAGGTAGGGCAACATTGTACAATGCTCCTTTGGGAAGGAAGCCACTCCACAAGATATCCAACTCCACGAGCCAAGACTTCTACAAGAATACTTCATACATATCTTTTACAATGGGGGTACATCTCTCTTTATACAAGAGTGTGATGGTTCACCTTCCATGAGTTACAAAGTGCATAATGATATGACAATATTCCTTGTGGTTACATATGACAATATTTTCCAATGGTTACATATATGATTCTATGACATACCTATTTCTAATTTGACATGTGGTCTTCCTTACTCAATAATTAATTTATGGCTCATACCATTATACAATACAATTATAAATTATTTAGTACCTTTCTTGGGTACCTAACATTGTTAATCCTTCACTTCGACTGCGTTAAGGAATGTTGAGTATGGTGTCATGGAGGAAGAGTAACCGCATTTTGTTACTGCTCAAATATAGCTAGTAGCTCGTCATCATTTTGCTGATGGACCTTTAAAAGGAAGGCTTGTTTTTTGTGAGGAGGATATCAAAATTGAGAAGTAGAGGAAGGGCACATGTGCAACATGGCTAGACTTAGATGAACACTCATTAAGGGACTTAGATGAACACTCATCTCCATTCACTTACTAGTGCTAGGTAATGTGCTCAGTCGATGGAAATGTGTTGCTGGTTTTACGTTCAATCTTACCTTAACTTCTCTTGCTTCTGCTTTGCTCAATAATATTTTCCAAGCATACTTTATTGTGTTTGTTTTCCCTCTTAGCGGGTTTTCGTGGGATAGGGTTTACTTGAGCTTCTTCAAGTGCTTTCACCTTCAAAAATGTTTTCTTTTAGTAGCAAAGAAACATTTGGATATGGGTGACAATGAAACGCTTACCCATGCATTTGCCTCTTGGTATTTTTAGCTCTTTTCCTTTTCATCCAATCCTAATGCAACTTGGTTCTTTATCTACGAGTCAAGTGCTAGGTAACAGATTTTTGGTTACCCTTATTCTGCCACTCCCTTAGCGATGTCTTGTTTTTATTATCTGAAGTTTATTTGATGTTATGCGAAGGTTTTTTCCTTCTCCTTTCATGGCAACACAAGCCTTGTTTGCAAGCACAATAGCATTTGGGAGGAGCTATGTGTCTTCTTGAGGTTTTACCTTAGCCATAGACACCTATGATCTTTTGTAGTTGCGCTCATGAGGATACACAAATTTACTTTAGCTTCGAGTAAGAAGTATAGCACTTTGGTCTAGGTTTTGACCTTCTTTTTCTAATTGTCTTTACTTAAATATTTTTGTTAGATTAGTTAGCTTTTAGCTTGGAAATGAACCCATGCATTATAACCTTAGATTTTAATTAATCTAATGGTAGTATTGGAAATGAACCCATGCATTATAACCTTAGATTTTAATTAATCTAATGGTAGTATTGGAAATGAACCCATGCATTTATAACCTTAGATTTTAATTAATCTAAAGGTATCTTGGAAATGAACCCATGCATTATAACCTTACATTTTGATTAATCTAAAGGCAATTTGGAAATGAACCCATGCATTTATGACCTTATATTTTAATTAATCTAAAGGTATCTTGGAAATGAACCCATGCATTATAACCTTATATTCTAATTAATCTAAAGGTATCTTGGAAATGAACCCATGCATTTATAACCTTAGATTTTAATTAATCTAATGGTAGTTTGGAAATGAACCCATGCATTATAACCTTGGATTTTAATTAATCTATTGGTAGTTTTGGAAAAGAACTCATATACTATAGCCTTGGATTATCGGTTAATCTAATGGTAGTATAGCTTGGAAAAGAACCCACACATTGTATCTTAGAAAGAAGTATAGGCTTCTTTTGTGTTTGCTATGATGAATGAATTGATGTTTAAGAAATTTGATATTGGCAAAAATATCTTCAAAAGGATTATGGACTTCTTTGTGTTTCTTATGATGAATTAATTGATGTTTAAAGAATTTGATATTTAGAAAAATATCTTAGAAAGAAGTATGGGCTTATTTTGTGTTTTCTATGATGAATGAATTGATTTTTAAAGAATTTTATATTTGGGAATAATATCTTAGAAAGAAGTATGGGCTTCTTTTGTGTTTGCTATGGTGAATGAAGTGATGTTTAAAGAATTTGATATTTGCAAAAAATATCATAGGAAGAAGTTTGGGATTCTTATGTGAATGTTGTATGAAATATGGTTAGATATTATGGAAAATATATTGGAAAGGAAGTATGGCTTCTTTTGTGTTTGTTTGCTTAAGGAAACTGATATTTGTGGAAAATATCTAGGAAAGAAGTATGGGCTTCTTTTGTATGTGTTTGAATCTTATATATTGCATTCATACCTACATATGAGTTGTTCTGATCCCCACCTTCCATTCAATCACCATAGGGGTTGAAGAAAGGAGATGCTCAGAACATGCAAATAATTATCTTCAAAAGCTCTCGTTGAATTATTTAAGTCACTCTTGAAAAATGAGGACTTGTTATACTAGAAATAAAAACTAATAATTTATCATCTTGACCATTGGTTGAATGATTATATGGTTTTATGATGATATTTAGTCTTATAGATCCTATTCATATTTGTAAGAATTTCACAATAATAGATATGCACAACATTACAAAAGATGAAGAGAAGAGTGGAACTGATTGATTTATTCCAAGGATCAACTCTGTATAAATAGCAGAGTTGATCATTGAGAGCCGTTGGATTACAAAAACTCATCATACCTGATGAAGACACCACTGAGAGTTCTCCTGACACATGGAGGAGTGGAAACTCAAGTGTCTATCCTAGTGGAACTTAAGAGAATATTCTCTTATTCTAACACCCCCCTTAAGTGATACTAGGGGTGAATCATACAAATGAGTCCTGGCAACAAGGCCTGTTGAGGTACTCATGTACAAAGACTTCTTTTTGAAGAGATGGTAAAACCCAATGGGAAAAAACCATCAATCAAAAGGAAGTTAGAGGCTTGTCTTCGTATGGTGAATATTGTCCTCCTAATACAATAGATAGTTGGTGAAAAAACCCCTGTGGGAAAAAACCAACTATGAGAAGAAGAGAGGCATGTCTTCGTATGGCAAATATTGTCCTCTTTATGCAAGAAAGAAATATGAGTCCCGACAACTTGGCCTGATTAGGTACTCATTTACATAATATAGTTGGTGAAAAAAACCCTGTGGGGAAAAACCAACTATGAGAGGCATGTCTTCGTATGGCAAATATTTTCCTCTTAATACAAGAAAGAAATATGAGTCCCGACAACTTGGCCTGATTAGGTACTCATTTACATAATATTGTTGGTGAAAAAACCCTTGTGGGGAAAAACCAACAATTAGAGGTATGTCTTCGTATGGCGAATATTGTCCTCTTATTACAAGAAAGAAATATGAGTCCCAACAACTTTGGCCTGATTAGGTACTCATATACAATAAATAGTTGGTGAAAAAACCCCTGTGGGGAAAAACCAACTATTAGAAGAAGAGAGGCTTGTCTTCGTATGGTGAATATTGTCCTCATAAATCCAATCAATGCAGTTGAATAACTCCAAGCTTATCTCTCAACTGAAGGTAACGTGGAGAAGGAAATGACTTGGTGAAGATATCTGCAATTTGTTCCTCAGTTGGAATATATTCCAAGTGTATGTCCCCATTCTGAATATGCTACCTTATGAAGTGCATGTGTATCTCAATGTGCTTGGTTCATTGATGTTCAACTGGATTATGTGCAATATGAATTGTGCTCTGATTGTCACACCAAAGAGTTATAGGATGGTCATGTGTGAAACCAAATTCTCTCAGAATTTGATGAAGCCAAAGAGCTTCCTGACTAGCCAAAACTGCTGCCCTGTATTCTGCCTCTATAGAAGATAGGGCTACCGCTTGTTATTTCTTGCATAACCAAGCTATTGGTGAGGAACCAAGGCAAAAGACATAGCCTGATGTGGAACATCTATCTTCTACTGAACCTTCCCAATATGAATCTGTGTAGCCAATGATATCCATGGAATTTCCCTTGTAGAAGAGCCCAAAATGAGTAGTGCCCTGCAAGTAACGGAGGATTCTTTTTGTTGCCTGCCAATGACTGAAGTGAGGCTGATGAGAGAATCTGGATATGAGGCCAACATCATATGATATATCTGGGTGAGTATGAGTAAGGTATAGCAAACTTCCTACAAGTTGATGGTATAGAGTGGCATCACAAGGAGGGGATGAGCAGGAAGTACTAAGATTAATGCCAGATTGAAAGGGGGTAGGAGAAGGTTTACAATCTATCATTTTGAATCTTTGTAGAAGATCTAGAGTGTACTTTTGTTGGCACAAAGAAATACCTTCATCTGTTTGACTTATTTGGATTCCAAGGAAGTAATGAGCTTTACCTAGATCAGCCATTTCAAATTTTTTAGAGAGAGAGTCTTTTATAGTCTGAATGTGAGTCAAGTTACTACCAGTGAGAAGAAGATCATCAACATATAGAACAAGAATGGTGATGTTGCCTTCATTTCTCCAAATGTAAACTGTATTATCAGACTCACAATGAGAAAAACCTGTTGAAAGAAGGAAGGAGTCCATATTTTCATACCAAGCTCTAGGGGCTTGTTTGAGGCCATAGAGAGACTTTTTAAGCCTACAAACCATAGAGGAGTCTTGAGTAAAACCAGCAGGTTGTTCCATGAATATTTCTTCCTTTAAATATCCATGTAAGAAAGCACATTTTACATCCATTTGATAGACATGCCACTTATGGGAAGCAGCTAGGGCAAGAACCAATCTTACAGAATCCATTTTAGCAACTGGAGCAAAGGTTTCTGCATAATCTATGCCTTCAACTTGAGAAAAACCTTTGGCCACTAGACGAGCCTTGTGTTTGTCTATTTCTCCATTAGGCCCATATTTAGTTTTGAAGATCCATTTACAATGAACTAATTTCCTTCCTTTAGGTAAGGGAACTAAATCCCAAGTCTCATTTTTTATCAAGGAAGAAAATTCATTTTCCATGGCATCATCCCATTATTTTATACCTGAGGCTTCTTTGAAGGATTGAGGATCAGAGGAAATAGACTGACATACAAGACTAGTGCCTATGGGGTTGGATGATCTGGTTGAAGGAAGATTTTGGATGTAAGGAGTAGCTTCTTTAACAATGGTGCAGGCCCATTTTGGCATAGAGGAAGGAGTTGAAGGAGTTGAAAGACATTGATATGGAGTTACAGGTTCCTCATCTTGATTATCAATAACCAAGTTAACTTCAAGGGTTGGCTCTTCATAATATTGAGGTTCTACTATAGGAGAAGGCTCAATGGAGGAAGAGGGCTTTTGAGGATCTTTTTGAGGGAATGTTTCATCAAATTGGACATTCCTATGAAAGAAGACCTCATGAGTTGAGGGATCAAGAAGCTTGTATGCTTTCAATTCTTCACAATAATCGATAAAGATGAGCTTTTTGTTTTTCTTATCAAGAGCCTTCCTTTTCTTCTTTGGGATGTGAGCCCAAGCAGTACACCCAAAAATATTGAAATAGGAAACATTTGGTTTTAAGCTAGACCATGCTTCTTCAGGAGTTAAATGGTCAAGAGCTTTATGAGGTGTGCGATTTTGAATATAATTTGCACAGTTAATAGCTTCTACCCAAAAAACTTTTGGAAGATCTCTTGAATGGAGCATACAATTAGCCATCTCTTTTAATGTCCGGTTTTTCCTTTCTACAATACCATTTTGTTGAGGATTATGGGAGACAGAATGTTGATGTATTATACCATGACTTGAAAGAAATATGGAGAACTCATTACTGCAGTATTCCCCCCATTATCAGTGCGAATCTTCTTGATTTTGCAAGATGCCTGATTTTCAACTAAGGCTTTAAAAACTTTAGAGTGGGATAACACATCACTTTTATATTTCAGGAAGTAGACCCAGGATATTCTAGAGAAATCATCAATAAAGGTAAGAGCATACTTTTCTCCTTTGAAATATGGTTCAGGAAAGGTCATTAAGTCACTATGGATTAAATCTAGAGGGGATGAGGCTTTTAGAGAACTACTTGGGTGGAAAGGATCTTGATGTTGCTTTCCAAGAGCACATCTAGGACAAAATCCATCACTAGAAGAGACTTGGGGTAATCCTGTAACCATATCATGGGTGCACAAATCCTTTAGGTAGTTGTAATTAAGATGACCAAACCTTTCATGCCATATTTGACTTTCAAGATCACTATGAGCCACAAAACAGGAGGCTCCTTCTAGATTTTGAAAACCTTTGAAGTGAAAAAGATGAGAGTTATGATCAATATTCCCTTTGGCTATAAGAGAATGAGGGTCTTGAAAATTTCTTATCTCAACTCTTGTTGGGGAGAAGAGAACAGTTTTCCCATTTCCAGAAGTACAAATCTGATAGACGGATAGGAGATTGGTGGCAATGTCTGGAACATAGAGAACATTGTTTATAGAGCCACCATCAATGGTTATATCCCCTTTTCCTTTGATAGGGATGAAGGAAGAGTCACCTACTTCTATGCTACAAGTAGAGCTAGAGGAGATAGAAGAGAAAGACTTGTCTGAAGCAGTCATGTGATGAGTTGCTCCAGAATCTAGGACCCAGTAATTAGAGGAAGAATTGGAGGTTTTTCCTTGAACATTAAGGGATTTTCCTATTTGCTTTTTATTTTTTGTCTTTTGATCCTTCATAGCTGCCTCTAGTTGTTGTAATATTTTCCAGCATTTGTTAGCAGAGTGACCATTCTTTTTACAGTGAGTACAGGTTATGGGAGTCTTTTCCTTCTTTTTGAATTTTTCTTTAGAAGAGGTGGAGGCTACTAAGGCTTTTGAAGAAGAGGAAGAAGAAGAGATTTCATATCTAGCAAGTTTGGTTTCTTCCCTAGTTAATCTATCACAAAATTCTTCTAAAGAGGGCATTTTAAAGGTTGCACCAAGAGCATCTTTGGTAGATATAAAGGTGGTAGAAAAAATTTGAAAAACACCATTTAGCTTAGAAAGGATTAGATAAATGCATTCTTCTTCAGTCTTAGTCTTCCCACTACCTTTGTATTGAGTGAGGACTTCTTTGAACTTAGTGAGGAAGTCAAAAATACTACTAAAATATTCAGGGGACAAAGAAGTTAGTTCGGCTTCTAGTTGCATTGATCTCATCTGATCTACTTTCCCAAACAAGGCCTTCAGTTTCTCCCAACTTTCATGAGGAGTTTTGCAATCTGTAATATGAAACCACAAACTTTCATGAACATTAGAGCTAATAATACCCATTGTTTCGTGCATTTTTCCCTTATGAACAAAGATTTCATATTCTTTATCAAATTTTGGTTGCTTTTCTTCTAACAAATGAGTAAGACCTTTTTGAGAGATAAGATTTAAAATTTTAGGTTTCCAAGTGTGAAAGTTATGAGGGGTGAGAGGTTCAATTGAATTCATCATTTTAAACACAAGAGAAAATTGAAGTTTTAATTAACCAATAAATCCCCCCTTAGAACTTCAATTAATTGATTAATGCAATTGTTACAAGGAAAAGATATGAAGCTTTTCAATATTAGAAAACTCAATATACCCACCCTAATGAGAGGGAAACTATAAGTATAATGAGGTTGTAATATTGTTTGCTTTAGAGTGCCAAATCCTCTTAGTTCCTCACAATACCCGCCCTTACTTGAGGGAAACTGTAAGTATAGAGAAGAATTTGTCAAGGGTGTTTGGCTTGAAATGCAGAGATATCAACCAGATTAAATTGGGTGTTCTCAATACTTGCCCTTACGAGAGGGAAACTATCAGTGAGAGAGAGTCCCAAAATAAAGAGGAAGATTGAAAAATATTTTCCAGGCCTTTATACCAAGTGCCTCCAAAAACTCGCCCTTACTTGAGGGAAACTATAAGTTTTTAATGGTTTTTGTACATGGAACGTAGGCAAATATTTTGAGGAAGATAAGTTAAACCTTAGGTTTATGAATTCTTTAAGTGTAAAAAAACTATAGAGATTCTCAAATAAAATTTAATTTTAATAACAAATATTAAGAGAATAATTATAGCACCCTTAGAGAAAAGAATTTGAAAAAATCTCTATCTTAAAGAAAATAAATAAATAAGATTAGAGAATAATTAAAAAAAACTAGAACTTCTTGATAAGTTTATTATTTAGATAAAATAATGAGAAGAAGATAGTTTTTGTTAATAATTTTGATAAACAAATTAGGTTTTAAATTTTAAATAGAGAGTGTATGCTAAAAAAAGATATTAAGTATTACACCTCTATTAACTTGAAAACCTAAAAAAGACTTTGAGGAAGAGATAGAAAAAAAAAACAATCCCCCTTCAAGAGACACCAATGTGCATATGGTTGCACATAAAACCCCCAAAAATAATTTTTATATTAAGGTTACAATAGACTACGACTTATCAAAGAGATTTTTGTAAAAAAAACTTGAGGAGTCAATATTTTACTTCGAAATTGAAGTGAAAATAACCTTACAAAAAATAGGAGGAACAAAATAAATCGTGCATCTACTGAGAAATCAGAAGCACCCTGAAGGACAAAAAAAATAGAAACTCAGACTTTATATCCATCGTTGGTTCGAGCTAGGTGGAGGAAACTGAGATGCCACCAAAGCCTTGAGAATCCTACGAAGATAAACTATCCAGAGAATAGATACTTTCTGAATACTGCGAGAGACTGAGATGCCACCAAAGCCTTGAGAAACCTATGAAGATAAACTATCTAGAGAACATATATATATATATATATATATATATATATATATATATATATATATATATAAATTAATGTTTCATCATTGGTAAGAGTTAGGTAAAGGCTATGAGAAACCTGAGATGCCATGAAAGACCACTTAGAAACCTGCGTAGACAAAATAATCAGAGAACATATATATATATATATATATATATATATATATATATATAAATAACTTATCTTTGATTTTATACTACGAGGGAAAAAAACTTATTTTAAGAAAAAAAAGTATATAAATGATTTGAAGCGCCCGAGGAAGAGGTTCCCCTCTGATTCATCATTGCTTGGAACCAGGCGGAGGTAGGAATGGTTGCCGAGGATGCCTAAAACTAGTGAACACCTATGCAGACTAGTTAGGAGGTAGGAAAAAAAATTAAAGAACTATAGTTTTTCTCTGATCTCATAGACTAGAGCTTTGTAGAGCTTCAGGGGAGATGAGTACAGAAAAGAACAACAAAAATGGAGCATTGTCTTTGATAACCTTCCCTGCAGATGAGTCAAAAAAAAAGGAAATATATTTTGAATCATGAAATGAAAGTCTCGAACCAGAATAGAATAGAAGAGCATATGTGATATTATTCTCAGGTGAAGAGAATAAAAAAGGAGTGATCGGTATTGAGCATCGGATAACGTCTACTTGGAGATTAGATACGAAGATCTTTCTCAATGATGGATTGGAGCACTCCGAGAGCCACGTCATGGGTGGCATGATTAAAAAACACACACATTGTACAACTTGCAATAAATGTTAGAGACAAAGGTGATTCGCATATAAAAAAATTTATTATTTTTTTTAAAACAAACACCAACTTAGAGATAATCGTTGGGGCCACTATAAGTGGTTGCACCAACGAAGGCAAGGGGCTATGAAAAGGACGCACACCAAATAATATTTGGACGATGAGTTAATATCGTAGCGCCTCTCTAAGAGGTAAAACCACTATTTTAAAAAAATGAGGGTGGATCTTTCAAAAAAAATCGTTCTTCTTTTAAAAGGAGAGCACTGAAAAAATTCAAAAGATTACCCTCAAAACAATAGCAATATATTTAAAAAAACAATACATATATTAGCAATAATAAGGATTTTTCTGAATAAAAAATGGATAAAATTGACTATTGCATAAATTTAAGCAAGTTAGTCAAAAAAAATATCCAAAGCAATGAACCAGATCCTAGAACCTTCAAGAGCGAATGCAAGCAAAATCTATCCTACTCTGGTACCATGTAAGAATTTCACAATAATAGATATGCACAACATTACAAAAGATGAAGAGAAGAGTGGAACTGATTGATTTATTCCAAGGATCAACTCTGTATAAATAGCAGAGTTGATCATTGAGAGTCGTTGGATTACAACAACTCATCATACCTGATGAAGACACCACTGAGAGTTCTCCTGACACATGGAGGAGTGGAAACTCAAGTGTCTATCCTAGTGGAACTTAAGAGAATATTCTCTTATTCTAACAATGTTATTGTTTAATCTAGATTGAAATAATTTATTTATTATTGTAAGTGTAAGGTAATTGGTTTACCCTTAGCTTGGTGAAGCTCTTGTTGTTTAGAGAGAGAGAGAGAGTTAATTTGGATGTAGGGAATCTAGGGAAATGCTCTCTAAAAGTAATCCTTCTCCAAACTCTCCTTCTAAACCTAGGTGGTTGTAGGCTAGCAACACCTAGTTTTTCTATATCTATGGGGGAGTCAATCACACAGAGTGATTGGTGCTTGAGGGCCCATCATGGATATGGGAAGGCAAGTGTGAATTTTAAGAGATCACCATGAAGGTGAAGTTAAACTGGACTTATACATTACTCTTATTATATCTAGTCTAGATTGAATTATAACTGGAAGTAGAAATTGATGTTTCCCCTTGCTCTAAATATTGAGAAGGGATAATCCCAATGTTGGGGTCAAGAGGTCTGCATTTGTGGAGAATTTTAGAAATGTGGGGAGACCCTGTGGAAGCATCCTCTATATTACAGAGGTATTCGAGGTTAACCAAAATTTTTCTTACAAGAGTTTAGCCTCTCCTATCCACTCGAGTGATGTTTGCAATCTCTTAAAATCAAATGTGGTATGTCTAGTCAACTAAATAATATATGTGGATACTATTGTAAACCTTGTTAGTTGTTCCTTTAAAAAAAATCTCTCTCTAGGTGGTTAGCTTTTGGGGTTGTTACAATTGGTATTAGAGCTCTAGGTTGTAGGACTAGAAGCTTCCCTGGTAAGGAACTTAGAGAATTTTTGACTTGATGGTTGACTTTTGGGTAGATGGCATGTCCATCATAACTATTAGTGGATGATAGATTATATTTGTTAGTACACTAAAGGATGTGACTAACTAGTAGGAAGTATTCATGGAAATGATAACTATAACCTAACATAAAGACTTTTGTATGACCAGGACATTATGGCACCAAATTTAAGGAGAGAAAAAGGAGAATCTTCCTTACTCCTGAGACATGCTAGGCAAGATAGTTCCGAGCCTAGACCCATAGGAGAAAGCTCTAGGAACTCCAATAGAGAGGTGGAGAACCTCACTGCTACTATCTCACTTTTGCAAGAGCAATTAGAACAATAAAGAGAACATATGAACCAATAGAGTTAGAGGTTAGAAAACCTTGCATGTCATAATAAAAATCCTTAGGGTAAATGGGAAGAAAACCTCCTTCAACTAAGCAAGAGGTTAGGGATATCATAGAAGTAAAATTATCCAAATATTTGAAGAATGTCAAGACCTCTAAATTCATCGAGAAGAATGGGGTGATTCATCCAAAGCATGCCTGAACAAGTTAGAGACCTACTTCTCCATGAAAAACTATTCTCCAATGACCTAGACCTATTGGGCCACTCTTCATTTGCAAGATATTGGGTTAGAATGGTGTAATACTTTTAAATCCAATCAAAAAATTGAGGTCATTAACCTACTCTGGGAGGGGTTTGTGTAGGCCTTTAATAAAATATTCCATACTGAATAACATGTTATGGAAAATATTGAGGAATTTTCCACACTTGTCCAAGGAACAATGATGATAGAGGTTTACCACCAAAAATTTGTTAAGTTTCTCAAGTATGTATCACTCTATGAGCAGGATGAGCATATGAAGGTGCATAAGTTTATCTTAATAACTAGCCCTCAGATAATATCAATAGTAAATATACATAAACCTAAGACTCTATAGAAGGCATATGATCTAACTCATCAAGTTGAGTCTAACTTGTAGTTAAACAAGTTACCCTTACGTCAGGCAAGTTTGTCAAAAATAGAAAGATAATCCTTAAGGAAAAGGAATAAAGTTGGTTATAGGAAATGGGAGTAAGAGGATAAGAAAGGTAAAGATAACCTAAGGATGTGAAGAAAAAATGATGGGAAACAAGGGGGTTCTACGAAGAAATTCTATATTATGAGGGATAACAGGACCCTGCAAGCATAGGAAAAACATGAACCACATCAAATTAATCAAATTGAGGAAAAGAAGTAGGAAAGACACTCGAGTCCCAAGGGTAGATTTTATGACTATGGGGGACCCCAATATGCAAATAAGTGTCCAAATCAATCAGGACCAAGCAAAAATACTATGAAAATCAATCATAGAATTTATGTAACAACTAGAAATAGGAATTCTGATGGTCAAGCCATGCCTATGATTCTAGAGGGTAAGTTGTTTGATAAGAAATTTAATATTTTGATAGATAGTGGAGCTACAAATAGTTTCATTTCTTCTAGTTTAGTCAGGGATTTGCTATAAAGACCAATATTTTTATCACAAGGATGGAAATTCGAGTATGGGTCAAGACAAACCAACTCAATGGATCAATGTTTTCCTACATTTGAGATCACCCTAACCAACGACTCTACCCTTTGGAACTTGTATGTTGCACCACTACATACCTTTGGCATCATCTTAGGGATGAACTGACTAAAGGCACATGAGACCTTAGTTAATTTTCACTAAATATGGTTAGACTATATGGATAAGGACAAGTAGATATTAATAATGCATAGTGAGAAAGGGTCCTTCTAGCCTCAGATGATCTCTGCAATGCAGCTAAAGAAAGTTATTAGGAAGGGTGGTATGATCTATATCATTAAATTGAACCAAAAGAGTGAGGATGATAAGAAGGAAGAATTTTTGGAGAAACATTCCATACTATAAGAATTTGGGGATGTTTTCCCTAAGGATCTTCTAGGACTACCACCTAAGTGTGAGTTGGACTTCACCATCAAATTATTGCTAGGTTCAAAACCCATTCATCGAACTCCTTATAATATGAACCCTATAGAAATGCAAGAGTTGAAGGTACAACTTCAAAGATTATTGTAAAAATGGTTTGATTAAGCCTAGTATATCACCATAGGGTGCACCAGTTATTTTTATCAAAAATAAGGATGGTTCGCTAAGGTTGTGCATAGATTACAAAATGTTGAACAAGGCAACTATGAATAATAGGTACCCTTTACCCAGGATTGAGGATTTGTTTGATAAACTCAAGGGTGCTACCATATTTTCAAAGATCAACTTGAATTTTAGATATCATTAGCTAAGAATTTGTGATGAGGATACTCATAATACTACTTTCAATACTAGGTATGGGCATTATGAGTTTACAGTTTTACCTTTTGGTCTATCCAATGCTTCGATAGCCTTCATGAATCTGATGAATAACATGTTCATAGAACATTTAGATCATTTTGTCTTGGTATTATTGGATTATATTCTAATTTATTCTTTAAATGAGGAGCATGATAAGCATTTAAGGATTGTGCTTGGGTTGTTGAGAAAGAATCAACTCTATGAAAATTTGTCAAAATGTGATTTCTATGTCCTAGAAGTGCAATATCTAGGACATATTATATCTACGAAAGGAATAGTGGTTGATCCTAAGAAGATAGAGGTTATATTGAAATGGTATACACCTACTAATGTACCCAAAGTGCAGAGCTTCATGGAATTGATAGGATATTATAGGAAGTTCATAAAGGATTTTTCCAAGATAACCTATTCCATAACCAACCTTTAGAGAAAAGAGAAGGAACTCATTGGATGGGTAAGTGTGAATCTGCATTTGAGATACTTAAATAGAAGCTTACCACTACACTTATTATCAAGATTCTAGATCCACAAGGAATTTTTTTGTTTGCACTAACGCTTCTTTAGAAGGTTTGGTAGGAGTTCTATCCTAAGATGAGGTAGTTGTAGTGTATGAGTCAAGGAAACTTAAGAAGCATGAGGTTAACTACACTAGAAATGATTTAGAATTAGTAGTTGTAGTTCATGCTCTAAATATATGGTGACACTATCTTCTAGGAAAGCCCTTTGAGCTAAGAATCGACCATCAGAGTTTAAGGTATATCTTTACCCAACCAATGTTGAATGCATGACAAAGAAGGTGGATCGAGTTCTTAGTAGAATATGACTTTGGGATAGAGTATATCAAGGGCAAGGAGAATAAGGTTGTTGATACCTTGAGTAGAAGAAGTTATATAGCTAATTTGACCCATTGTCACATTGACTTAATGGACCAAGATAGGGTGATGCAAGCACAAGATTAGTTTTCTAGTGAAATACGGGAAAGGATGAAAATGAACTCTAATGAGAGCAAGACATCTGGCTTAAAATATTGACTTTTATGTTTTAAGGATAGGGTGATGATCCCTAAAGTTGGTGATTTATAGAATTTAATCATGCAAGAGGTACATATATCACCTTACTTCGCTCACCTAGGAGGGGCTAATATGTGAGAGAACATGAAGAAGAACTTATATTGGTCAAGAATGAAGAAGGATATCACTAAGTTTATGGCTCAATGTCTAGAATTCTAGAAGGTGAAATTCAAGCATAGACATCTAGTAGGACAATTATATCCACATGATATACCAGTGAGGAAGTGGTAGGTGATATCCATGGACTTCATAGTTAGTTTACCCAAGACTAGGTACCAACATGATGCAATTGACCAAGGTTGCTCATTTTATTCCAAGAAACACCAAGGATAATGCCCTGATAGTGGCCAATAGATTCACCAAATAAATTTTGAAGTTGCATCATTTTCCTAAGATGATCATCTCAGACAAGAATTCTAGATTCACATCTAAATATTGGTAGGCCCTTCTTCATCATGTAGTTGGCACAAAGTTGAATATTAGCTCTAAATATCATCCGAAGATAGATGGTCAAATGAAAAGAGTGAACCAAATTTTGGAATACATACTCCACAATATTGCATGGACCAAAAGTCTCGATGGGAAGACTTTTTGCATCTAGTTGAGTTTGCATATAATAATGGGTACCATGCTTCCTTGAAAATGTCAACACTTGAAGCCTTGTATGGTAGTGTTAGTCTCACAATGACACTAAGAGGGGGGGTGAATCAGTGTAGCTCTTTAAAACTTAAATCTTCAACACTCAAAGCCAAAAAAAAAAAACATAAAACCAAATAAAGTAAGTATAACAAGAGAACATCACACAACACAAGATGTATCGAGGTTCACCAATTTGGCTACATCTCCAAAAATGACTGTTTGGACTTCCATACAAATCTAGCCTTTACAAAGCACCAACTTTACAATCAATTTACCAGCACCCATTGGAAGGATCACCAACCCCTAATTTATCTGCACCAACATAAAGGAGCACCAACCCCTGATTTATCTGCACCAACAAAAAGGAGCACCAACCCCTCTACCAAGCACCCACTTTATTTTGATATTGATAATAAAATGACATATATGATTGACTTCACTGAAACCAGAAACCTCTATGGTCTGTAAGCTCAAAATCTAAAACTTTCTATTTCACCCAGTATAACATCCCTCTCTCTACATTACTCTGAATTTGAATCTTCTCTTCTTAAAAAAAAAAATGATTGTTCTCTTAGATCATTCTGCAAATTGCTAAATGCTTTATGGGTATTGTGCAGAACTTTGTCTCTGAAATCCTCTCAAAATTTCAGCCAAAATGGATATCATATGAGAAACTTATTCCCAAAATGCTAAAGTGACATTTTTCACCACTCTCCAAAAATTACGGATTTTCACTCTTTATCTTTCTCCACACACACTTCTCTCTTCACAAAATAAAGTCCCCACATTTCAATAATATATCTTGTCACTTAAAAATCACACACTTGCATTCTTTTTCCCTTTTCAATTTTAAAAATATTTTTTTAATAAAGCTTCTTAAAACAATATAACTTCCTTTTTTTATTTTGAGAAGGCATTTCGTCAAACATGTCACATGCAAAGAATTGACACCTTACTTGTTCTCTTACTTCAGAGCCACGTGACACCTCAAAAAAAAAATGAAATATGCTCTATTTGATGCCTTGAAGGTGTAACAACATTGAAACCGAAACTTTGGCGACTCTGCAAGGTCAAAACGACCAACTAAAGGATTTTGCACAAGTGGAACAAATTGACATAAAAGTGACCTATACCATTTTTGTAACAATCATAAATCTCACCTCGTAACTCTATTTTCTCTAAAACTTGAAATGTATAATCTTTGCAATGCTTACTACATCCAGTCTGAATCTCGCTATATAAATCCTTACGGTTCGCCTGTACCACCTCCATGAAAACTGTTGCTGACACACTTTTTCCAAAAAGAGTGTTTTTGTGATAGTCTTGCAATGCTTGTAACATTCATCTTGTTTCTCCATTTTTGTGGAAATTTGGAACACATGTTCTTGAAGATAATGAACACCTCCAGTAAAAATTTGGCTATCAAATTCTTATTTTTTTTCTTGCAGTGCTTCTGACAAAATTGCTCTTTTTTGGCCTGTACAACCACTTGCCAAATCATTCGCCAAGATGCCAAAAACGTCACCGATCAATCCAAACACTATGCTGACACCTCCAATGTTGTTATAGACTATTTCCTAACATGCTGACATGTTCCAATCTCCCCCTTTGGAATTTTTGGCAACATACGCACAATTTACTGTAACTCTTCTCCCCCTTTGACAACAAGACCAAAGGGCTACTGCAAACTCCCCCTGAGTCCATGCACAACATTCTCAGGAAAAAATTATTACACTTAGCAAAAATCACAAACATGAGCAAAAATATAAACAAATACACAAATGCTCCCCCTAAGAATGTGGCCCCAATAGCTATTCAATTCTTGGGATGTGTGACCACTCCCAATTTCTTACGAAGATACTCAGAGAATTTATTGGGCAATGGTGTGGTGAATATATCTGCTACTTGCTCTATTGTTGGAACAAAATCTAACTTAACCTCATTTTCTACAACTTTCTCCTTCAAAAAATAATATCGGATAGTAATATATTTTTCATGAGAATGCATAACCGGATTCTTTGAGATGTTAATGGCACTACTGTTATCGCACTTAACTAAAATTGGCTCACTAAAATTAATGCCAAGATCTTTCAGAGTTTGTTTCATCCATAACACCTGCGTACAACACATTTTCACTGCAATGTATTCTACCTCTTCTATGGATAAGGAGACTGACTCCTATTTCTTACTGTGCCATGCGACCAACCTATCTCCAAGATAGAATGCACCTCCACTGGTACTCTTTCTGTCATCTACACATCCTGCCCAATCTGCATTTGAATACACAATCAAGGTGAAGTCCTTACCTTTCGAATACAATAACCCATACTCCATAGTACCTGATGAGTGTCGTTGAGTCTCATCATTTAATCTCAATGATTTATCAATCCGGGGTGGTGTCCAAGGCTGTCTACGATAGAAGGCTAGGGCAGAGTACAATTCAGGCATTCAGATTTCAAGCATTTATTGGTGAAGCAGATTTTGGTTTAGCCTTTTGGTGTCACACTAAACCTAGTCTGAAGAATGGAAACTGAAATAAATTACAGGAATTGAAAACTAATTCTAAGTTGCAAGAATTGAAATCTAACTACAATTGCATGAATTGAAATTGCTAAATTGAAATCTAATCTACTTTTGCAAAATTGAAATTGCTGAAATGAAATCCTAAGTTACATTTGCAAAATTGAAATCTAGTTACTTTTGCATAATTGAAATGATGCTTGTAAATGAAACTTATTCTAAAAACACTTGTCAATGCCTTGCCACAAAAGGTCGTCAAGCTTCTACTACAGGAATTGACAGCAAAATGAAATATGTTGAAAATGGAAAGTTGCTAAAATAGAAAGCAGGGAAAACATGGAAAGCAAAGAAAAAATGCGTAATATAATTTGTCAGCTGACATACACACAAATGTTGTACACAAACATAATAGAAAACATAAATCACATAATACAAAATAAAAACAAGAAAATGAAATCTGGCAAGCAATCTATTAATTCTGTTGCAGACAAAATTATAGATTAAAACCTGCCATAAAATCCCTCCTTCTAGATCTGAAAGTGGGCCCATACTTCCTGATCTAGAAGGAGGTGAAAAGCACTCCTTAACTAATTAACACTCAGAACAAAAAATGATAAAATAGCTACACTTTTATTGATGACAGAACATGCTGAAAACTATTACAAAAAATTACTGTACAGTCCTAATTGTTGCAATTGAAAACTCTCCTCTATTCTAATTCCTAACTAGCTCAACCAAGGAGGGAGATGTGTTATTTATATAAATATTTACAACATATCCCATGCTCAAATCAGCCTATGTGCTACTTTACAATGATTTGCCAATAATTCTGGATCTGAAATAAATGCAAATCTGGACAGTTTGTGTTGCAGTAGTAGTCATTGGCCCTTAGAAAGCATCTTCAATGGTGGGAGTACATGAGAGGAGTCTAGAAATATCTCACACATCTTTCTCCACTTCATAATATGCCATTTCTATCTTGCAAACAACTTTCTATTATGCTGCAGTTTTTCTGGGTTTATCCTAGAAGAGGATCAAAATTGATCTTTTCCATGAATGGTGGCTTTGGACGGCAAGGACGGCAAAGTCAGATGGGAGATATTTTCCTTTAATATTTTCAACCTTCTTTCCCTTTTTCCACCGTCAAAAATAGTCAAAAAGTCAAAAAGCACTTTTTTGTTCTCATTTCGAAGATAAGTGGCTCATTCCGAAGAGACTGTATTTCTCATTCCGAAGATGTCTTGTTCATTTCGAAGATCTTCGAATGAACAACTGTGTGCTCTTCAAATGATTTTAGCTGCATTTCTCAAGTGGATTAGCCCTCAGGATCAGATTGCAATAGCCTTCATTCCTCTCCATGTGTGAATTCCATGCCTTGCCATTCATTGGTAGCTTGCTAGAATTTACATGGTAAATTACTGCATTTTCCAGTTCTACTGCACAGTTGTAAAATATTGGCATTTCTTGCAAATTCAAACAAATTAGAACATGGAAAAATTATTCAAATATCAACATGAAGGAGTACATCAAGTTGCTACTGAATTTATACACTTCATTCACCAAGTAACCATGCTGAAATAGTGCAACAATGCTGCACAATTGCCCCTGCTCTGTTATACCCTGTTGCTACCTATTTAGACCATGTGGGAATGCTTCTAAATAGGTCAGATGTCTTCTGTAGTCCTTCTGAACTCATTCCATCCATATCCTCATGCTTTGCTTGACAACTTCAAGGTGTTCCTATAAAGTGACAACTTGCTGATTTTTATATGGTTGTTTTTCCAGATTTTTAGATTTATGACAAGTCCTAAACTTTTGGCTTCAATGTGGATTTGAAACAAGTTGAAGGGCAGGAAAACATTCAAAAACCATTGAGAAGTTAATGGATATCAGCATACCACATTTGGTTAATTGAAATGCATGTTTTTACTTGCTACTTAATCAAGCAAAATCAGTCACAAAATGCTGAAAATAGTCAAAAATAGAGATATAGTATTCCTAACATAAAATCATGCAAACACTTAACAAATAGTATATTTTAGTCAACTATTTGGCAATTAACTTATCATATGGTAGTCAAACATTATGCAATAATGAGGCACTTTTGGGCCTCATCATCCCCCCCAACTTGAACTGATGCATGCCCTCATGCATCTTAGTAGGCCATAGTAATATGCAGGTTTTATTCTTGTGAACAACATCCTTTGCTACCTATTAACTGAGAAATTCCTCCTTGCTGCACTATATCAAGTATTTTGCAATTAAGCACATGTATGACTCTTTTTCTATTTTTCTACAAGTTTTAGTGCTGCAAGGTACCTCTTAAAGGCTTGATATCATATGATTCATCTTGCAATAGTCTTATTGTGGAACCATATTTGGCAGATGCACTACTACCGATGGAATTTTCTGTTCTTAACAACATTTTAGCTTGAATGCTTATTTTTGTTGTTTGCACCTTTTGAACAAAATTGATAATTTTTTTATTTTTGATTTGAAATGCTTGAGGGATGTACTTACTTGTGGTAGAGCCTTATAAACCTCAATATTTGATGTACCCTACTCTTTTTGCTATTCTGTAGCATTTTTAGCAATTCTAGTACAGTTTCTGCTCATTTCGAAGATATCCTGCTCATTCTAAGAGACTATATTCTCATTCCGAAGATGTCTGCTCATTTCGAAGAGACTGTATTTCTCATTCCGAAGATGTCTGCTCATTCCGAAGAGACTGTATTTCTCATTCCGAAGATGTCTGCTCATTTCAAGAGACGTATTCTCATTCCGAAGATGTCTGCTCATTTCGAAGAGACTGCATTTCTCATTTCGAAGATGTTTGCTCATTCCGAAGAGACGTACTTCTCATTTTGAAGATGCTGCTCATTTCGAAGAATATTTTCATTTCGAAGATGTCTCTCATTTCGAAGAAGCATTTCTCATTCCAGATGTCTGTTCATTTCGAAGATCTTAAAAAAAATGCAGAAATGACCTCTTATGCAAAATTTAGCTACAGATTCTATTGTGGGCCCATCTCTAGAGTGTATAAGCCTTCCATAACATCAAAAATCCCTTCTTCATCCTTTTTTTTAGATGCTATTCTTTGTTTTGTATGTTGCTGTTTTATTCCAGTAGTACTAAAATAGAACCTTCGAGTGCATTTTGTTGATTATCCTCCTTCAATTTATCAGACAATTGTGAGATATAAACTTGCAGTTCTCCTTCTAAAATTTGCCCTACAAATTGAAATAGAATTGCTGCCATGTCTGTCCCAAAATCAGGTTTTTGCATAGTTTTGGAATTTCCATGCAATTAAGGGCATAAGGGGGTGTTTCTTGACATCTTGAACATGTTCCTTTTTTCAACTTGTCAATATTGTATGAATAGTTTATGCCAAATACCGACTATCATACACTAAATGCTAAATGTTTACTATGAATTAAATGCAAGAAACACATACCTTACTATCCTAAAAATTGGTCATGCACCTTACAAGCTGCTTTTGATGATTGTTAGCAGGCTATCTGAAAACATAAACAAACATAACACGTGTAGTGTGAGATTTGTACAATGGTGGAACAATGATGGGTAGATCAACAAGGCAATGCATGCCGAAAAATTGGTTTTCATGCAAGCCAACTCAGTAGCGCCTCCAAGAAGGTTTTCACTACTGAATTATTCATTTTTTTTATATATTATTTTTTTTTTTTTTTTTCATCTCTTTTTTTTTCATTTTTTTCATCAGAAGAGGCTGCCATTTCTGGTTTTCAACCAACTTCTGTCCTCTTTTTTTTTTTTTCAAGTGCTTCAATGAGAGAGAACATCTCTCACTCTTATTTGGATAAGACCAATCCTTATTCTGCAAAAACATGTCAATTGTTGTATGAAAACACCATCTCTTTCTGTTGAAACCTGCAACATTGATGCAACCTTCCTTTCTAGATGAGCAGTAAGAATCTTCTTACATCATAATTGCCTCCTTATTGCTGGAAATGAAGTATTGGCTCCATTGTTCCTCTTCCTTGCTGAAATTGATGCTTGTCCTCATGTATCCCCATTTTGTGGGACATGCCTCTGCTGCAAATATTTTTTTTTCTCTTTTTTTTTCAATTTTTCTTGTCTTGCTTGTACCCAAGAAGGAAGTTCACAAACAAGACTATTCTTCTTTTTGCTTTTCTTGTATTTTTTTCTTTTTTTTTGTCAAACTTTTTATCATCACTCTGAATCTGATATTGAAGAGAAATTCTCTTCCATTATGTGTACATCCAATGGAATCTCCTTCAAGAACTCCTCCTTAGTTAATGGTGCATGGTATACCCGAAGGCAATGTCCATTCACCACTAACATCCTCCATGAATTACCAATGGGAGAAAGAAGCACTGCTCCATATCTGAAAACTTCTTCAATCAAGTGTTGTCCATGCCTCCTAGTCTGCAAAATCTTGTCAATCTGTTCTTGAAACAATTAAATACCAATTCCCAAAAGATGTTAAGTGCTTACATCAAGATAAAATCTTGATATACCCTTGTAATTCCATGTAAAGGGATTGAAATATTGTTTCAAAATAGCAACAATTTTGCTTTTTGTTTATAAGTCAGCCAGCTAATAATGTTCAAGAATTTTCTTGGCTGCACTTCAATTTGTTTCATTCCTAGGAGGACAAAATTTACCCCTTTGTAAAATGGAAGTAAATTTTCTATGTGCAGTTTTTCTAGTTTTTCTCCTTTATCCAAGGCTAATTTCTGTGTGTTTGGACTAAAGGTTTTCTATGTATCTCCATTGATTTTTGTCTCTTCAAGCTCAGGTAAGTTCTTGTTTGAGCACAGTTGGATGTTGCTGCAGTCAATAACATTTCCTGCAGGTTTTTTTTTATACCAGATTCAGCTACATAGACAGGGGTTGCCTATCCTGTATTATTCAGACTGATCACAGGTTGGGCTAAAAAAGAAATATTTTTGGTTTGCATAATAAGACAAGAAGTGTACAACTTTAGCAGATCAACTACTTGTCAGGTAGGATCACCTCTAATGAGATCAACTATTGTCTGTGTAGGCTAAGAATTGCTAGGTTGCGGTTTAGCACGGTAAAATCCTAACAATATTTAAGTAATAATGGAAAACTCTAGGATCATCATTAAGTTGTAAACTCCTATTTTGATTGTGCAAAAGTTTTTGTGATTTTTTTTTTTAGCTTACATAGACAGGGGTTGCCTGTCCTGTATATTGGCCACAGGTTGGGCTGAAGGTGGTGGTTGATTTACTTGCCCTGTTTGTTGTTGTTGGGATCTCTCTTTGAGAAGAATTCAGACTAGGCAACAGATTTTGCATCTCTGAGTTATGGAAGTAAATGGCATTCATCAATGATATGTCCCTGTGAACAAATGCTACAGGTAGCTGATATGGCTATTTTGTTCAAGGGATAGTCTTGTATATCTACCATGATGTCTTCCCAACACTTAATACAAATTTGTTTATACTACCCTGATGATATGGATATAAAAATGGCAGTACTAGCAGATGGCTCCTCTAAGAGATCTTATGTTTCTTGATAATGAGGATGATGAATTCTTTCAATTTTTATCAAGAATTTCAAACATAGGCAATTTAACCCCCAAGTGTGAAGATCACCTCCCTGTGGTTGCTTGTTTTCTAAATGGACTGAAATGCAACTATCAATAATTATTATTTATACCAGCTATTCATTCAGATTTTACTCTAAACTTCATAAGTTAGCACAATAATAATTATTTGACTGCTTTTACCCTCTAACAACACCATGATCCCCGACAACGATGCCAAAATGATGAGTGTCGTTGAGTCTCATCATTTAATCTCAATGATTTATCAATCCGGGGTGGTGTCCAAGGCTATCTACGATAGAAGGCTAGGGCAGAGTACAATTCAGGCATTCAGATTTCAAGCATTTATTGGTGAAGCAGATTTTGGTTTAGCCTTTTGGTGTCACACTAAACCTAGTCTGAAGAATGGAAACTGAAATAAATTACAGGAATTGAAAACTAATTCTAAGTTGCAAGAATTGAAATCTAACTACAATTGCATGAATTGAAATTGCTAAATTGAAATCTAATCTACTTTTGCAGAATTGAAATTGCTGAAATGAAATCCTAAGTTACTTTTGTAGAATTGAAATTGCTGAAATGAAATCCTAAGTTACATTTGCAGAATTGAAATCTAGTTACTTTTGCATAATTGAAATGATGCTTGTAAATGAAACTTATTCTAAAAACACCTGTCAATGCCCTGCCACAAAAGGTCGTCAAGCTTCTACTACAGGAATTGACAACAAAATGAAATATGCTAAAAATGGAAAGTTGCTAAAATAGAAAGCAGGGAAAACATGGAAAGCAAAGGAAAAATGCGTAATATAATTTGTCAGCTGACATACACACAAATGTTGTACACAAACATAATAGAAAACATAAATCACATAATACAAAATAAAAACAAGAAAATGAAATCTGGCAAGCAATCTATTAATTCTACTGTAGCAAAATTATAGATTAAAACCTGCCATAAAATCCCTCCTTCTAGATCTGAAAGTGGGCCCATACTTCCTGATCTAGAAGGAGGTGAAAAGCACTCCTTAACTAATTAACACTCAAAACAAAAAATGATAAAATAGCTGCACTTTTATTGATGACAGAACATGCTGAAAACTGTTACAAAAAATTATTGTACAGTCCTAATTGCTGCAATTGAAAACTCTCCTCTATTCTAATTCCTAACTGGCTCAACCAAGGAGGGAGCTGTGTTATTTATATAAATATTTACAACATATCCCATGCTCAAATCAGCCTATGTGCTACTTTACAGTGATTTGCCAATAATTTTGGATCTGAAATAAATGCAAATCTGGACAGTTTGTGTTGCAGTAGTAGTCATTGGCCCTTAGAAAGCATCTTCAATGGTGGGAGTACGTGAGAGGAGTCTAGAAATATCTCACACATCTTTCTCCACTTTAGAATATGCCATTTCTATCTTGCAAACAACTTTCTATTATGCTGCAGTTTTTCTGGGTTTATCCTAGAAGAGAATCAAAATTGATCTTTTCCATGAATGGTGGCTTTGGACGGCAAGGATGACAAAGTCAGATGGGAGATATTTTCCTTTAATATTTTCAACCTTCTTTCCCTTTTTCCACCGTCAAAAATAGTCAAAAAGTCAAAAAGCACTTTTTTGTTCTCATTTCGAAGATAAGTGGCTCATTCCGAAGAGACTGTATTTCTCATTCCGAAGATGTCTTGTTCATTCCGAAGATCTTCGGAATGAACAACTGTGTGCTCTTCAAATGATTTTAGCTGCATTTCTCAAGTGGATTAGCCCTCAGGATCAGATTGCAATAGCCTTCATTCCTCTCCATGTGTGAATTCCATGCCTTGCCATTCATTGGTAGCTTGCTAGAATTTACATGGTAAATTACTGCATTTTCCAGTTCTGCTGCACAGTTGTAAAATATTGGCATTTCTTGCAAATTCAAACAAATTAGAACATGGAAAAATTATTCAAATATCAACATGAAGGAGTACATCAAGTTGCTACTGAATTTATACACTTCATTCACCAAGTAACCATGCTGAAATAGTGCAACAATGCTGCACAATTGTCCCTGCTCTGTTATACCCTGTTGCTGCCTATTTAGACCATGTGGGAATGCTTCTAAATAGGTCAGATGTCTTTTGTAGTCCTTCTAAACTCATTCCATCCATATCCTCATGCTTTGCTTGACAACTTCAAGGTGTTCCTATAAAGTGACAACTTGCTGATTTTTATATGGTTGTTTTTCCAGATTTTCAGATTTATGACAGTCCTAAACTTTTGGCTTCAATGTGGATTTGAAACAAGTTGAAGGGCAGAAAAACATTCAAAAACCATTGAGAAGTTAATGGATATCAGCATACCACATTTGGTTAATTGAAATGCATGTTTTTACTTGCTACTTAATCAAGCAAAATCAGTCACAAAATGCTGAAAATAGTCAAAAACAGAGATATAGTATTCCTAACATAAAATCATGCAAACACTTAACAAATAGTATATTTTAGTCAACTATTTGGCAATTAACTTATCATATGGTAGTCAAACATTATGCAATAATGAGGCACTTTTGGGCCTCATCATCCCCCCCAACTTGAACCGATGCATGCCCTCATGCATCTTAGTAGGCCATAGTAATATGTAGGTTTTATTCTTGTGAACAACATCCTTTGCTACCCGCTAACTGAGAAATTCCTCCTTGCTGCACTATATCAAGTATTTTGCAATTAAGCACATGTATGACTCTTTTTCTATTTTTCTACAAGTTTTAGTGTTGCAAGGTACCTCTTAAAGGCTTGATATCATATGATTCATCTTGCAATAGTCTTATTGTGGAACCGTATTTGGCAGATGCACTACTACTGATGGAATTTTCTATTCTTAACAACATTTCAACTTGAATGCTTATTTTTGTTGTTTGCACCTTTTGAACAAAATTGATAATTTTTTTTTTGATTTGAAATGCTTGAGGGATGTACTTACTTGTGGTAGAGCCTTATAAACCTCAATATTTGATGTACCCTACTCTTTTTGCTATTCTGTAGCATTTTTAGCAATTTTGGTACAGTTTTTGCTCATTCCGAAGATATCCTGCTCATTCCAAAGAGACTGTATTCTCATTCCGAAGATGTCTACTCATTTTGAAGAGACTGTATTTCTCATTTTAAAGATGTTTGCTCATTTTGAAGAGACTGTATTTCTCATTTCGAAGATGTTTGCTCATTCTAAAGAGACTGTACTTCTCATTCTAAAGATGTCTGCTCATTTCAAAGAGATTGCATTTCTCATTTTGAAGATGTTTGCTCATTTTGGAGTGACTTCTATTTTGAGATCTCATTTATTTTTTGATGTTGCTCATTTCGAAGAGACTGCATTTCTCATTCTGAAGATGTCTGTTCATTTCGAAGATCTTCAAAAAAAATGCAGAAATGACCTCTTATGCAAAATTTAGCTACAGATTCTATTGTGGGCCCATCTCTAGAGTGTATAAGCCTTCCATAACATCAAAAATCCCTTCTTCATCCTTTTGTTTAGATGTTATTCTTTGTTTTGTATGTTGTTATTTTATTCCAGTAGTACTAAAATAGAACCTTCAGGTGTGTGCATTTTGTTGATTATCCTCCTTCAATTTATCAGACAATTATGAGATATAAACTTGCAGTTCTCCTTCTAAAATTTGCCCTACAAATTGAAATAGAATTGCTGCCATGTCTGTCCCAAAATCAGGTTTTTGCATAGTTTTGGAATTTCCATGCAATTAAGGGCATAAGGGGGTGTTTCTTGACATCTTGAACATGTTCCTTTTTTCAACTTGTCAATATTGTATGAATAGTTTATGCCAAATACCGACTATCATACACTAAATGCTAAATGTTTACTATGAATTAAATGCAAGAAACACATACCTTATTGTCCTAAAAATTGGTCATGCACCTTACAAGCTGCTTTTGATGATTGTTAGCAGGCTATCTGAAAACATAAACAAACATAACACATGTGCAGTGTGAGATTTGTACAATGGTGGAACAATGATGGGTAGATCAACAAGGCAATGCATGCCAAAAAATCGGTTTTCATGCAAGCCAACTCAGTAGCGCCTCCAAGAAGGTTTTCACTACTGAATTATTCATTTTTATATATATATATATTTTTTTTTTTATCTCTTTTTTTCATTTTTTTCATCAGAAGAGGCTGCCATTTCTGGTTTTCAACCAACTTCTGTCCCCTTTTTTTTTTTTTTCAAGTGCTTCAATGAGAGAGAACATCTCTCACTCTTATTTGGATAAGACCAATCCTTATTCTACAAAAACATGTCAATTGTTGTATGAAAACACCATCTCTTTCTATTGAAACCTGCAACATTGATGCAACCTTCCTTTCTAGATGAGAAGTAAGAATCTTCTTACATCATAATTGCCTCCTTATTGCTGGAAATGAAGTATTGGCTCCATTGTTCCTCTTCCTTGCTGAAATTGATGCTTGTCCTCATGTATCCCCATTTTGTGGGACATGCCTTTGCTGCAAAAATTTTTTTTTTCTTTTTTTTTTTCAAATTTTCTTGTCTTGCTTGTACCCAAGAAGGAAGTTCACAAACAAGACTATTCTTCTTTTTTCTTTTCTTGTATTTTTTTTTCTTTTTGTCAAACTTTTTATCATCACTCTGAATCTGATATTGAAGAGAAATTCTCTTCCATTATGTGTACATCCAATGGAATCTCCTTCAAGAACTCCTCCTTAGTTAATGGTGCATGGTATACCCGAAGGCAATGTCCATTCACCACTAACATCCTCCATGAATTACCAATGGGAGAAAGAAGCACTACTCCATATCTGAAAACTTCTTCAATCAAGTGTTGTCCATGCCTCCTAGTCTACAAAATCTTGTCAATCTGTTCTTGAAACAATTAAATACCAATTCCCAAAAGATGTTAAGTGCTTACATCAAGATAAAATCTTGATATACCCTTGTAATTCCATGTAAAGGGATTGAAATATTATTTCAAAATAGCAACAATTTTGCTTTTTGTTTATAAGTCAGCCAACTAATAATGTTCAAGAATTTTCTTGGCTGCACTTCAATTTGTTTCATTCCTAGGAGGACAAAATTTACCCCTTTGTAAAATGGAAGTAAATTTTCTATGTGCAATTTTTCTAGTTTTTCTCCTTTATCCAAGGCTAATTTCTGTGTGTTTGGACTAAAGGTTTTATGTGTATCTCCATTGATTTTTGTCTCTTCAAGCTCAGGTAAGTTCTTGTTTGAGCACAGTTGGATGTTGTTACAGTCAATAACATTTCCTGTAGGTTTTTTTTTATACCAGATTCAGCTACATAGACAGGGGTTGCCTATCCTGTATTATTCAGACTGATCACAGGTTGGGCTAAAAAAGAAATATTTTTGGTTTGCACAATAAGACAAGAAGTGTACAACTTTAGTAGATCAACTACTTGTCAGGTAGGATCACCTCTAATGAGATCAACTATTGTCTGTGTAGGCTAAGAATTGCTAGGTTGCGGTTTAGCATGGTAAAATCCTAACAATATTTAAGTAATAATGGAAAACTCTAGGATCATCATTAAGTTGTAAACTCCTATTTTGATTGTGCAAAAGTTTTTGTGATTTTTTTTTTCAGCTTACATAGACAGGGGTTGCCTGTCCTATATTATTCATATTGGCCACAGGTTGGGCTGAAGGTGGTGGTTGATTTACTTGCCCTGTTTGTTGTTGTTGGGATCTCTCTTTGAGAAGAATTCAGACTAGGCAACAGATTTTGCATCTGAGTTATGGAAGTAAATGGCATTCATCAATGATATGTCCTTGTGAACAAATGCTACAGGTAGTTGATATGGCTATTTTGTTCAAGGGATAGTCTTGTATATCTACCATGATGTCTTCCCAACACTTAATACAAATTTGTTTATACTACCCCGATGATATGGATATAAAAATGGCAGTACTAGCAGATGGCTCTCCTCTAAGAGATCTTATGTTTCTTGATAATGAGGATGATGAATTCTTTCAATTTTTATCAAGAATTTCAAACATAGGCAATTTAACCCCCAAGTGTGAAGATCACCTCCCTATGGTTGCTTGTTTTCTAAATGGACTGAAATGCAACTATCAATAATTATTATTTATACCAGCTATTCATTCATATTTTACTCTAAACTTCATAAGTTAGCACAATAATAATTATTTGACTGCTTTTACCCTCTAACAACACCATGATCCCTGACAACGATGCCAAAATGATGAGTGTCGTTGAGTCTCATCATTTAATCTCAATGATTTATCAATTCGGGGTGGTGTCCAAGGCTGTCTACGATAGAAGGCTAGGGCAGAGTACAATTCAGGCATTCAGATTTCAAGCATTTATTGGTGAAGCAGATTTTGGTTTAGCCTTTTGGTGTCACACTAAACCTAGTCTGAAGAATGGAAACTAAAATAAATTACAGGAATTGAAAACTAATTCTAAGTTGCAAGAATTGAAATCTAACTACAATTGCATGAATTGAAATTGCTAAATTGAAATCTAATCTACTTTTGCAGAATTGAAATTGCTTGAAATGAAATCCTAAGTTACTTTTGCAGAATAAAAATTGCTGAAATGAAATCCTAAGTTACATTTGCAGAATTGAAATCTAGTTACTTTTGTATAATTGAAATGATGCTTGTAAATGAAACTTATTCTAAAACACCTGTCAATGCTCTCGCCACAAAAGGTCATCAAGTTTCTGCTATAGGCATTGACAACAAAATAAAATCTGCTAAAAATTTAAAGTTGCTAAAACATAAAAATCATGGAAAACATGGAAAGCAAAGGAAGAAAAAAATGCTTAATCTAATTTGTCAACTGACATACACACAAATACTATACACAAACATAATAGAAAACATCAATCACATAATACAAAATAAAAACAAGAAAATGAAATCTAGCAAGCAATCTATTAATTTTGCTACAACAAAATTATAGATTAAAACCTGCCATAAAATCCCTCTTTCTAGATCTAAAAGTGGGCCCATACTTCTTGATCTAGAAGGAGGTGAAAAGTACTCCTTAACTAATTAACACTTAGAACAAAAAATGATAAAATATCTACACTTTTATTGATGACAGAACATGCTGAAAACTGTTATCAAAAATTATTGTATAGTCCTAATTGCTGCAATTGAAAACTCTCCTCTATTCTAATATCTTGCTCATTCTGAAGAGACTGTATTCTCATTCTGAAGGTGTCTGCTCATTTTGAAGAGACTGTATTTCTCATTCAAAAGATGTCTGCTCATTCTAAAGAGACTGTATTTCTCATTCCGAAGATGTTTGCTCATTCTGAAGAGACTGTACTTCTCATTTTGAAGATGTCTTCTCATTTCGAAGAGACTGCATTTCTCATTCCGAAGATGTTTGCTCATTTTGAAGAGACTATACTTCTCATTTCGAAGATGTCTACTCATTTTGAAGAGACTGTACTTCTCATTCCGAAGATGTCTGCTCATTCCGAAGAGACTGCATTTCTCATTTCGAAGATGTCTGTTCATTTCGAAGATCTTCAAAAAAAATGCAGAAATGACCTCTTATGCAAAATTTAGCTACAGATTCTATTGTGGGCCCATCTCTAGAGTGTATAAGCCTTCCATAACATCAAAAATCCCTTCTTCATCCTTTTTTTTAGATGTTATTCTTTGTTTTGTATGTTGTTGTTTTATTCCAGTAGTACTAAAATAGAACCTTCGAGTGCATTTTGTTGATTATCCTCCTTCAATTTATCAGACAATTGTGAGATATAAACTTGCAATTCTCCTTCTAAAATTTGCCCTACAAATTGAAATAGAATTTCTGCCATGTCTGTCCCAAAATCAGGTTTTTGCATAGTTTTGGAATTTCCATGCAATTAAGGGCATAAGGGGGTGTTTCTTGACATCTTGAACATGTTCTTTTTTCAACTTGTCAATATTGTATGAATAGTTTATGTCAAATACCGACTATCATACACTAAATGCTAAATGTTTACTATGAATTAAATGCAAGAAACACATACCTTACTGCCCTGAAAATTGGTCATGCACCTTACAAGATGCTTTTGATGATTGTTAGCAGGCTATCTAAAAACATAAACAAACATAACACATGTGCAGTGTGAGATTTGTACAATGGTGGAACAATGATGGGTAGATCAACAAGGCAATGCATTCCGAAAAATTGGTTTTCATGCAAGCCAACTCAGTAGCGCCTCCAAGAAGGTTTTCACTCATGAATTATTCATTTGTTTATTTTTTTTTTCATTTTTTTTTTTCTTCATCTCTTTTTTTTTATTTTTTTTCATCAGAAGAGGCTGCCATTTCTAGTTTTCAACCAACTTCTGTATTTTTTTTTTAAATGCTTCAATGAGAGATAACATCTCTCACTCTTATTTGGATAAGACCAATCCTTATTCTGCAAAAACATGTCAATTGTTGTATGAAAACACCATCTCTTTCTGTTGAAACCTGCAACATTGATGCAACCTTCCTTTCTAGATGAGCAGTAAGAATCTTCATACATCATAATTGCCTCCTTATTGCTGGAAATGAAGTATTGGCTCCATTGTTCCTCTTCCTTGCTGAAATTGATGCTTGTCCTCATGTATCCCCAATTTTTTTTTTTTTTTCAATTTTTCTTGTCTTGCTTGTACCCAAGAAGGAAGTTCACAAACAAGACTATTCTTCTTTTTGCTTTTCTTGTATTTTTTTTTTTTTGTCAAACTTTTTATCATCACTCTGAATCTGATATTGAAGAGAAATTCTCTTCCATTATGTGTACATCCAATGGAATCTCCTTCAAGAACTCCTCCTTAGTTAATGGTGCATGGTATACCCAAAGGCAATGTCCATTCACCACTAACATCCTCCATGAATTACCAATGGGAGAAAGAAGTACTACTCCATATCTGAAAACTTCTTCAATCAAGTGTTGTCCATGCCTCCTAGTCTACAAAATCTTGTCAATCTGTTCTTGAAACAATTAAATACCAATTCCCAAAAGATGTTAAGTGCTTACATCAAGATAAAATCTTGATATACCCTTGTAATTCCATGTAAAGGGATTGAAATATTGTTTCAAAATAGCAACAATTTTGCTTTTTGTTTATAAGTCAGCCAACTAATAATGTTCAAGAATTTTCTTGGCTGCACTTCAATTTGTTTCATTCCTAGGAGGACAGAATTTACCCCTTTGTAAAATAGAAGTAAATTTTCTATGTGTAGTTTTTCTCCTTTATCCAAGGCTAATTTCTGTGTGTTTGGACTAAAGGTTTTCTGTGTATCTCCATTGATTTTTGTCTCTTCAAGCTCAGGTAAGTTCTTGTTTGAGCACAGTTGGATGTTGTTGCAATCAATAACATTTCCTGCAAGTTTTTTTTTAATACCAGATTTAGCTACATAGACAGGGGTTGCCTATCCTGTATTATTCATACTAATCACAGGTTGGGCTAAAAAAGAAATATTTTTGGTTTGCACAATAAGACAAGAAGTGTACAACTTTAGTAGATCAACTACTTGTCAGGTAGGATCACCTCTAATGAGATCAACTATTATCTGTGTAGGCTAAGAATTGCTAGGTTGCGGTTTAGCGCGGTAAAATCCTAACAATATTTAAGTAATAATGGAAAACTCTAGGATCATCATTAAGTTGTAAACTCCTATTTTGATTGTGCAAAAGTTTTTATGATTTTTTTTTCAGCTTACATAGACAGGGGTTGCTTGTCTTGTATATTGGCCACAGGTTGGGCTGAAGGTGGTGGTTGATTTACTTGCCCTATTTGTTGTTGTTGGGATCTCTCTTTGAGAAGAATTCAGACTAGGCAACAGATTTTGCATCTCTGAGTTATGGAAGTAAATGGCATTCATCAATGATATGTCCTTGTGAACAAATGCTCTAGGTAGCTAATATGGCTATTTTTTTCAAGGGATAGTCTTTTATATCTACCATGATGTCTTCCCAACACTTAATACAAATTTGTTTATACTACCTTGATGATATGGATATAAAAATGGTAGTACTAGCAGATGGCTCCTCTAATTTAAGAGATTTTATGTTTCTTGATAATGAGGATGATGAATTCTTTCAATTTTTATCAAGAATTTCAAACATAGGCAATTTAACCCCCAAGTGTGAAGATCACCTCCTTGTGGTTGCTTGTTTTCTAAATGGACTGAAATGCAACTATCAATAATTATTATTTATACCAGTTATTCATTCATATTTTACTCTAAACTTCATAAGTTAGCACAATAATAATTATTTGACTGCTTTTACCCTCTAACAACACCATGATCCCCGACAACGATGCCAAAATGATGAGTGTCGTTGAGTCTCATCATTTAATCTCAATGATTTATCAATTCGGGGTGGTGTCCAAGGTTGTCTACGATAGAAGGCTAGGGCAGAGTACAATTCAGGCATTCAGATTTCAAGCATTTATTGGTGAAGCAAATTTTGGTTTAGCCTTTTGGTGTCACACTAAACCTAGTTTGAAGAATGGAAACTAAAATAAATTATAGGAATTGAAAACTAATTCTAAGTTGCAAGAATTGAAATCTAACTACAATTTCATGAATTGAAATTGCTAAATTGAAATCTAATCTACTTTTGCAAAATTGAAATTGCTAAAATGAAATCCTAAGTTACTTTTGTAGAATTGAAATTGCTGAAATGAAATCCTAAGTTATTTGCTTCTGTTGTGAATCTTTAATGTCCAGGCTCATAGATATCGCCTCTCATTGAAGCTTTTTGGTTAGCTTGGTGCACTAAACCTATTCAAGAATGGAAAGAAATAAGAATTGAAAACTAATTCTAAGTTGCAAAAATTGAATTAACTATAATTGCATGAATTGAAATTACTTAATTGAAATCTAATCTACTTTTGCAGAATTGAAATTGCTGAAATGAAATCCTAAGTTACTTTTGTAGAATTGAAATTGTTGAAATGAAATCCTAAGTTACATTTGTAGAATTGAAATCTAGTTACTTTTGCATAATTGAAATGATGCTTGTAAATGAAACTTATTCTAAAAACACCTGTCAATGCCCTGCCACAAAAGGTCGTCAAGCTTCTACTACAGGAATTGATAGCAAAATGAAATATGCTGAAAATAGAAAGTTGCTAAAATAGAAAGCAGGGAAAACATGGAAAGCAAAGGAAAAATGCGTAATATAATTTGTCAGTTGACATACACACAAATGCTGTACACAAACATAATAGAAAACATAAATCACATAATACAAAATAAAAACAAGAAAATGAAATCTGGCAAGCAATCTATTAATTCTATTGCAGCAAAATTATAGATTAAAACCTGCCATAAAATCCCTCCTTCTAGATCTGAAAGTGGGCCCATACTTCTTGATCTAGAAGGAGGTGAAAAGCACTCCTTAACTAATTAACACTCAGAACAAAAAATGATAAAATAACTACACTTTTATTGATGACAAAACATGTTGAAAACTGTTACAAAAAATTACTATATAGTCCTAATTGTTGCAATTGAAAACTCTCCTCTATTCTAATTCCTAACTAGCTCAACCAAAGAGGGACATCCCATGCTCAAATCAGCCTATGTGCTACTTTACAGTGATTTGCCAATAATTTTGGATTTGAAATAAATGCAAATCCGGACAGTTTGTGTTGCAGTAGTAGTCATTGGCCCTTAGAAAGCATCTTCAATGGTGGGAGTATGTGAGAGGAGTCTAGAAATATCTCACACATATTTCTCCACTTCAGAATATGCCATTTCTATCTTGCAAACAACTTTCTATTATGCTGCAATTTTTATGGGTTTATCCTAGAAGAGAATCAAAATTGATCTTTTCCATGAATGGTGGCTTTGGACGGCAAGGACAGCAAAGTCAGATGGGAGATATTTTCCTTTAATATTTTCAACCTTATTTCCCTTTTTCCACCATCAAAAATAGTCAAAAAGTCAAAAACTTTTCTGTTCTCATTCCGAAGATAAGTGGCTCATTTGGAAGAGACTGTATTTCTCATTCCGAAGATGTCTTGTTCATTCTAAAGATCTTCGGAATGAACAATTGTGTGCTATTCAAATGATTTTAGCTACATTTCTCAAGTGGATTAGCCCTCAGGATCAGATTGCAATGGCCTTCATTCCTCTCCATGTGTGAATTCCATGCCTTGCCATTCATTGGTAGCTTGCTGGAATTTACATGGTAAATTATTGCATTTTCCAGTTCTGTTGCATATTTGTAAAATATTGGCATTTCTTGCAAATTCAAATAAATTATAACATAGAAAAATTATTCAAATATCAACATGAAGGAGTACATCAAGTTACTACTAAATTTATACACTTCATTCACCAAGTAACCATGCTGAAATAGTGCAACAGTACTGTACAATTGTCCTTGCTCTGTTATACCTTTTGTTGCCTATTTAGACCATGTGGGAATGCTTCTAAATAGGTCATATGTCTTATGTAGTCCTTCTGAACTCATTCCATCCATATCCTCATGCTTTGCTTGACAACTTCAAGGTGTTCCTATAAAGTGACAGCTTGCTGATTTTTATATGGTTGTTTTTTTTCAGATTTTCAGATTTATGATAGTCCTAAACTTTTGGCTTCAATGTGGATTTGAAACAAGTTGAAGGGCAGGAAAACATTCAAAAACCATTGAGAAGTTAATGGATATAAGCATACCACATTTGGTTAATTGAAATGCATGTTTTTACTTGCTACTTAATCGAGCAAAATCAGTCACAAAATGCTGAAAATAGTCAAAAACAGAGATATAGTATTCCTAACATAAAATCATGCAAACACTTAACAAATAGTATATTTTAGTCAACTATTTGGCAATTAACTTATCATATGGTAGTCAAACATTGTGCAATAATGAGGCATTTTTGGGCCTCATCAATACCCTTGAGGTATCGAAGAATCCTCTTCACTACTGTGACATGAGTCTCCTTGGGACTAGCCTGAAATCGTGCTACCATGCATACTGCCTACAAAATATATGGTCGCGGTAGTCTGTTAAGTACAGTAAGCTCCCAATCATAGATCTATACATAGTTTGATCAACATGTGGAGATTTGTCATCCTTGCTCAACTTCCAACCTGTCGTCATGGGAGTGCTAACTAGATTACAATCCTCCATTGTGAAATTTTTAAGCATCTCTTTCACATATTTAATTTGAGAAATAAATATGCCCTTCTCCTTTTGATTAACTTGCAATCCGAGGAAATACAAAAGTTCACCAATCATTGAAATTTCAAATTCTTTTTGCATCTTATTTGCTAAATATTTACACAACTCATCTTTGTTGTTGCCAAATATGATATCATCTACGTATACAACAAGAACAATATGATGATCATTTTCTATTTTGACATACAAATTACTATCCACCATACCTTTCTTGAATTCTTGTTGAGTAATAGAATTGTCTAGCCTTGCATACCATGCTCAGGGTGCCTGTTTTAAGCCATATAACGCTTTCTTCAACTTGCAAACCGAGTTGGGATCATCACCAAGATGGAAATCATCTGGCTGCCCAATATAAACCTCTTCTTCAAGTTTCCCATTCAAAAATGCTGATTTCACATCCATTTGATAAAATTTGAAATTCTTGTAAACTGCTAAAGCCAAAAATATTCTAATTACCTCTAGTCTAGCCACATGTGCAAAGGTTTCCTCAAATTCAATACCTTCAACTTGTGCATAGCCTTTGCATACCAATCTTGCTTTGTTCCTGACTACTTGTCCATATTCATTCAATTTGTTCCGAAAGACCCATTTAGTACCGATTACATTTTTATTTACGGGTCTTGGTACTAACTCCCAAGTCTTATTTTTCTCGATCTGATCTAATTCTTCATTTATTGCCTTTACCCAACTTTCATGTTTTCTTGCGTCAGCAACATTTTTGGGCTCAATGCTGGATAATAAAGAGTAGTTACTTACTAATATTCTTCTTGTTTGAACACCAACTATGGGGTCTCCAATTATTTGCTCTCTAGGATGATCTTTCTGCCAGTTGCCTATTTTGAATTTCTTGTTTTCTTCCACTTCTGAATCATTGTTTGAATCCTCTGAGTCAATTTTTGGTTTCTTTTTTGTTTCCTTTTCCTCATCTCCTTCAATGACCTCTTCATAAATTGGGTAGTTCTCTTCATAGCTAATTACTCATTCCCTTCATCAACTTTAACATCAACACTATCCATAATTTTCCTTAGCTTCTTGTTGTAGCATTTGTAAGTTTTTCTTTTTGACGAAAGGCCAAAAAAAATACCTTCATCCACTCTATCTTCAAACTTACCAAGTTTTTCTTCAGTTATTTTGATGTAACACTTGCTGCCAAAAACTTTAAAGTATCTTGTTGTTGCATTTTTACCGAACCACAACTCATAAGGAGTTTTACTTTCATGCGTCCTCAACATACACCTATTTTGGATGTATACCGTAGTATGGACTACTTCTTTCCAAAATTTGTCTACTACTTTGCTCTCATTCAACATAGTTTATGTCATTTCCTGCACTATCATGTTCTTTCTTTCTACCACACCATTCTACTGAGGTGTCCTGGCTGCTGAAAACTGTCTCCTAATGCCATATTTTTCACAATACTCTGTGAAATCCTCTGAAATAAACTCTCCTCTATCTGAACTTAAACATTTAATCATTTTTTTATGTTTGATTCTCAACTTGGTTTTTGAAAACCTTGAACATCTCAAAAGATTTTGATTTATGTTTTAAAAATAGTACCCATGTCATCTTGGAATAGTCATCTATACACAACATAAAATATTTGTCACCGTTTATGCTTTGTGTTCTCATGGGTCCACATAAATCAATATGTACTAGTTCCAAAGGTTTTCTTGTGTAGTACTCTTTTGTTTTAAATGAGACTCTAGTTTGCTTCCCCTTTTGACATGAAGCACAAATGCTATTTGATGGTTTGCCAATGGTGGGAATATCTCTCACTATTTTCTTTGATCTAATTTTTACTAGATTGTGAAAACTGATATGACCGAGCCTCTTGTGCCACAACCAATTCTCTTCTTCCTATCCAATCAAGCAAGCTCCTTCTGAAGTCTCTGAGAGAGTGTACAGGTTGTCATGTGTCCTTGATCTAGTTGCTATCAACTTACCATTGTTTACCTTTCTAACTTCACAACCTTGCTTCTTAAAGATCACTTCATGACCTCTATCACAAATTTGACTTACGCTCAACAAGTTATGCTTCAGACCAACCACAAACAAGACTTCTTTTGACCTGATTTTTCCATCACTAATCTTAAGTAAACCTCTTCCAACTATCTTAGCTCCATCATTGTTTTCAAACTTTCTTGAACCACCTTCATATTGCTGCAACTTCTCAAATTTTTGTTTGTCACCTATCATATGACTGGAGCATCCACTATCAAGTATCCATGGTGTAGATTTATTCTGCGTTTTAAATGTCATATGTACGATCAAGGATTCCTTTTATTCCTTAGGTCATTCTTTTTCTTTCCACTCAGGTTTGATTACAATTTTGGGCTCTTGTTTTGGCTTTTCTTTTTCAGTAGCTTGTGCATATTTTTTGGGAAATTTTCTATTTTGTCTTATTCCATTTGGCTGAAATTTTCTTCTCTAAAATTGATTTCATGCAAATGTACTTCGACAATTTTTTGCAATATGACCAAAATTATGACAGTTATAACATTCTACTGCATAATCCATCAAAGGTGAAAAAGCATTTCTATTGGTAAAATTCCTTGGTCCTACATTATACTTGCAATCTGAGATCTTATGTCCATAACCATTGCATTTAAAACAGTAACCAAAAAAGAGATGATTGAACCTGGGTGGTGGTATTTGCCATGTTGTCATAGGAGCCATAAATCTTCTTCTTCTTTGATGTGTGACATTGGTGAAACCATCATTGTCAATTCTCCTTTCGTGCCTTGCATTATTGCTTTCCTTTGCATGATTCATTTTTGCTTTATCAACCTGTTTCTTCTCTTCATTCTTTGTGGATTCTTAATTTATGGCCTATGATCCATTTGACGATTCTCCTTCATCAAAACCCAAACCAAATTTGATGTCTGTAGTATTTTGGTTATTTATTATCTTATCCAGCTTCATAGAATTTTCTTCATGTTTGTGATAACAACTAATTTTTTGATTCATCTCTTCTACCTGCATTCTTAAACCAACAATCTCTTCTTCTAGCTTGCTGCAATAATCTATTTTCATGGTTATTTGCACTTCGATATCTTCAAATATTTTCTTGGATTCTTCTATTTGTACTTTGAAATTTGTTATGATTTCATTTGCATCCTCAAGATTTCTTAAAATTTTCTTATTATTTTTTTTGTTAGAATTAAAGTGCACTATGCCTCTATTTTGACACTTGTTAGTTTATATTGACACTTGTCAGTTTATCATATAGGCCTTTTGCCTATATATGTAACTCATTTGTATCAATAATATTATCCCATCAGTTTAAGTCCGAACATTTGGTATCAAAGCTCCAGGCTTTCTCTGGCCTTGTGAGCTTGAGGGGGGATTTCCCTCATGGAAATCCTCCCTCCCCCATGCCTCCCCTCATTTTTTTTCCCTTTCCCATTTTTTTTCTCCATTTTATTTTCAAACCAGGGAGTATGCTCTCCATCATTGATGGATCCGAAACCAAAAGTTTACAAAAGAGTAATGGCTGAAAAATTAGATTTATTCCTGCGGTTATAGATCTACTACGAGGCTCACAAAAAAAAAGTTCTCATGGCCCGTAAGCTATTGTCCGTTCCCAACTCAACCGCCTGGGCATCATAGCAACCTGGCATCATAGCAACCTGCCCACCCCCTCGAACATCGACGTCGTCACCAAGTGGCCACTACGTGCATTCGATTCCCAGGATCTTGCTCCAGTTTAATGGGGGTAGACTGGTGTCGCTGGTGCTAGTGCTCAATGGCTTTCCTCAGCCCCTCCTCGAAGGCACCCCCTCCTCCATATGGGGAATCATCACCGTTGTCTGATGCCGTGAGTGCCACAGGTCATAGAATCGAGTCGTCGGGTCCACGAACGCCATCGACAATCCTGAAAGAATACATTGAGCACATTCTTCATTCATATCTTATGCTTGCATCTACTCTCTTACACAGATGAGCTCTTCAATATGCAACCAAATAACTTCTGCGGATGTATGTGGATGTCGAAGGATCGATGTTTTTTTTAAAAAAATGTTTATTTTTTATGAGTATTTGTTTTACAGGTTTGAATAATTTTGTAAGCATTTAAATGAGTATTCTCTCTGCCCGAACGAAGCTTTACCCGACTGATATTTAAGCCACCATCTTTTGACTTCTCCCGACTTGTTGGATTCGATACAGAGCGAAAATGAGCGAACCAGATGCTCTCTTCTCCCTGCAAAACAATTTAAATCTGGGAGCTTACTAGGCTGCCATTAATGACAACGACGTCCATGATATCTCGGAGGAGGAATCCATCAAGAGGGACACCCTTGTTTATAGATCTTACACTGGCCTTCACAAATTAGACAAGGGAGAAGACCCAAAATTGCAAATCTGGTTTTGGGGGTTTGTTTTGCAGTTTGATGAAATTGATGATGGCCCACCCATAATCCTTCAAAGCACGCTGAAATCCATTTCAAGGATGTGGTGGTGGTTAAAGACAATTGAAGCAACTCTAAGTTTATATGGAGAAGCGACGGAGAATTAGGGCGATTAGATGCAGCATCAGTGACTGTTTGAAGATTCGCATGATCATGGTTGACTACAACACGCATAATTAATTGTTTTGCAAGCATGTGTCACCAAAATATTTGGCACGATCTGGTGGAAGAAGAATTTGATGGAAAAAGTATTTTATGGGCTACCAACAAAATTGTCATGTTTTTTCCCTTTGCCAAATTTTTTTTTTTTTTTAAGTTGCAAATTTATGCATGATGAGATATTTAATATGCCGATTGGAGGTGCTACTTTGCCATGAGAAGAAACCTGCATGCCGAGAAGAAGTTGACAGGTGGACAATTTGCTATGGAACATTGGAGTTGACATCTACAAGCCTTCTATTTCTGGCAGAAGGGATGGACAATCCCAGGAAACTGAGGGATGCTATGGCAAAATTTATCCGTCACTGTTCTAATTTGCTATGCGCTCTATGTGGAAGTGTTGTTAAACTATTGTTAAGCATTGTGTATAGATTTTTTATTTGGTGTTGAGATCATGCAAGGTAGGGCAAGTTGCTGTCGTCGGGGGATCATTTGCTTCCATGCAGAGTGAGTGAATTATGATGGCATCCATGACCGTTGGAAGGTGAATGAGATGCCGATGAAAATGAGAATGCCACTTGTTCAATTAGATTCTTTGTGCCCAATTTTTTTTAGAACGAGAGTTTGGGAGCACTGCTCGTCACTGCTCCATAAAGAGTTTGGTGCCATTTTTTGGCTGTTGATGAATACAATATAGATGACGGTAGCAAACTCTCTTGAATGCAACGACGTGGAAGATAACTAAAGTGATTGGCCCATTTTTTTTTATGGCCTTTTATAAAGTTTTTTTATAAATTTAATTGTGGTGGACCGTGCAAGAGAATTTATGTTGCGGCCGCCTTGAAGTATAGGGTTGGTGTCCCAGTATTTGGCTGCTCTCATTGCTAGAGATCATGCCCAATTTTGAATAGGTTTTATCTGGATCTCGCAGAGCATGCTTGTTGAAGTTTTTTTTGCCAGTGCGATGAAGATATTGAAGATATCATACTTGTTTCAAAGAAGTACTATTGTTTCAAAGAAGTACTATTGTTTCAAAGAAGTGCTATTCTGAAATGGATCGTCGAGCTCTCATTGAAGGGCGTAAATGGAAGTGTTGCTAAGCTGTGCAGGAGACAAAACTTTGACCACTACGATGGTGGAGCAACTCGTCGAGCGTGGCAGATTGAGGTGGTGCACCCTTGTTAAGAATGGCCATTGTTGAGTTTTTATTGTTACCGTCGATGAGGATTTTTTACCCTGAACAACATTTTCAAAGTGACGCAGACATGGTCGAGTATATTTTTCAGATTTGAGTTTGTGAAGGTAGTTGATCATGTTCAGTGTATCAAGTGCAATGAGATGTTTTTGGAGATGCTGAGGTCTGTGTTTTTCATCTATCTCGATAAAGTTGTTGACATTGTCGTGGGTGATCATTTCTCGGTGACCGAATGTTAACGGTCATCAATACAAAGCTAATGGCAATTCTAGCTACCCTCGCGTAGCCGTGCATGGCATTCATGAAGACCGACAAGTACGTCTGCTATGCCAACAGGAACAAGCATTACAACATATTTCCAGATCTGAGCATATTGATCACCAGGTGCCTTTATTTTATGGAGGATGTTTTTTTATAGATGGGCCACTTGATTAATTTTTTCAGAAGTACCTTGTTACTTGATTGATTTTTTTCATGAGCTACATGTTTGTTTTCTCTTTAAGGAGCATTTTTTTTTTATAAAACTGGGAAGGCATATTTTTTTTAAGTGGAAGGGACTGCTTTAAATCTCATTTGTAAGGGGAAAAATTTGTGAAGTCTTTTTTTTATGTCGCTATTGAGCGATGTTTTCTGCCTGAAGATGCTGCTATTTTTTTCAGCAAATGAAGGCCCTATTGAAATCAAAATATAGGGGTATTTATAGTTGTTGGAAAAGTTTTTTCGTGACAGACATATTGATAGTGTCCATTTGTAATTATGAGGCTATTTCAATTGATTTTTTTAGCCTCAAAGTTTTTTTTACCTTGGAGTGCATTCTCGGTTGTACTCGACACTCCCAAGGCACTTGTAAGTGAACCTAGTATCTAGTATTCTCCTCTTTTTACTTGGTGGATGTAGCGGATGGTTACCCATGCATTTCGGTAAGATGAGGTGACTACAATAAGGACACTTATTCTAGGGACTACAGACATAGACACCCTAGACTCTATCCAAGGTTTTTTTGGATCTACTTCTGAAGACTACAGACGAAGACACTTCAGAAGATTCTCTTATTTTCTTCTTCTCCTCCATATTTGGCTTCTATGGCTCATTTTATTGTATTGAGTGCATTTTTAGCAAAGACCGACACTCTTATATGGCTCGTATTTCCTTTGTATTAAGGTGCATTTTTTGCAGAGACCGACACCTTATAGATTGAGTTCACCATGATAAGGGATTTGATATTCATGGTGAATCTAGTCAGTGACCTACGAGAGGCAACATCCTCTGAGGATGACCTATAGAGGCAACAGACCCAGAAGTGGCTGACCCTGAGGCACCCATGATGACCCTAAGGCACTTAGACGGCTGACCCAGTGGCAACAGACCCATGGAAGTGGCTGACCCTGAGGCAACAGATCGAGATGTATACACAGTGAATCTAGCATTATTCATAATTGGAGAGCCAAGCGCAAAGAGCATGAGCCTAGACCAAATCATCAATAAGAGAGGATTATAGCTTATTTTAGAGAAGTCAACATTAAGGGGGAATGTTACCTAATGTTGACTTTTTTTGTTTCTTCTTTAGTTAGGATAGTGTACTTTAAGGGGGAATGTTAGAATTAAAGTGCACTATGCCTCTATTTTGACACTTTTCAGTTTATATTGACACTTGTCAGTTTATCATATAATCCTTCTGCCTATATATGTAACTCATTTGTATCAATAATATTATCCCATCAGTTTAAGTCCCAATATTTTCTTTCTATCTTCAATTCATCTAGATCTACAATTATTTCTTCTTCCAAATTCACTTCTACATCAATTTCTTCTTCATCACATTCTTGTTCTTTTTTTGGTTTTTCTTCTTTGAGTGCCATGAAAAGAGCTTCACCTATTTTCTTTTCAGAATCCTCACTGGAGCTATCTTCTGATGAACTGACATTCTTGGAGATGAAAGTTTTCTTCTTGAAGTTACCTTTTCTGAAACTTGTTATTTTCTTTCGGTCACTTCTTTCTTCGTGCGATCCTTCATCACTTTTGTTCTTATCATTAAGTGGAAATTTAGATGCAAAATGCCCAATGCCTTCACATTTGAAACATTTAAATGGTAAATTTCCTCTGTACTTTTCTTTTTCCCTTTTTAGTTTTTGAAAAAATTTTGCTTCCATTTCATTTGATGTCTCTTCTTCCTCGGATTCTTGTTTTGGTTTCATATTTTTATGGGCTTTAAAAGTAGCTTCTCTATCTGTGGGTTTAGATTTTCCTATTCTCATCTCATATGCAGTCAAAGAACCATGCATCTCATTCATACTAAAAGAATTTAGATCTTTAGCTTCTTCTATAGTTGAAACTTTAGAATCAAATCTTTGGGGAAGGGATCTTAATACCTTTTTTACGATGACAAAATATTTGATTTTCGTATTGAGTCCTCTAATCGCATTAATGACTTCATTAACTCTTAGCATATATGCCTCTATATTCTCATCGTCATTCATCTTTAATACTTCGAACTAAGCTCAATGTGTTTGTAACTTGGCCTCCTTGATCTTAACGTCTCCTTCATGAATGCTCTTCAGTTTGTCCCATATTTCCTTTGATGTTTTACAACCCATAATCTTTACCAGTTCATTGTCCACTAATCCACACATGATAGCATTCTTTGCTTTTGAGTCATTCTCAAACAGTTTCTTATCGACAGCATCGGTTGGAGAAGTTGTGGGTATTGTGTATCCACTATCTACTGAATCCCAAATGTTGTATACCAAAGCACAAAGATATGTTTACATCCTGAGTCTCCAAAATGCGTAATTAGTTCCATCAAATAATGGTGCTTTGTTTGATGAGAAGCCTTCACCACCTACCATTGTGTCACTTCCAAGATCACCCTAGCCGGTTCAGCCTATTCAAGAACCTCGCTCTGATACCAATTGTTAGTATCACAATGAAACTGAGAGGGGGGTGAATCAGTGTAGCTATTTAAAACTTAAATATTCAACACTCAAAGCCAAAACAATGAAAACATAAAACCAAATAAAGCAAGTATAATAAGAGAACATCACACAACATAAGATGTACCAAGGTTCATCGATTTGGCTACATCCTCAAAAATGACTGTTTAGACTCCCAGCAAAATTTAACCTTTATAAAGCATCAACTTTACAATCAATTTACCATAACCCACTAGAAGGAGCACCAACCCCTGATTTATCTACACCAACAAAAAGGAGCACCAACCCCTAATTTATCTACATCAACAGAAAGGAGCACCAACCCCTTTACCAAGCACCCACTTGATTTTCATATTGATAATAAAATGACATAGATGAATGTCTTCATTGAAACCATAACCCTTTATGGTCTATAAGCTCAAAATCTAAAACTTTCTATTTCACCCAATATAACATCCCTCTCTCTACATTACTCAGAATTTGAATCTTCTCTTATAAAAAAAACTGATTGTTCTCTTAGCTCATTCTGCCAATTGCTAAACGCTTTCTGGGTATTGTGTAGAACTTTGTCTGTGAACTCCTCTCAAAATTTCAGCCAAAATGGATATCATATGAGAAACTTATGCCCAAAATTTTGACGTGATTTTTTTCACCACTCTCCAAAAATCACGGATTTTCACTCTTTATCTTTCTCCACACATACTTCTCTCTTCACAAAAGAAAGTCCCCACATTTCAATAAAATACCTTGTCACTTAAAAATCACACACTTGAATTCTTTTTCCCTTTTCAATTTTAAAAAGAATTTTTTTAATAAAGCTTCTTATAACAATATAACTTTCTTTTTTTTATTTTGAGAAGGCATTTCGTCAAACAGGTCACATGCAAAGAATTGACACCTTACTCATTCTCTTACTTCGGATCCAATTGATAAATCAAACTAAAAACTAAAGATACTCTATTTGATGCCTTGAAGGTGTAACAACATTGAAACCGAAACTCTGGTGACTCTGCAAGGTCGAAACGACCAACTAAAGGATTTTGCACAAGTGGAACAAATTGACATAAAAGTGACCTGTACCATTTTTGTAACAATATTAACTCTCACCTCGTAACTCTATTTTCTCTAAAATTTGAAACATAGAATCTCTGCAATTTTTACTACACCCAGTCCGAATCTCACTACATAAATACTTACGGTTCGCCTGTACCACCTCCACGAAAATTGTTGCTGACACACTTTTTCCAAAAAGAACATTTTTGTGACAGTCTTGCAATGCTTGTAACATTCGCCTCATTTATCCGTTTTGATGTAAAATTGGAACACATGTTATTTAAGATAAATTCCACCTCTAGTTTGAATTTTTCTATCAAATTCTTCTTGGTTTGCTTGCAGTGCTTTTGACAAAACTGCCCTTTTTTGGCTTGTACAACCACTTGCCAAATCATCCGCCAAGATACCAAAAATGTCACCGATCAATCCAAACACTGTGTTGAAACCTCCAACATTGTTCTAGACTATTTCTTGACATTATGGCATGTTCCAAACTGATCCATCCTGTCCAATTGCGCCCGTGATAACTTTTGTAATTTTTTAACAACTTCGTGATGATTTTTTCAACTTTTGCAAATTTGCACGAACAACTTGTAACAACTTCAACCAAACATCAAAAACATCCTCATAAGCATTGAAAATAATTGTACATACTCTGAACAACCTCTAATCAACTGTCCACTGCATAAACCTATCCATCTGAGTGTGTTGACAACAATGACAATACTATCGTTGCACCTTGCTTAACAGGTAGGAGATGCAAAACTCCTTTATCTTGGGATAACCCATAGAATTGGGTTGTCATCAGATCATATGTAATCAAAGATATGGAGGAGTAACTTAGGATAATTATGCAAAGGCTAAAGGAAGCCATTGATCATCAAAAGAGCTACATTGATCTGAAGTATTCACCCAAATAATTCTCTATAGGAGATAGAGTTTTTCTAAGAGTCAAACCAATGAAGAGTGCCATCAAGTCTACTAAGTTGGATCCTCATTTTATTGGGCCTTTTGATATCATTGAAAATATCAGTTTGGTGGCTTACAGACTTGCCTTACCACCCAACCTGTCAAATATCCATGACTCTTTCCACATATCCCTACTTAGGAAGTATATTGCTAATCCTAATCATGTATGGGATGTTTCAAAATTATAGGTGATATATCCATCAACCATTAAAGTGAGGCCAATAAGGATTTTGGAGTTTCATTCCAAAGCAATGAGGAAATGAACTCTAGAACAATGCAAGGTCCAATGGGACCATTTTTCAGAGAAAAATGCCACTTGGGAAAAAATGGATGAAATGAAAAGATATTTTCTTTATTTATTTGAATAATGATGAAATGTAATATTGAGCAGGAAACACATCAAACTATATTTATTTCAAGAGGAGAGTATGTCATAACCCTCCTTGACAGTACTAAACCTTTATGTTTGGACTATGTATTGTGAATGATGGATAATGCTTAGTTTTATAGTTACATGCTTTGATATTGTATCCATTTACAAATAAGAATATGGTACTACTGATGTGTTGCTTGGTTGCAGGATCATGTGCTCTCGTAGGTGGATAAGAGTATTGGCCATAGGGATACGAGAGACCATATTGAAGGGGAAATGATGACCAAACAACTCAAGGTAACATGAATGAATACCCTCTTTCATGTAGGTGCATAACTGATATGTTTGTTCTCATGTTTGTACCCTAGGGCAAGGAAAGTTGCTTGCAATGAGCCTCCTTAACATGAGTCAATGATGGTTGTGATATATTTTAAATAAGGAGCCACTCATTTAAGGATAAAAAAAGGTATGAACAATGAGAGAGTATTTTTTTTCTCTTGATTTTGGTGATTGTGTTGCTTGGTCTTCTCATTTGATTAGTTAGTTTGATCAAAATAAATATTAATTTAATCCTAATGTTAGATTGTATTATTAATCAGTAGAATGATTAATGTTAATATTGTCTAATGTTAGTATTAAATATTGGAAATAATTAATATATTGATATTAGTTTCATTCTTAATTTATTGAAGTGATTAATGTTGGTTAAATCAATTAATCATTGGTATTGCAATTTGAATTATCTAATGTTTAAGCTTGTGTTAGTCCTATAAATAAAATAAAATATTTATCTGCTTAGACTATGGTATTGCTTTCTCTTTCAGGTCTCATTTCTTCAACATTGAAGTGTTGGGCCACCTTGCTTTCGTGAAGTAGTGGTGCAATGAATGCCTTGATGGACAAAGGTGGTGCCACCTTTTTACGTTGTTAATCCTTCACTCTGGTTGCATTAAGGAATGTTGAGTATGGTGTCATGGGAGAAGAGTAACCACATTTGATTGTCACTCATATCTAGTTAGTAGCTTGCACTGTTCCACGAATGGGCTTTTAAAATAAGGGCTTGTTTTTTGTAAGGAAGATGCCAAAATTGAGAAGTAGAGGGTTGCATGTGTAGCATGGCTGGTAGCTTGGAATGAGAAGGGACTTAGATGAACAATCATATCAATTCACTTGCTGGCTAGCACTAGGTAATGTGCTCAATCGATGGAAATGTGTTTTTGGTTTTATGTTTGATCTTACCTTAACTTCTCTTGCTTTTGGTTTGCTCAATGATGTTTTCCAAGCATACTTTGTTGTGTTTGTTTTCTCTCTTAGCTGGTTTTGAGGGGGGTTTACCCTGAGATTATTCGAGTACTTTTACCTTTAGAAATATTTTCTCTGAGTAGTAAAGGAATGTTTGGATATGGGTGATAATGGAATGATTACCCATGTGTTCACCTCTTGGTATTTTTAGCTCTTTTCCTTGCCATCTGACCCTACTGCAACTTTTTTCTCTATATTTAAATCAAGTGCTAGGTAATAAAGTTTTGTTACCCCTATTTTTCCACTCCTTTAGCGATTTCTTATTTATGTTTTTTGAATTTTGATTGATGCTATGCTAATATTTTTCCCTTCTTCTTTCATGGCAATGCAACCCTTGCTTGTAGGTACAATAGCATCCGAGAGGTACTGTGTGTCTTCTTGATGTTTTACATGAACCATAGATACATGTGATCTTGTGTAGTTGCACTCATGGAGATGCACAACTTTGATTTATCTTTGGGTAAGAAATATAGTGCTTCGATCCAGGTTTCAACCTTTTTTTGTTATCTTTAGCTTAAATATTTTTGTTAGATTACTTAGATTTAGCTTGGAAATGAACTCATGCATTATAAACTTAGATTTTAATTACATGGTGTATTGGAAATGAACCCATGCATTATAACCTTATATTTTAATTAATCTAATGGTAGTATTGGAAATGAACCCATGCATTTATAACCTTAGATTTTAATTAATGTAAAGGTAGCTTGGAAATGAACCCATGCATTATAACCTTAGATTTTAATTAATCTAAAGGTAGCTTGGAAATGAACCCATGCATTATAACCTTATATTTTAATTAATCTAAAGGTAACTTGGAAATGAACCCATGCATTTATAACCTTAGATTTTAATTAATCTAAAAGTATCTTGGAAATGAACCCATGTATTATAACCTTAGATTATAATTAATCTAAAGGTATCTTGGAATTGAACCCATTCATAAATAACCTTCAATTTTAATTAATCTAATGGTAGTTTGGAAATGAACCCATGCATTATAACCTTGGATTTTAATTAATCTATTGGTAGTTTTGGAAAAGAACTCATATACTATAGCCTTGGATTATCGATTAATCTAATGGTAGTATAGCTTGGAAAAGAACCCACATGTTGTATCTTATAAAGAAGTATAGACTTCTTTTGTGTTTGCTATGATGAATGAATTGATGTTTAAGGCATTTGATATTGGTAAAAATATCTTAGAAAGGAGTATGGACTTCTTTGTGTTTTCTGTGATGAATGAATTGATGTTTGAATAATTTGATATTTGGAAAAATATATTAGAAAGATGTATGAGATTTTTTTTTATTATTATGATGAATGAATTGATGTTTAAATAAGTTTATATTTGGAAAAAATATCTTAGAAAAAAGTGTGGGCTTCTATTGTGTTTGTTATGGTGAATGAATTTACGTTTACAGAATTTGATATTTGCAAAAAATATCATAGGAAGAAGTTTGGGCTTCTTATGTGAATGTTGTATGAAATATGGTTAGATATTGTGGAAAATATCTTGGAAATGAAGTATGGCTTATTTTGTGTTTGTTTGCTTAAGAAAATTGATATTTGTGGAAAATATCTAGGAAAGAAGTATGGGCTTCTTTTGTATGTGTTTGAATCTTATAGATTGCATTCATACCTGCATATGAGTTATTCTGATCCCCACATTCCATTCAAACATTGTGGAGGCCAAATAAAGGAGATGCTCAGACCATGCAAATAATTATCCTCAAATGCTTTTGTTGAATTATTTAAGTTGCTCTTGGAAAATGATGATTTATTGTACTAGAAACAAAGACTAATCTAATGTAATATTGATCATTGGTTGAATTATTATATGGTGTTATGATGATATTTGGTCTTATAGATCCTGGCAATGTTATTGTTTAATCTAGATGGAAATGATTTATTTATTATTGCAAGTGTATGGTAATTGGTTTACCCTTAGCTCGGTGAAGCTTTGTTTTGATGCTTGTTTTTTGAGAGAGAGAGAGAGTTACTTTGGACCTAGAGAATCTATGGAAAGGTTCTCTAAAATTAATCCTTGTCCAAACTCTCCTTCTAGACCTAGGTGGTTGTAGGCTAGCAACACCTAGTTTTTCCTGTGTCCATGGGGAATTCAATCACGCGGAGTGATTGGTGCTTGAGGGCCCATCATGAAGATGGGAAGGCAAGCATGAAGTTTAAGAGATCACCGTGGAGGTGCAGTTAAACTAGACTTAGACATTACACCTGTTGGATCTAGTCTAGATTGAATTATGATTGGAAGTAGGAATTGGCATTCCCTCTTGCTTTAAATATTAAGAAGGGATAATCCCAAAATTGGGGTTAAGAGGTTTGCATATGTGGATAATGTTAGAAATGTGGGGATACCCTATGTAAGTGACCTCTATACCATAAAAGTACTCAAGGTTAACCCCAATTTTTCTTATGGGAGTTTGGCCTCTCCTGTCCACTCAGTTGATGTCTGTAGCATCTTAAACTTGAATGTGGCATGTCTAGCTAGCTAAATAATATCCATGGATACTATTGTGAACCTTGTTAGTTGTTCCTTTAAAAAGTAAAAATATCTCTCTAAGTGGATAGCTCTTGGGAATTTTATAGTGGTCTCTGTCCATTGGGCATGGAGTCAAAGGCTCTCTCCCCCCGGGTGCCATAAGAGTCATATGCTTTCTCCTTTTATTGTAGTTTTAAGGGAAAAAAATTCCACCCTTACAAAACCAAAGCTCTTAATCAATCCCCTTACTACAAGTGGACTAGTACCAAGAGTGTTTGATTTATTTGATGCATCTTACCTTGTACTAGTGGTGACTCCTTATCTACTTTTGGTCTCCTTAGAACCTATTCTCCACCACCAACTTATATTCTCTATCTCCTTTGAGCTATTTATGGTGGAAGGGCATGCTTCTTGTAACTACTAGGTGTCCTCACTTACTTGTTTAGGTACCTTAGATGGAGTGGACTCCACTACCTCTACCATATTTGGGCCTATCAAACAATTGATTTGGCTCTACAACCATATGTGTTTCTACTTCTACCTCCTTGTTTTCTTTCCTTCCATTCTAGATTGTTGTAACTTAGTTTGGACCAACAAGTTGATGAGTGAGAGAGGATTAAGAGGTGATAGGATGGATACCTAGAGCAGGTTGCTCTCTATCCCTAAAACCATCCATGAATAGTGCAACAAGTTGATCCCATTCATAGATCTACTATGGAGGAGAAATTCATACCCTTCATGAGCTTTCCCTCTAAATTATTCCATGACCATCCTCAAAGCTATGTTTTGCTTATTGATAGTGTGTATTTGGAAGAAGCAAACTATAATCGTATATGCATCAACGGGTTTGACAATCCTTTGTTGTAGCATTGCATAGTTTCAAGTGTCAACATTGAAATGAATTCCCATGCATCCAATAGAATAGGAGGCCACAAGGGATTTCTTTTACTCCATGTGGCAAAAATTATAAAGTGTGAGCCATGTTTAGGAATATGGAATAGCTAGAAGAATACCATGATCTTTTGGGTCCTTTTATTGGAGTAGATTTTTCAGGTGAATGTAGTTGGTGCTCTAAAAGTAGATAGAGTAAGGCCTTCATCAAAACCTCAATCTAGTGTTCTTATATATGGATTCTTTTGTGTCTTCTTCTTTAAGCAGAGTCTCTAGGTTAGGGGTGTTTATTATATGGAGGTTCCCAATGTAACCTTAACCTATGATGGTGATTTCTCTTAAGTCCTTTTTTAGTGGAGTCACCAAGTGAATCTTTAGAGTGTTTAAGTAAGTTGATAACCACAACCTTCATTGAAACCATGGCCTCACTTCTTATCAAGAGATGGATTTTGTTGTTTGTGTCCTAGCTAGCATGCTAATTTAAATTTTTGAGGGCTTAAAACGATCCTTGCACCCTGGGTTCTATGATCCCCCATGGTTGTGATTGCTCTTGCCTCTCTAAGAGGGTGTGTTTTGTGCCCTATACCTCATACGAGATACCAATATTAGGAATTCTGAGGAGCATGGGATACGACTCCTCTAGATGATATCCAATATTTTTTTACCAAGGCTAACTCCTTATCTAGATGAGATCTTTTAGCACTAGTCTTCCCTCCCTACTCTAGCCTACTATGTTGGGTTTATTTTTTATAGAAAATGGAAAATAAGGGAAAGTAATAAAATAAAGTAGTACATCTAATTAGCTTATCTAACCTATTTATGGGTGGTTATTTGCCAAATATTTGATAGACTCTCCATGCCATGTCAGGTTTAAGTGAACACATGCATAACAACCAACAGTGCATGAGGAACACAAGTCCCTCCAAACATGACTAAAAATAAAACATCCACATGACAACTAGGATAGGGATTTCATAAATAGTCATAGTTTCCTATTTGTGTGAACTCTAAGTTACATACATGTAGAGAGAAGAGGTTTAAAAACTAATTATATAATAATGCATGGATCGAGCTAGAATGAGACACAAGAGAGAATGAAGGAAAACACCTCGATAGGAATGGATGTATTTTAATGATTTACAATGGGAATAATATATATATAGATAATCTTCAAAGTTCTTCCCTCAAAAATCAAAATTCCTGCTCGAGGTCTCATCATCCATAGTAGATATCTATAGTGATTAGACATTGATATATTTAAACATTAATGCTTGATTAGGTTCATGGTTGCTCCTCTAGAGATATCATGATGATATTTTAAATGTTATATTTTTCTTATAGAGAGGATCATACACACATGGAGTCATATAACTTAGTACTCTATGCAGGGTTTAGGGCTATAGTCCTAGTTGGTCATGGGAGTTGGTAGACCTCCATGCATGGGTTTGATGGAAAGGGATCTTGAAGCAAAACTTGGTGTCCTAAATGTTTGGAGCCTAAGTGGTAAAAAATTTGACTATATTTAAGATGTATGTTTCCTTTTATCTTTTGTCCAACATCCTAATTTTCTATGCTTGATATAGTCAATGTATCTTGCCACTAACTTTGATGTTTTAGTTATTACCTTAGCATGTGATTATCATATGTTTATGTTAGGAGGATGTACCTAGGTTGTATTTTATTTTGGTTGCATATATTCACTATTTTAGGCCTTCACCATAACTCTGATTGTATCTTCTTTATAGTTAGCTTTAATCAGATAAGTTTGGTTATCAATCTTACATACTTGTAGCTACATCTTTTTTAATCCAGTCATCTTGATCACCATTTGAGTTCTTCATTCAAAACTATCCAAAGTACTTACTCCTCTATAATATAGTGAGAATTCACTACAATTCTATCATCTTATAGGGGATCCTTAACTTGATGAGGATAAGGAACCCAAATAGTCATTGCCTTATCCATTAGGTGTGGAGTCAAAATTAGGGCATAAGGAGGAAAGGAAGTAGAGGTGGGAATTTTATTAGCCGATCTCTACCTTTGCTACTTCAAAATTAGGATAACCTATACATGGTAGTAGTTGTTTGCAACAAAAATAAATTATAGTACAAGGGTTATGGGTGGCCTTTATCCATTGGGCGTGGAGTCAAAATATCCTCTCCCCCTAGGTGCCATCAAATACGTCTCTTTTTTCTTCCAGTTCAAATGGAAACAATTATCTACCCTTATGGAACTAGGGCTCTTGAGTAGCCCCCTTGCTACAAGTGGACTAGTACCAAGGGTGTTTGATTTCTTTGATGCAACCTGCTCGATACTAGTGGTGACTCTTCTACTTCTATTCTCCTCAAAACCTATTCTCCACCACCAAATCAAATTTTTTGTCTCCTTTGGGCTACTAGTGGTGGAGGGGTATGCTTCTTGGACCTATTGGATACCCTTGCTTGCTTGTTTGGGCTCCTTAGAGGTAGTGGAATCCACTACTTATGCTATATTTGGGCCTATCAGGTAGCTCATTTGGCTTTGCGATCTATTATGTGCTTCTCATTCCATTTTCTCGTACACTTCTTCTTACTTCTAGATTATTGTAACTTGATTTAGGGTAGCAAGTTGTTGAGTGAGAGAGGGCTAAGGAGTGATAGGCTAGATAGCTATAGGAGATTTCTCACTCTCCCTAAACCCATCCATGAATATGGCAACAAATTGATCCTATTCATAGATCGAGTGCAGGGGGAGAGAGTCATTCCCTTTGAGAGCTTTCCCTCTAAATAATGTTGTTGGAGAATATTACATTATTTGGTACATGCTAATGTACCCTCATGGTACATCTTATAAATATTATATTAGGGTTGTATCCTAGATTAGAGTGTGAGTGAAGAACACAAGCTTATACTGAGAGGGGGGGTGAACAGTATAAGACCTCTTTTTACTTTTTCCTTTATACTTCAAAATAGTAAAGCAATATACCCAAAGCAATATCAAAACAATGCACAATATCATCCACAAAGTGACACCAATTTTAACGTGGTTCACCCAGAATGCTTGGGCTACGTCCACAAAACTTTTCTCTAAAAGTTATCTCAAAGTTCTTTGGGAAACCTTCCCAATTACAATGTTTATGAGCCTCGGCCCAAAGGAGATACCTTCCCCCAATCTGAATTTATGAGCCTCTGCTCAAAGGAGATACCTTCCCCTAATCTAAATTTATGAGCCTCTGCTCAAAGGAGATACCTTCCCCTCTGCTTCGGAAATGATCCCTCAGAAGATCAACTGCCTCTACCTCTTGCCAGCACGTGGAACTCCTTTCCACCGAAGACCTCCTATCCTCAATGCTTAGCCTAAGAGACCTCTGCCTTCTATGATCACGTCCACAGCAGCTCAACAACCTGTACCAAACACAGTCAGTCGGTCTAGTACAAGTCTTCCTCTGTCTGTCAGATCTGTCCAACTCTTGAACAAATCAATCCTCTGCACACAAGCCTTCTCAAAGACTTGCCAAATCTGTCCTCGGGTTCTTCTCAAAGAACCAATGCACCTCTGTCCTCAAGTTCTCTGATAGAACTATCAAAACTCTACTCACAAGTCCTCTGCTAGGACCTGTCCAAATCTGCTCACAAGTCCCCACCGAAACCTGTCCAAAACCTGCTCACAAGTCCCCATCAGAACCTGTCCAAAACCTCAACAAGCTCACCAAGAAAAACTTGCTTAGCATGAACCCACAAAGAGAATTTTTAGAGACCCAATGTGATTCATAAACCTCATAGAAGCATAAAGAGAATTGTTAGAGACTCAATATGTTCTATACTTAACTCCCAATCTCAATCTCAAATCTCATAGAAACATAAAGAGAATTGTTAGAGACCCAATATGTTCTATACTTAACTCCCAATATCAATCTCAACTCAATCTCAATCTCAAAAGAATAAGATAGATGTAGTATGCTTTTCTCAAGAATATGAAACACAACCCAACAATTGCCAACCATGCAATATCTCATATAACAATGATACTCATATTCTTTTTACCAACAATTAGGGTTTCAACAACAATGCTCATCAAACAAGGTTTAGTCAACCAACACCATTCAACTCAACATCAACCTTGAAGCATTCAACCAATCATCACAAGAAAAGGAAACAAGTAGAAATCCTTTTCCCTCCAAGGATATTTGAACAAAACAGACCACCAACACAATATCACCAAATGCAAAGAATAACTTGCTCAAATCAACTCAATGGAGTAAGCCCAATATCATGTATCAAGTAAAGCACTAACTTGATCAAAACAACCTCTATGGAAGCAACTCAACCATCAATATCAAAACAGCCAACTAAGGGTTTCATCATCTCAATGCAAGTAGCAAGACTTACTAACATAAACCCTAGTGCAAAAAATGCTTCCTCTTCCTCAACCAGAATTATGCATTCACCCAAAAACTCATCAATGATTTTAATGCATAAACAATCTTCAATATCCAAAAAATAGGATTTACACCAAAAATACCTAGTAGACAACCTTTTCACTCCAAACTCAATTTCAGAAAATATACCATCAACAATATACATGGAAGAAGTTGCCCATACCTTTACTTTGATGAAGAAGGAGAACTCAAAATCTGTCACAACACTAACTCTCAATTTGCCACCAATTAGAGTTAGCAACTATACAACAATATACAATAATAAAGATCCAAATTAACACCTTATTTCTCCAACTTAATAAAAACCACCAGAAGTATAATATACATACAAAGTAAAACCTCTTTACACCTTATTACTCCACATAAACATTAAGCATCAATAAAACAATGTCAAAGCAAATATGATAACTTAACCTTATACCTCCAATGCATTCACAACCACTATCCTTTGCACACCGTGACCAAAAGAAAATTACCCATGAAGAGAATCGAACTCGGCACCTCTGCCTTCTAGCGCCTTCGCTAAAATGCCACCGTCATTGGGTCACAAGTGCCCAATGAAGAAATACAGTGTTGCCCTATATTTTATCTTCCTTTGACGCCAAGAATCTGGAAAACGTAAATGTCTTCCTCAAGCCACATGCAAACTGGTGAGCGCTGTCCAAAACGTAACTTACTGGGCAACATAAATAATCATCCACACAGTGCAAACAGAAAACTGTTATCCTTCGTGCAATCCAATCAATCGTAGGTGAAAGCAAACTGCCGGATGTCAAAGCGCAAACTGAAAACGTAATTCGAGTGCAGTCCCAACAATTGTAGGTGAAGCGCAATCTATCGGATGTCAAAGCGCAAACTAAAAATGCAAGAAATTACTTGGGCAACTCAATATCGATAATCAACTCTCAATGAAATACAACGCTTTCTCGAAGATCACAGAGCTACGATTTTCATTACTCGGAGTTACAATCACTTTAGAAAATCATCCCCACTTATATAGCCATTTCTCCTTAACTGTTTGACGTCGGTGCTCCTCCAACGATGGCAACACATCGACGAAAGAAATCTTTTTTCTCCGTCGCTTAAGGGTTGAAAGACCCTTTAATAATAATTAAAATAATAATTATTATTATTTTATTAATAATAAATTAAACTTAGACCCTTGTCAAAGGTTTGAGTTAATTTAATTATTAATAATAAACATGGACCTTCAAGGTTTTTCAAGAAGTAAAAACCTTTGCATTAAGTTAAGCTTGGTTTTAATAAAAACCCTTAATGAGTCCAAATGGTTTTAAGAAAAACCTTTAACCTTGTCACCATGGTTTTAATAAAAACCCTTTAACATTATGAAGCTTCTCAAGATATTTTTGACATCACACTCTTTTTGATATCAACACAAAAATGCCTTTTGACATCAATGACAACTTATACACTTGAGCAAAGGCAATGTACCCAAAGTACCCAAAATTGCCAACAATCTCCCCCTTTGTCATTGATGGCAAACCTTTACTGAAAACACTTCTCAAGAGCCAAAACTGAAACCAACTGTGCTAACAATTGACCAACTGTGCCCATAGCTGAGAATCTTCCTTTGAAGTTTTGCTCCCCCGACTTGAAGCTTTCCTCTTCACTTTGAAGCTCTCCCCCTTACTCATATCTCTCCCCCTTTGTCATCAATGGCAAAGGGCCACCTTTGGGGCTCGGGACTAAGAAGGAGCCTCTTAGCTTAGTCCCTCCCCCACCTCTCGATGAGGTGATTAATTCTGGGGTGGGAGTAAAACTCCCATTAGGCATTGATCATCATCAGCGTCTATAACTTCCTTGTCGGGCCTTCTCTTGAACTCTTTGTCCATATTCCTATTCCTGTTTCTATCACTATTCCTGTCCTTGTTCTCATCCCTGTTCTTATCCATGCCTTGATCCTTGGACCTGTTCATACCATTGTTCCTATTCCTGTACCTTGGAATTTCAGCTCTACACTGTCTAGTTGTGTGACCTTCATTGTTGCACTTATAACAAGTAACAATGTTATTTCTTTTAGGCATACCTATTCTTTGAATCCACCAATTCTGACCAAACCTGTTCTGACCAAACCTATTCTGACCAAACCTGTTCTGACCAAACCTATTACCAAACCTATTCTGACCAAACCTATTCTGACCAAACCTGTTCTGATCAAACCTGTTCCTATTATTTGCCTTGCAATAAACTGCCTTGTGCCCAAACTATTGACAAGAGTAGCAATACCCTTGAAAGTAACTAGCACTTCTGAAACTGTCATTTACCTTCTTCACTTGAGCCATGCAATGTGAAGCTATGTGACCAAACCTGTGACAAGCAAAACATCTGCCTTGAAACTTTCCTTTATTTGACCTCTTAGGCTCTGAAAACTTCTTCTTCTCATTCTGAATTCTATTTTCTATTTCTGTGCATCTATCATTCAAGGACTCATGATCTGAAATACTTTCCTCATCAGAACTCTCTTCCTTTTGGAGTCTCTTACTAGACTCTCCAACTTGTTCCTTGTGAGGCTTAACAAAACCAAGGCCTATTTTATCTGTTGTCTTTCTTTGACCTTTGATGAGTGACTTAACCTTTTTGGAGCTATCTTGAAACCTGTGAAGCTTATCCTTGTACTCTTTAGTTTCCTCTTTCAAAGAAGCCATTTTCTGTTCTAACTCACTATACTCAAGAACCTTAGATTCTAACTCATCCTTGAGTTCTTGTGTCTTAGCTATAGAGAAGTCAAGACTTTCTATAAGATCATCTCTCTCCATACAACATTCATCTAACTTATCCTTGAGTCTAGCATTCTTCTTTCTTTCCTTTTTCAAAGCACTAAGAGCACTAATAAGTTCACCTTTAAGATCTACTTCTCCTTCCTCTATATGTTTGCTTTTTGAATCATCAAAGCCTTTTTCAGATTTCTTATCACTAGAGGTGCTACCCTTTTCAAAAACCATACATGCATCTTCCTTATAGTTTTCTGAAGCATCCTCATACATACTAGAAACCAAATCATTATTTGTGCAATCATCCTCAAGGTGACCAAAATTTCCACATCTAAGACATTTCATGATAATGAATCTATGTTTTGGTTCTTCCTCTTTTTCTGATATGAACAACATCTCATTTTCATTATCACTTGAAGAACTTTCACTATCACTACTAGAACACTTACTTGCCTTGTCTAGGTAGAAACTCTTCTTGTGCTTGTGAGAGTACCTCTTTCCTTGATTGCTTTGCTCATCTTTGTTTTTCCTGTGATGCTTGTGCTTTTCAGAATCCTTGCTCTTACAATCCTGTTTATCTTCATCACTTTCATCCTTGGCAATAGTACAGTTAGTAGCATAATGACCAAACTTTCCACAATTGAAACATCTTACATTTTTCATACTTTTGTGCTTTCTAGAGAACTTGCCTTTCTTGTTGTAATATGCCTCTTCATCACTAGAAGACTCATCACTCTCTTGAAGTTGTTTACCCTTGGATTTCTTGGTAGCCTTGAAAGCTGCCTCTTTCTTGACATCAACCTTCACTTGAGTTCTCAACTCAAATGCTGCAAGTATACTATGGAGCTCATCCTTTTTCAACTTATCCAAATCTTTAGCTTCCTCAATAGCAGAAATATTTTCACTAAATCTATTAGGAAGAGATCTTAAAATCTTATCACAAACATCATTTTCAGCAAGCTCAAGACCTAAGTCTTTCATGGAGTTAACAACCTCATCCATACGAAGCATGTAGTCACTAATATTTTCATCATCATTCATCTTGAGTTGTTCAAACATACCTTTGAAGTGTCTCAACTTGGCCTTTCCGACATTTGTATCACCTGTATGAACCACCTTCAACTGATTCCACATTTCACTAGTTGTCTTGCAGTGAATCACTTTGGTGAGATCTGCTTTCTGTAAGCCTTTCAGGATTGCATTCATTGCTTTTGAATTGTTGTGATGTAGGAGCCTTTCTTCTTTAGTATTAGGACCATGTTCAGGAATAGTGTACTCATCTTCAATCACTTCCCAAACCTCATTCCCAAGTGCCATTAGATGAACCTTCATCCTTGCACTCCAAAGACCAAAATCTGACCCATCAAGAATAGGTGCTACATTGCCAATTGAATGATCCATTGTGTTCTTTACTAGCTTTTCCTTCAAGCTGTTAAACTTTTCGAAGGCACCCGCTCTGATACCAATTGAAGAACACAAGCTTATACTTGAGAGGGGGGTGAACAGTATAAGACCTCTTTTTACTTTTTCCTTTATACTTCAAAATAGTAAAGCAATATACCCAAAGCAATATCAAAACAATGCACAATATCATCCACAAAGTGACACCAATTTTAACGTGGTTCACCTAAAATGCCTAGGCTACGTCCACAAAACTTTTCTCTAAAAGTTATCTCAAAGTTCTTTGGGAAACCTTCCCAATTACAATGTTTATGAGCCTCGGCCCAAAGGAGATACCTTCCCCCAATATAAATTTATGAGCCTCTGCTCAAAGGAGATACCTTCCCCCAATTTAAATTTATGAGCCTCTGCTCAAAGGAGATACCTTCCCCTCTACTCTGGAAATGATCCCTCAGAAGATCAACTGCCTCTACCTCTTGCCAGCACGTGGAACTCCTTTCCATCGAAGACCTCCTATCCTCAATGCTTAGCCTAAGAGACCTCTGCCTTCTATGATCACGTCCACAGTAGCTCAGCAACCTATACCAAACACAGTCAATCGGTCTAGTACAAGTCTTCCTCTGTCTATCAGATCTGTCCAACTCTTGAACAAATCAATCCTCTACACACAAGCCTTCTCAAAGACTTGCCAAATCTGTCCTCAGGTTCTTCTCAAAGAACCAATGCACCTCTGTCCTCAAGTTCTCTGATAGAACTATCAAAAACTTAGCTCACAAGTCCTCTGCTAGGACCTGTCCAAATCTGCTCACAAGTCCCCACCGAAACCTGTCCAAAACCTGCTCACAAGTCCCCACCGAAACCTGTCCAAAACCTCAGCAAGCTCACCAAGAAAAACTTGCTTAGCATGAACCCACAAAGAGAATTGTTAGAGACCCAATGTGATTCATAAACCTCATAGAAGCATAAAGAGAATTGTTAGAGACTCAATATGTTCTATACTTAACTCCCAATCTCAATCTCAAATCTCATAGAAACATAAAGAGAATTGTTAGAGACCCAATATGTTCTATACTTAACTCCCAATATCAATCTCAACTCAATCTCAATCTCAAAAGAATAAGATAGATGTAGTATGCTTTTCTCAAGAATATGAAACACAACCCAACAATTGCCAACCATGCAATATCTCATATAACAATGATACTCATATTCTTTTTACCAACAATTAGGGTTTCAACAACAATGCTCATCAAACAAGGTTTAGTCAACCAACACCATTCAACTCAACATCAACCTTGAAGCATTCAACCAATCATCACAAGAAAAGGAAACAAGTAGAAATCCTTTTCCCTCCAAGGATATTTGAACAAAACAGCCACCAACACAATATCACCAAATGCAAAGAATAACTTGCTCAAATCAACTCAATGGAGTAAGCCCAATATCATGTATCAAGTAAAGCACTAACTTGATCAAAACAACCTCTATGGAAGCAACTCAACCATCAATATCAAAACAGCCAACTAAGGGTTTCATCATCTCAATGCAAGTAGCAAGACTTACTAACATAAACCCTAGTGCAAAAAATGCTTCCTCTTCCTCAACCAGAATTATGCATTCACCCAAAAACTCATCAATGATTTTAATGCATAAACAATCTTCAATATCCAGAAAATAGGATTTACACCAAAAATACCTAGTAGACAACCTTTTCACTCCAAACTCAATTTCAGAAAATATACCATCAACAATATACATGGAAGAAGTTGCCCATACCTTTACTTTGATGAAGAAGGAGAACTCAAAATCTGTCACAACACTAACTCTCAATTTGCCACCAATTAGAGTTAGCAACTATACAACAATATACAATAATAAAGATCCAAATTAACACCTTATTTCTCCAACTTAATAAAAACCACCAGAAGTATAATATACATACAAAGTAAAACCTCTTTACACCTTATTACTCCACATAAACATTAAGCATCAATAAAACAATGTCAAAGCAAATATGATACCTTAACCTTATACCTCCAGCGCTTTCACAGCCACTATCCTTTGCACACCGCGACCAAAAGAAAATTACCCACGAAGAGAATCGAACTCGGCACCTCTGCCTTCTAGCGCCTTCGCTAAAACGCCACCGCCGTTGGGTCACAAGTGCCCAATGAAGAAATACAGTGTTGCCCTATATTTTATCTTCCTTTGACGCCAAGAATCTGGAAAACGTAAATGTCTTCCTCAAGCCACATGCAAACTGGTGAGCGCTGTCCAAAACGTAACTTACTGGGCAACAGAAATAATCATCCACACAGTGCAAACAGAAAACTGTTATCCTTCGTGCAATCCAATCAATCGTAGGTGAAAGCAAACTGCCGGATGTCAAAGCGCAAACTAAAAACGTAATTCGAGTGCAGTCCCAACAATTGTAGGTGAAGCGCAATCTATCGGATGTCAAAGCGCAAACTGAAAACGCAAGAAATTACTTGGGCAACTCAATATCGATAATCAACTCTCAATGAAATACAACGCTTTCTCGAAGATCACAGAGCTACGATTTTCATTACTCGGAGTTACAATCACTTTAGAAAATCATCCCCACTTATATAGCCATTTCTCCTTAACTGTTTGACGTCGGCGCTCCTCCAACGATGGCAACACATCGGCGAAAGAAATCTTTTTTCTCCGTCGCTTAAGGGTTGAAAGACCCTTTAATAATAATTAAAATAATAATTATTATTATTTTATTAATAATAAATTAAACTTAGACCCTTGTCAAAGGTTTGAGTTAATTTAATTATTAATAATAAACATGGACCTTCAAGGTTTTTCAAGAAGTAAAAACCTTTGCATTAAGTTAAGCTTGGTTTTAATAAAAACCCTTAATGAGTCCAAATGGTTTTAAGAAAAACCTTTAACCTTGTCACCATGGTTTTAATAAAAACCCTTTAACATTATGAAGCTTCTCAAGATATTTTTGACATCACACTCTTTTTGATATCAACACAAAAATGCCTTTTGACATCAATGACAACTTATACACTTGAGCAAAGGCAATGTACCCAAAGTAACCAAAATTGCCAACAGTGAGTAAATAAGAACTCCCTCTAATATTTTTGAACAAAAACCATCCCCACTCTTTTGGAGAAAAACCTCCCTTTCTAAAAAATTTAAAAACAAATTTAAGAAAAAAAACTTAATAAAGAGATTTTTTTTAAATAGAAAAAAAACCTTCATAGATTTGTTACAATTGTTGCATATAGGATGTTGATGTAAATTCTAACATAAATAACCTTAAAATCAATATAGATAAATTTGATCAAAGTTTAAAAAAAAAATCATTAAATTTTTCTGTTTCTATTTATATTCTAATAGTAAAATATAAAATCAACTTTAGATGGGGATGGGAATGGGAGTGGAACTAAATTTATATCTTAATCTCATGTAATCTATACCTTTACCTCTAAGCAAACAAATATACTTCAAAGCTAAAGAGCTCCAAATCTAGCTTCTTGTTATGTCCATTTCCTAAAAATAATTGCTCATGTCTTAATGCTTCGAAATGAATTAATATTTCAAAATGAATCTAATTTAGTATATAATTGTTTATATCTTAATGCTTCGAAATGAATTTAATATAGTATATAATTGTTCATGTCTTAATGCTTTGAAATGAATCAAATTAATATATTTATGGTTGTGTATTAAATTTCTTATTAATAAGCTTAGCTTTTCTCTTTATAAGAGGTTATAATGGAATGGGATGTCTAATCCTAAATAGCAGTCATAAGGTTTCTCACACTAACCAAATCCGAGAAAAAAAAGTCATAGGGAACAATGATCCAGGCTTTGGGTCTTCTTAGAAAGATTAAATATTTAAACCATAGCATGTGTGTGACTGTGTTATAAATTCTCTATTGATAAACTCAACTCTCCCTTATGAGAGGTCACAATGGGATGGAGATGCCCAACCCCAAGCGTTTGGATTCTCACACTAATCAAATCCAAAAAAACAACAATGTGAGGGTTCAAGATTCAAACCATGACAAATGTATGAAGCTATTATTAATATTCCTTATTGATAAGCTCAACTCTCTCCTTTAAACATCTATTGTAAGGATTTCCCACTAACCCTAAAAATTTATTATGATTTATTCACCTTCCACACTGAGTGAAAATAATGACAGCATTTTTTTTTTTTGATGAAAAGGCCATTATATTAATAAAATAATGTCTAATCATACAAAAAAGGGTGGGTGGGATTAGCACACCCCATAAACCAATACACTAACCACTGTGGTTAGGAGTATACAAGAGTGTCAGAAATAGTCCACAAACTGCCAGATAACAACTGCCAAAACAGTGTCAAATATGCATTCAGAAAGAAAGAAGCCGAGAAATCACTGCCACCTAGAAGGGGAAGGAAGAGGCACATGACTCATAACGCAGGGTGCATTCCCCCAATGATCCATGAGGGTACGTAAGTACTGCAGCTCCACCTATACTTTTTCAACCTGTACTTGAATCTGTAACCAACAATCAAAGAATATATCATATTTATCAACAACAGAGAAGACACGCCCGACATCTTGCTGAGAAAAAATAGCTCTATTCCGGGACTTCCATAGATAAAACAGGGTACCAATTCTAAAAATATTCCAAACAACACCCAAGTTGAAGGAAAAAGCAATAGGGTCACCCAAAATAGCATGCACCCAAGTAAAATCCTCCTGCATAAAAGGTCTAAAAATTTCAAGAAGCCACTCCCAGGCCGACTGAGCCCGATCACAAAACCAAAAAACATGCAGTAAATCTTTCGCCTATCCACAAACCGGGCAAATGGGATTATGAACACCCAGATGCTTGAGCCTATTGCCAACAGGTAACCCTTGGTGTAAGAGGCTCCAAGAAAAAAACTTTGTTTAGGTTCAATATAAGTAGCCCAAGCAATCCGAAACCTCTTATTCCATCGAGAGGGAAGAGAGACTAAGTCCCATCTCAGAGTGAGCTTATCAACCATTGGAACTTGTGGGGTGAGCCATTTGTAACCAAGATGAGCTTTATATTGCAAAACAGGAAGCTCCCCAGGCCAACACCAATCTGACCACCAGGGTTTTTGAAAATGCTTATGTAGTTTGCTCCAAATAGAAAATGGAATACTATCAATAACCACCTCATAAGTGTCTCTATCACCAGGATTTAAATTGTGAATTTGATGAAAAATTTCCCAGGGTATCCAACACCTGGTATGTCGGGAGAAGAAATAAAAAATGGAAGCAATACCACGCTTATAGAACCTCTGCGCTCTGACCCACTGCACCAGAGCTAGGGGAGAACCCTGCCAAGTGATAACAGGAGACCACCAAATATTCATGGAAGGCAAAGAGGCACCTGCTTTGTGAAAACTCCCTTTCCAACTAAGCCAGGGTTTGAAGGCCTCCCAAGCTTTCCAAATACTCTAAATGACAAAAGAACCTTTAACTTTAATAGGGATAGGGGCAGTAAGAATGGATTGCAATCCCACCCCTTTCCAAATTTTCTTCCCCTGAAGCAAACCAGAAGAAATGCAATGCCTGACCAACACTTTCCAAGATTCATCCCCAATTAAATATCGGGTGATCCATTTAGCACAAAGGGCAAAACCTTGTCGGTGACAATCAAACAAACCCATGCCTCCACAGTCCTTGGGCAAACAACAAATTTCCCAGGCTACCCGATGAAAACCTTGCTTGACAGAGTCTTTGGCCCACAAGAAGTCTCTCAGAAGCTTATCCAACTTTTTATAACAAGATTTGGATGGAACCCAACAAGATGAATAATAGACATGGGTAGTGGCTAAAACCTTAGAACAAATCTAAAATTTTCCTGCCAGAGAAAGTTTCTTACTAGTCCAGTAAGAAAGCTTCTTTTCCACTTTATCAATAACATACTGCCACAATTGAGCAGAGGAACCATGAAACACAAAAGGAATTCCAAGAAATTTAAACACCTCACCTGGCTGAATCCAAGTCCATTGGAAATGATGCAACCAACATGGCAGCTGAGATTGAGATTGCCAAAAATAGGAGGTTTTTTTCCATTGTATAGAAGAACCAGAGGCTAAACAGAACACCTCTAAGCAACTAATAGCCGAGGAAAGGGATTGCTCATCTTCTCGAAGTGTTAAGAAAGAATCATCTGCAAAATGACCATTGACCAACTGACGGTCAAAATTGGGGAGAGCAATACCCCTGATTAATCCTTGATCCATCTTATGGGCCAAAAAATAGCCAAAAGCCTCTACAACAAGAATGAAAAGAGATGGAGCAAGAGGGCACCCCTGTCTTATAGAGCGACCAAGAGAAATTGATTGAGATTGACTATTATTCAAGGTAAGAACAATTGAAGCATCTTGAAATAACATAAGAATGGTGCTCACAAACACTGGCCCAAAACCCAGAGCCTGAAGCATGGTAGTTATGAAGTACCACTCCATCTTATCATAGGCTTTCTCAAAGTCAATCTTAATGAATAAAGCATCTTGTTCAAAATTTCTTGCCCACTCCATACCTTCCCAAATAACAAGAACATTATCAAGAATGTATCTTCCCTTAACAAAGCCAGTTTGTTTAGGTCTAACAATCAAAGGTAGGAGAGATTTAAGCTTAAGCGCAAGGGCTTTAGCAATAATCTTGTAGCTCACATTAAGCAGGGTGATCGGCCTCCAATTGGTGATGAGCTTAGGATCTCCAGACTTAGGAATAAATTTAACATTGCCTTTGTTAATAATGGAACCCAGTGAACCACATTGCAGGGCTTCGAGATAAACTTTGTGGAGATCAGAACCAAGCATATCCCAGAATTCTTTATAGAATTCACATGGGAAGCCATCAAGCCTAGGTGCCTTATCATTGGCCATGAGTGACAAGGCATTTTTTAGATCTTCCAGAGAAAGAGGAGTGTCACAGAATAACATTTTCTCAGGAGAAAGCTTGTTGGGGACAACAATGGTACAATCAGCAAGAGCTTGCCTTCTAGCATCATCAAGGGGTTGAGAAGCAAAAACACCTTGATAATGTGAAACAAAGGCTTTGACAATGTCTGAAAGATCTATAAATCTCTGCCCATCAACTTGAATGGCTTGAAACTGAGAATACTGAGTAGGAGGTCTGAGGCATTGAAAAAAATATTTGGTCACTCTGTCCCCCACTTTGAGCCAATGCATTCGAGCACGTAATTGAGCCCCCTTGGCTTCATACAAATCAACTTTTTTTAGCTCATGCCGAATGGAAGAAACTTGGGATTGAGCAATAGAGCTGAAAGGAGAGGCTTCAAGCCTGAGACAGGCTTTGGATAGCTCACTTTGCAAGGCAGACTTAGCCTGTTTTCACCATTTTGCAACTTCAACACCCAGAGTCCGCAACACCTTAGTGGTTCATTGAATGGCAACATTCCACCATTCAATCCTTCCAGAAATACCATCAGGTCTAGGAATCAAATTCCAAATGTGGCATATATGAGCTTTCATGCTAAAGCTATGCAAAAAAGAAACATTCAGGTAAAACTATGAAGAATGCACTCTAGGTTGAAAGTTTAACATTGCCACCGAGAATAAAATAGGTGAATGATCAGATAGTGTAGTACCAGGTAAAGTCAGCACATACGATGAAGAAGGCAAAATATGGGAGAACTGAAAGTTGTCACACTCAAAAATCATGGCTCTGTCCAATCTTACCAAAACCCTGGCAGAAGCAGCCTAAAAATTGGACCAGGTGTACCAAAGAGCCTACGGGAAGTCAGAAGGCGAGAAGCAGGAATTAGGGTCATAAAGGCGAAGCTTGTTTTTCATAAAAAACCAAGCTTCTCTTTCACCTAAACACCACCGCATCGGGACATGACTGACCTTGTCAGAAGCTTTCTCCACCATATTAAAATCTCCATAGAGCACCCAAGTGGCAAATGGTAGATTCATGGCAAGCCATCTCCACAACTCACATCTGTCAGAAGCGATATTCGAGGCATACACATTAACCACCCCAAATGGTTTTCCATAGATCTCGAGCAAAATCCAGACAACTTGATTGGATGGGTCAACACCCCAAGTCACAACATTCTTCTGTAATCGAGGCCCAAGGATAGTGATGGCTCCTCCTTTTCTCAGGGAATGCTTTATGGCAAAAGAGGTACTTCGTGGCCACAAAAAGTCACATGCACATCGTAGATTGAAATCAAAAATCTTAACTTCTTGTAGACATAAAAAATCGAGGCTTCCATGCATTCGAGAAACATTTGACATCTCATTTCGGACCAAATATTTTTTGATCGGGTCCGTCAGTCCTCGAACATTCCACGAGAAGAAAATCATTGGGATTTGTCAGGATGCATGATCTCCATGACATCCTCTGCATCACCCAAACCTGTAAGCGAGCCAAAATAGTTGGAGGCCATGTGGAAAGCATCACTGTTTAGCTACCGATGTTTGTCATTCCGAATAGGGCTACGAGAGCGACGAACCTTCAAGGCCCGACCCTCCTCCACTGAAGAATTATCTGGAGCCACCACCACTGAGGCCAAAGAAGGGCCCGACCAAAGAAGTTGAGACACCGATGGAACTAGGGGTTGCATGCCAACAACCGGAGGGGCCGTATCAACAGGAGTCTGAACAACTTCAGTAGAAGCTTGCATGTCTTGAGAAGGAGAAGGGGCAGGTTGCGCAGCAAAAATCAAAGCTTCCTGTTGCTTAGCACCACGGGATTTCCTGCTAGAGACAATAGTCCATTCTTCAGTGTTTCCCCATGAGCCATTAGCGGGAGCCACAGGAGTGGGCGAGGGATTTACCTTATATTTCCATTCCATCAGAGGGCACTCCCAAATTTTGTGAGCTATAGATTGACACCGATAATAGGTATTGGGTAAATTGATATAGGCAACTCTTTGCCTTCTGGATTGGTCCCCGATTTTAATATCAATAAACTCCTGCAAATCCTTGGTAAGGTCAACTTTGATACAAACCCTTCTAGTGGGTCGAGCGGAGAAAAAATTTTCTGGCTCAAGGCAAACAAACTTACCTAAGGGGGCAACTAAAGTCTACAAAAAATCCCAAAGAGGAACAGGAAGACCAGGGAATTCAACCCACATCGGGACTTCCAGTGCAGCTTGATCACTGACTTGGAAATTTTGAGAGTAGGGTTGCAAAATCAATAGAGAATTATGGACAGTCCATGGACCCCTAGACAGAACCTTCTGTGCTTGAGCTGGGTCTGAAAAGCAAAAAAGGAAATACCCTTTGGTAAGGTTTTGTACATTCTCCACTTTGACTCCATATGGGCCCCAGACTTGCTGGACCCATGAACGAATAAGGGTATCATATGGGATACGACCCAAAAAATAACCCACCAGGGTATGACTCTCAAACCACTCACAAGCCGTATGAAACTCATGCAAAGGAATAACAACTTCAGGGACAGGGCCTTTACCTCGTGATACATTGTCAGAATGAACTTGCACGGATGCTTCCCCGGTACCATTGAGCTCTCCAGCAGACTCAGAATAAATGGAGCCGACTGCATGAGCGGCAACCATTAAAAAGGGTGAACTAACACCGCCTCAAGGTGGTGTTAATGCAACAGACATGATTTTCCCACCGAAACCCCTATGACCAATGCACAGCAATTATCTCTCCATAATGACGATATTTTTAATGTGGCATGCATTGCATAAAGGGGAAATAGATAATACTAAATTGAAAGGATGAGAACATACTAGAGACATATATAATTCCATTATCCTGGTGGGCCACCACAATAAAGTAATGAGGCCCTTTCACACCATTTGTTAACCACTCGGGTGTCAAGTCATATCATAGTCATGCCAATAATCATGCGGTCCAAAATTATCCATTCTTTTGTCTCTATCAAGTTGGGAACCGGGAGAAGAAAAGCATTGTAGGCCAGTTGCAAAGCAAAGGTTTCCCACTCAATTCAAATTGAAAGGAAATAGCTACTATGCAAGGCATCTAGAAAAGTCACGTGCTATAAAAATCAATTAACAGCTAAATCTTCATATGTTATAACTTTATTTTCATTTCATGTAAGGGAACTAAGTCCCAGAAAGGCATGTTCTCATTTGTTAAATATATATTTTATTTATTATTAATATAATATTTTTTTAAATATAAATTATTTATTTCTTTAGGGAACTAAGTCTTAGAAAGGCATTGTTCTCATTTGTTTTATATATATATATATATATATTATTATTAATATAATATTTTTTTAAATATAAATTATTTATTTTTCTTTAAAGTTTTTTAGGACGTAAAGTTTTGATTAATATTGGTTTTCACATTTTTATCATTACTTCAATTAAGATTCAAGATTCAAGGTTTTTTTATTTTTAAAAGTATTTGGTAGGATTTTGAGAGGTGAAACCTCATCTTTGTTGGATTGGTGATGATTTTTGTAATGGTATTTCCTTCAATTCTCAAAATATTTGGTGATCTTTTATTTTTTTTAATTCTTTTATTCTTCTTACTGATATGCTAAGGGTTAAAGCTTTGAGGTTATTTCGCAAAGGCATTTGCTTTACTAAAAATTTAGTGTATTCTTAAGATTGGATTTCTTAGCCTAACCTCAAGCGTAAATCTAATCTTCAAAACTTGGATCTTTCTTCTATTTTTAAGATCCAAGATCTTATGCTTGATTTCATACTGCATAAGCTCTACCTTAAAACCCTAAGTGCTTGGTGGAGGGATTGGCGTTGGAATGTAGATATTTCTTTCAAGAAATACTCTTCTTCCTTGCTTTATCAGCTTCTTAGTCCTTTTTTCTTTGGTATTGACAAGCTTAATGAGAGATGGCAGACTCACTCTATCTCCTATACTTGGATTGCTCGTTTGAGCTATATCTAACATTCTAATCTTGAACCTAAGATCGCTTTTTTCTCTGGTCTCTTATTTATCAAGGTATTCCTATGGGAGAGAGGCTCAATAGGGTTGGTCTTCTTAATCCTAAGTGTCCTGCTTGTGGTCATTTTGAAACATTTAAGCATCTATTTTGGTTTTGTAAATCTTACCAACTCTTAGACATATATGTTGGTCTCCTCCAAAATATTACCATAGGCATCATTCACGTTCATGCTCATTGCAATGTGGTTGGAGTCCTCTGCATCACTCGATTGATCATGGTACTGGTTGGATCCCTGGTCTGTCTCCTTGACTGATTACGTCTTCTCTTGCTCCTGCTCATTTTGCTCCATTACTGCCTTTAGATTTGATCAATTCTACTTCCCTTGGTTGGAGTATTATAATTCCTTTGATGAACATTATTGCTTTTGATAACTCTTGGTCTATCAATCCACCTGTAGGCAATCCTCATGGTTTGGGCTCTTTTGGACCAAATAATAATCCTCCTCCTCCTTCGATAGTGGATCATTGTGCTTAGTTATGATGTTTGTTCACCCTTTTAAGGGTTAATTTTGTATTTGGCCTTGGGCCTCGTATTTTGGTTTCTCTGGTTGTTCTTGAACTTTGTTTTTGATGCTCTATTTAGGGCTTTGATCATGTGGGTGGCCTTGGGCTCTCTCCAACTCCTTTTTTACTATAACCTCTTTTATTCAGTATAATTTTTTTTTTTTGAATAGGTTATATGTGGATTCTATTGGGGGCCACTCCCATAAAAATACCAGAATATTACATAATCAACTCCTTGACATCATCAACTATTTAGCAAATGTGGTTAGCAAATGTTTTTATCACTATTTTTTATTTTCTTTTTTCTCTTAAATGTATTCTTCAACTTTCTTAAAGTACTATATTTCCATAATCAACTCCTTGACATCATTTTTATTAAGGCATAAAATCTCACTTGGCCAGTTTTCTTCTAAAATTTGAATTTCATGGGGATGTAGATCAACACCATAATTCGCTAATTTATCTACTACTCAATTTCCTTCTCTATAAATACGCTCACATTGCCAGGAGATTGCCTCTAGTAATATATGATGAACATCAACAATAATATTATTTTTTATCCAGTCTCCACATCTATTTTTGTTAATAGCATTGATGATAATTTGTGAGTCCCCCTCAATTGAAATATATTTCCATCCTTTTTCTATTGCAATTTTAATACTTGTAAGAAGTGTTCTAGCCTCTACATAGTTGTTAGTTGAAGTTCCATATGATTCTAAATAAGTGAGGAGAATTTTGCCTTCACTATTTCTAAAAACACCACCTCCACCAACTTTTCCTAGATTTCCTTTAGAAGCACCATCAAAATTAATTTTTATAAACCTAATTTTTGGACATTTCCATTTTACCATAGATCGAAGTAGATCCTTTATTTTAATTATGTTGTCGTAGATTACTCTTCCATGTATGTTAAAATCCTATAGCCAAATTATTAGCACTTCTTTTTTTGCAATTTAGACTTTCCATGATGAGCACCATATTTGTAGATATTCTGCAAGAGAGGCACTGATACGGTTCCAAAATTGGGCATGATTTTGATATTTATTATTAAAAATTCTATTATTCCTTTCAAGCCATAAATTCCAACAAATAATGGTAGGATCAATCCTTCAAATAATACATAATGCTTTAACTTTGAAATAATTTATCCAACATTTTATCAACTCTTTCAATGTTGATGGAGATACCCAATATAATTTCATAATTTTTAAAAAGTAACCCTAAATGGTGTGAGAAAATGGATAATGAAGTATTAAATGGTCCGTTGTTTCTAAATCCTTCTCACACAAGGCACATTTGAAGGATCCATAATATCCTCTTCTTTGTAGACTCTCTCCTAAAAGAATCTTACTTTGAACTGCTAACCAAAGAAATGTTGAGGCCTTAGGGAGAGCCTTTAATGACCAAACATTCTTCCAAGGAAAAAATTTGGGAGAAGGAATTTTGATTGTTCTAAATTCTCATATCCCAACTTTACTGAGTATCCACCATCCTTTGATAAGTTCCAAATCAACTCATCTTTTCGTTTAAAAATTGGTAAAGAAAACTCTAGAAGCATATTTTGAAGTTTTTTTGTAATTTATTTTTGTTCCTCTCCTTCAACTATTTCACTAGAAGAAATCCATGATCTGGAGTTTTTGTTAATAATAATATAAACTTTGACCTTTGGACCTTTACATGCTAGGCGCACTTGAGCCAATGGTTTTCATTTTGATTTTGATATGAGAGTATAAGGCTTCAACCAAGCATCAAATAAAAAATTTGCATAACTCCCCTAAATGACTAACCATATAATATGTTTCTTTATCAATTGCAAACTCTATGATATGAAGTTCCATGTTGATGATCCTTTGGGTAGATTTCTTTTTCTAAATAATTTCATTACATATATTAGAATTTTCCAAAATAGACACGCATAGGATTACACAAAATATGAAGAAAGAGTAGAACTGATTGATTATTCCATGGATCAACTTTGTATAAATAGCAAAGTTGATCATTGAGAGTCATTGGATTACAAAAACTCATCAAATCTAATCTAGACAACACTCAGAGTTCTCCTGACTCATGGAGGAGTGGAAACTCAAGTGTGTTTATCCTAGTAGAACTTAAGAGAATAATCTCTTATTCTAACACCCCCCCTTAAGTGATACTAGGGGTGTATTATACAAATGAGTCCCAACAACATGGCCTGATGAGGTACTCATGTACAATGGTTTCTTTTCTGGAGAGATGGTAAAAACCCCATGGGAAAAACCATCAATCAAAAAATAAATAGGGAAGAGGCTTATCTTCGGATGGCAAATATTGTCCTCTTAATACAAAAAAAAGGATGAGTCCCGGCAACATGGCCTGATGAGGTACTCATTTACAATATATAGATGGTGAAAAAACCCCTTGGGGAAAAACCATCTGTCACAAGAAAATATCCAAGATAGAGGTATTTATTCGGATGGCGAAGATTGTCCTCATACAAATATATATGTTGTTTAGAGTGATGATAAAAAAAACCACAAGGGAAAAAAAACATCCCTCAAAAAATATAATAATAAAAAGAGAGTTGGAAGACCTCTATGTTAATGCAGTTGTATGACTCCAAGTTTCTCTCGCAACTCTATGTAACGCGGAGAAGGAAATGACTTGGTGAAGATGTCTACAACTTGATTTTTAGTTGTAATATAGTCCAAGTATATTTCCCCATTCTGAATATGTTGTCGAATGAAGTGCATTTGTATCTCAATGTGCTTAGTATGCTAATGTTCAACTAGGTTGTGTGTAATATGAATTGTGCTCTGATTTTCACACCAAAGAGTAATAGGTTTGTCATTGTAAAACCCAAATTATTTTAGAATATGTATGGTTATTGCTAACCATTGCTACATGTGCAATGCAGGATGGGAGACAACCCAACACTTGTTTCTAGAGTGTTCGGTAGCAAAGTCCATCCTGGATGAACTTTTCCAAGCCTTTAGGATCTCATGGGTTAAGCCTGCTCTTATATCCGAAGTGTTCCATCAATGGCCTCAACCCTTTGTTAGCCTAAAACTTAAGTACCTATGGAAAATCTGTTGGCATCATTTTCTTTGGAAGATTTGGCTAGAAAGGAACCATAGTGCCTTTAAGGATACCATTCACAACCCAAAAACCATCCTCAATAGGATTATTGTCTTTGCGAAAGAAAACATTAGCACCTTAGTGGATGAGAACCACTCAATTCTTCCCCATGAAAAACAATTAGCTCGGGTCTTAGGTATTGAGGACAAACCTTCCATTCCTTTTCCCAATCCCAAAAATGGGATTTTTTGGGAGCCACCCCCCTAGGGTTGGTTTAAACTAAATTTTGATGGTGCATCCAAGGAGAACCCGGGAAGAGCTGGAGCTGGAGGAATAATTAGGGATCATCAAGGAAATATGGTCAAGGCCTTCACTGAACCATTGGGAATCAGAACTAATAACTAAGCAAAAGCTAGAGCCCTTTGGAGAGGGTTGCAAGTAGCCCAAGCAACTCAAGGTAACTTGATGATTGAATGTGATTCTATGAACATCATCAACCTGTTAACCAATGGCAAAAAACCTCCATGGAGAATCAAGGGAGTCATCCATGAAGTGAGGATCCTTTTTGCGGAAAGACAAAATAGAAGGGCTCGTCACGTGTTTCATGAGGCCAATAAGTCAGCTGACAAATTAGCCAACATAGGTGTTGATGTTGGTAGTTTGGTGACATGGACACAAGGTGTGCCACGTGAAGTGGAAAACATTATTAGTCATGAAAAGAAACCTACCCATTAAGGAGAAATATGAATGGGTGTTCTTTCCCCATGGAGCTAGTAATAACTATGGGGTTTCCCTCTAAATCATACCAAATTGGAAATGAAGGTAACAGGGTGTAAGCCTTGGAATATTTCGACAAAGAATAGGAAATGGACAAGCAACAGGTTTCACAAGTGCAAAGTTCCAAACTTCAATTCCTATCAATGTAAGTAATGTTTACAATTATGTTTAGGTATGGGTGTGCTTTGTTAGTAAGGTGTTGTAGGGGATTCAACACAATTTTTGGTAAGAAAGTTTCAAGGATGACTAGGATCTACAATCTCAGTAGAATGCTGGATATTATAATAGGTTTTGGGTTAACCTGCAAAACCCGATAATTAATGAAGACTTTTATTTACCAAAAAAAAAATATTTTAGAATATGATGAAGCCAAAGAGCTTCCTGACTTGCTAAAATTGTTGCTCTATATTCTACCTCTGTATATGATAAGGCCACTACTTGTTTTTTGCATAACCAAGCAATTGGTGAAGAACCAAGACAAAAGACATAGCTAGAAGTTGAACATCTATCTTCTACTGAACCTGCCCAATATGAATCTGTGTAGCCAATGATATCCATGGATTTTCCCTCATATAAGATCCCAAAGTGAGAAGTTCCTTGCAAGTAGCGGAGGATCCTTTTTTTTGCTTGCTAGTGACTGAAATGAGGTTGATGAGAAAATATGGATATTAAGCCAACAACATATGAGATATCTGGATGAGTATGAGTAAGGTATAACAGACTCCCTACAATTTGATGGTATAGAGTTGCATCACAAAGAGGGGATGTGCAGGAAGTACTAATATTGACTCCAGACTAAAAAGGTGTAGGAGATGGTTTGCAATCTTTCATTTTAAACCTTTGAAGAAGATCTAGAGTGTATTTTTGTTGACACAATGAAATTCTTGCATTTGTTTGATTTATTTGGATCCCAAGGAAGTAATGTGCTAGACCCAGATCAACCATATCAAATTTTTCAGAGAGGGAGTCTTTTATAGTCTGAATGTGAGCGAAGTCACTACCAGTGAGTAGTAGATCATCAACATATAGAACAAGTATGGTGATTTTTCCTTCATCTCTCCAAATGTAGACTGTGTTATCGGACTCACAATGAGAAAAACCTGAGGAAAGAAGGAAGGAGTCCATTTTTTCATACCAAGCTCTAGGAGCTTGTTTGAGGCCATAGAGAGACTTCTTTAGCCTACAAACAAGAGAGGAGTCTTGATTGAAACCAACAAGTTGTTCCATGTATATTTCTTCCTTTAAATCCCCATGTAAGAAAGCACTTTTTACATCCATTTGAAAGACATGCCACTTTTGGGAAGCAGCCAGAGCAAGAACCAGTCTTACAGAATCCATTTTAGCAACTGGAGCAAAGGTTTCAGCATAATCAATTCCTTCAATTTGAGAGAAACCTTTGGCTACTAGGCAAGCTTTGTGTTTGTCAATTTCTCCATTAGGACCATATTTTGTTTTGTAAATCCATTTACAATGAACTAATTTCCTTCCTTTAGGCAGGGGAACTAAATCCCAAGTATTTTTTTTTATTAAGGAAGAGAATTTATCTTCCATGGCATCATCCCATTCTTTAATACCAGTTGCTTCTTTGAAGGACTGAGGATCAAAGGAAATAGACTGACAGACAAGACCAGTGCCTATGGGGTTGGTAGATCTGGATGAAGGAATATTTTGGATGTAAGGAGTAGCTTCTTTAACAATGGTGCGGGCCCATTTTGGCATAGTGGAAGGAGTAGAAGGAGTGGAAAGACTTTGAGTTGGAGTTACAGGTTCCTCATCTTGATCATCAATATCTAAGTTAATCTCTAGAGTTGGTTCTTCATAATATTGAGGTTCTACTATAGGAGAAGGCTCAATAGAGGAAGAGGAGGGTTGAGGATATTTTTAAGGGAATGTTTCATCAAATTGGACATTCCTATGAAAAAGACCTCATGAGTTGAGGGATCAAGGAGCCTGTATGCTTTCATTTCCTCACAATAACCAACAAATATGAGCTTTTTGCTTTTCTTATCTAGAGCCTTCCTTTTCTTATTTGGGATGTGTGCCCAAGCAGTACACCCAAAGATCTTGAAGAAGGAAACATCTGGTTTTGAGCCAGTCCATGCTTCTTTAGGAGTTAAATGGTCAAGAGCTTTATGAGGTGTGCGGTTTTGAATATAATTGGCACAGTTAATAGCTTCTACCCAAAAAACTTTTGGAAGATCTCTTGAATGGAGCATACAATTTACCATTTCCTTCAATGTTCAGTTTTTCCTTTCTGCAATGCCATTTTGTTGTGGATTATGGGAGACAGAATGCTGATGAATGATGCCATGACTTGATAGAAATATGGAGAACTCATTATTGTAGTATTCCCCCCATTATCTGTGTGAATTTGCTTGATGTTGCAGGAGGCCTGATTTTCAACTAAGGCTTTGAAGACTTTGAAGTGGGATAGAACATCACTTTTATATTTCAGGAAGTAGACCCAAGTTCTTCTAGAAAAGTCATCAATAAAGGTTAGAGCATATTTTGCTCCTTTGAAAGAAGGTTCTGGAAAAGACATCAAGTCACTATGGATTAATTCTAGAGGGGATGAGGCTTTTAGAGAACTACTTGGGTGGAAAGGATCTTGATGTTGCTTTCCAAGAGCACATCCAGGACAAACTCCATCAATAGAAGAGACTTGAGGTAAACCTGTTACCATTTCATGGGTGCTCAATTCCTTTAGGTAGTTGTAACTAAGATGACCAAACCTTTCATGCCAAATTTTGCTTTCAAGATCTCCATGAGCCACAAAGCAGGAGGTCCCTTCTAGATTTTTGAATCCTTTGAAGTGAAATAGGTGAGTGTTGTGATCAATATCTCCTTTGGCTATGAGAGAATGGGGATCTTGAAAGTCTCTTATCTCAACTCCTATTGGAGAGAAGAGAACTGTTTTCCCCTTTCCAAAAGTACAAATATGATAGATGGAGAGGAGATTTGTGGTAATGTTTGGAACATAGAGAACATTATTGATAGATCCACCATCAATGGTTATGTCACCCTTTCCTTTGACTGGGATAAAGGAAGAGTCACCCACTTCTATGCTACATGTAGAACTTGAGGAGATAGAAGAGAATGACTCATCTGAAGTAGTCATGTGATGAGTTGCTCTAGAATCTAGGACCCAGTAATTAGAAGAAGAATTGGAGGTTTTCCCTTGAACATTTAGGGCTTTTCCTATTTGCTTTTTATTGTCTATATTTTGATCCTTCATAGCTGCCTCTAGTTGTTGTAATATTTTCCAGCATTTGTTTGTAGAATGACCATTCTTTTTGCAGTGAGTACAAGTTATGGGATTCCTTTCCTTATTTTTGAATTTTTCTTTAGTAGAGGTGGAGGCTACTAAGGCTTTTGAGGAAGAGGAAGAGGAAGAGATCTCATATCTTGCAATTTTTGTTTCTTCCCTAGTTAGTCTATCACAAAATTCTTCTAAAGAGGGCATTTTAAAGGTTGCACCAAGAGCATATTTTGTAGATAGAAAGGTGGTTGCAAAGATTTGAAATACACCATTTAGTTTAGAAAGAATTAGATAAATGCATTCTTCTTCAGTATTAGTCTTCCCACTACCTTTGTATTGAGTGAGGACTTCTTTGAATTTGGTGAGGAAGTCAAAAATATTGTTGAAGTCTTCAGGAGATAATGTTGTTAATTCTGCTTCTAGTTGCATTGATCTTATTTGATCTACTTTCCCAAACAAGGTCTTTAGTTTCTCCCAACTTTCATAAGGAGTTTTACAATCTGTAATGTGAAACCACAAACTTTCATGAACATTAGAGCTTATAATACCCATTGTTTCATACATTTTCCCTTTGTGAACAAATTTTTCATATTCTTTTTCAAACTCAGGTTGCTTTTCTTCTAATAGGTGTGTGAGCCCTTTCTAAGAAATGAGATTTAAAATTTTGGGTTTCCATGTATGGTAGTTATGAGGAGTGAGAGGATCAATTGTATTCATTGAATTCATTTTGAAGTTAACCCAAAGTTCCCCCCTTTAACTTTAATTAATAGAATGCAATGGATATTAGTTAACAGAAGCCTTAAGGAAATACCAAATTCTCAAAAAATTACCCGCCCTAACGAGAGGGAGACTATAAGTAATTTGAGGAAACATGATATTCAATGAGGTTAATGAGAACAAATATGCCAAATATTTTTAAGGAACACCAAATAACTCAGAAATACCCACCCTAACGAGAGGGAAACTATAAGTATTTTGAGGATATTTGATATTAAGTTTGGTTTAAAGATAACAAATATGCCAGGCCAATATATCTTGTCTTTTCAAATACCCGCCCTGACGAGAGGGAAACTATAAGTATTGATTAGATATGATACTTGGAACATAGGCTAATATCATCCAAACCTATAGTGGTTACTTAATAACCCGCCCTTACTTGAGGGAGACTATAAATTCTTTGTTAAAACTGAGTAATCAAAAAATTGTATTGAATTCATATAGATGTTTAATATATAGATTTTCTTAATGAAATAATTAAAGAAAGAATAAAATAGATATATTTTATTAAGTTCTCTAAATGGATAAGGATTGAAATTTTAATCAATACCTTATTAATATTAAGCAAGATATATAAACAAAAATGAATTTTAATAAAGTTTTAAGTCAAAATAAAGTATGCAAAAAAAACAGATATATATTAATGCACTAGAGAAATGTTTTGACTTTTAGGAATTATATTTCTTTTAAATAAGAAAAATTATATCTTTTGATTCAAATGAGGTTGTGCTTAAATTTAGTGAATATCTTCTTACACCATATAGATATTTTAAACGAGATGTAAATAATATATATCTCTGAAATTAAAAACTACTATAAATTAATCTAGAGAGATTTGAAGAAGGTAGACACAAAAAATCACAAAAAAAACACCCCCCAAAAGACAAAAACACGAAAGGTGCAAGAAAAGAGCACCGTAAACCCCCCTAAAAAATATTTTTGCATTTACTAGCTTACAAATGACTTGTTCCACTATTGCTTCTCGAAAGAGGCGTAGCAAAAAAAATGAGTCAGAATATTAAACTAAATAAAATTTTAGGGAATATATTTGTATGGTTTTATCCTTCGAAATTGAAGGGAAAAAAAACCAATACAAATAATCTAGAGAAAAGAATGAATAGAAAAGGAAACCATATACACTTCGAAAGAACATTCTGAAAAGACGTCTTGCTACCGCACGAAGATGACCCTATTTCAATTTTGGGTGGGCCCTCCCCCCACACTCTCGAGTCTCGGTCTTCTTAGAAGATCATCCATAGTTTGATCTCGGGTTGATCCCCAGCCAAAACAACACCCTCCCTTTATGTGACTCGAAAGATACAAAATACGGTGTCTTCAATGAGTGTGATGAAAGAAGGCGTAGACCAAGCTAACATTGAAATTGCAGACGAATATCCTTGAAGATGTAGCATTCACAGATGAAATCTCCTTTTAACCTACAAAAAAAATAGGAGAGGCAAACAAGGAAAATAGAGATAAAAATTTTAAATGAATGATATCAAAATATAAATTGTTAGCTCCTTGTAGCGCCTCGGTTTTTGAGTGGATCAAAACCTACAAAAAAAATAGGAGAGGTGAACAAGGAGATAGAGAGCTATGATATCGAAATATAAAAAAAGGATTAGTTGTTTCCTTCAGCAGTCCGACGCATTACCTTGAGCAAGATGAATTAACCTTCTCTGCATAGATATTCATCAGAGAAAAACAAAGCTCAAGAATAATAAAAGACAATGCAAAAAGAATAGGATCAGAGATAACTAAATAGGAGGTAAGGAGAGTCATTTGCAAATCATCCAACTGAGAACAAATCTACCGATTGCGGTAAATTAATGATATCCTAGTTTAAGAGCGTCTCCTATGGAGTTCACCGATGCAGCATAAGGAATGCCAAGGAAGTGCAAGATACGACGTATAAAGACGTTTATATTGCAACTGAAGTGACATGGCTTAAGAGCGCATCGAAAGAATCCAAAAAATAAGAAATTATTTAAAAGTGACTTTATTAAGGTGCGCCAAGCGTCAAAAAAAGGAGAGCTAAGATTTCAGATCTCCATGGAAGGAGATAGGAAATCATTGGCATCACGAATCGTTGGCACCCAAAATGGGTGCCTCTATGCAAGATTCAAGAGCGTCGATATGCCTCTCCGAGAGCAACGTTTAGGCAGCGAGCAAAGCCCCTTTCTTTTGCAAAAAAATAATTAATATATATGACTATGGGTAAATTTCTGAAAAAAACATTTACTCTAAGAGTCAATGAAACTTTCCTTCTTTTTAACGTGAGAAGAAGGCAAAAAAATTCAGAATAACCCACATATATATATATTTTCAAAAAAAAATAGCAGAAAACTATATATAAAAAACTTATTGAAGACTTAAATCCAAGAAAAGAGGAGAAGCCAACAAAAGATCCAAAGAACCAGCTCCTAGAACCTTCAAGAGAGAATGCTAGCAAGATCTATCCTGCTCTGGTACCATGTTAGAATTTCCCAAAATAGACATGCATAGCATTACACAAAATATGAAGAAAGAGTAGAACTGATTGATTATTCCATGGATCAACTTTGTATAAATAGCAAAGTTGATCATTGAGAGTCGTTGGATTACAACAACTCATCAAATATGATCTAGACAACACTCAGAGTTCTCCTAACTCATGGAGGAGTGGAAACTCAAGTGTGTCTATCCTAGTAGAACTTAAGAGAATAATCTCTTATTCTAACAATATCAAAATAACCTATATATTTTTGAAGTAATGTTTTTGCCCAATTCTTTCCTTGATCTCTGAATAATATCCACCCAAGCTTTGCTCCTAATGCCAAATTCATAAGTTTACAATTCCGCAAGCCTGCTCCTCCAATATTCTTTGCTCTAAAAACCCTTTCCCACTTACAAAGAGGAAACCTAAATTTTTCCTCACAACCTTTCCATAAAAATTCTCTTTAAATTTTATCAATTTCTAGTGCAGTACCTATTGGCAGTCTTGAAATTGACATCATATAAATAGGAAAGGATTGCAAAGTAGTCTTTATGAGTTGTAGCCTTCCTGCCATGGTTAAGAACTTATCTTTACAACCTGCCAAGCAAGCTTTCATTCTATCCAAAAAAGAGATCCAAAGCTTCTTTTTATTTCCTTTATCATACAAAGGAATACCCAAGTAGATTGATGGAATTTTTTCAATTTTAAACCCCAAAATATTCACAATAATTTGTTGTAAATCTAGGGTAGTATTAATGAAAAAAATATTGGGTTTTGAAGTATTTACCAACTGTCCAGTAGCCTTATTATAACATGACAATACTGATTTAAACTTCATGGCCTCACTGACTAAGGGATGACCCAAAAGAAAAGCATCATCAACAAATTGGAGATAAGATTCAAAGGGACAATTTTTTGCACCTTGGATACCCTTGATTTTTCCTTCCATTTTTACCTTTTAAAATGCTCTCCCTAATGCTTCTTCAATAATAATGAATAGACAAGGAGAAATAGGATCGCCTTGACAAAGTCCACAAGATAACTTGAAGTACCCAGCAGGAGAACCATTGATCAAAAAAAAAAATTGCAGTGCTATAATAACATTTAATCCACTCACACCAACTATAATCAAAGCCAAACTTTCTGAGAATAACATGCAAAAAATTCCAGGAAACCCTATCATATGCTTTTTTCATATCTAATTTCAAAAGCATATTGGTTTTTTCATGGAATGAAGAGAATGTATGGTCTCTTGTGCAATAATTATACCATAAAAATTTTGTTTACCGTGAAAAAAGCCACCTTGTTCCTCTGAGATAATACACTCTAGAATGCCCTTCAACCTATTCGCCATAACTTTTGAAATGATCTTGTAAATCATATTACAAAGGATTCTTGGACGAAAATTATCAAAATATTTTGTGTCACCCTTCTTGGGAACCAAGGTAATAAAAGTAGCATTGATCTCACTTATTATAGCCTTCCTTTTTTGGGCCTCTTCCATCGCATCTAACATATCACTCTTCAATAAATCCCAAAAAAATTGAAAGAAAATTGTAGGAAATCCATGGGGGTCAGGTGCCTTGTTAGGATAAAAAGAGAAAACTACTTCGTGGAGCTCCTCCATAGATATCTTCTTCTTCAAGCTTTCATTTTATCTCTGGGTGATAATTGATGGAATATTTTACAGATGTTTTTCTTGTGCCTCATTATCTTGCCTAGAATCCGACAAAATATTTTTGAAATAATTTATTGCTTCCTTCTTTATATCTTCTTCATCCTCAATATTTCTTCCATATAGAATTATAATGTTTTGAATATGACGAAATATTTAATATAATTGTTGGTTCCAATATATATAAATATAATAAATTTAAAAGAAAAATAATAGAATTTATAAAATAAGGTATATAAATATATTATAGTTATATTTTATAAATTAAAAAAATATATTTAATATTAGATATATTATCATAATTTTAAGAGAAAATTGTACTTTTAATTTTTTCATTAAATTAATTATTTCTAATTCTTTATTCTTTTATTAAGATTTTTATGTAATTTTTTTGTTTTGCTTCCATATAATAATTAATGGAATATTTTGAAAAATCTCAATTTAAGTCTTCTTAAAGTAAATTTGAAACAATTAATGGTTTTGATGGTATCTTCTTCATTCTAGATATTCAAGGGGAAACAATGTTGTTCAAAATAATTATCATTTAAGTTGGTCAACATTCAAGTAAGAACTATTGTTCAAGCAAAGGGAACATTGTATGTTCATGTGGTTGCACCAAACTATCATTCAAGTGAATGGAATTATGTTGTTCAAGTGAAGATATTCAAGGGGAACATATGAACCGTTCAAGTGGAAATTTTATTATCATTTAGGTGTTATGGAATAACCTTGTCATGCAAGTGAACGGTATTGTACCTTTCAAGTGATTAAGGCTATTAAGAAATTGTGCTACTTGAGAAGTTTTTTCTCTTATCCTTTCAAAAGAAAATAAATTTTGATTTTTATCATATTTGGATGCTATAATTGCTAGCAATCTTGAAAGTGGAATTGTATAAATAATAAATTGAAATGTAGTGTTTATGATATGTAGCCTTCGATCCATGGTTAAGTAATTACCTTTCCAACCTACCAAAAAACATTTCATTCTATCTAAAATTGAGGTCCAAATCTCCTCATTTCCTTTATCAAACAAAGGAATATCTAAATAATTTTCTACATTTAAAGCCTAAAATCTCCCAGTAATCCAAAATAAAAATAAGGTGTTGGTAATGAAAAAGATCATGGATTTTGTAGTATTAATTTATTGTCAAAAAGTCTTCTCATAACATAATAATATTGATTTGAACTCAATGGATTTGTTGGTTGAAGGATGATCCAAAATAAAACATAGTCTCCCATAGATATGCATATATATGTATCTATACATCCCACGGATCCTCCATAGTCTCCCGTAGATATGCACATATATGTATTTATACATCTCACGGATCCTACATAGTTTCCTGTAGATATGCACATATATGTATGTATAGATCTATATATGTTTAGTGTAATTATTTCATTTTAGGTCATATATTTGAATCATTTCCTTCTTAAATCTTATTTTCCCTTTTAAATACCATATTATACATGCAATGCAAACCTTAAAATTGTTTTTATTCCTGTGTATCCTTCCAGTAGTTATTGATTCATTATTAAGTTATACCTTTATATATTTATTTTACATGTGTAATTATTCTTCTTGAGGAATTAATGATTTGGACCTTGAAATTCTCCATCTAAAAATTATTGTAACTCTTATTATAGATAATTTCATAACTTCCTCCCTTTACACAAGATTATGGTGAGATGAGACTTGTAGATAGACTAATGTTTTTTTCACAAAATATCCTTTTTTTTTTAGTATATCAAATAATAAATTATTTTTTGAAGTACAAGTTTTTTAAGTAAATATTATGTTTCAATTGTCCATGGGTCTGAGATAACTAGTTTGTAGTGGAGAATTTCCCACCATAAATCAAGGTTCTAATCCTATGTGTGAACTTTAATACTATCAAATGGCATAATCTCAACCAATTAAATATCTCTACTTTCAAGGATAACAATAATGTTCTCCTAAGAAATAATAATATAAGGGCCAAAGTCATTATAGAAAATGATATAATAAACCTAAGATATAATTAAATACGTTACAAGTTAAATGTGTTGATTATGGAAGGTAATAAAAAAAGGGTTAAAGTTTAGGTGTACACATCAAGGTAAGATATGATGTATTTATTAGGTATGGGATAAGTGATATATAAGATGTTTATTGATTTATTATAACATTTGCTTATAGTTTTTATTGCGATTGTAGCAAGATTAATCTTTAACAATGATCAAAGTTTAGGTGTGTGCATTAGGATAAGAGATGGTATGCATACCTAGTAAAACCTGGTCATATCTAAAATGCACTAGGTGTAGGTGCAAAAACAAATCCAATGACTCTGGTGCACCCATGGTGGATTGAACATAGTTTTATTTTGTACCTAGGTAAAATAGTGTATCACATAATATTATTATCGATCATTACCAAAGGTCACATTATTGTCTTCCTTAGCTTCTCCATACTCCTCACTAGGTACTAGGCAAAGTGAATTCATTGTAAAAATCTCTTCTATTCCTATCAATATTTTGTCATTGAAGAGAATATTAAATACATTTAGAAACATCATGTATTAGGGAACTGTTGACAATTTTTTCACATTGCATAGAGGGGTAGTAAAATCAAAATTTTTGTAAAGTATTTCTTTTAAATTTCATGAATTTGTTCCCTTGTTTTTTTAGAAACAACATTTTCAAGCATTGCAGCAATTTTGGCTTCCATCACTATCCCCCTTGTACATAAGGCTTCATAGGAAAAGGAAGATAGCTTCCCCAAAAGAAAGAAGTAGGGGATGAAAAGAGCTTCGCACCCGAAGCATTTCAAGCAGCTACTTCGGGCAAAATTTTTGTGAAGCGGCATTCGAGCAGTCCAAAAGAACAACTTCATCAAAGAAGGAAATTCTAGATCAAGGTCCGAGTTTGCTAAGGCAAGAAAACTACTTCGAGCCCGAAGCATTTCAAATAGTCACTTTAGGCAAAAATCTTGCGAAGCAAAAGTTGAAAGAGCACGAACATTGGAAAGTACTTCGCCAAAAAACCGTCGAAGCACCCACTTCGGACCTCCTCACCAGCGAACCATTTCTACTTTGCCGAAAGTCGTCACGAAGCATCTTCTTCGGCTAGCTTTCGTGTGAAGCACTTTCACCAAAAGCGGTAGCGGCCGTAAAGAACAAGACATTTTTTGAAGGCAAGAATGCGCTTCGGCCGAAATGCCCTCGAACCACAGTTTTGATGGAGGATCACGGCGAAGAATTTTGAAGACTCACCAGCGAAGCATCCACTTTGGACAGAGAACCCTGGTGAAGTAGTTTTGGCATGTCTCTCCAATGAAGCAACGAGAAATGAAGAGCCCCACCTTAAGGAGGAATACCTGCTTCGGCACTCGGCACCCTCGAAGCTGTCTTGCAAAGCTCCACCATGCAAAGTGTAAACCAAGAAGGAAGATCTGATTTGGCTCAAGTCCATTGTGAAGCGGAGTTGCAAATGAAAATCTAGCGAAGCACTCCAAGGGCACACACTCCAAGCTGGGTATTTTTCTAAGGCAATCAAGTTCCTCATAAATGCATTTTTACGTGCCCGAAAAACTCGCTGCTCATTTTGGGCAATTAGAAATGAAGTATCAGTTCCTAAATGAGATCCCGACGAGCATGACGTCCACTCGAGCACTGCACCCAAAGGCCAAGGATGTTCAGGTAGCTTATTAATGAGCATTTCCCTGACTAACCCAGTCGTAGCTGCTAATTTTGGTAAAGGATTTGAGAGCTCAGTCACGAGAGCCGCAAAGAGCCGACTTCTCGGGTTTTGAATATGTACTCCTCCATTTTGTGCATTGATGGCTCATAGGGTCGGGTCCTCTATAAAAACCCAGGCATTGTAATGAAAAAAGGGGGGGAACTTTTTACTAAGAAAGCTGCTATAACTTGAGTCCCTACGATTAATACTAAAGACCTTTGAGCTCAATTTCTCTCTTGTATGTTGCCTTCTGTGTTTATTTCTTTTATCTCTTTCTTCATTTGCATACTATAATTTTGTATTCTGGATTTAGGTGTGCGATTGGGGACAAAACCTTGAAATTTTCCCAAAGGATATATAGGAGAGGAAAACACTATATTAGTTTTCTTGTATGCCGCTTGTGGATCTTGTTTTTGTTATATTCACTTTGTCCTAATCATTGTAACTCTAAACTCTGAGTTTTGATGAAAGGGAAGGGTAATCCTGGAACTCATCCAGAGGATACATAGGAAGGCTAATATCGTGTTATTTTCATTTTATTCTTGGTTTTTCTTGATGTTGTTTCAAGCTATTGGCCGTGATCATGCTTCTGGTTCTTTTCCACTTTAAATTATCAACATATCTTCCCTCACCCCTTTTATTTCCTTCTTGCACTCTTACTCTGTTTATTTCTTTCCTGCACCCTTACTGCTTTATCTCTTTCTTGCACCCTTATCTTAAATACCAAAGTAGTTTAGTATAGAAGTTGGCCTTTCTCCAGATATTGGCACGAGGGGCATCTCTTCCTTTCAGCCTTTCAATTTTGGTCTAGGTCTAGGGCGCGTACACCTTCCCAAATCCTTTCCTGGGTAGATTTGATGACCAACAGTTTCTGTCACGCCCGATGGGACGCGGTCAGTCTCACCCTGTGAGTGTTAGTGAGAGTCGATGCTCGTATCATTTCAAAAAGACTCTTAGCATCTGGAAACTCTGTTCAACCCAAGAATCTTTAAGTCGTAGAGACCCATACCTAAGTCTATGCCTTCATGCAAACAAGATGGAGAGTTATGAATAGAGGAGAGGAAACTGAGTTCTTTGAGCTTGATATTGATGCCTTCGGGGAGCATTCTAGGTTGGTCACCCCTGAGTCACTGTTGTGTGTGAAAGCACGAGGATACGAAAACAAAAAAGGAAAAACTCCAAGCACGATGCAAAAACGAAACTGAACTTAACGCTAAACCCTACGAATTAAAAATGCATGAAATGGAGAAAAACATGAATTGATTGAAACCCAAATGAAACAAAAAGCCCTTTTCTTTTATTGATGTATTTCACAATTCGGTTACAATCCACATCCTCCCTTTTTAGGGGCGAGGAGCGTTAAATTCATCTCTTGGTCACATCCATGGATAGCCATCCTTCTTCCGCGTGCCCACATGTAAGATGGGCGGACCAAAATGTCGCCACCGCTTGTGTCTACGAATGTTGATTCCTTGCTGCTCCTCCGATGTTCCGATCCTGCGTTCAAAGGAACAAGAAATAGTTAGTAGCACCTGCGGATGAAACAAAACATGCAATCCCCAAGCCTACGATAAGTGAATGAGAAAAATGAATTAAACTATAACTAAAATGAATCCAAATGCTCTAAAAATTTGATAGGGGCATCAGGACATCACCAGGAGGGCACTACAAAAAGAATAGTCGGAAATTCCTCACCGATTTGAATTCGCTCCAGGGCGGGACGAATTTACCTGCAACAAAATGCTGAAAAGGTACTGTCCCAAATGTCCTACCTAGAGAGCTCCAAAAGACCTACAAACTTGGGGTTAGCTAATTGGGGGTATTTTGGGAAGACCCAGATGGTCAGATTTTCCCAATTTGGCCTCCATTAATAGGAATTTGATGATGCTACCTGCAAGTTAGTAAAGACAAAAAGTGATAGAACATGATAAGATTTGCTCAAAACATTACGAAATCGAAATTGCAAACTATCTAAGCAGCATAAGATGAAATGCAAGATAAAAATGATAGAAAGAACAATCTGCCATAGATTCCTAATCGTTCCTAAAAGGGACGATTAGACTCACGGCAGTGCGGGGGCGCCCGGGTAGGCCGCCCACCGTTGGGACCTGATTTCGGCGCCAATCCACTTGGGATGGGTCCAAAATCTCTTGTAAGGTGTTGTCGACAAATTGGGGTGGTATTCTATGGCCAAATGTCAGGTTTTGGGCTCAAGATTCGACCTTCCAATGATCACCCAATGACCTCTTCTCTAAAAGAGATCACGGATGTGAAAGGCACAAATCGCACAAGGATGTATGGGGAAATAAAATGGCAGCACTTCGTTGCTCCAAATTGCTCTTACTCTCTATATTTTGGGGTGAGAAAACCCACCAATTTATAGACCTGGAGGTCTCTTGGGATGAGCATGCAGAGGCGCCACTTGGCAGCCATGCCCTTCCAAGGGAGGGAAGATTCCTCCCTGAATAGGGACTCCATGACTGCCCTTGTAACAACCTCTAATGCTCGAAAATGCTCACCTATACTCCCATGCAATGAAGGAAGCGTTAAGTGGCGGATCCGAGCTGCCATTTGCCAAGATTTGACTTTTTTCCCATCAAACCTGCAATTCGCCCCACCCTGGAGCGAATTGTGAATTCGTCCCTGGGTGGAGCGAATCCCAATTAGAATTCGTCCCTGGGTGGAACGGATATTGAGCAAAGTGCCTGAAGGTGCCAAAATGATTTTTGACCTTCCAAAACTGTTGTGAGAGTGGTTAGGACCACTTTTTAACCTCTGGGGGCTGCCCTTGGGGCTGTGTGTGCCAATGTGATCAGTGTTTGCAGTCACATAATCGGATTGGTGTTGTTTTGGTGTCTACAGATGCCCCTTTTTGGGATGCGTTGTGCAAGGCACAACGTCGAGCAAAAATAGATAACCAAAGCACTAATGATTAGGGTTTCTTAGTAACCTAACCAAATTTTGATGCCCCAAGTATGAAAAGGGCATGCATTCTTGAATCCTTGCTTCTAATGAGCGAAGGAACTCAGTTCAAGTGTTAACCTTTTTCGGTGAGGTGTTACTTGAGCTTGGACATTGATCAGTCATGAATAGGCAAAGGGCGCAACCTTTTGTCCATGGGAACCTTGAGTTCATGATTCATGAATGCCAAGTGATTGATCAGCTTGTGATTATTGCTTGTTTACTACCCCAAGCAGGAGCATGATTTGTCTTTGCCAATGATTCTTCGAATGCATGCCATTTCCATGATTGGGTGTGTATTTGTTGATTGGTGACTAAGTGTGACTACCCCCTCAAGCGACGAATCGATGAGGGAATGACCTACATGAGAAAAGTGACGAGTCACTTGACCCAAGATGACTTAGGTAAGGGTGCCTTCAGAGATTTATCTTTGAATGTGTGTGCAGTTTTTTGACATTTAGACCTATTTTTGGTGGGTGTTAACCCTTTTGGGGACGCCTTTTGGAGCTAAAATTGTCAAAAATTCGTCTTCCCGTGGAGCGGTCCGGCCATGGTGGCCTTCTTAGGGAGTAGGATGGTGACGATTTATAACCCCGATATCTATTTTGGATGCCAAGAATGTCAGGCATGAAGGCGCCTTCGTTCGGCAACTCTATTGCTATTTTTGGGTGGGTTTTGACCCTTTTGGCGACGTCGTTTGGGGATGAAATTCTCGAAGATCCGTCCTCCCGTGGAGCGGTCCGGCTATGGTAGCCTTCTTAGGGAGTAGGATAGTGAGGATTTGTGACCCTGACATCTATTTTGCATGCCCGAAATGTCAAGTGCAAAAGCACTCTCATTGGACAGTTTTATTGCTTTTTTTGGTGCATTTTTGTGCATTTTTGTTGTTTTTTGAAATGTTTGCTCTGTATTCGTCCCTGGGTGGGATGAATTCCTATTGAGCATTCATTCTAGGGTGGGACGAGTGCTAACTAGAGTGCTCATCCTAGGGAGGAATGATTACAGGCTCAAAAAGCCTATTTAAAGGCCAAAACTAGGGTTTGGGCTCATTTGCACTTGTTTTTTTGGCGATTTGGAGCTCTGAGGAGGAGGTCAATTCTGCGAAGCGAAGCATGCTGAATTTTTCCACCACCATGAGTGCACGAACCGGATCGAGCGGCGGAGCCGAAGCGAGACCAGTAAGTGAACTCCCTCTTTATTATTTTCTTGTATTATAGTTTTTTTGTTTGAATTTATCAATTTGAGAGTATAAAACCCTAGGTTGACAAATTAAATTTTGTTATTTTGTTTTTTGTGTTTGTGTTATTTTGGAAAATTATTTTTTTGTTTATTGTTTGTATCTGTACACTATTTTTCATGATTCTAATGTGCTTATTTTGTTGTTTGTTGCAGGTTGTGAAGAGTCGGTATCGCATGTCGACTATTTTTGTTGAAGCATGGGAGGCGCTAGCTGTGGCTGACTAGGAGTGGCTTGATGCCCTAGGCTCAAGAGGTGACTCGGCTGGAGCCGGTGATTGGGGATCGGGCCTACCGATGGCCCTGATCAACTTGTGGGATCCTCGGACTAATACTTTCCATCTCCCAATAGGGGAGATGACAATCACTTTGGAGGATGTCTATCGGATTCTTAGGATTCCAATAGATGGACTGTCGATCAGGACGACGTCGCGGGATCAACGGACAGCGGTGCTGACATGCTGCTTCAGGCATGGGGAGGAGTTGGGGGTGGATGGTCCAGTGGAGAGGGCAGAGATTGACTGCCAGATGGGTGGGATTCTGGTTCGATGGTGGTTTGAGAGGGGGTGTTGGGAGTGAGGCACGCATTGCTTATGGGCCTCATTTCCAACATGCTGCTACCTGACTCGTCAGGTGCGAGGTTCCCATGGAACCTGTTGGATGTGGTCTATCGGCTGGTGGAGTGTTCGACGTAGGAGCCTTTGGTCATGAGATGGGGATAGATGCTGGCGTAGCTCTATGGGGAGCTATATGAGGTCCGCTTTCAAGGAGGAGGGGATCAGCTATAGCTATCTGCTGTAGAGCTAGGGGTTGGCAGCACATAGCGGTGGAGAGACCAGGGGGGTTACCATGGATGACACGGGTAGAGATGGTAGATAAGGATATAGGTTACGTGGCTCTATGGTGGTGGTCGAGGAGCAGGGATAGAGTCGATGGTGGGCAGGTGTCGTAGGGCACTATGTCGATGCCTTTGCTCGGCTTGCTCGGGGAGGTGTTCTGGCATCCCTATCGGGACTGTCTAGCCTGGCCTAAGGCTGGAGAGTGGCTCCGGTGGGTATGTAGGGAGCGATGGCTGATTGGGCGGCATGGGACCGAGTAGGAGTTCTTCCCATACAATCGGGTGACATGATAGTTTGGGGTGCACTAGGGGTTGCTTGGTGAGCCCGTGGTCTATCGGCATGGGGGATGAGAGGACTCTGGATCGGTCGGTCATCGTGCCATTGGGCGAGGATTCGGATGCGGTGATCGACGTCCCGGATGTGGATGACGTCGGGACTACTACAGAGTATGATCAGTGGTGGACTCTATGATGATGGCGGGGAGAGGGGCCACTGGGAGGTGCGGAGGCAAGGGGGGAGGGAGGGTGCGAGGCACTAGGAGATGATTGGGGAGCTCCGCTCGAGGAGGCGACATGGTGGAGGTGGATGACTTGGGCATGGATTTTGGGGCTCCGGATCATCCAGAGATGCAGGACGTCCCAGAGTAGTGGGAGCCAGAGGGTCTGTTCTAGAGGCACATCCTCGGGGAGATTTGAGGACATGGAGGTAGGGTGCACGCTGAGAATGCATGATTGGTGGAGCTATTGTGGAGGCGATATGAGGAGTTGGGGGAGGCTTTGCAAGAGAGGGATCTCTTGCGGGCTCAGTTAGCAGAGCGGGAGAACGCATGGGTTGCACATCGTGGATGGGGATACCGATGCTGCATGGGAGAGGGATCTCCTATGGATGCAGCTGGCATAGTGCGACGATGTAGTCACGATGTACCATCGATGGGAGGCAGAGTGGTGTCGACATCGGATGGATTTGGAGGGAGAGATCATCCACCTCGGGGGGCGGTTACCTGAGCCCTCGGGAGGTGGGTCTTCACGTCGGACGAGGGGCAGTGATACTAAGCAGTCAGCATCATCTCATCGTAGGCGATTGGATGAGGGAGGGGTAGTAGGCATGATGCGGGGGCTAGCAACAGCCGCCCTGAGGGGTCCCATAGGACCCACACCATGGGGGGTAGTTCTCGTCGCACCGATCCTGCGTGATCATGGTGGCCGACGCCTTAGGCTTGGGGGTTTTGAGATTTTGGATTTTGTTGCGGGGTCACATGACCGGTTCTTTGTAGCCTACGGGCATTTTTGATGATATATATATATGACTTTATTTTGTTTATGCGCATGTGATGATTTGATTTTATGCATGATGATTGATGAATATGGATGTATGCATGTTAAGTTATAGTGATGGATGCATATGTGTTGATGAGTGCAAATGTTTCTAATTTATATGATATGCAAATGGAATGGATGAATTGAATTTGTGATGTTTGGTAGTCGCACCATAGACTGTTTAGAACTTTATGGCTTTTTGTCCTAGGCGATGGCTGCGGTAAATAGCTTTTTATGTATACATGTTTTTTTTTTTTGATGGCGATGCAAGGATGAAAGATAGCAAGTTGGTTGAGAATGTAGTTAAGGTTTTCTGAGACTCAGATGTTTTAACTAACTAGCCACGACTGTACTTTATCTCACAAGACTTTTGAACAAGGTATGAATCGGACTTGTCTTGGACCAAGTTATTTCACATCCCTGTGTGTGCAATTGAGTTCATTTATGTGGTGTTGGTCGGGATACCGCCAGTGCCAGATAGGCTGTCAACCAAACCTGTACTGAGGATCACCTGATTAGCTCCACTAACTCCTTTGTTGTATTTAGTCAGATTAATCTACGGTGCTATCGTAGGATACCATAAGCTAGCTCATCCACATGCAAACATTGATCTGCACACAAGTTAATGTGACAGATATATCGTCATGCGGGAGGTTTACCACCAGTGACCGATAGGCTATCAACCAAACCGGTACTGAGGTTTGCCTCATGACCTGTCGGAATGTTGAGAGTTCCAGGGATTCAAGTTCGACTCCCTTCTTTTCTTCAATTGTATTGGGATACTTGCTCTTTTGTAGTGATAAAAATCACTATTTATTTTTGTATTATATTTTTTTTTGAGCAAGGGATTAGGATATGGAGTGATGAGAATCACTATTTTATGTGCTTTTCTTGATGTATGCACTTTGGTTGTGATGTCAAAATTTGGATTTTTGACGTTTGCAAATTGTTGATGTTTTGCAACTTTTGAGAACTTGGGATTCTTGGGGAATTGGGTAGGGAGGATGCTTGTCCTTTTGCCAACTCTCAGCATTCTTGGGGTCATTCGCACAGGGGGATGAGCAAGATAACCATTTCGCTTATGGTGACCTGGATTGCTTTGCAGGGTTTCATCTTTCGTTCACACAACTTGGGAATGTTTTATGTGTTTTAATTTGTGTTGGGATGCTACGTAACAAGGTGTGATCCAAGTAGAATTCTACCTTCGTAAAATCTGTCTGACTTGGTACAGTATGTGGCTAGAAAGCTAATGACGACTGAATGACGAAAACTCTTGATACATGAGAAAACAACTGACTATGATGTGGGAGAATAACGTGAATGGCGGTTATAGGCGATGAGCTATTGATAAAGCGGAAAAATGTAGAAGATGATGGTTTTGCCAAGTAATGACAGTCTATGGCGCTTTGACCTTTATGACCACAAATATGCAATGTGTGGGTGTGATGCGTAATGCAGCTATATGTTTTTGTGTTTTTGATGGATTGATTTGTGTGAATATGAAGATGATATGCAAAATAGAGCTCTTTATTTTTGTGACGATTTTGAGCATGTATGGAAATGAGATGCAAATTTTGTTATTTTTGATGATTTTATTGTTTTTGAATTTTCTTGTTTTTGACCAAGCGATTACGGGAATCCTTGGAGCATTTTGGGGATTGACCAAGCGATTAGGTGGAATCCTTGGAGCATTTTGGGTGATTGTAAACCTTGGATTACGATTAAACCTTGGAGTTTTGGGATTGACAATTATAAGTTTTTGGGATTGACCAAGCGATTATGAAAATCCTTGGAGCATTTTGGGGATTGACCAAGCGATTATGAAAATCCTTGGAGCAATTTTGGGGATTGACCAAGCGATTGGTGAAATCCTTGGAGATTTTGGGGGATTGACCAAGCGATTACGAAAATCCTTGGAGATTTTTGGGGTTGATTGACAAGCGATTACGAAAATCCTTGGAGCATTTTGTTTGGGCTATGGCTCTTCTAAACATGGAATGGCCGCAAATGACTGATGTTCAAGGGTTCTAGTTCCTTGATTCCATCAAGAGAGGCTAGCCGGTATGTTCCAGGTCCTATTTTGCTATCAATTACATAGGGACCTAACCAGTTTGCCATGAATTTGTCCCTTAAATGGGATGGCAGACTAGAGTTCTGTTGGTTTTCTTTCAAGACCAAGTCACCGACCTGAAAGTCCCTCAAGTGAACTTTCATGTTGTATGCTTTCTTAAGTCGCTCTTGATAGATACGTAAATGCTCGAGGGCATTAACGCGTCGTTCGTCAAGCAACGTAAGCTGGTCTAACCGGGCCTGCCGTACAGTATCATCATCGATGAACTCTTGCATTGATATGCGTAGGGAAGGAATTTCCAACTCGAGAGGCATGACAGCCTCGGAGCCATACACGAGCAAAAATGGAGTTGCCCTAGTGGGTGTCCGAATGCTAGTGCGATAGGCCCACAGGGCAAGTGGGATCTGAATGTGCCAATCCTTATGATTATCTATGACTATATTTTTGAGGATGGCGACTAGCATTTTGTTTGACGCCTCTGCTTGCCCATTTGCCTACGGATAATAGGGTGTCAAAAAACTATGCTAAATTTTGTACTTTGTGGTCAAAGCATGCACATATTTGTTCTTGAATGACGTCCCATTATCCGAGATTATCTTGGATGGAATACCAAAATGACATATGATGTTATGCAAAATGAACTCCACAATGCGGGGTCCAATCGTAGAGGTTAGCGGAACCGCTTCCACCCACTTGGTGAAGTACTCTGTGGCCGTGATGATAAACGTGTGATGACCTGACGATGCAGGGGAGATCTTTTCGATTAGATCTAGGCCCCACTACGAAAAATGCCAAGCCGATTGGATCGGCTGCAAGGCCTAGGAAGGTACGTGTGTCAAATTAGCATGGTGTTGACACTTCACGCACTTCTTGACATATGCGCAACAATCTCGCTCTAAATATGGCCAATAATAGCCCATGCAAAGAATGCACTTTGCGATGGCCATACCACTGAAGTGGCCACCGCATGTACCATCGTGCGCTTGGGCGATCGCCCAAGTGGACTCTTGCTGGTCCAAGCATCGAAGGAGGATCCCTTCATAGCTACGATGGTACAAAATGTCTCCTAACAAGACATGCTTTGCCGCTTTCTGCTTGAATGCACATTTTGTGGCATGCGTCAATCCAAGTGGGAGGTTACCTAACTTGAGGTAGTCCCTTATGGGTGAATACCAATCCTGCTGATCAGAAGCCTCGATGGTATGAACAGCCAGTCCCTCTTGAAGTTCATCCCTAGCAAAAGCTGAGCGGGAGAGAACTTGTAAGAATAGCATTGTATTGCTATTAAGGGGAGTAGGGGAGAACAAGGACCCCTAGTTGGCATGTTTCAAATGATCATGGATTCGAGAGAACCTATCCATGGATGGCTCAATCTGGATCAAGTGGATTCCTGGCGTTAAATCAAGCTTGCTCGCTCCATCACGGATTGCGATAGTGTTTTGACTTGAATGGTGGTCATATCACCAGAAATGTCTTGCGGGATTAGCGACCCCAAAGAGGCCATAGTGTCCACAAAATGATTCGATGACCGAGGGAGTGCCTCGATGTCGTACCATTCAAGATTTTCTAAGAATTTGTCCACAAGGGCTTTGTAGGCCTACAGAACTAGGCATTTGCATTGGAATACCCCTTTGACTTGGTTGACAATTAACAACGAATCATCAAAGATATTCAATCATTTAATGTTCATGGTGATTGTTGTCTGAAGACCTATGAGCAAGGCTTCATACTCTGCATTGTTGTTGGTGCATGGGAAATTTAATTTAAATGACAGGGGCATAGGAGCGCCCTGCGGTGTGAAGAATACTATTCCCGTGCCACCACCTTGCTCACATTTAGAACCATCAAAAAATAGGGTTATGTCGGCCTGTGACTCAGGCTCGTCAAAATCTGGTGATTCTGAGACATGGAAGACCCCATCATCGGGTAGTTCTATAGTCAGAGGCTGGTCGTCTTCGAGAGGAGCCTCTGCTAGTTGATCGGCTATGACCTGACCTTTTATGGATTTCTGTCCAATAAAATCTATGTCAAATTCCGTCAACAACATGATCCATTTCATCGTGCGACTACTATGATAAGTACGACTCATCATGTATCGCAATGGATTCTCCTTAGACACAACATACGTCTTGTTGCTCAGCATGTAATGGCACAGCTTTTTGGTAGCAAACACCACTGCCAAGCAGAGTTTCTCAACGTATGCATAGTTAAGTTCATAGCTGACCAGGGTGCGGCTAAGATAGTAAGTAGCCTATTCCCTATGAAGTTCATTCTTCTGGGCTAACATGGCTCCCAGTGCCACCTCAGTAGCTGAGATGTATAAGTAGAATGACACTCCTGGTCTAGGTGGTGCCAATACTGGCGGCGAAGCCAAGTATTGTTTAATGTCATCGAAGGCTGACTGGCACTCGTCATCCCAGTGAAATGCTACCCCCTTGTGCAACAACTTGTTCATTGGTCAGCACTTGTCAGATAGCTGCGCTATGAAGCGCTTGATCGACGCGACCTTTCCCTGCAGGCTTCTGAGCTGCTTGATGGTAGTTGGGGGACGCATTTCAAGGATTGCCTTGACTTTGTTTGGGTCCACCTCGATGCCCCATTTTGAGACTATGAAACCCAAGAGTTTTCCAGATGTGATGCCAAAAATGCACTTCTTGGGATTCAATCTGACTCTATGCTCCATGAGGCGATCGAGGATCTTGCTTAAGTCACCGAGATGATCCGGGCACAAAAGAGATTTGGCCAACAAATCATCCATGTAATCTTCCAAAGTCTTGTGCATGTAATCATGGAAGATGTATGTCATGGCACGTTGGTAGGTGGCGCCAGCATTTTTAAGGCCAAAAGGCATGACCTTATAACAAAATGTCCCCCAAGGCATTGTGAACGCCATTTTTAGCTGGTCTTCGGGGCTGATACAAATTTGATTGTATCCCGAGAAACCATCCATGAGGGAAAGCATTTCGTGACCCACTGTAGCGTCTACCAAGGCGTCGATGCTCGACAAGGGAAAATCATCCTTAGGACTCGCTTTGTTTAGATCTCAAAAATTAGTGCATATGCGAATCCTCCCGTCAGGCTTCTTGACGGGCACCATGTTGGACAACCATGGTGGATAATCCACGCAGATGACAAACTATGCATCCAACAACTTTTGCAATTCATCTTTGACCATTAAGGCCACTGTTGGGTGCATCTTGCATAGTTTCTGCTTAACTGGCTTGACTGTCGGATCAAGCGTTAGATTATGCATGACTAGCTGTGGGTCTAGTCCCGGCATGTCTTTGTATGACCATGCAAAAACCTCCTTCTTCTCTTTGAGAAGGGCAATGTAGTCGGCTTGCTCTTCAGGGGATAAACTTACCCCCAGCTTGATGATCTATGGATTCATTGGATCTGAGCCGATGTCTACGTCAGTCGTCTCCTCGATCGACATGTGGGATCCATCTTCCAACTGATGTGGAGTTGGGATCAAGTGGATATCATTTGCTGAGTTTAGATCATCGTTAGGAACCTCGGGTCCCTCTTCAGCATGGCAGATATCCTGAGTTGGCCCAGGGGTAAAATGGAGCATTTCACCGAAAGGCCAGTACTCGGATGGGGATGGAGGGGAATTGACGCGATCCCAGTCTATGGCATCTATGTCTAGAGACAATGACTATGTTGGATCGGCCGGATTGTGGATGGGGGCGGTTAAGTCAATGGAGATCATGTTGATGAAATGATTTTGGTCTCCATTACCATGGGTGTGGTTACTCGGACATCCTAGATGCTCTCTATGCTCGGGATCTGGCTCTAGAGGGATGGGCACGAATGGATCGGCCCTATGTGCGGATAGGAAGATAGGGTCTACCCTCGGCACTGATGTCACTATAGGGTCTCTGGGTGGAAGGTATGCTTCGTATGCCCAGAGTAGCGGATCCAACACTTGGTCCCACCGCGCTGGGTCTACGTACCACTCATGCCCTGGCACTATGTTTAATTGTTCAAATATGTCGTTAATCTCCAAGGGGTGCCGATGCTGCATCTACCGCATGTGATTAAGATATGCCATCTCTGTTTCATCTTCATAATCACTATCGGAGATCCAAAAGCCCTCGTTGGCTCTCGACTATTTGAGGTATGACAGGCTCGTCTTGCTCGAGCAAATTAATGTGGTCCCACCTAGGTTGTTCCGCTCTCTACGGGGGGACTTGATTTCCTTGGAGCGGCGCTTGCTCGATGGGAGCATCCAGGGGGAACATTGTCAAGAGGCTTTCTTGATAATCATCCATGGGGATCACCTGTGAGTGATCGCTATCTGATTCGAAGGGGTCATACGATGTTGGTTCATACTCTGGCTCGTCCTTCGAGGACCCTTCTTGACATTGTCTAGACCCTCCTTGAAAATGAGCTCTCGAGCTTTCTCCTCTCTCGAGCGAAGGGAAGGGATTACTAGAGCCAACAAGGTTGATTGTCGTTAATGGGAGATAATCCCTCAATGTATATGTGGTGTTAGGGTTGGCATATGGATCTGATGCCAATCCCCCCTTGTTGCCTATCCCTAGGCCTTGCATGTTCTCCACCAAGATGTCCAAGGGGAGGGGGTGGTTGAACCCTACTCCTGACTTGTCATATGGCATTTGGTATCTTGGTTGGCAAAGAACACGTATCCCTTGCTCATATCGGCCTAACCCATATCCGTGCCAATTGCATTGGCCAAGGTATCTCAGAGCAAAGTCTGGGTTAGACAAATAGTTGACATTTTCAGCAAAAGGCTCTTCGTCTTCGTCCTCTTGCGTGCATGGTGCAACGCCATGATCAAGGCCCCCATACACAAAGTTTGTCTGGTTCGACGGGTAGCCTAGGGGAACAATAGTGCCAATGGGGAGTCGAGGTCTCCCCATGTCCTGCATGGATTCTAGTGCGGGTGTTGCTACAATATTCCACACTAGATACTCCCCCAGGCCCGTATTGGCCATTTCAATGGTGATCGTTGGTGGTTGAGGGGGAGGGAATGGAAGTTCTCCTTGAGTCCACTCCATGTCGGGTGGACTAGGAGCCTCGACTTCCATTCGGCTAGGCATCTCCTCAGTAGAGATAGTTGACACTGATGGCAGTGTCTCTTCCAAAGGTTTTGCCTCTTCCAGGGGTTCCTTCCCTTTGTCCTTCTGTTTGGCCCCCAAAGATGGTGTCGTTGGTGGAGGACCAGATGATGAAGATGAACCCGACTAGGATTTTGAAGAACTTGTTAATGGGGATGCCTACGAAATCGAACCCTGTTTAGATGGATTTAACTAGAAATCCAAATGCGTTGATGGCAGGGTCGATTGCGGCATCAGCTGCACCGCATTACAATACTTGAAGGGTTCCAAGTCCACCGGGACTACATGCACCTCCCCTTCAAATGTATACTTTAAACATTGGTGAGCTATCGAAGGGACACACTTCATGTCCCTGATCCATGGCCGACCTAGCAAGATGTTGTAGGCCATCTCACCCTCCAATATGTGGCACAATGTGGGTATGGTCTTTTGTCCCACTTGGATTGGTAGGACTATTGTGTCGACTATCGAGCAGATTGCATCATTGAATGCTCATAGAGTGTAGGTGGAAGCTGTGATGTGAGATGCGGGCAACTTCAGATGCTTGAGAGCCGTAGTTGTGATGATGTTGTTGGATGAGCCAGTGTCTATCAACACCCTCTTGTATGGGATCCCGTTGACCCACGTGATAACGTGCAGGGGTGGATCTGCCATGTCATCAGTCACTGATCTCAATTCGTCTTCTCAAAATGTGATGACTGGCTCAGTGCATCATTTTACATGCCCCATGAAGTTGTTGAAAGAATTTGTCTCATGGGGCTGCAACTCGATGGCTTTCAAAATCTCCATTAGAGCTTCTCGATGGGGCGTAGATTGTTGTATAAGCTCGTATATGGAGAGCCTAGCCGAGGTGGTCCTCAAACTCTGAGTTAGTTTGGTCCGAAGTGTGGCCACCGGCTTAGGCGGAGGAGGTTGTGCAAGGTGTTGTTGTGGTTGCGAAGTTGTTGGCACCTCTCCTGCCGCTATCGTAGGAGCATTCATGCTCGGATACCTCCTATTTCGAGTCACTATACTGATCATCCCTACATATCCCTGCATGGGGCAGTTCTGTGTGACCTCGTTAACTTGTAGGGTCTTTGCCTATGGAGCATGAGCAGGCAAGGGGTCTTTGAAGACCTCCATTTGTTGATTGCTTGGTGCGACGGGATTATCCACCGCTAGTGTCTTGTTATCAATCAGGTCTTGCACCAAGCCCTTAAATTTCCAATAGGCATTTAGGTCATGTCCCTGCCACCTATGGAACCTATAGTACAAGTCCTCTCTATACCCCTTAGGCTTGGGCACGTTGGGATCTATAGTCTGAACCTCTGGCAGGTTGATCAAGTTTGCCGCTAACAAGCGGTCAAACAAGGAGTCCCTGGACTCTGTGTAGGGTGTGAATTGTCGCCTAGGGCGATGCTGCTGACTCTGTTCTTGCCTCTAATTTTCTCTGTCATAGTTGTTAGGAGGCACTGCCTGATAGTTAGCCTTTTGAGGTTGTGTTGCTTGTGCAGGCTTAGGGACATTGATAGCAACTTGGTTAACCGTAGCGGGTTTTTGTTGCATGGTCCCAGCTTTAGTGTTTTTAGTCCACTCTTTTTTCTTAGGTTTGGCTATCTCGCCATCCTGTATTTTGATCTCTTCAATGATCCTGGCTTGCGCCAGAGCTTCTTCTAAGGTGGCATATTGCTGTAGCTACAATAGCATAGAGATCGATCTCAAACAACTCTTGGAGAACATCTGAGTGAGGTCGGACATAGGAGGGAGGTAGGGCAGCTTCGAAAGCAATGTCCTCCATCGATTCCCATAGGCCGCCATGGTCTCCTCCTCATACTGCCTGAGGCTGGCTAAGTCACTCAGTGACGCCTTCTTCTTGGTATTGAAGGCGAAGCATTCGAGGAACGCATCCACTAACTGATCTAAGTTGTTAATGTTGTGCTTTGGTAACTGAGTAAACCAATCCGAGGCAGGGCCTACGAATGTGGTTATAAATGTTCTCAATAACAAAGCATCATTGTCCTGAATGCCGAAGCATTGGCTCAGGAATCTCGTCACATGCTCTTGAGCATCCTCCTCACCTCTAAAGGTTGCCAATTGAGGTAGCTTAAAGTGTTCAGGGTAAGGAGGTGCTGGCACGGACGGATGCACAGGATGACTACGGAGTTGGCGTAAAGTGGGCTTTTGGGGCCCAAAATTTTTGGTCTCCATAGACTCCAAATGCTCTAGCAGCGCTTTATATGCATCTGAGGATTTAATTTCTTCCTCTTTAGTTTGCTCCCATTGTGGGTTGTGGGAGACTTGAGGCCTCTGAAGGGGTGGCCGGATGGCAACTCCTCCGCCTAGGTAGGGCATTTCAGCCCGCTCTTCTTCTTGCTCATATTCCTCGTAAGCTTCCTGAGGAGTCTCTGGATGAGACCTATGACCCTGGGTGGGTCCCCGCGGAGGGTACCCATCATTGTTCCGGGGAGTGGCCTCCCGCTCAGGTCTAGGAGGTCTCGGAGGCAGCACTTGGTAAGGTCATGGAGACCTATCTCGCACCAAGGGATTATGCCTCTCATATGGTTCCGCTCTTTGGGTGCGAGGGGTTGGGACCCTCTCAGGCATCGGGTTATGGAGCAGCTCATCTGTTTGGCACCGAATGCACTCTTTGCTAAGGCGATATAGATGCTCTAGCTGCTGCTGGTCTTGCTCAAGCCGCGTGATCTACGCTTGGCGGGCGGCATGTCTGGCGACTACCAAGTCAATTTGTTCTACCATCCTGAGCCTAGGAGGCCTGGATGCCTCTCCTATGCACTTACCTCGATCTCGATGATCTGAGATCTCAATAGGTCACTTCCCTCTATCGAGGTTGGCGGCATTTACCCGAGGCTCTGGCCTCAGTGGGTGATCATGGTATCTAGCGGTGCGGAAGCGCATGGCCCCCATGCTGTATATTGCTCTTGAGGAATGTAATCATCTTCCTCGTGCTCCCTTTCATATGTGTGAAAGGGGTGGGCAGAGTTAGCTCACCTTGCTTGAAGGGCCTTGCACTCTGGATTTTGTCTATTGGTTCTAACAGTGATGGGGGGCAAAGGAGGGATGCCATCATCATGTGGCCTCTCCTCATGGAAACTATGCCGCTCTAGCACTTCATCACGCGGTGGCCACTCATATCGAGCTTCTAAGGGAGCCTTTTTATCTATGTTGAGTGCCACGTGTAAGGACTCTTCCCGAAAGGGGCTATGATGAACGGGCGTGTCCCTCAAAGGGGTGTCCCTATAATTCCATCTTGACATGGAATGATGCGGACTCTCTTGTGGGTCAGGCCGCCAAGGCGGTATGACTAAGTCCTTAGGGCTATAGCGGAGGCGACTTGTGCCCCCTTGTACACTTTCCATAGCTTTCGCCCTTGATTGGGCTTGGCTACGTGTGTACACCATGGTGGTGCTTTCCTACTATAGCACCCTAAAATTGGTGCAGTAAAATTACAATAATTACATTCACCTTAGTAAATAATTTAAAAATCAAATTTAACCTCCCAAATCGCCCGTTAACCGTCGAGAAATCCATTTCCCCTTTTTCTCTGACATTTTTAGAGGTTTTTTTGACCGTTTGACGATATCATCACTGATCAGAGGATATCGCCCCAGATTTGACGATTTCATCTAGAGTAGGACGTCCAGACAATCTTGTCGCAAAACTGATCTTGCAAAGTTGGAATCTATTCCAACGGGTCTCCAATCTGGGAAGAAGCATGTCTGCGCCATTGGGACCCTCCCCCCGTTGGAGATCTCCCAAATTGGGATGATCTCCAACCTCCCAACTACTCCCCTAAGCCTATTTAGTCTCTAGGATTTTCCCTTCCCAACCCTTGGCCGAAATTCTTTGCAAGTTAACTCCATTTATGTTAAATCATCCCTGTTTTGCATTTGCACTGGTCCCATACCAATTTTATTGTAGGTACATCACTATTTTTTAGCCGGAGCCAGCACCTATCATCGTCGACGAACCTATTCAGATCGGAGGCGAACCTGTCAAATTCGAGGCGATTTCGTACTGATGTGAGATGATCTCGACTACAGTCCGTATTAAGGAAATCAGTGCCTGAAGTTTGCGTTTCTCAACCTTTTCTCTGTCATTTTATTCTGCAAATTAAATAGTCTATTCAGTGTTTTATGTTACTTTGCATTTGGAGTTCACCCATTTAGATTAAGTGCATAATTAAATCCTAATTATCATCTAATTAGCATGATTCATTTATGTCTCTGTGTTTAAGTTCCAGTTTGATAACATTGCTGCCATTTTATATCATTTCCCTCTATTAGCACTATAGTACTTTTTGTATTTTGCATCTATTTTTGGTTTTGCAGGTCTCTGACGAATTCATCAGATCTCAGACGATCTTGTCTGATTGCAGACGATTCTGTCTAATCTCATATGATCTAGACTACTCAACATTAGAATCTTCTTCATACATCCAGATCAGGTATTCCCCATTTGTATTCTGTAATTCTCTGTTTTATGTCTTTAAATCTGTTTTCTGTATTCAGTGAATCTGCATTTTCATATAGATTAATTTAGACTCATTTGGCCAAACCTAGGATATGAATTCTTAAGGTTAAAAAACGAACACATTTAAACACATTCCAAAACCTAGGCATGGAAACTATCGTTAAATGTTTCCTGGTGAACCCACCATCCGTCAAAAAATCATCAAAATACACCTCCCTTGAGAGGCGGGACCTTCGCAAAGTCCTCTCAGTCCGAGGTACCGCGACATCCTTTTCCCATCCTCCTTCCGGGCATGGATCCAATAGCCTGAAGGTAGGGATGCAAAAAATTTGGAGCGATACATTTTGGTGAACCCGACGTGAATGCATTTTAAACCTTTTGAAAACGAAAACAAAAAAAATAAATAAATATATGTATACAAGAAAAACAAAAAACAAAACCATCATTTCAAGTTTGTATGTTTTAGATTCAATTCTGAATAGTAGATGCTAAATATTGCTTTTAGAAGTACTAAAGAGACCATGAGTTTTTACTCAAAACCATATGAGCCCATCAGTAATGTTGGAAGAATTCAAAAAAATACATTTGTTGATTATGACCAACCTCATCCCTATTCAACACCAGCTCCATCACACTCTTCTTATTTTTCATCCATAACTCAACAAAACAATCCCTTTGCCAATCCTCTTCATAACGATATTATCTATTCTCCCATATATCCATATTATGTCTATCAATCCACATACAATCCTCCTCAACCCTTTCAACATGCTTCTTTCAATACAACACATCCATTTCAACAAGAAAATACTTATTCTTCCAATTCTACCATGCACTCACCTCATGCTTCGCAATCTTCCTGTCATCATTCTACCCATAATAAAGAAAGTAGAGGTGAGAAACCATTAGGTCCTTTTATGATGAAATTCTTAAAGCATTTATCAAAAACCTCTCAAAAACCTTCATCACATAAATTTACTAAGCTCAATCAACCAATGGATATAATTCTCAAGTATTTACTTGATACAAATAAAATTGAACTTCCTTCCATAAGACAACCTGATACCACATCAGATTGGTTTAAACCTGAGCTACATTGTGAATATCATAGAGTATATGGACATATGACACAAAATTGTAAAGATTTAAGATGTGCAATTCAAGATTTGATTGATGATGGTCTTTTTAATATAAAGGAATTACAATCTACAACTGATTATAAATATTCAGTAAACAATCAAACTCCTACACAACAAATATCAATAATCAATCAAGACATGGGGATCCACCAAGAACCCCTATTCAATTATCAACAACAAGAAACCAATCAAATATTGCATGTTAATGTGTCCCATCATGATGATATTATTAATATTGTAACAAAAACTACAAATGAGCAACCTCAAGTTCAATCAACTCAATCCGATATTCAAGATATGGGTTCCTCATTTGACCAACCTTCAAAACTATATTTGGCTCTAGAGAATGATCCAAAATGGAATGTAAACATAGAAAGCTCATCTTTAGAATCAAAATCTCAATCTGAAATCCACTTTGATAGCCAACAACAAGTGATTAATACTCAAGCAAAGATATCCCTTTTAGAAGTATTACAAATTGCTCATAAGGAAATTTTGTTCAAAATACCTAGCCAAAAATTTGTTCCTCATCATATTTTTTCTAAGAACATAATTAATGGTGTAAACCCTCTTGAGGTTAACCATATTTCATTCTATGATGAGGATATTCCTTCCTCTACTCCACAAGAAGACTATGATCTTTACATTACAGGATCTAGTAAAGAAATACTTGTTAAAACTATCATGGTAGATAATGGCACCTCTCTTAATTTATGCACTTATCAATTATTCCAAAAACCCAAATCAAAGGAAGAAGATCTTAATGAATCAAATGTTATTATAAAATCTTTTAACAATGAAATTCAAGAAGCTCAAGGTATTATAATTCTTCCCTTTAATATTGGATCCAAGATCCTAGATATTTTATTTTATGTAGCATATTTCCCTTCACCGTACAACTTACTTCTTAGAAGTCCTTGGATGCATATAATGAGGGTTGTCCCTTCCACTCTTCACCAATGTTTGAAGTTTGAACTTGCAAATAAAAGTGTTACCATACATGGTGACCCAAAACCATTTGAAGAATATTTAACGGTTGAAACATCAAGTTCTATACATTCTCTATTGTCACAATTATCTTCTATCCATCACTTTTCTTCATCCATATATGATCATTCTTGTTTACCAAATAACACCCATGCATATATTTTATATATGCTCCCTCTATCTTATCAAGACCTGGAATATAATAATAAGAATGAAGAACTTTCTTATATTTATGACATTTTATTTTGTAATATGATCAATTTTCCACATATAAAAGTCAAATATTTTTCTACATTATTCTACATTATAACAAAGATTTTGTTATCACTACCTTTTATTTATCATCTTTTGTCCTTACCTTCACCTCAACTAGATTATCCTTCAAAACCTCCTTTGATTTTGAAGCAACCTTAGACACGCTATACTCAAATAACCTTGTATAGTGTATATAGATCATCTTGTATATATCACCAATTTCAATTCATAAATTAAAATCAAAATACAAAAAATCAAAATCCTCAAAATATTCAAAAAAATACTAATGCAACTAAGGACCTTAAAGGTAAATTTGAGCCCAACTGGCTTGAACCATATATTATTACTGCCAAATTTGAATCAGAAGCATACAAATTATCTACCTTAGATGGTAAATAACTTAAAGAACCCATGAATATTTTGCATCTTAAATGTTACTATGCATAAATTTGGTCATTCTTCATCCTTGTATATATTTGTTTTCAAAATTTTTTATATTTATTTCAAATTTATAAAAATCCAAAAACATCAAAAATATTCATAATCATCCAAAATCTTCAGAAACTATCTATTGCATTTATTTAAAGCACTTGTTAAGTTTTTTTTGCTCAAAAACACAAATCAAACCAAAAATCAAAATAATGATAAAAATATAAAAACAGCTATATGCTTGACTCTTTCGAAACCAAACAAAATAAAGAAGAAAGAGAGAGTCAATATCCTCAAAACCTTATCAAAAGTGTTTATATATATTTTTTTTTTTACAATTATTGCAGTTATATGTTTTCAATTATTTTTGGATAAATTAGCATTTATTTGGCATCCCTCACTTACACACTCACAACAATAAATATCTTGATTTTATCTGGCATGATTACTAATCTCTCTTATATCAAAGTTCACAAAATTCAATTAAATAAAGTTTGAGCATAGAGATTTGATCTTGTTATTTACTTAAACCAAGCACATCTTTTCACAATAAAATGATTATATTTGTCATTTCCATGTTTTGCTACATAGTAGAACTGATTTCTTGAGCGAAAAGTTTCCCCTGCTATCCTATCATGCACATGGTCTAGAATCTTTGAGAATTGGCAAAAGGACAAGCTCACCCCTACCCAGAATAAAAATCCCTTGCTCTACAGCTAATCTGAGCAAGTATCCCTAGCAAATCAAAAAAAAAGAAGAAAATTTCAAGAAAGAAAAAAAAAGAGAAAAGAAAAATGTTATTTCAGCAATGTTCCAAGCATTATCAAGCAAAAGAAATACAAAAGAAAAATAAGCAAAGTTCAAAAGAAAGCAAGAAAGCAATAAAATCCCTTTCCCTACCCTTTGAAAAGAAAAGAAGGGTTGATGAGCTTGAATCCCGGAATTCTCAATTATTCGAAAACTGTGAGGTAAGCCCCATAACAGGTGGTTTGTGCCCAACCTGCTTGGCCTTGGGTAACTCCTAGCGTGGTGATATGTCTGTCACATTAGTGACCTTATTTTTTATATACCTATGTTTGCTTATGGATTAGCTAGCTCTTGATAATCCGACCTACATAGTAGCCTAGTATGGTTATATGCATCTACATCATGGTTAATGAACACTTATTTGGTTTCTTCAAATCACTTGTATCATAGTACCTTGCTCAAAACTGGTAAATGAACAATGCAATTGCACACACATTTGTATTTGAGAGATTTTGTGTATCATTATGATAAATCAAGATCGAAAATGAATTCACATATGCACATGGGATTCCTTATAAATCTAACTTTTGTCTTCAAAATAATTTGAAATATTATTTTTGCAACTTGTTTGGGAATAAATCAAGTACAGTTGTTTACCATAAAGACAACTATATAATAGAAAAATCAAAAATTTCCTTCAAATCAAAACATATATATCTGGTTGACTTTCGCGACAATGGTATAGTTTCAAAACCAAAATTGGAATTTTATGCTTAGCGCAAGTCCTCATTTTCATATTTTTTGTTTATCAAAAATCAATCATGCAATAAAACTATCTTTTTTGGATTTTCGTGATGATGGTATAAGTCTATACCTACATATTCTATGCCTAGCGCAAACCATTGTATCAATTTTTTTTCCCCATTTATTAAAAAAAAAAAAAAATCATGAAAACCATATGACTTAATTCATTATGTTACACAAATTATGCTTTTCAAAAGCAAAAGCATTTTCATTATTTCAAGTCATTATGTCAACCTTTTGCAATGATGGTATAATTCCTAAAGAATTATCCAAAAAATTTATCATACTTAGGAATTTATGCCTAGCAAAAATCATTTTAAAACATTATTTCATGCACAAATATTTTTTATAAAAATCTGAAAACAAACCATCATCATCATCATCATTTGCACTATTGCACCAAAGTCTTAAGACAGTTTCTTAAGCACTCTTTTACTTTTTAACAATATTTCTATAAATGGGACTAGCTTGACGACCGAGTGAGCAGCGACTCCATGAAATGGTCTATAATAGCGACAATGTACTTTGAAATTATTGTTAGAAGTCTCTTTTTATTTTACATTTCATTACAACAAATCAATTTATTACATCAGATTATTTCATTTAAAATATCACTACATGACATTCAAATTATAATATCTCCAATGACATAATTACATCCAATTATCAAATCAATCAATCAAAACATAAAAGCATCATAAAAATACATAAGACAAGTCATATGATCAAAAATATCTCATCTATATATATCACAAATATATGTACATCATCAAAACTGGATTGGTATGCCACAATCTGTACCTCGACATACTCAATCCTCTATCAACAAAAGCAAATATAATACAATGTCAGTGTCCAGTCCTCTAGCCTCGAGAACCCCTCGAGCTCTCTGCCTCATCTCCTCCCCCGCCCTGAGGTGGACGAGGTGGCCCCATCGTCGTCTATGTAGTCCTCGTCCTCGACCGGGATGTGGTCCTCGATGACCCGATCCTGATCGGATCTGCGATGTTAGCTGGCAGGGGTAGTCTGTCCGCCTTTGGCACTAGCTGGAAGTATAAATTTTGATAGAAGGTCAGCTGGGTGATAGCCCATGTCAACTCCCCAGAGCTCGTCCCTCCGCCCCGTGCCCTAAGGCATGCAATCTCGTCCCACAGCTGTGACACCTCAGTCCGGTGTCGTGCAGCCGCATCTTGTAGCATCTGCACCTGAGCCTACAGACGATCTCTCTTCGCTCGAAGAGTAGCCATATCGCTACTCTCTCTTGTGTCCACACCCTTGCCCTTATCGGGCGATGGTGGCCTCTGTGGAGATGGGGGTCTCGCGTCCCTCCTCTCCCTCTCTCTCTTTTGTGGTCGCTCCTATGCCTGTGGCCTCCTCGCCTCTCTCCCGCCATGACCTTGGGCTGCCTCCATCATCGCCTAGTGCCACCTCCTTATCTGACGCACAACTGCATGGATCGAACCCTGTTCCCTCGTCATCCGAGGAGGGCGAATGCCTGTGTACCAGGCATCATAGCCATCAGCTACTCTTGCATCGTCCCCATCCACTGGCTAGATGGGGGCATCATCTGTGTCATGGCTCCAAAATCGCTGCATGTCGGGAGCCCCGCTAACTATAGTGTTATCCCGGACAGTCCGAGAAAACTCGTAATCTCTAAGGGATGGGATCCCCTGCTGTAGACCGAACTGCCTCAAAACTCGGTCATACCTATGGAGCTCCACCTCTCCCCTCTCCATCCTCAGCCAGCAGACTCGCCTGATGCGAGCCAGCTCCTGTTCGTCCTCTAGCCACCCTGGATGCTCCCTCCATGGCCTCTAGGTGATCTGGTCTGGGACTAAGTCATCTAGTAGCCTCCGGGACATCGGCAAGTCGATCCATCGTTGTGCCCCTCTCCGGAGCCACCAATAGAAGACTCGGGGCCTCTCCCCGTCAACCCCTGTCAGAGGAAGCCCTATCGGCCTCCACATCGCAATGTGCTCCTAGCACCAAACCTGTAGTAGCGATGTCATAACTAGACATCGGCCGCCCTTGTACACGACCCCATATAGGATCATGTATAATCGACATAGAATAAAACTACCCCAAGCAAACCTGTAGCCGTGGTCTCTCATATCGTAGACCACATCTGCGAGCATCCATGGCACCCTGCACCCGCTCTGGTGGCATAGTAGAATTCCACCAACTACTCCAGCTAGTACCCGTGTGAGTGTCGATGCCACAGGCATCTGGCACAGTGCCTCGATGTTAACTCCGCCCTTCTCTAGGGTGAAGCTCGGGTCATCGCACAGCCGTCCCATAGCGTGGCCCTGATTGGCCACAGGTGTAATCAGTCGTCCTTGTATGGGGATTCTCAGAATCCTCCATACATCCTCTAGTGTGGGAGTCATCTCCCCTGTCAATAGACAAAAATAGGAAGAGCCCGGATACCACCTCTCTGCTAGGGCCGTCAATAGCCCCATGTCTGTAGAAACTTGTGGCATCTCTGCCACATGCAGTAAGTCGGCCTATGCCAGCTGATCCCGCTCTGCCTATGTCAGAGCGGCCAAGTCGTCTCTCAACCTACCGTATTTTCATTCTCTGCTCTTTAGTAATCCTCTCTGCAAACATAAACAACAAAACAACAAACAATCATTAATCAATAATTCAAGTAATCAATAATGCAAGTTAAAAATTAAATTTTGTGCAATTGATGATATCGCCCACTATTGGATGATATCGTTCCAAATTTGAGCATAATCGTCTCTGATTTCGTAGTTCGAAATCGTCTCCCTTTCGACGATTTCGCCCTTGGGCGAAATTGCCAAAATTGAGACGATTTCGTCTTGACGATGTCGACGGCCCAAAAATGGCCGCGATGCTCAAAAATCATCTAAAATCTACCTAAAAATAATGTAAAGTTAAATTAAAGCATTCTAGGTCAGTCTGGACTCTTACCCGTAGACCGCGTCGGACCTCTGTTGATCTGTGCGTCGTCTCCACCATTTTTGCTTCAGAACTCTAAAATTCAAAAAATGAACAGTAAAAATGAATTAGGGTTTTACCCTATTTTTCTTAATTTTATTCAAAAATATTTTTTTTTGCTTTTTCGCATTTTTACCTCAAACGTTCGATTCGGGTAAAAACACGGAGGGGGCACCATAATAAGCTGTTGTACGATTCGACCAAGAATCGTCGCCTAAAAATGGGAATAATTTTTGCTTTTTCGTAGATCGAGAAGAACTCATCTTTAACGCATTTTCTTCAGAAAATTTGCTAAAGAGGGGGCAAAATGTAGCACCCTAAAATTGGCGCAGTAAAATTACAATAATTACATTCACCTTAGTAAATAATTTAAAAATCAAATTTAACCTCCTAGATCGCCCGTTAACCGCCGAGAAATCTGTTTCCCATTTTTTTGTGCCATTTTTAGAGGTTGTTTTGATCATTTGATGATATCGTCACCGATCAGACGATATCGCCCCAGATTTGACGATTTCGTCTGGACTAGGACGTCTAGATGATCTTGTCGCAAAACTTATCTTGCAAAGTTGGAATCTATTCCAACGGGTCTCCAATCTGGGCAGAAGCGTGTCTGCACCATTGGGACCCTCCCCCGTTGGAGATCTCCCAAATTGGGATGATCTCCAACCTCCAAACTACTCCCCTAAGCCTATTTAGTCTCTAGGATTTTCCCTTCCCAACCCCTGGCCGAAATTCTCTACAAGTTAACTCCATTTATGTTAAATCATCCCTGTTTTGCATTTGCACTGGTCCCATACCAATTTTATTGTAGGTACATCATTGTTTTTCAGCCGGAGCTAGCACCTATCGTCGTCGACAAACCTGTTCAGATCGGAGGTGAACCTGTCGAATTCGAGGCGATTTTGTACTGATGCGAGATGATCTCGACTACAGTCCGTATTAAAGCAATCAGTGCCTAAATTTTGCATTTCTCAACCTTTTCTCTGTCATTTTATTCTACAAATTAAATAGTCTATTCAGTGTTTTATGTTACTTTTCATTTCGAGTTCACCCATTTAGATTAAGTGCATAATTAAATCCTAATTATCATCTAATTAGCATGATTCATTTCTATATTTGTGTTTAAGTTCCAGTTTGATAACATTGTTGCCATTTTATATCATTTCCCTCTGTTAGCACTGTAGTACTTTTTGTATTTTGCATCTGTTTTCGGTTTTGCAGGTCTCTGACGAATTCGTCAGATCTCAGACGATCTTGTCTGATTGCAGACGATTATGTCTAATCTCAGACGATCCAGACTGCTTCAACATCAGAATCTTCTTCAGACATCTGGATTAGGTATTCCCCATTTGTATTCTGTAATTCTCTATTTTATGTCTTTAAATTTGTTTTCTGTATTCAGTGAATCTGCATTTTCATATAGATTAATTTAGACTCATTTGGCCAAACCTAGGATATGAATGCTTAAGGTTAAAAAACAAACACATTTAAACACATTCCAAAACCTATGTATGGAAACTATCATTAAATATTTCCTGGTGAACCCACCATCCGTCGAAAAATCATCAAAATACACCTCCCTTGAGAGGCGAGACCTTCGCAAAGTCCTCTCAGTCCGAGGTACCGCGACATCCTTTTCCCATCCTCCTTCCGGGCACGGATCCAATAGCCTAAAGGTAGGGATGCGAAAAATTTGGAGCGATACACCTACAAGCTATGTAGATTTTTATCTCTTTTATGATTTTTATGCTACACTAAATAGAAATGATCATACACACACACAAGCAGTGATTATCTCGTTTAAAGATTGAAAGTGTGTCCTAGACCTGGTTTAGTGTGTTTTTTATTTTTGTTTTTGTTTTTTTTTTTTTTTTTGAAGGTTTTTGTAAAGAACGTTTAAATGCAAAATTATGGCTCTTATGGCTCCCAAAAATGGTCGCCCCTTCAATATACCATTGCCAGGACGATATACCAACCTCTCTATATACCCACCCTTACGTGAGGGAAACTATAGGTACATGAGAGAAGATGGTACCTGGAACATAGGCGATAAAGAAGGGGAATCACCCTGTTTATGACACCTACCATAGAAGACTTATCCTCATGCACTGGGAATCACCCCAGCTACACTCGGTCAACTTTTTTCAGGATTTACGTCTAGCAACAGTTGCGATTGGGGTAATGGATGCAAAATTCAAGCCAAGGTGGTGATGAAATCCACCGTTGGTCTTGATCAAGGGTTGGGGTTTTATGACCAGTGCCTTGGTTTTTAAGTTGCCATGTGGTGTGTGGGGTTATTTTTATTTTTCCAAATGGAAACAAGCAAGCGGTAAAGGAAAACTAATTTCCCTAAGCAAGCAAGTACCCTAAAACAGAAAAACTAAAGACAAAAATAGAAAAGAAAAGTTCATAATCCTTACCTCTTCTCTGCCCAAATTTGTCGGTTCTGAGTTTCTACCCGAAGACTGCACAGACAAAAATTCATCCTGGGTGGGAATGAATTATAGGACTGTATTCATCACAGGGTGGGGCAAATTCCCATTCATCCCTGGGTAAGACGAATTACAGCTCTATATCCACCTCCTGATGGAACGAACAGCAGTCAGCATGTGAAACTCGGCACCTGGAAGCAAAAAACAACCAAGTTTGGATCATATCTCTGATCTCAAAAATAGAGGACAAGGTCCCACCATGATCACCACTAAAAGCACAAGGATATAGAAACAAAAAAGGAAAAACTCCAAGTACGATGCAAAAATGAAACTGAACTTAACGCTAAACCCTACGAATTAAAAATGCATGAAATGGAGAAAAACATGAATTGATTGAAACCCAAATGAAACAAATAGCCCTTTTATTTTATTTATGTATTTCACAATTCGGTTATAATTTGCCTCCTCCATTTTCAGGGGTGAGGAGCATTAAATTCATTTCTTGGTGACATCCATGGATAGCCTTCCTTCTTCCGCATGCCCACATGTAATATGGGTGGACCAAAACGTCGCCATCACTTGTGTTTGTGAATGTTGATTCCTTTCTTCTCCTCTGATGTTCTGATCCTACGTTCAAAGGAACAATAAATAGTTAGTAGCACCTACGGATGAAACAAAACATGCAATCCCCAAGCCTACGATCAGTGAATGAGAAAAATGAATTAAACTATAACTAAAATGAATCCAAATGCTCTAAAAATTTGATAGGGGCATCGGGACATCACCAGGAGGGCACTACAAAAATAAAAGTCAAGAAATTCCTCACCGATTTGAATTCGCTTTGGGGCGGGACGAATTTACCTACAACAAAACACCAAAAAGGTACTGTCCCAAATGTCCTGCCTAGAGAGCTCCAAAAGACCTACAAACTTGGGGTTAGCTAATTGGGGGTATTTTGGGAAGACCCAGATGGTCATATTTTCCCAATTTGGCCTCCATTAACAATAATTTGATGATGCTACCTGCAAGTTAGCAAAGACAAAAAGTGATAGAACATGATAAGATTTGCTCAAAACATTACAAAATCAAAATTGCAAACTACCTAAATAGCATAATATGAAATACAAGATAAATATAATAGAAATAACAATCTACCACAGCTTCCTAATCATTCCTAAAAGGGATGATTAGACTCACGGCAGTGCAGGAGCACCCGGGTAGGCTGCCCGTCGTTGGGACCTGATTTTGGTGCCAATCCACTTGGGATGGGTCCAAAATCTCTTGTAAGGTGTTGTCGGCAAATTGGGGTGGTATTCTATGGCCAAATGTCGGGTTTTGGGCTCAATATTTGACCTTCCAATGATCACCCAATGACCTCTTCTCCAAAAGAGATCACGGATGTGAAAGGCACAAATCGCACAAGGATGTATGGGGAAATAAAATGGTAGCACTTCGTTGCTCCAAATTGCTCTTACTCTATATATTTTGGGGTGAGAAAACCCACCAATTTATAGACCTGGAGGTCTCTTGGGATGACCATGTAGAGGTGCCACTTGGCAGCCATGCCCTTCTAGGGGAGGGAAGATTCCTCCCTGAATAAGGACTCCATGACTGCCCTTGTAACAGCCTCTAACGCTCGAAAATGCTCACCTATACTCCCATGCAATGAAGGAAGCGTTAAGTGGCAAATCTGAGCTACCATTTTCCAAGATTTAACTTTTTGCTCGTCAAACCTACAATTTTCCCCACCCTAAAGTGAATTGTGAATTCGTCCCTGGGCGGAGTGAATCCCAATTAGAATTCATCCCTAGGTGGAATGGATATTGAGCAAAGTGCCTGAAGGTGCCAAAATGATTTTTGACCTTCCAAAACTGCTATGAGAGTGGTTAGGACCACTGTTTAACCTCTATAGGCTTCCCTTGGGGCTATGTGTGCCAATGTGATCAGTGTTTGCAGTCACATAATCAAATTGGTGCTTTTTTGGTGTCTACAGTGTGTAACATCCTCGTAAGAAGCTGTTGTTGACAAACAAGGATTAACTTTGGATAGTACAATAGCTAGATTTCCTCCTAATCCTCCCAACTCATCGAAGCATCTTAGTACCTCCATTCACATTAATCGACGTATTAGCAACCAAGAATGAGCTTCGAGAATTCTTGTCTCTCAAAATCCAGTCGTAAATATGGCACAGCAACAACAACAACAATAAATGCAGCAGTAGTAGTAGCAGCAACCACCACCTAGACTATTCCCAGCATGGAATTCTTTAGGACTTTTAAATTTAGCGGGACAAGGGCAAGTTTCACCTACTGCTATGAAGAAGATCCCCATGTTTGATGGAACTAGGAAGATTGCTCTGGAGCATATCCAAGATATACTTTCTTTGGCGGTGATTCATGATATCACAGAAGAGCGAGTTATGGTAAAGCTTTTGGTTCTATCTCTTAGAGGTAAACTCCTCTACTGGTATAGATCTTTACCACCCGATACTATAACGAGATGGGACCAGTTAGCTGGACAGTTGATGCGAAGCTTCAATGAGTCTGTCGATCCATCTTCTCTTCTACACCAGTTCACAACAATCCAAAGACATCCACAAGAAGATATCATTGATTTCAATGTTAGGTTCGCTCAAACCTGGAAAATGATACTATTTGGACTTCGACCAACTGATGAAGCTACAACATACTATTTCCTTTGGGCTTTCAACCCTGATATTAGCGTTATGGTGAGGTATTCAAATATTAATACCTTCCTCGATTTATACGAGTTAGCCCAAAGAGTGGAGATGGATCTAATAGATGTATGTAAGCTTCCCCAAAGTATGCCAATGCCCATACTTCTCGATTTTCCTCAATCCCAGTATGTGAGCACAGTCGCTTCGTAGATCTCTACGACCCATGCATACTCGATCTCATCTTGGAACCCGAATCCCATTGTATCATAGATTGCTACTCCACAAATCCATTTTCCTATGTTCTTGATTTCACAGCCCACTGTCTCTTCAACATTCCCTGTATTGCCAACACCACCTCAACACCTCGCCTTACCTCCAATACCAACAATGGCTCCATTGCCACCTATCCCTAAAACCGATGATATGCAAGCCAAAATACTGCAAGAAGTTTAGTCTTTGAACTCCACAGTGCAGACCCTGTCTAATGACATGACCATTATGAAGAAGAAACAAGTGCAACATGAGTTTCTACCAAGAATATCTTATCCTACACCCATGCTTACCAAATATCAAGCGGTCCAGCAAGGGAGAGCATCAACAAGAAATGTCATGATTGATGAAGCTCTGAGAAATTTCGATTACATACATTAGTGCTCCATGTGTAATTACCCTCACGAAGAGAATACCTACATGTTGCACCAACATTATGTGCAAATTCTGGCGAGTAGTAGTCATGGTGGTCAAGTCAACATAATCAGGCAATTAGATCAGAACCTGGTAATTGCTGAAGAAGAGCAAGTTGCAGTCCTTACCAGAGGAGGGAAAAGGTCGATAGAGGTATACACTACTCAAATGGCTCCTTTAAAGGTGCATGCTCACCATGAGAAGGAACAGTAACCTTCTTAGGCCCTGAGAAAATCTCCTCAGCCTACACCAGCCAAGGAAAAAGCCCAATAGGCCCCTGCAAATCCACCTCAGGTGGAAACTAAAGAACAAGCTAGAGAGAAGCTCAAGCTTCCTTCACTGACCAAGAAAAAAAGGGTCGAAGCTATGGATCAGTATCACACCAGGTACAAGGAAAAAAAAGAACCTGAGGTGCATAACTCCCTAGATTACGATATAGTAGACGAGCTGAAGAAGATTTTGGCCAAGATCAATTTGTATGATGCACTGCAACTACCCAGTCAAGTGGACTTGCTGCAAGAATCGTTGAAGACGACCAGAGTAAGAAAAGCAGCACCACTTGCCCTAGTGTAGACCTTGTCCACCTCCATTACAGGAAATAACCAGCCACCTTCGTTCTACCTATCTCTATAGATGGAAGGGTATGTTTTTCACAACTGTATGATTGACTTCAGGGCCGCGACGATAGTCATGCCCAAAACAGTATGCGAAGAAATAGGTATGAAGTATACGCGAAGCATTCACGGCATGCTCCAGTTGGATGGTACTCTCATGAATACTGTAGGTGTGATTAAGGATATTCCTATTCGACTACACAATATGCCTCAGATCACAGTTATACAAGAGGTGGTAGTCATCGACTTGGAGCCACATTTCAGTATGTGCTTATCAAGAGAGTTTATAGTGAAGCTGGGAGGATATCTATCCATGGATTACTCGCCCTTGGAGATCCCATTCAAATGGAAGAAGGTAAAAATCTACAATGAGAAGCCTTCTACCTTCCTAGTACATAAGATGTCCAAAGAAGAGAGCAGTGATCCTGTGCAGGCAATAGTGGAATAAATAGAGCAAGTGGACCTGATCGAGGAGTCCCTCGCATAGTTAAACTATGAAAATGAGTTTTCATTAGCAGATTTTAATGCCATGATAGAAACCGAGGTGGGATGTTATGCCATCACCAAGCCTAAGAAACACATCAAGTCAGAATATAAGGTCTCTGCCCAAGGTGAATTATGGAAATTATTCTTTGATGGCACCTGATGCAAAAATTGTGCCAGGGCAGGGATTCTTCTAGTATCACCTTCTAGAGAACAAAAGGAATATTGTTACCAGTTGGTGTGGAGTTGCACCAACAATGCAGTATAATATGAAGCATTATGCCTAGGACTCAAAAAAGCATAAAAGTTAGGCATAAAGCATCTCCAAATATTTGGAGACTCATAATTGGTATGCAATCAAGTCACCAACAAGTGCACTTCAAAGAAGCACTATCTCAAGTCATACCGTAACAGGGTATGGGACTTGTTTGACCAGTTTAAATCTCTCAATCTGTAGTCTATTCCATGAGAAAAGAATTGACATGTCGATGTTCTGGCATCCATCATGGCCAGGTACTCTCCAGCAGAAGACATGGTGCATAAGCCTAAGGCTGTGAGGATGATTTCAGGCCCTTTATCCCAGACAGAGATATGCATTGGCAAGTTTTTGATAGTGATGAGCAGATTGTGAATTTTATGATTCAAGAGGTAGCCACAATTGAGAGAAGAAGCCCAGATGATGAGGAATATGATGGGCTAGTTCAATTGAAGAATAATCATGTACCTAAGGGATTAATTACTCTTGAGAGCCTCTTTGATCAGAATGATCGAGCAGTTTCTCATAGGATCAAAGTTAATGCAAAGCAGTATCAGGATTTGGAGCTTAAACCTATAAAATCCGTAAAGGTTGGAACAGATTGCACTTCGGAGGATCTAGAACAAATCTAATCTTTGTGCAGAAGATATCCCAACATCATGGCGTGGTCTTATCAAGACCTAAAAGGATATGATCGGCAACTGATCCAGCATACAATTGAATTGCAGGAGGGGATCAAACCCTTCCGACAAAAGCAAAGGACTGTAAATCTAAAGATCGAGGTCCTGATGAAAATCGAGCTCCTGAAGATGCTCAAGGTAAAGATAATTTATCTCATTACGCATTCCTCTTGGGTGGAAAATCTAGTCCCTGTTATAAAAAAGAATGGAGATATACAACTATGCGTGGACTTTCGCAACTTGAATCAGGCTTCTCTCAAAGATCACTACCCCCTCCCATAGATAGATCAGATCTTGCATTCAATGGCTGGGGCTCAGCACTTCTCCCTACTCGATGGCTTATCAAGGTATAATTAGATCTGGGTTAGGGACGAGGACTAGCATAAAACCGCATTCACGACCAAGTGGGGAACATTTGCTTACCAATGAATGTCATTCGACATTTCGAATGTGGGGGGCACTTTTCAGAGGGCCATGGATTTAGCTTTTGGTGAGCTCTTGAATAAGGTTATTATTATCTATTTAGATGACATGACCATCTTCTCCCAAAGAAGGGAGGATCATCCCTTACATTTACAACAGGTATTCAAAAAATGTCGAGAGTTTGGCATTTCAATCAATCCAAAGAAGTCCATATTCACGGTTAGCGAAGGGAAGTTATTGGGACATGTGATATCAGAGAAAGGTCTTGTTGTATATCCTGATAGAGTTGAGGCTCTATTGAAGCTCCCACTCCCTGTGAACAAGAAATGACTTCAATCCTTTTTTGGCTAGATCAACTTCGTGAGGAAGTTTGTTCTAAATTTCACCCAGGTCATCAAACCGATGTCCGAAATTTTGAAGAAGGGTTCCAAATTCATCTAGACAGAGGAAAGAAAAGAAGCATTTGAAGAGATCAAGGCTCGAATCTCTCAGGCGCCAATCCTGACCAACCTTGAGTACAATCAAGATTTCATCTTATATGCCATAGGAGAACCTGAGAGCTATGTTGCAGTCTGTTGGTCACGAATCTGCCACAGGAAAGGATTTTATACAAAATGTGCCCTAGACCCGACCAACATTGAAAGGCTAAGAGAAAGAAATGTCTCCCAGACCAATCTCTAGAGAGGTCTGGTTCCCTTACTAAATCTAAGCTTGATGAAGACTAGAGTTACAGGAAAGAAATGGGAAATATGCATAAAGGAATGGGAAATTACTGAAAGAGACGGGAAATATAGCCACAGGCCAATTTTTTTAGATCAAGAAATATTAGCAGCAGATAACTTCAAGCACACTAACAGCATATAACAGAAGATATCGACGTAATTAACTTACAACCTTGTGTAGAAAACCTCCAAGATCACATTCCAGAACTCACTTCCTCACTAGCAATATTTAAACTCAGATGCAGAATTCAAATTAAGCAACAGATAAGAAATACGAGCACAAATTCGAAATGTATAAGATAGAAGAAAAAATCACACAGACAGTTGCTTGCAAAACCAGAGGCCAAATATCCTTCATTCATGCAAAGAACTTCAAAGCTTTCAGCAAAAGTCTCTCTCTTGATCCCTCTTTCTGAGATCTACATTGATTTTTATAGAGGTCTTGCCTCTCTACAGCATTAAAAATAGGCAACGAAATTCCTCGAGATTTACAAAATGTACAACAAAAATAAGGAAATGTCCCCTTAAACCAGCCTCAGAGAAACTAAAAATTGAATGAAATAAGGAATCAGTCGTCTTCATTAAATGGTTATTCTCGAAACATGCTTGACCTGCTAGAAAAATCATGAATAGAAGCTTTAAATAATGGGGTGTCTTCAATTCTGATGGCTTGGACACGTTCTTCTACCTTGATCGCATTGGAAAGCAGCAAAACATTTAATTTTGGAGTGCTTTTAATTCTTGAAAATTGCAATGCTTCATCAGGCCATTTGAACTGCTTTCTGGCGCAAAACTGTAACGGGTCGCAAAAACGTGACATGTTGTGAAATCACGACATTTCTCTGCTTCATACACTTTTGTCACTTTGGGTCCGTGAAAACCAACCATGTCGCGAAATCGTGACGTATTCAGCTCCTTAGTCTCCTTCGTCACCTTATCTCGTAAAAACACGATGCGTCACAAAATCATGACGTTCTGTACTATTTTGCTTCTTCCTTGCTTTGTTCCTACGAAACTATGACCTATCACGAAATCGTGACGTTATTTCCCAATTTTGTCTCTTCGCTGCTTTGAATTGCAAAAATGCGACAAGGCACAATTCTGCTACACCTTTCTCTCCTTTGGTTTCTCACTGCTCTTCGTCTTCAAAAATTCATCATGTCACAAAATCATGACATTCTATACAATCTGGCTGCCTCCTTGTTTCTTCTTCGTGAAATGTGACATGTCGTGAAATTATGACAATTCCCTGCACTTGGTCCTTCCGCTCCAATATGTTGTGAAATCATGACATTTCCTTGTTGTTGGACTTCATCTCCATAAATGTCACAAAATTATGACGCCTTTCATGCCTTATGCTTCTTGTTTCAACTTTGCCGCGACCACGCAACACGTCGCGATATCATGACGTCTTGTGCCTTTTGCGCCTCATTCACTATTCTGTCATGAAATCGCTACGAGATTCATTGTCATCATCCTTTGCTTAGTTATGTCACGATTTCATGACCTTTTCTCTTACTCTGCTCCATGGCCATCGCAAGTCACAAAAACATGACATGTCACAATTTTGTGACCTTTTCACTGCACTGCCCCCATTGACCATTTTGACCACGAAACTCCAACACGTCGCGATATCATGACAACCTTGCTGCTTTGCTGCCGTTGACTGCATTGACCGCAATTTTGGAACACGTCATGAAATCGTGACATTTTCTAACTTTGCTTCTCTCTCCTCGAAAGACCCGCGATAACGCGACATGTCGTGATATCGCGATAGTTTTGAAACTGTGCTCTCCATGCTACTTTTTGTCGTGATATCACGACAGTATTCGGACTTAGCTTTTTTGGCATCAAAACTCATAGAGGAATGAGAACTTCAACATTTTATGCAGGAATAATCAACAATCAAAATAATGTGGCAAAAATGCCAACATTCTTGGCGGCTCACGGGGTATATAGTTTTGTTGTATGCATGAATCCCAGGCCTGAATCCATTGGGCAACAGAGTCAATAAAAACTAAGAACAGAAAGCTAGCTGATGGGAAACATCTCGACGAACTACTACAACAACTCTTGCTGACTTACAAAAAACTCAAAGGAATCTGTATTTGTCTTAGCTCATCAGGTGCTGTAAAAGAATTTCCATGAAAGCACCTAGGGTTGCAAAACGAAAATGAACAGAATGAACGAAATGAGGACTATGGAATGGAAATGATAAATGATGGAATGGTGGAGTGAAGGGAGTGATGTGGTAGATATAGCATCGAAATAGGGGCTAATATGTCACCGGCTACAGAGATGGAGGGAAAAATGAATAATGGAATGAAAGTGGAAGGGATGGTGGAAACTACGGATAAATGCTAAAACGACAATGAATTTAGAAGAAAAGGAAAAGAAAAAATGGGAATATCAGAAAGGGAAAAGAAACAATAGCAGTGGCTTGATTACTTGCAGAAGAAAAAGGAGTAGGAGAAGAAGGAAATGAAGAGGGGAAAGGAAGAAATAAAGAGGAAGCCACTAACTCTGGGAAGGAAGAAGAAAAAAGAAAGAAATACGTACCTACGGGCTCACATGCAAAAAGATTCGACGTTGACAGAGGAAATCCACAATATATTTTTTCCTTTTTGTTTTTTTATTTTTATTTTTTTATGTACAAGGTAACTCCCAAATTAGTTGTGAACTTTCAAGAAAGACACGAACCCAAACACGGTTCTGTCTCCTAGATCCCAGACCCTTGACAGACACTCAGTAGACTCTTGGTTGATGATTAGCTCAGAGTCACCAAATATTTGAAACTATTGCACTCCATGTGTCCCAGCCATCTTGAGACCTAGGCATGATCGTTCAGTCCTAGTGTTAGCACCATTTTTGTATTGTGCTCCATCAAAATAGAGCTGATCTGGCAAAGAATCTTGACCAACTTGATCAGGAGGCAACTTGATTACAACCTCTTCAGGCTACTTTGTAATGGAATAACAGCCAATTTCAGTCTCCAGCATAGCATTGAAAATCTGTCTTCCAACTGAAGCTCATCTAAAACCTCATTCATCAAATCAGAACCTTCTAACTCTTCGGTTAGCATGTTGACAGACTGCATGGTATTTCCTGCTTCATCCAATATTTCAATATGAAAAGAGGAAGCTTTTTCATTATGAATCTGGAGTCTCTTTCCTTTGAAAGGGATCTCCAAGTGGGAATAATCCAGTGCAAGGTAACCTCCCAACTTTGCAGTAAATTATTTGGATAAGCACATACTGAAATACGGTTCTAGATCGACCACAACTATCTCTTGAATGACTATAATCTGGGGCATAGTGTGTAGAAAAATCGGGACATCCTTGATTACACCCATCGTTTTCATAGGAGTACCATCTAACTATAAAACTCCAGGGCTACTTCGTGTATATTCCATTCCCATCACTTCACAAACTGCCTTTGGCATGACAGTTGTCGTAGCACCAGAATCAATCAGGAAATTATGTACAATCCAACCCTCCATCTTGAGTGATAGATAAAACAGGGGTGGTCTATTCCTTCTAGTGACTGAAGAAGTTAACATTTGAGTCATAACTACCTGGGCTGGAGCTTTCCCCTTAATTTGTATGGTCTTTAGGGATTCCTGTAAGATATTTATCTATCCAGGCAACTGTAAGGTGTCATACAAACTTACTTTAGCTGGTATCATTTGATTTCTTCAACAATGTTGTACTCCATGGAGATCTATTCTTTCCCACCACTAGCAGCTTCAAATGTGCTCTTATGTTGTTGGGTAGCCTCCACTCATTTTCGTTTGGTCAATGATGGATACCGCAACGTCTCTTTGGCTTGTTCCTTTATTTCTTCTTATGGTTGGGAAGTAGAAGCTTGTTCCTTGTCTTTTACTAGTGGTGGAAGTGGATCCTTCGACAAAACAGGTGATTTTCATTGCACTGGGAAATCATGAGCCTTTGTTGGCATTTGTTGCTTCATTGCTTGTACAGGAGGCACTTTCAATGGCTCCATCTTAGCCGGATCTACCAACATTGGTTTCTTGCCGCTGTGTGTCAGTATTGCTATATGTTCCTCCAGAGACTCCATAGAAGTAAGATCCACCTCTCGAATCATGTTTACATGACTCCCTGTAAGAACTTGCAAATAATTTTGGTGGACCATGCAAGTGGACTCATCATGTGGGTCATTGCAGGAAGAACACCAGTAAGATGGCTCATGTGAAACTTTAGAAGGGCCAGCCTCTTCACTTACCAGAATTATTGAGTTCCTTTCAGGTACTTTCTCCATAGCCTTTCTAGGAGCAGGTTGTTCTCTGGTTACTATCGGCATAAATCTTTGTGGCTAATAGTTCCTTTTCGCCTCTCTCCATTCCATAGATGTCACCTTGTCAGTGAGAGATCTCATAGCCGATTGAATTTCTTGTAACATAGCCAATTGAGGATCTAGGCTTGAGGACACAGGTGGTGCCGATAAAGGTAATGGAACCTGTGGGGAAGATAATGCAAGAGTTGGAAGTGGAGGGACTAACCATGGAATGCTCGGTGCAGGCAACTAGGGAATAATTGGAGTAGGAAGCTGGGGAACTAGAATAGGTGCGATCTGAGGCACACTTGAACTCCATGATGGGGTAGGATACATGGATGGCATGGGCTGTGGAAGTGAACCAGAGTACAAATACTTAGGAAGATCAGGTATGATAGACATTGTTACCTTGGGAGGAAGTCTACCTATACCAATCAAATCAGCTTCTGCCTTTAATACTTGTTCGAACAACTCTGGAAATGTAGTCACGTTGGACTGTCAGACAGCCCAACCGATGTCTGTGTTAAATGCTCTGAGGTAATAAAATGCAACTAGCTCATCAGCAGGCCGAATACCATCAGGAATTCTCTGCCAAGTTTTTGTAAATCTAACATTGAAAACAGCTATCTCTTCCTGTGGGTGCCTCTGGATTGCATTAAACTGATGCAACAATGAAAATGGATCAACCTTTTCATGAAAATTCTTAACTAACAGTTCTCCTAGCTGATCCCATGACATAATGGTGCCTGGTTGTAGAGTTCGGTACCAGTACAACAATTTACCTCTTAGGGATAACACCAATAACTTCACCATCACATCTTTGTCTGTTATATCATGAATGGCTGCCAAAGAAGCTACATCATTAATATGATCATAAGCAGTCTTACCCGTACCATCATAGGTTGGCAAGGCTTTCAAAGCAGTTGGAGGAACTGGATTTTGGGCCTGCAAATTCAAGGCTCCTAAGCTATTCCATGCCAAGAACTTCCTGGGTGGAGGATACTGGGCCATTGGAACTAGTGAATGTGACTGAGAAGATGGAAAACTAGTAACAATACCAGGGATTTGTGTAGATATGGCAGATGATGCAAGCGATGGGGAAACCAACCTAGAATGTTCACCTCTTTTTGTGTTGTCAAGTTCAAAAAAATCAACAAGATCTTCAACTTTTTTGGACTTTGATCTCGTGATCATGAAGTATAGCTTTCACTGCATCCACGTTCAGATATTTCTGTGTACTGCAGAGTCACCAAATGTTCTAACTATACAGCATGAATGCGAACATTAAACCCTCAATACTATGGGATCTTTCTGAGATAGAAACAGTCTGTCCCATTGGGCATGCCAAAAACTGTTGGCACAGGTGGGTTTTTCAATTTGGATTACTACTTTTCCCACTGACCATGGATTCTTTGAGAGACATAAGAAGTCTATCCCATCGGGCGTGCCAAAAACTATTGGTCACGAATCTGCCACAGGAAAGGATTTTATACAAAATGTGCCCTAGACCCGGCCAACATTGAAAGGTCGAGAGAAAGAAATGTCTCCTGGACCAATCTCCAGAGAGGGTTGGTTCCCTTACTAAATCTAAGCTTGATGAAGACTAGAGTTGCAAGAAATAAATGGGAAATATGCAGAAAGGAATGGGAAATTACTGAAAGAGACGGGAAATATAGCCATAGGCCAATTTTGTTAGATCGGAAAATATTAGCAACAGATAACTTCAAGCACACTAACAGCATATAACATAAGATATCGATGTAATTAACTTACAACCTTGCACATAAAACCTCCAAGATCACATTTCAGAACTCACTTCCTCACTAGCAATATTTAAACTCAGATGCAGAATTCAAATTAAGCAGTAGATAAGAAATACGAGCGCAAATTAGGAATGTATAAGACAGAAGGAAAAATCACACAGATAGTTGCTTGCAAAACTAGAGGCCAAATATCTTTCATTCATGCAAAGAACTTCAAAGCTTTTAGCAAAAGTCTCTCTCTCGATCCCTCTTTTTGAGATCTACATTGATTTTTATAGAGGTCTTGCCTCTCTATAGCATTAAAAATAGGCAACGGACTTCCTCGAGATCTACAAAATGTGCAACGAAAACAAGGAAATGATCCCCTTAAACTAGCCTTAGAGAAACCAAAAATTGAATGAAATAAGGAACCGGTCGTCTTCATTAAATGGTTGTTCTCGAAACATGCTTGAACCGCTAGAAAAATCATGAACAGAAGCTTTGAATAATGGGGTGTCTTCAATTCTAATGGCTTGGACACATTCTTCTACCTTGCTCGCATTGGAAAGTAGCAAAAAATTTAATTCTGGAGTGCTTTTAATTCTTGAAAATTGCAATGCTTCATCAGGCCATTTGAACTGCTTTTTGGCACGAAACTGTAACGGGTCGCAAAAACGTGACATGTCGTGAAATCGTGACATTTCTCTACTTCATACACTTTTGTCACTTTGGGTTCGTGAAAACCAACCATGTCACAAAATCATGACGTATTCAGCTCCTTAGTCTCCTTCATCACCTTAGCTTGTGAAAACATGACGCATCACGAAATCGTGACGTTTCGTACTATTTTTCTTCTTCCTTGCTCTGTTTCCGTGAAACTATGACCTGTCGTGAAATCGCGACATTCTTTCCCAATTTTGTCTCTTCGCTGCTTCGAACCGTGAAAATGCGACAAGGCATGATTCCACTACACCTTTCTCTCCTTTGGTTTCTCACTGCTCTTCGTCTACAAAAATTCGTCATGTTGCGAAATCGTGACATTCCGTACAATCAGGTTGCCTCCTTGTTTCCTCTTCCTAAAAATGAGACATATCGCGAAATCATGACAATTCCCTGCACTTGGTCCTTCCGCTCCAATATGTCACAAAATCATGACGTTTCCTTGTTGTTGGACTTCATCTCCACAAATGTCATGAAATTGCAATGCCTTTCATGCCTTATGCTTCTCGTTTCAACTTTGTCACGACCACGCAACACGTCACGATATCGCGACGTCTTGTGCCTTTTGCGCCTCATTCACTATTCTGTCATGAAATCGCTACGAGATTCATTGTCATCATCCTTTGCTTAATTATGTCATGATTTCATGACCTTTTCTCTTACTCTGCTCCATGGCCATCGCAAGTCACAAAAACGTGACATGTCGCGATTTCGCGACCTTTTCACTACGCTGCCCCCATTGACCATTTTGACTGCAAAACTCCAACACGTCGTGATATTGCGACAACTTTGCTGCTTTGCTGCCATTGACTGCATTGACCGTGATTTTGGAATCATCGTAAATCATGAAATTTTCTAACTTTGCTTCTCTCTCCTTGAAAGACCCGCGATAACGTGACATGTCGCGATATCGCGACGGTTTTGAAACTGTGCTCTCCATGCTGCTTTTTGTCGTGATATCACGACAGTATTCGGACTTAGATTTTTTGGCATCAAAACTCATAGAGGAATGAGAACTTCAACATTTTATGCAAGAATAATCAACAATAAAAATAATGTGGCAAAAATGCCAACATTCTAGGTGGCTCACGGGGTATACAGTTTTGTTGTATGCACGAATCCCAGGCCTAAATCCATTGGGCAATAGAGTCAAGAAAAACTGAGAATAGAAAGCTAGCTGATGGGAAACATCTCGACGGACTGCTGCAACAACTCTTGCTGACTTACAAAAAACTCAAAGGAATCTGTATTTGGCTTAGCTCATTAGGTGCTATAAAATAATTTCCATGAAAGCACTTGGGGTTGCAAAACAAAAATGAACGAAATGAGGACAATGGAATGGAAATGATAAATGATGGAATGGTGGAGTGAATGGAGTGATGCGGTAGATATAGCACCGTAAGAGGGGCTACTATGTCACTGGATGTGGAGATGGAGGGAAAAATGAATAATGGGATGGAAGTGGAAGGGATGGTGGAAACTACGGATAAATGCTAAAATGACAATGAATTTAGAAGAAAAGGAAAAGAAAAAACGGGAATATCAGAAATGGAAAAGAAACAATAGCAGTGGCTTGATTACTTGTAGAAGAAAAATGAGTAGGAGAAGAAGGGAATGAAGAGGGGAAAGGAAGAAATAAAGAGGAATCTACTAACTGTTGGGAAGGAAGAAGAAAAAAGAAAGAAATACGTACTTGCGGGTCACATGCAAAAAGAGCTGATGTTGATAGAGGAAATCCACAATACCTTTTTTTTTCTTTTTCTTTTCTTTTTTTTTTATGTACAAGGTAACTCCCGAATTAGCTGTGAACTTTCGGGAAAGACACGAACCCAAACACGGTTATGTCTCCTGGATCCTAGACCCTTGACAGACACTCAGTAGACTCCTGGTTGATGATCAGCTCAAAGTCACCAAATATTTGAAACTGCTGCACTCCATGTGTCCTAGCCATCTTAAGACCTAGGCATGATTGTTCAGTCCCAGTGTTAGCGCCATTTTTGTATTGTGCTCCATCAAAATAGAGCTGATCTGGCAGAGAATCTTGACCAACTTGATCAGGAGGCAACTTGACTGTAACCTCTTCAGGCTACTTTGTAATGGAATAACATCCAATTTCGATCTCCAGCATAGCATTGAAATTAAGCATTGAAAATTCGTCTTCCAGCTGAAGCTCATCTAAAACCTCATTCATCAAATCAGAACCTTCTAACTCTTCGGTTAGCATGTTGACAGACTGCATGGTATTTCCTGCTTCATCCAATATTTCAATATGAAAAGAGGAAGGTTTTTCATTATGAATCTAGAGTCTCTTTCCTTTGAAAGGTATCTCCAAGTGGGAATAATCCAGTGTAAGGTAACCTCCCAACTTTGCAGTAAATTCTCTGGATAAGCACATACTGAAATACGGTTCTAGATCGACCACAACTATCTCCTGAATGATTGTAATCTGGGGCATAGTGTGTAGAACAATCAGGACATCCTTGATTACACCCATAATTTTCACAGGAGTACCATCTAACTATAAAACTCCAGGGCTACTTCATGTATATTCCATTCCCATCTCTTCAAAAACTGCCTTTGGCATGACATTTGTCGTAGCACCAGAATCAATCAGGCAATTATGTACAATCCAACCCTCCATCCTGAGTGATAGATAAAATGGGGGTGGTCTATTCCTTCTAGTGGCTGAAGAAGTTAATGTTTGAGCGATAACTACCTGTGCTGGAGCTTTCCCCTTACTTTGTATGGTCTTCAGGGATTCCTGTAAGAGATTTATCTGTCCAAGCAACTGTAAGGTGTCATACAGACTTACTTTAGCTGGTATCCATTTGAGTTCTTCAACAATGTTGTACTCCATGGAGATCTGTTCTTTCCCACCACTAGCAGCTTCAAATGTGCTCTTATGTTGCTTGGTAGCCTCCACTCATTGTCTTTTGGTCAATGATGGATACCGCAACATCTCTTTGGCTTGTTCCTTTGTTTCTGCTTGTGGCTGGGAAGTAGAAGCTTGTTCCTTGTCTTTTACTAGTGGTGGAAGTGGATCCTTCGACAAAATAGGTGATTATCGTTATGCTGGGAAATCATGAGCTTTTGTTGGCATTTGTTGCTTCATTGCTTGTACAGGAGGCACTTTCAATGGCTCTGTTGGTCCGGCTTTCATGCACACCCCACGAAAGGATGGGCAGGAAGCCCCGGAGACACCCACGGGACGGATCCCACTCACTTTAGGATCTAGTTGGTTATCCAAGGTGCGAGTTACAGAGTTGGGTCGAATGGCTATTCACTCTTTTCCACTTCTGGAATAGATTTCAATATGGACTACTCTGTTACCTTACGGGGGGTTCCTGAACTTGTTCGATAGTTGCAGAAGTTGTTTATCAGATTTAACTTGAATTCTTGATCTAGCTCTCATGGGTCGATGATTTAAATAAAAGACAAACAAAGAAAATAAAAATGGATCATTCACCGAAAACAAAGAGAGGGTAGGGTAGGGCGAAAGAGAAGTTTATCAAACATCAACTGTAAAACCCTAAACTATCAATCTTATCTATGCTATCAGCTTCACAACAGAACAAATCAAAGAAGAAAGTGTCCAGTCAGTCTAAGATCACTTTCAACTAAGAGCACAAGGCGAGTGAAACAGATCTAGCAAAAAATTATAAATCCAAGGGCAGCTGGTTAAAATCGGTATCTTTCACCGGCAGCCTAGCTCACACAGTGAAGACAGAGCAATTAGAACAAACTTAACCTCAAATCTGTAATTTCCCCTAGCAGACAAGAGAACAACTGAAGCCTAACAGCATATTTAAACTTGATAACTCAGATTCATCAGCATATATCTAACAAACTTTAAATGGAACGGATAACAAAAGAAGATACACTTATCACACTCTGCAAAATATTAGGCTCCTGGCCATGCTATCACAGAAAAGCTAAAGCACATCAACTCCAAGTCCAGAAACAAAGGATTTCACAAAATTTGCAAGAAATTGCTTATAAGCCTTTTATTTCTAAGTCTCCGCCTCCCGCGATTACATTTAGAATAAGTATTTATAGACTCAGGACAGGCCCACGATCTTTTCAAAATATCTTGCTCAAACCCTAAATCTTATCTCACTTAAACCCTAGGACCCGGGTTTTACAATAAAAATCCATTTAAAATCAAAGTCCGGATAGAACTTAACCCTTCTGCAAATCTGTGCAGTCAGCTGCCATAAATGGAGAAGATAAAATCTAAAGCCACTTGCATTCATCCGTAGCTGCAAATAAATGCCTCCATTAATTCTGTTGGTGAGCCGGATGAGTCACCACTTCTCCATCAATTTGATCTCCGCAAGGCCATCCCTGAGTTGAAATGGTCTTCATGCTATTAATTCTGCAATAAATCTGTCATTGAATGCTCTCATCGGCATCTTCTCCTCTAGCATGGCGGTCCTCGATCAAATCTGCACTTTAACTTTGACTTTATGGCCTTTCCCGGTTGTCCCGCAAGTGCCAGATGGAATCCTGCATGAAAGACAAAAGATTATATTAGCACTTTAATAAACATTAAATCAAAGCTTAAAAGATTAAACAGATTAAAAACTGCAAAATAAGCTTGCATGTCGGCCTCAACATCTGCCTCACGCTTTGACACGTGTCGCTACCCCAGGATGCCTTATGTTTCCCGTTGGAATGCACTTCTGGTCAACTTAGGACTTTCTCTCTCCATCCGCGATTCTGCGACATGTCGCGATTTCGCGACATGTCGCGAAATCGCGACGTCCCTGGCTCATCGGCAACTTCTTCCCCCGTCGGCCGCGAAAACGCGACATGTCGCGATTTCGCGACATGTCGCGAAATCGCGACCCTTCTCCGTCAACCGCAACTTCTCCAACAGTCGATTGCCGACATGTTAGCGCGCCCTGACTGCCCTTTCCTTTCCTCGCGAGAAACAATCGCGATATCGCGACATCCCGCGATTTTGCGACACATTTGCGACTTAGCCGATTTTCATTCTGCAGCCCACTTTCTCTCTCCTACCACGAAAATGCGACATGTCACGATTTCGCGACATGTCACAAAATCGCGCCCTTCCGTACGTTTTCTTTCTCTCTCCTCCGGTCGGCGACGATTTTGCGACACTTTCCAAAAATGGAAATGTCGCGATATCGCGACACTTCAAAAATGGAAAGTGTCACGATTTCGCTACACAAATGACTTAGCTTTTTGATTTACGTCGCGATTTCGCGACATTTCAAAAATGGAAGTGTCGCGATATCGCGACACTACCAAAAATGGAAAGTTTGATTTTTCATGAATTTATGCAATTGTTTTCAGCATTTTTCTCGGTACCGGTGCAAGATTTTATTTGTGCATGAATGATTCTAGCATGCAAAAAGTGAAGCTTGGAATAACAATGCTGGAATGCAAGAAAAAGCACAACTTTAAAAAGGAGGCAAGCAAATTTGGATTTAAAACCTGAAAATTATCAAGAGGGTCCCTGCTGCAAAAATGGAAGTTCAAGGCTTTCTAAGGATGGAATCTCATTTTTCAGTGGGGGTGTGTTGCTTCTCAACAAATGGCGATATCTGCGGGTAAAATAGTAGCACTATTTTAGAACCCAAGACTATGGTTTCAAAACAAAAAGACCATGCATCATGCCTTGCCACAGACATTCTTCACAATAAATTGACTACTAACTGCTAGCTGTTAAAATTTCCCAAGGACATACTAGGCTGGATTACTTCAAGGAAGATTTCTGATGTGCAATTTCAAAGGGTATAAAACTTTCTTCAAGGATGACTGAATTGAATGATGAACTTGGATTAATCAACTTTTCTAGATTGTAAAAGGGGAAACCGAGTAGAGCTCTGTTTACTAGTTTAGCCTTTTACTGACCTAGACAGAGTTACCCTTTAGATTTACACGACCCAAATTTACAACTGTAGGGCAGAATCTAATATTGGCTGCCTCTTTTAATTGTAACTCTTTTCTCTTTTTTTTTTTTTTATCTCTCTTTTGAAATATATCACTATCTGGAAGACCTTAGAGAAATTACAATTTTCTTTTAACATTTGATCAATCTGGAACTGTTTCAGTCTAGGCATTAATAGCCTCTGGTGACACCCAAATAATTGCATGAATCATAGTCCCCTCTCATAACCAGCTTTTCTTGGATTCCCTAGGAGTTCCTCCAACGAAACGGCATAGCAGTTTTTCTATCATTAAAACAACTGTGGCAAGTAAGACACAAGATCCAATCATCTCTCTACCTTTGTCCCGAATAACAAAATAGCTCTACTATTCGGTGCAAGCGACTATCTCAATTAGAATGGTGAAATGAGCAATGGGCATTGGATTGTGGATTTATCGGCTCGAGAATAAAACAATTTTAGCGGTGACTTTTCATTGATTGCTCAGGCAGAGGCTAAAGAACAGAAACTTTAGAAGCTAAAGGACTTTGTACAGGACTTTCAAGGACAGACGAGCTTTAAAGCAAAACAAAATAAAAGTAGGACTAAAATAAATAAGAAAAAAAAAAAAGAAAAAAAAAAAACAAACTAAAAAAAACAAAGAACTAAAAAAAAAAAAAAAAAGAAAAAAACTAAAGCAACGAAGACAAAGAAAAAGAAGCGCAATAAAGAACTAAAGCAAATAAAACTGGGAGAGCTATTCACAATATGTACACATGTTACAACTTCTTCATAGCTTACTCAAATGATACATTGGATGGAACAGCGGAAAAATAATGTTTCAAGTATTGACCATTAACAGGGAGGTCCAGAAAATTACCATCCAGGTCTTGCAAGCGGAAAGCATTGTTACCCAATATTTCAGCAATTTGGTAGGGGCCTATCCACAGTGGCTGCAACTTTGTGTGCTTACCCTTCTTCTCATGGGCCTTGTCCCACAGAAGCACTAAGTCTGCCAGCCTGAAAGCCTTCACCTTGGCCCTCTTGTCAAACCACCGTTTGACAGTTTCTTGGTGTCTGCTGAAGTGCTCCAGGGCTTGGAGTCTTTCATCCTGCAAGTTAGTCAAATCTAAAACTCGGGCTTCTGCATCATCATGATCTTCAAAATAATCTAAGGCAAATTGGTAGGTGGGCAACTTCAAGGAGATGGGAACAATTGGCTGGGTACCATACAGCAAAACAAAGGGAGAGGTCTTAAGAGCCACCTTGTGTGTTATCCGATCAGCCCAAAGTGCATATTTCAACAATGTATGCCACTGCCTGGGTTTATCTGCTGCAGACTTCTTGATGGCATTCATTAAGTTCTTGTTTGTTGACTCAGCCAATCCATTGCCTTGGGGATAATAGTTGGATGAGAATCTGATAACTATCCCCATATGGTATGCCCAATCTGCAAACTCCAATGATTGGAAGGCTGGCCCATTATCACAGACCAAATTCAGGGGAACCCCAAATCTAGTTATGATATTTGTTTCAAGAAATTCAATGACTTCTTGAGCTGTGCTTCTTGTGGTGGCTGCTGCTTCAACCCACCTTGTGCAATAGTCAGTAGCTGTCAGCACATATTTATGTCCTGCTGAGGAATTTGGATTGATTACCCCCACAAAATCAAGTCCCCACTGCATGAAAGGTTTGTTTATCACCACTGGCTGCAATGGCAGGGCTCGGTTGGCTTCTTTAGCTGCAAAAGTCTAGCATTGATGACAGGTTCTAACATGTTGATGTGCATCCTTAAAAAGTGTAGGCCGATGTGCCTTGCTCTCAATATCTTATGTGCTGTGGCAGATCTCGATGAATGTCCTGCCCCTAGTTTTTCATGAAAGCTAGCCATGACTTCATCGACTTCATGGGAGAAATGCACCTTAGAAAGATGCCAGCATAATTCTCCCTGTATGAGTACTGCCTTGAGGAGATAGTGAGCGGCTTTTAACTTTAATGCTCTCCTTTGAGTTCTGTTCAAATGGGATGGGCAAACTCCAAGCTGTAGCGAGATGAATGATATCCCCATACCAATCATCAGATTCCGAGTTTAATTGATTAACTTCTTCTTTGTAGAGGTATTTCAGCAATGTGCCTGGACAAGCCAAGTCCTACGATCGGTTTAGCGAGGCCTAATCTCCAAGTCATATTCTTGCGGCCTGGTGACCCAATTGCCCCTCGGTTCACCCAACTCATTTTGACTTAGAAGATACTTCACAGTTGGGTCCGGCACTATGGCATGAGTTTTGCTTCTCAGTATATAATGTCCGAACTGTTTCTTGCCCTTACCAAAGCATAGGCTGTTTATCTAAACGGGAATATTTCGGTTCAGCTCCCTTCAAATTAGTGCTCTTAAAAGCAATTGGATGTTCTCCTGTATCTCTCCGTTGAGTCAACACTGCAGCAAGTGTATGTTCAGAAGAGAATGTGTACAGATAGAAATCTGCACTGAAATCTGGGCTTACTAAGACTGGTGCTTGTTTAATGGCTGTCTTGATTTCTTGAAAAGCAGTCTTAGCTTCAGTGGTCCAGGCAATACAGGCGGTTTGCTTTAACATATCATTCATTGGTTTAACTATCTCTGCAAAGCACGAGATAAACTTTACGACAAAGTTAATCTTTCCAAAGAATGATCTCAACTCTTTCTTGGAGTTGGGAAATGGTATGCCAGATATGGCCTCAACTCTGCCTGGATCCATAGAAATGCCATCCTTTGTGACCAAATGCCCAAGCAGTTTGCCTTCTGTTACACCAAATATGCATTTCTTTGGATTCAGAGAAATGCCAAACTCTCTGCACTTGTTAAACACAGACTCTAAATGCTTTACATGGTCAAACTTAGATTTGGAAAAGACTGTTAGATCATCCATGTAAACTACAATACATTTGCCCATAAGCCCCTTGAAGGCATGGTCCATTGCTCTCTGAAATGTTGCTCCTGCATTTATCAACCCAAATGGCATCCTCTTGTAAGCAAAAGTCCCCCACTTGGTTGTAAAGCGAGTCTTCATTCTGTCTTCTTTCTCCACCAATATCTGGTTATAGCCTGAGAAGCCATCCAAGAAAGACATCATCTCTGATCCATTAACAATTTGCAGGACTTCATCCATAGAAGGCAGGGGATAGTTGTCCTTTTCTGATGCCTTATTTAAATTCTTGAAATCCACACAAAGGCGGATCTCTCCATTCTTCTTCCTGACTGGCACCAGATTGGCCACCCGGGTTGAATGCCTGATAGGAAAAATAATGGTTGCACTCAAGAGCTTCTCCACTTCTTTCTGAATAAGGGGTTCTAACAGAGCATTAACATGCCTCTGTTTTTGTATGAAAGGCTTACAAGATTCTTTCAAATGTATGATGTGCGTGTAAACTTTTGGATCAAATACCTTTAAATCCTTGTATGACCAGGCCATTACATCCTTAGACCTGTGCAGGAAATCAATCATATTTCTCTTTATCTCTGGATCACAGTCCTTTGCCAACTTGATGTTCTTTGGATCCTCTTCAGTTCCTACATTCAAATTTTTTGTATCATTGTCTGTGGTGCCCACATAATCTTCAGAATTCACCCTCTGCCTGATCTTGTCAACATCAAATAACCTCTCCAGCTCTACCATTCCCTTTGGGATTCTGTTGTCCTTCAATCTCATGATTCCCCTGTCATCATCTAGCTGTTCCATCAGGGTGTCCCTTTGGCCCTCATCAATTATAGCATTCTCAAAGGTATTGGTACTCTGCAGAAAGTTCACAATCTGTTGATCATCTGAGAAAACTTGAAAGTTGTCTATATTGTTTGGAACCGAAGGACAGGGGACTAACTCAATTGAAAACTTATCCCACTTAAAATCTTCCAATGGCTTTAAACTTGCAGCTGAAGATGCCAAGACATCTGCATGTGAATTTTGTTCCCTGGGTATATGTGTTAAGTTAAAGGCATCAAAGCCTTCTACCAGGTCCCAGGCTCTGTGCTTGTATCCCTTCAGATAAGAGGCTTTACATTGAAACTTACCCCGAACTTGGCTTGCCACTAATTTTGAATCAGTGAAAACTTGAATGTTTCTCACATTTTTATCCAATGCAAATTTTAAACCTAAAATCGAGCTTCATACTCTGCTAAATTATTAGTACATGGGAGCTACGAGCGGTAAGACATAAAAAATGTCGACTTTGAGGTCCTTTGAGGACTTCCCTGTTCCAGAACCACTGCTTACATCTTGCTCCATCCACATGAAGTGTCCAAACTTCATTAGTATGTACTGGGATGAGCTTTGTTAAATTTATTATTACTGCCCGATTGTTAAATTGTAGACTCCAATGTCTACTTCTGCAACATTGATAGTTTCATTTGCAGCATTGTACTCTGTAATCGTGTGCTTGTACCTAGGTTCTCTGTCAACCCGCAATTGATTGGCCACACCCTTCCATGGCAACCACATGTGTGAAAAGTCTGTTGCCAGATATCCATTTAGAGACTTAGACCAATCCCTACTCAACAGCATTCCATACCCCATTGGGATATCCACAACTTGGATTTCGATCTTATGTTGAGCCCTTGGCTGAGATGCCAATTGAATGTGAATGTTTTGCGGCTCTCCCACAACCTTAACTTCTGACTTGTCCAATTGGACAACTCTCCTCTCGAGACTTCATTGGGGTCGACCCCAGCTGCGACAAATTGCCGGTGGCATGACATTAGCGGATGCACTGAATCTACCAAACAATTATGTAAATTCTTCCCAAAAATTTTGACGATCAGTAAAAATGGGGGAACTTCAGTCTTTTCCTTGTACATGGCCAGATTGGCATTGGCTATTTTCTTCCCTTTATCCACAGGTTTAGCAGCAGGGCCAGAGTATGTCTTTATCAGATTGTCTCTCTGCTCTGAAATCTGTGCCAACTCATGCAAAGTAATGTTAGCCTTAATCTTTTTCATATCCTCCACTATGTTATATCCTTTGTTAAGTGGAGGAATAGCAACATCTGGTACTCTTTGAGCTCCTCCCTTTGGTGGAGGTGGATTATTGCTTGGAGAGGGGTCAGGAGGAATATTGTGAGAGTTGTCAGGGAGGAGTTGATGTGGTATTAGGCTCGGGATTCCTGTTTCTCGGGTTGTAATTATCTCTTACGTACTCTTTGGAAAGCCTGTACTTCATCCATGGGCATTTCAACTACATTCTCGGATTCATCCGGGAAAGAGAAAGAATCCGGGACCATAGGCTGCACTTTGTGGCCGGATGAACTTGGGCCATCGGCGGTTCTTTGATTTTCGGGGAGATCAGATCACCAGACAAGGCTTCAAATGCATTGCAAAATTCCAGACAGTCTAACTCTCCATGCTCTGAGAAGTGGCATGAATTCTGCACCAGTTGGGCAGGGCTAAGTCACAAATGTTCACATCATGAGCTTTACCCTTGTAATATTTATTAGGTTCATATGGGGGCCTGTTAAATCTGTTTGGCTGATATGAGTATCTGTTGGGATTGTCTCCAGTAGAAGTTTGCCTTTTAAAACTCAAAAAATCATTGGCCAACTTTTGAACAATCTTTGAGACTTCTTCAATCCTTGCATTGTCAGCCTCTTTCACAGGGTTACGTACATTCTCAACAGGTGCGGCGACCATGGTGCTTCTGATGGTAAAGTACGACAAGTGGCGGCATCATCGATGTGGGATAGGATTGAATACAGGAGCGAGCTTGTGTGATCAGAGGAGTTTGTTGAAGATTTAAAGGCTGGGGTCCCAACTGTCTTTCTAGGATTAAAGATTCTTTATAAGCTTCAGTCAAGTTAGTAACAGTGGCATCCCTCTTCAAGAAGACGAGAGGTCATTGGGTCTAGAGAGTTTCTGAAAATCTCTAATGCCAGGTCGGCATTCGGTACATAATAGCCGGTGAGTCTACCATAAGCTTTACGGAATCGACATTATAGGATCTAATAGACTCATTCGGTTCTCTTTTGATGCTAGAAAGCTGTTGATATAAAATCTCTGGGATCTATCACTTCTCCGAATTGTGACACAAAGACTTTTTCTAAGTCATTCCAGCTGGTGATGGAATCATTGGTAAGATTTAGAAACCAATCATAGGCTCCCTCCTGGAGAGTAAACGGGAAGAGTCTGCAGGCAACATCCTCATGTTGTACATTTAATAACTCGAGTGCATTCTTGAATGCAACTAAGTGTTCCTCTGCAGTTCTTGTCCCATCATGTTTGTACCTGGGGAGATATCTTTTTGGATTTATGGGCAAGTCATGGGCTATACCCGGAATGTTCAAAGCTGTGGAGCCCAACCAATTTGCCATAGCTAATGGATTGACGGGAATATTCTGAGCTCTGGTTGGAGTGACTATCAATGGTGATAAAGCTATACGTGATAGAGATGTGGCCCTTACGTGGCTACTTCTTCTCGGAGTTTCTAATTCGGGGACAAGGAGCTCTCCCGGCTACGGGGTGGGACCTTGTTACCTGTATGTAGAATCCAGTTTTCACAAGCACTTATAACTTTGCGGTTCTCAACGGGTTACGTATTTGGCAATTTAAAACATGCTGACAATTTAAAAGCTGTCTGACAATTTACAAGCATTGAAGTTCAGTGTGGGTCCTTACAAATGTTGTTGTTATGCCCTTACAATACTTGAACGGAGGTTCAGGCCCTCCTTCTAGCGCCAATTAGGTGTTGGTCTGGCTTTCATGCGCACCCCGCGAAAGGATGGGCAGGAAGCCCCGGAGACACCCACGGGACGAATCCCACTCACTTTAGGATCTAGCTGGTTATCCAAGGTGCGAGTTACAGAGTTGGGTCGAATGGCTATTCACTCTTTTCCACTTCTGGAATAGATTTCAATATGGACTACTCTGTTACCTTACGGGGGTTCTTGAACTTGTTCAGTAGTTGTCACTTGTTTATCAGATTTAACTTGAATTCTTGATCTAGCTCTCATGGGTCGTGATTTAAATAAAAGGCAAATAAAGAAAATAAAAATGGATCATTCATCGAAAACAAAGAGAGGGTAGGGTAGGGCAAAAAGAGAAGTTTATCAGACATCAACTGTAAAACCCTAAACTATCAATCTTATCTATGCTATCAGCTTCACAACAGAACAAATCAAAGAAGAAAGTGTCCGGTCAGTCTAAGATCACTTTCAACTAAGAGCACAAGGCCGAGTGAAACAGATCTAGCAGAAAATTATAAATCCAAGGGCAGTGGTTAAAGCGGTATCTTTCACGGCGACCTAGCTCACACGGTGAAGACAGAGCAATTAGAACAAACTTAACCTCAAATCTGTAATTTCCCCTAGCGAGACAAGAGAACAACTGAAGCCTAACGACATATTTAAACTTGATAATCGGATTCACGACATATATCTAACAAACTTTAATGGAACGGATAACAAAAGAAGATACACTTATCACACTCTGCAAAATATTAGGCTCCTGGCCATGCTATCACAGAAAAGCTAAAGCACATCAACTCCAAGTCCAGAAACAAAGGATTTCACAAAATTTGCAAGAAATTGCTTATAAGCCTTTTATTTCTAAGTCTCCGCCTCCCGCGATTACATTTAGAAGAAGTATTTATAGACTCAGGACGAGACCACGATCTTTTCAAAATATCTTCCTCAAACCCTAAATCTTATCGCACTTAAACCCTAGGACCCGGGTTTTACAATAAAAATCCATTTAAAATCAAAGTCCGGATAGAACTTAACCCTTCGACAAATCGTGAGTCGCTACCATAAATGGAGAAGATAAAATCTAAAGCCACTTGCATTCATCCTGCATTACAAATAAATGCCTCCATTAATTCTTTGGTGAGCCGGATGAGTCACCACTTCTCCATCAATTTGATCTCCGCAAGGCCATCCCTGAGTTGAAATTGTCTTCATGCTATTAATTCTGCAATAAATCTCCATTGAATGCTTTCACCGGCATCTTCTCCTCTAGCATGGCGGTCCTCGATCAAATCTGCACTTTAACTTTGACTTTATGGCCTTTCCCGGTTGTCCCGCAAGTGCCAGATGGAATCCTGCATGAAAGACAAAAGATTATATTAGCACTTTAATAAACATTAAATCAAAGCTTAAAGGATAAAACAGATTAAAAACCACAAAATAAGCTTGCATGCCGGCCTTGAACATCTGCCTCACGCTTTGACACGTGTCGCTACCCCAGGATGCCTTATGTTTCTCGCTGGAATGCACTTCTGGTCAACTTAGGACTTTCTCTCTCTTATCGCGATTCGCGACATGTCGCGATTTCGCGACATGTCAGGAAATCGCGACGTCCCTGGCTCATCGGCAACTTCTTCCCCGTCGGCGTGCATGTGCGATGCATCGAAATCGCGCCCTTCTCCGTCAACTTTTCACGCGATTGCGGCATGTTCGCCCCCTCCCCTCGGTCGCGATATCGCGCATGTGATCGTGACCATTTTCCATTTGCGACTTAGCCGATTTTCATTCTGCAGCCCACTTTCTCTCTCCTACCGTGAAAATGCGACATGTCGCGATTTCGTGACATGTCAAAATCCGGCCCTTCCGTACGTTTTCTTTCTCTCTCCTCCGTTCGGCAGTGATTTTGCGACACTTTCCAAAAATGGAAATGTCGCGATATCGTGACACTTCCAAAAATGGAAAGTGTCGCGATTTCGCTACACTTAAATGACTTAGCTGCTTTTTGATTTACCTATCGCGATTTCGCGACATTTCCGAAAATGGAAGTGTCGCGATATCGCGACACTACCAAAAATGGAAAGTTTGATTTTTCATGAATTTATGCAACTGTTTTCTGGATTTTTCTCGGTACCGGTGCAAGATTTTATTTGTGCATGAATGATTCTAGCATGTAAAAAGTGAATTCTTGGATAACACAGTTGGAATGCAAGAAAAAGCACAACTTTAAAAAGGAGGCAAGCAAATTTGGATTTAAAACCTGAAAATTATCAAGAGGGTCCCTGTTGCAAAAATGGAAGTTCAGGGCTTTCTAAGGATGGAATCTCATTTTTCAGTGGGGGTGTGTTGCTTCTCAATAGGCTCCATCTTAGCCGGATCTACCAACATTGGTTTCTTGCTGCTGCGTGTCAATATTGCTATATGTTCCTCCAGAGACTCCATGGAAGTAAGATCCACCTCTCGAATCATGTTTACATGACTCCCTATAAGAACTTGCAAATAATTTTGGTGGACCATGCAAGTGGACTCATCATGTGGGTCATTGCAAGAAGAACACCAGTAAGATAGCTCATGTGAAACTTCAGAAGGGCCAACCTCTTCACTTACCAAAATTGCTGAGTTCCTTTTAGGTACTTTCTCCATAGCCTTGCTAGGAGCAAGTTGTTCTCTGGTTACTACTGACATAAATCTTCATGGCTGATAGTTCCTTTTCGCCTCTCTCCATTCCATAGATGTCACCTTGTCAGTGAGAGATCTCATAGCCGACTGAATTTCTTGTAACATAGCCAATTGAGGATCTAGGCTTGAGGACACAGGCGGTGCCGATAAAGGTAATGGAACCTATGGGGAAGATAATGTAGGAGTTGGAAGTGGAGGGACTAACCATGGAATGCTCGGTGCAAGCAACTAGGGAATAGTTGGAGCAGGAAGTTGGGGAACTGGAATAGGTGCAATCTGAGGCACACTTGAACTCCATGATGGGGTAGGATACATGGATGGCATGGGATGTGGAAGCAAACCAGAGTATAAATACTTAGGAAGATCAGGTATGATAAGCATTGTTACCTTGGGAGGAAGTCTACCTATAGCAATCAAATCAGCTTTTGCCTTTAACACTTATTTGAACAACTCTGGAAATGTATTCACGTTGGACTGTCGGACAGCCCAACCGATGTCTGTGTTAAATGCTTTGAGGTAATAAAATGCACTAGCTCATCAGTAGGCTAAAGACCATCAGGAATTCTCTGCGAGGTTCTGGTAAATTTGACATTGAAATCAGCTATCTCTTCCTGCGAGTGCCTCTGGATTGTGTTAAACTGATGCAACAATGAAAATGGATCAGCCTGATCATGAAAATTCTTAACTAACAGTTCTCCTAGCTGATCCCATGACGTAATGGTGCCTGGTTGCAGAGTTCGATACCAGTACAGCAATTTACCTCTCAGGGATAACACCAATAACTTCACCATCACATCTTCATCTGTTATATCGTGAATGGTTGCCAAAGAAGCTACATCATTAATATGCTCATAAGCAGTCTTACCTGTACCATCATAGGTTGGCAAGGCTTTCAAAGCAGCTGGAGGAACTAGATTTTGGGCCTACAAATTCAAGACTCCTAAGTTATTCCATGCCAAGAACTTCCTGGGTGGAGGATACTGGGCCATTGGAACTAGTGAATGTGACTGAGAAGATGGAAAACTAGTAACAATACCAGGGATTTGTGTAGATATGGCAGATGATGCAAGTGATGGGGAAACCAACCTAGAATGTTCACCTCTTTTTGTCTTTGTCAAGTTCAAAAAACTCAACAAGATCTTCAACTTTTTTGGACTTTGATCTCGTGATCATGAAGTATAGCTTTCATTGCATCCACGTTTAGATATTTTTGGGTACTGCAGAGTCACCAAATGTTCTAACTATATGGCATGAAGGTGAACATTAAACCCTCAATACTATGGGATCTTTTTGAGACAGAAATAGTCTGTCCCATCGGGCGTGCCAAAAACTGTTGGCACAGGTGGGTTTGTCAATTTGGAATACTACTTGTCCCACCGACCATGGATTCTTTGAGAGACAGAAGAAGTCTATCCCATCGGGCGTGCCAAAAATTGTTGGTCACGAATCTGCCACAAGAAAGGATTTTATACAAAATGCGCCCTAGACCCAGCCAACATTGAAAGGCTAAGAGAAATAAATGTCTCCCGAACCAATCTCCAGAGAGGGCTGGTTCCCTTACTAAATCTAAGCTTGATGAAGACTAGAGTTGCAGGAAAGAAATGGGAAATATGAAGAAAGGAATGGGAAATTACTGAAAGAGATGATAAATATAGCCACAGGCCAATTTTTTCAGATCGAGAAAGATTAGTAGTAGATAACTTCAAGCACACTAACAGCATATAACAAAATATATCGACGTAATTAACTTACAACCTTGCATAGAAAACCTCCAAGATCACATTCCAGAACTCACTTCCTCACTAGCAATATTTAAACTCAGATGCAGAATTCAAATTAAGCAGTAGATAAGAAATACGAGTGCAAATTAGGAATGTATAAGATAGAAGAAAAAATCACACAGACAGTTGCTTGCAAAACTAGAGGCCAAATATCCTTCATTCATGCAAATAACTTCAAAGCTTTCAGCAAAAGTCTTCCCTCTTTCTAAGATCTACATTGATTTTTATAGAGGTCTTCCCTCTCTACAGCATTAAAAATAGGCAACAGAATTCCTCAAGATCTACAAAATGTGCAACAAAAACAAGGAAATGATCCCCTTAAACCAGCCTCGGAGAAACCATAATTGAATGAAATAAGGAACCGGTTGTCTTCATTAAATGGTTGTTCTCGAAACATGCTTGAACCGTTAGAAAAATCACGAATAGAAGCTTTGAATAATGGGGCGTCTTCAATTCTGATGGCTTGGACACGTTCTTCTACCTTGATTGCATTGGAAAGCAACAAAACATTTAATTCTGGAGTGCTTTTAATTCTTGAAAATCATAATGCTTCATCAAGTCGTTTGAACTGCTTTCTGGCACGAAACTGTAACGAGTCACGAAAACGTGACATGTCATGAAATTGCGACAATTCTCTGCTTTGTACACTTTTGTCACTTTGGGTCTGCAAAAACCAACCATGTCACGAAATCATGACATATTCAACTCCTTAGTCTCCTTCGTCACCTTAGCTCGTGAAAACATGATGCGTCGTGAAATCGTGATGTTTTGTACTATTATGCTTCTTCCTTGCTCTGTTTCTATGAAACTATGACTTGTCGTGAAATCATGACGTTCTTTCCCAATTTTGTCTCTTCGCTGCTTCGAACCGTGAAAATGCAACAAGGCACGATTCTGCTACACCTTTCTCTCCTTTGGTTTCTCACTGCTCTTTGTCTACGAAAATTCATCATGTCGCAAAATCATGACATTCCGTACAATATGGTTGTCTCCTTGTTTCCTCTTCACGAAAATGCGACATGTGAAATCGCGACAATTCCCTGCACTTGGTCCTTCTGCTCTAATATGTCATGAAATCACGACGTTTCCTTGTTGTTGGACTTCATCTCCACAAATGTCGTGAAATTGCGATGCCTTTCATGCATTATGCTTCTTGTTTCAACTTTGTCGCGACCACGCAACACGTTGCGATATCGTGATGTCTTGCACCTTTTGCACCTCATTCACTATTTTGTCATGAAACCGCTACGAGATTCATTTTCATCATCCTTTGCTTAGTTAAGTCGCGATTTCATGACCTTTTCTCTTACTCTGCTCCATGGCCATCACAAGTCGCGAAAATGCGACATGTCGCAATTTTGCGACCTTTTCACTATGCTGCCCCCATCAACCATTTTGACCGTGAAACTCCAACATGTCACGATATCATGACAACTTTGCTGCTTTGCTGCCATTGACTGCGTTGAGCACGATTTTGGAACTGTCGCAAAATCATGACATTTTCTGACTTTGCTTCTCTCTCCTCAAAAGACCCGTGATAACGCGACATGTCATGATATTGTGACAGTTTTGAAACTGTGCTCTCCATGCTACTTTTTGTCGCAATATCGTGACAGTCTTTGGACTTATATTTTTTGGCATCAAAATTCATTGAGGAATGAGAACTTCAAAATTTTATGCAGGAATAATCAACAATCAAAATAATGTGGAAAAAATGCCAACACAGTCCTAACACAAAATGGGGAATATAATCAGGTGCATGCAGTAATGAAGTCTCTTAGGAAATTCAAGCAATTCATTTCCCAAATTCGGGTTACAGTCTTTGTCATTCACCCAGATGTGTTCAACTTCATTATCCAAGGAGAATTGGGTAGCAAAAGAGTCGGTTGGGTCAGCAAGATACAAGAGTTCAACATCGAGATTAGGCCCACAAAATTAGTTCGCGGTCACGCATTGTGTCAAGAACTGGCGAAGAGCATAGCGGCTGAAGTGGCAACTTGTCAGTGGTACGATTCACCAGTGGAAGGATGCTTCGCAAACCAGGAAGAGAACAATAAATACTGGGTTGGTGAGATAGTTGAATACTTCAACACCGGTATATGTCCTTCGCATCTAAATGCTTCACAGCAGAGGCATTTCAAGGTGTGGTCCCTCCAATACATGCTACGCCCCGAAGGCCTATTTTTTAGAAACATTGATGGCGTTCTCCTCAAGTGCATAAAGGAAGACGATAAGAAGAGAGTCCTGGGAGAATTTCATTCATTTTTTTTGGAGGTCACTTCGTAGGAAGAGTAACGGCATTGAATATAATCAAAGCCAGTTATTATTGGCCTACACTCTTCATCGATGCCTTTGCGGTCTGTCTTCGATGTGAGCAATGTCAGAAGTTCGTCGATCGAAGCAAAAGTGCTCCTAGCCTCTTTGACCGATACAAGTAGAAATGCCCTTTCAACAATGGGGGTTGGATTTCATAGGGGTCATATTGCCTAACTCCTCTATTGGGCATAAGTTTGTTCTGATCGTGATCGACTACTTCACCATATGGGCCGAAGTAGTTCCCATGAAGCATGCTAATCAGGAGACCGTCATTGCCTTCCTTGAATTATTGATCACCCAGTTTGACATCCTAGAAGCAATCATAAAATACAATGGTCCCAGGTTTTCAGGTGCCAAAATCAACAAGTTCCTCTATCGATATGGGATATTTCATAAAGTCTCCTCTAATTAATATCCATAGGGCAATGGATTGGCAAAATATACCAACAAGACTCTGTTAAGGGTGCTAAGAAAGCTCGTGGATGATAACAAAAGAACTTGGCACCTCCTTCTAGGCCGAGCCTTGTGGGCTGACTGAATTTCTGTCAAGAAGTCAATCAAGACATCACCTTACGCCCTGGTGTATGGCAAGGAGGCCATCCTACCTACTCATGTAGAGATCCTTGCATTGCAGCTATTATACGAGGAAGAGGAAATTAATCCTATGGGAAACATGCTGGCTCAGCTTCTGCAGCTAGAGGAAGATCGCAAAAATTCTTACCAGAGCTTCACTAAGCATGCTCAGATCACCCGAGACTGTTTTAAGAAGAAGTCCTCCGATCGCACTTTCAAAGTGGGAGATCTAGTATGGAAGTGGGATTCTTGGAAGGCCAAACCTGGGAATCATGACAAATTAGATGCTTTCTGGGACGGACCGTTCGAAGTTGTGAAGGTAAACTCAGCCAATTCTTTCATCCTCAAGGATGCAGACGGCCAGGTATTGCCAATTTTTATCAATGGTCTTCATTTGAAGACTTTTCATCACTGAAGATGTAGTCAAAAAAAAAAATGTTCAAATTTTACTTTTGTATATAGTTTTCCCTTCCTGTATATATATACCCTTGTAGCACCCTAAAATTGGCGTAGTTAAACCTTAGTAAAAAGATAAAAATTTGAATTTTAACCCAAACCGCCCGTTAACCGCCTGTTACCCGCTCCCCTTGTTTTCTGCATGCCATTTTTAGGATTTGTTTTGACCGTTGGACGATATCGTCTAAAATCAGACGAAATCATCCCAGATCTGACGAATTCGTCTAGAACAGAACGTCCAGACGATTTCATCCCAAAACCAAATTTTCATAATTAGCTTCTATTTCAACAGCTTCTCTAACTTGGGCAGAAAGCGTGTCTACGTAGTTAGAGTCTCCCCCGTTGGAGATCTCCCAAATTGGGATGATCTCCAACCTCCTAACCTCTCCCTAATCTTATATAAACTAGGATTTTCTCAGTTTATCCCCCTGAACCCCCTAGCTGACTGATTTCCCTACAAATTTAGTTCCTTATGCATTAGAGCATCCTCGCACCATCGTTTGCATTCTGTATTTCATGTTTTCTTGCAAGAATTTTACTATTTTTCAGTCGAAGCAAGCTTGGATCGTCGCAGGCGATTCCAGACTATTTCGGACGATCCTGTCGAGGATCGACGATGATCTCGTACGATTGGAGGTGATCTCGACTGTAGTCCATATTGGGGGCAATCAGAGCCCAAAGTTTGCATTTTCTTATCGTTTCTCTGCATTTCTTTATGCATTAATTTGGTTTATTTTATTTTTGCATCCTGGAGTTCACCTCATTTAGCATAGATGCATGATAAAGTTAAAACAAATTATTAAATTAATGTATTTCTTTTAATTACTATCTAGATCTATCATTTAGGCAAATTTATTGTCATTACTATCATTTCCCTTTTCTTTTGCAGTTGTATTTTGTTTTTTTGGTATCTGTTTCTGTGACTGCAGGTTTCTAATGAATTCGTCAGATCGACGATGATCTCATCTGATCTCAGATGACCGACTGAGATCTGAGATGATTCTGTGCAATTCTAGATGATTACGTATGATTTGAGATGATTTGGACTTCTACAAACCTCAGAATCTTCATCAGACATCCGAAATCAGGTATATTCTGTCCTATTTAGCCTACTTTCTGTGTTTAGCACTTATGCATGTTTCTTGTATTCATAAAAATCAACATTGGCATATAGAATAGCTTAGATTCATTCCGGCCAAACCTAGGAATTGAATGATTAAAGTATAAAATGAACACATCAAACCTACTCTCAACCTAGGCATGGAAACTGCCACTCAAAAGTTTCTTGGTGAACCCACCATCCGTCAAAAATTCACCCTTATACCCCTCCCCGAGAGGCGGGACCTTCAAAGGGCCTCTCAGTCCGAGGTATTGTCCCATCCTTCTCGCATCCCCCTTCTGGGCATGGATCCTATAGCCTGAAGGTAAGGATGCGAAAAATTTGGAGCGATACATTTTGGTGAACCCGACGTGAAAACTAAAAACCTTTTGAAAACAATCCAAAAAAAAAACAAAACATAAATGCATTTAGAATCATCAGACAAACAAGTAAGATTGCATATCATATTTAGATGGTAGATTATAATAAAAGATGAGTTGTCACCATTAATGTTGAGAATCAATTAGCAGCTATAGAGATTACTTCTTTGCTTAGAGTATCTCGAACATATAGAGTCCCACCTTTATGGGACGAACTTAATAGGAGATTGAATCTTATTTCATCTAGATCAACCGAACTTAGGCAAATCAAGAGGTTTGTCCTAGATAGAATCTTGGATCCTGATCAAGTGACCTTGTATCATGAGCTTCAGAGAGCTTGCCATAGGTGGTTAGCAGATAAAAGAGCCCTTGTGTCTTCTGAGTTGTACACCTTTGAGGAATACCTCGACAATGCAGTTGTAGTGCATAAATTTCTATCACGTATAGAGGATCAGGAAGTCGTTCTTACGGATAGAAAGAGATGGAATAGAGTTCCTAGAGTTGTGTTATATCGAGAGTATTGCCATGAGCTTTATTTTTACAAGTCAGAGTCAGAAGTAGATAACATCACCATAGCACACTTTGTCAAATTCTTGAAAAACCATTTCCAATTTGAAGAGGAGCATTTCATGACTCCTGATGAACTTGATCCCATCAATGACATCTATAAACTATTTATAGAAAACTAAGCCATTCTTTTATTATTATTATTTCTTGCATTTAGTATGTTGTTTGTTCTCTTTATAATATTATCATAAAAAACAAAAAAACAAAACAAAAATAAAAACAAAAAATCAAAACATTTTATTTTAAGTATTATAGTAGGTATATAATTAAAATATATACCTCCCAAATTTGTTGCAAATATATATATATATATATATATATATATATATATTCATATATATATTTGCTAAAATCTAAATTTAAGCATAATGACTAGACTTAGGAATGGAAAACAGAATGAAGTAGAAGAAGATTGGTTAGGAAAACCAATAAATAAACCAGATGTCCTTCCTGAAGACCCAATTCAGGAAGAAGGAACCCTAGACCAACAAGAAGAAGAATTTGTTGAAGGAAATGAACAAAGAGAAACTGTTAGAGAGGAAGGATCCTCATCTCCTAAAATGTCTCCGGAAGGAGTTGTTACTTTTGAGAACATGGAACATTTCTGGAAGTTCCTCAATACTAATATTGGTGCCCTTAATAGAGCAGTCCATATGGACAAGGATCAAATTAGTGACACTCAAGCAACCCTAGAAGAAATATATCACACATGCACTAATCCCTTGTCCTTCGTTGATCAAGAAAGTGATCAAGCTGGACCATCCAATTTGGATATGGCCGCTATAATCCAGAACATGCAACAACAGGTTACCCAACCACCTAGAGTGCCTGTTACCAAGCCTAGGGTTATTCCCACACAAAAGAAACCGTCATTCACTACTCTATTCCGCCAAGTTATTGATCAACATACCTCAAATCAACAAAAGCCTAAAACAAAACCAAACACCAATTTCCAACAATCTGGGATACAACATAATGCTACAACAAATCTTCTTCATAATACTCTTCCTACCAACCATTTGCATAACAACAATATAGCATCTAATCCTTACGTCACGCCATCATACGCTCATAAATCCCATACTCAGGTACCACCGAACCAATATGGTGGACAAACTAGTAATCTGGAAGCCATGGTGAAATAGTTAGTCTCCCGCATGGACCAGATAGATCCCTATCGTCCCTCGTACAATTATCGAGAGATGTGCAGTCAGCCTCTAGATCCTATAGTTGTAGCACAACCATATCCTAAACACTTCCCTATGCCTGTCCTACCTATATACAAAGGAACCAAAGATCCCATAGAGCATCTTCGTATGTTTAGGATAGCATGTCATGACATATCACATGATGACTTGTTATTACTAAAGATGTTCCCAAAAAGTTTAGGAGGAATGGCATTAGAATGGTATTATCAACTACCCACTCATTCTTTGAGGAATTTCGAAGAGACAGCTGAGTCTTTTGTGCATCAATTTAGTGCCTACATTGAAAGGCATGTAACCATTAAAGATTTATACAACCTAAAACAAGACAAAGATGAATGTTTTGTTGATTTCCTAGCTCGATGGAGACAGTTTGATAGGAAAATTGCACTTTGTGTTACCTTATCGAGAAATGTTGGATATCTTTATCAATAATTTACAAGAACAACTATCCTATGAGTTATCAACCGCTACCTTGACCACCTTCGATCAAGCTATAGATTTAGCTCGAAGAGTGGAAGATGCTCTTATTAGGAGAGGTCAACTTAAAAAGAAAGATGATGAGAAAACATCCAGAAATCAATATAAAAATAAACAAGTTGTGGGTGATGGAGTCATCGATAGTAGAAATATCGCTACTGTTAATGCTATGCAAAAACAACAGAGAAATTTATACTTGAAACCTCCTGATAAACCACCTCAAGAATTTACTAGGTTAAATCAACCTCTATCAACCATTCTCCCGCAATTACTAGCACGAGGTTTGATCCAATTACCAAATATCCGGGAACCTGATCCAACTATACCCGGATACAGAGCTGATTTACACTGTGATTTCCATAGAGGACCTGGACATGCTACCAACTCTTGTAAAATATTAAAACATAAAATACAAGACCTGATTGATAATAATGAGATGGAGGTGCAAGCCTTTCAACCTAAACAAAATCCTCCTAATAATGCTCAAAAGAATATCCCCCAAAATCAGAATCAAAATGCCAATCAATCATTGGACATATTTCAACATCCTTTACCAAAGCATGGTAAAGAAGTGGCTAATCAAATTGAGCACCATAATGTTCCCCCTCCTACCCGATATGTAGGAACTATTAGTGGACATTCACCTACTCATGATGTGGAAGTATTTGACACAACTTTATCCATGGTTACGACCAGACCTCTATATAATACTCAGACACCTGATCTTAGTGATGTAGAATATGAGACTAAAAGTGACATGGAAATCACCTCAAATCAATCGAATAGCTCTGAAGATGAATCAGATCCTATTCAACCTATCACAAGTTCTATGGTTCCAGAAGAACCATTTCCAAGAAGAGTCACTACTCGACCATCGTCTCACCAATTACTTTCTAATGAACAAGCCATAAATGCTAGACCAAGGCCCATTCATCATCCGCAAAATAATATTGTAGGTACCATCGGAGCTGTTACTCGACAACAGGCTCAAAATTCTCAACAAGATCAAACTCAGAACGATGGATCAGCTCCATTTGTTTTGAAAATTCCTAATAAAGGGAATCATGCGCCTAATGTTCAACCTAAGCCTCCTTATAATATTAAGGAATAATTATCAAATACTATAGCTAGAATTTCCCTTTTGGACCTTTTAAGATCTTCTCCTACACATAGGGATGAATTAATGCTCACATTAAGCCAGATGATGGTACCACAAAATATTCAACTTGAAGCCATGTCCAATACTATCATAACTCGAGAAGTCGATTGTATTGACTTTCGGGATAGAGATATACCACAACATAGTTTACATAAGGATAACCCCTTATATATTACTGCCCTAATTGGAGATGTAGCAGTTAAACGAGTCTTGATTGATAATGGTTCATCTTTAAACATTTGCACTTTTGACTTCTACCAAATATTTGGGTTTAGAAGTGATGAAATGAAAAGAACTGATATGATCATAAAAGCCTTCAATGACGAAACACAAGAAACGTGTGGAGTTATCACTATCCCATTGCAAGTTGGTCCAAGAACCTTAGACACAACCGTATTTATTGTACATTGCCCTGCATCGTACAATATACTTTTGGGTCACCCTTGGATCAACGCAATGCGAGTTGTTCCCTCAACTTTACATCAATGTGTTAAATTCGAATTTAAAAATCAGTTGGTTACCATTCATGGTGATCCCAGACCCTTTGATATGTGTGCTTTGGCAGAACCTGTTGGAGTTCAATTTTGCCCTGCTTTATCATCCACACATCCTAATTCTCATCAACCATCTAAACGTGTGAAACATACACCCATAACATCATCTACTTTTTCCCCACCAACTACACCTCTACATATAGTTCAACCGTCTTCCGAACAAACCACATTAGGACCTCAAAAAGATCCTAAACCCACAGCCAATGCTTCTTGTTTTACTCCTATAACTTCCATACCTATAGATCCATCCAAAGACATCTCTACAACATCTACACCTACCAGAGGCATATTTTCTGCATCCAAAAACATAGGAAATGTTCCTTCTACCTCTTACGCTCTTACTGATGAGCTCTTACCCGATTTATCTAAAATTCTTATATCAAAAAAAACAAACGTTGCTATGCAAAATTCCCTTATTTTAAATAATTTGCCACCCTCTCCTCGTACCTTGGGCCTCCCATAGCCCATGGGAAGTATTTACCAAGTCGGGAGTTGCGCTTTTATTTATAAGGGATATGACTGGGGAAGAATACCTAGAAACATCACGACTCATTATGATGGATATGCTCGTTGTTATTTTACTAATGAGTATATTAAAGCTAAGCCAATAATGCTTAAATTGGGATATAAAGGGAAAGGTTTGGGACCTTTCTAGAATGGTATGAAAGAACCTTTTGAGGTAGAACCATGGCCTGCCCGATGTGGTGTGGGCCTATTTCCTAGTAAAGGTCAGCCCTTCCCATTTGAGGATGATGACCATCTCATATCTTACCAAGATTATTTGGATGAACGCGATGCTTTGCGTTTAAGGAATAACCCATTTACATGTAATATGCTATCCATAGCTTACCCTGAGATGATTGCTGAATCCGATGATGAGTTGGAGGGGGATATCTTCCATGATGTCTCCGTTGAGGAATTGTTATATAACGGATTTTATTTCGATGGCTCTATACCTAGTATAGCCCAGCTTGAGGCCACGACTCCTCAAGATGAATTATCCAAGCTAACCTTGGAAGAATTACAAGAATTGGGCGTTTCACCCACCCCACATAATTTTGAGAGAGATCTACACATGGAAGTAGAAAACGTCATAAAAATTAACATTGGAACCGAAGATAACCCTCACATAATCAACATTGGATCAGAATTGAGTCAAGAAAAACAAGATAAATACATTGCATTCCTTAAATAATATGAAGACATCTTTTCTTGGACATATGAGGATATGCCAGGATTAGACCCTTCTGTAGTTATGCATCACCTAGTAGTCCATCCGGATGCTAAACCTGTTAAACAAAAACTTAGAAAAATGCATCCTAAAGTGGCTTTACTAGTCAAAGGGGAATTAGAAAAACTCTTGAAGGTTATTTTTATACAAGCCATTGATTATGCTGAATGGATCTCAAATGTAGTTCTAGTAACTAAGAAAGAAGCTACCAAAGTTAGGGTTTGCACAGACTTTAGAGATATTAATGTTGCATGCCCTAAAGATGATTTTCCTCTTCCCAACATGGATCAGATCATTGATTTTACTATTGGGAGTGGAATGATATCCCTAATGGATGGATTCTCTGGTTATAATCAGATCAGGATAGCTCCTGAAGATCAGGCTAAAACAACCTTTATTACCCCTTGGGGAACCTTTTGTTGGAAAGTGATGCCATTCGGTTTGAAGAATGCAAGTGCAACATATCAACGAGCCATGACTTATATCTTTCACGATATGATGCATGATATTCTACATGATTATGTAGATGATATTATAGCTCGTTCCATCCAAGAAGATGATCATTTAGATGACTTGAGAAAAGTATTTGATCGGTTAAGGGAATATCTTATCCGACTAAATCCAGCTAAATGTATATTCGGAGTTAAGTCCGGTAAATTATTGGGGGTTATAGTTTCTTTACGTGGCATTGAAATTGACCCTCTCAAGATCATGGCTATCACTGATATGCCCGCACCCACAAATATATCTGAATTACGAAGTCTACAAGGTAAGCTTCAAGCTATTCGTCACTTCATCGATAAGTTGGCAGACAAAACAGGACCCTTTCTTAAGCTTCTTAAGAAAGATGTCTCTTTTCATTGGGACGACGAATGTCAGGAAGCATTTGAACTCCTCAAACAATATCTCCTTAAACCATCGGTGCTTTCACCACCTAGATCTGATCGTCCATTTATCTTGTACATTTTTGCTTCATATTTTGCCTTAGGAGCTATGTTAGCTCAACTTGATGATGAGAAGAAAGAACGTGCTAATTATTACATTAGCAGAACCTTAATCAGTTATGAAACTCGCTATACAGTATTAGAGAAGTTATGTCTCACAGTCGTATTTTCTACACAGAAACTATGCCATTATATGCTCAGTCAGAAAATGTATGTTATTGCTAAATTCGACCCTTTGCGATATCTCATGAGTCGACCATACTTATCTGGTCGCACAACAAAGTGGGTTCTTGCGCTAAGCGAGTTTGAACTCACGTTTATAGGACAAAAGTCTGTTAAAGGTCAAATCATAGTAGATCAATTAGTTGCTGCACCCTTAGAGTCTACCCATCCCCTCATCATTGAGTTTCTTGATGAATGCCTTAAACTAGAGGCAGACCATCCAGAGCAATGGTCCCTATACTTTGATGGAGCCCGATGTATGAGTGGGGCTAGTGCAGGTATTATTTTAATATCTCCGTAGAAACATCTTATACCTCTGTCCTTTAAATTAACGTTTGCTTGCACTAATAATACTGTTGAATATGAGGCTCTAATCCTAGGATTACGAGCTGCCTTGGCACTAAAAATTAAAAATCTATTGGTTTTCGATGATTCTCAACTTGTCATAAATCAAATTAATGATGTTTATCAGACCAGAGATGATAAATTGCATCCATACAAAGCATATGTCTTACAATTATTATCTTTGTTTGATCAAGTTACCTTGGAAGCTATTCCTCGAACTAGCAACCGTGCGGTTGACGCTATGGCTGCAGTTGCATCTCTTTTGCCCTTGGAGTTAGATGACGAATATGCTACCATCATTATTCATCGACTCTAGGAACCCGCTTCAAATAAATCATGCTTAGAACCTTTGGATGTGTTTCTAATCAATGAAACTACTCCTGAACCATGGTACATCGATATATTTAATTTTCTTCAAAATGGGACCTTTCTTGAAGGTTGTAATAGCAACCAGTGTCGGTTGTTACGTAGACGAGCAAGTCGCTTCGTGATTATTGGTAATACCTTGTATAGGAGATCTTTTGAAGGCATCTTACTGAGATGTCTGAATCTAGAAGAATCTAGATCAGCTTTGAGTGAAGCCCACAATGGATCTTGTGGGGGACATTTTAGTGGTAGCGCCATTGCTAAGAAACTCCTTAGGATAGGATATTTTTGGCCTACCATGGAAAATGATGCACATGATTATGTGCGCCATTGCGACAAGTGCCAGAAACACGCTGACCTTGTCCATGCACCTGCACAAGAACTACAGGCTATTTCATCTCCTTGGCCCTTTTCAAAATGGGGCTTAGACATCATTGGAAAAATCAACCTCTGTGTCATCTGATGGACACAAATTTATCATAACCACCACCGAGTATTTCACGAAATGGGTTGAAGCTATGCCCTTAGCTTCTTGCACTGGAACCCAAGTTTCCAAGTTTATTTTTAATCAAATTATTTGTAGGTTCGGAATTCCTGCAAATCTCATCTCAGATAATGGAACTTGTTTCAAAAATAAAGATGTCAAAAAATTATGTCAAAAATATAAAATTCAACATCGTTGGTCCACCCCCTATTATCCTCAGGGTAATGGCCAAGCAGAAGCATCTAATAAAACATTAATCAAAATCCTCAAAATACTGGTCAATAAATCTGGTCGAGATTGGCACATCCAATTATATCCTGCTTTGTGGGCTTATCGAACTAGTGTTCGCACTCCCACAGGCACTTCACCTTTTGTTTTGGTTTATGGCGCTGAAGTTATTTTTCCCTTTGAATTAGAAGTTCCTTCTTTGGCTCTGCTACTTCAAGATGCTTGAAGTAGGAGATGAATATCATGCTGGCAGACTTAGTCAGTTGGAACTCCTAGATGAGAAGTGCATCAATGCTTTGGAGCATCTTCGTGCCTACCAAAACAAGCTTAAACGAGCATACCTCAAGAAAGTTCATCATCGATCCTTTGAGATCGGCGACCTTGTCTTAAAAGAAAATAAAAAAAATACTAATGCAACTAAAGACCTTAAAGGTAAATTTGAGCCCAACTGGCTTGGACCGTATATCATCACTGCTAAATTTGGCTCAGGAGCATACAGATTATCTACCTTAGATGGTAAATATCTTAAAGAACCTATGAACATTATGCATCTCAAACGCTATTATGCATAAAATTTGGTCATTTCATCATTGTATATATTGTTATTTTGCATATTGTTTCATTTTCGTTATCCATATAAAAATTTCAAAAAATAGTAATAGTATTTATTCTTTCCATTCATAAATTAAAATCAAAATATAAAAACACTTCAAAATCATCAAAATCTTCAAAAACATCTTTTATTTTTGTACCTGTCAATTCTTGAAGTATTGCAGTTATATTTTCAGTTATTTTGGATAAATTAGCATTTATTTGGAATCCCGCACTTTCACACTCACATGAATAAATATCTTGATTTTATTTGGTATGATTATTAATCTCTCTTATATCAAAATCCACAGTTGAATTAAATAAAGTTTTTTGAGCATAGAGAACTGATCTTGTTATTTACTTGAACCAAGTATATCTCTTCACATTAAAATGATTTCATTGCAAATTCGATACGATGCTACATAGTAGAAGTGGTTTCTTGAGCGAAAAGTTTCCCCTGCTATCCTATCATGCACATGGTCTAGAATCTTTGAGAATTGACAAAAGGACAAGCTCACCCCTACCCAGAATAAAAAACCCTTGCTCTACAGCCAATCCGAGCAAGTATCCCTAGCATAGGAAGAAAAAGAAAAGGTAAAGAAAATGAGAAAAAGAAAAATATCATTTTGTACCATCGCAGCAATATTTCAGCATTATCTCAGTTCCAAGCAAAAATACAAAAAAAAAAAAGAAAGAGAAAAGAAAAAGCAAAATGCAATAAATCCCTTTCCCTACCCCTTGAAAAGAAAAGAAGGGTGAATGAGCTTGAATCCTTGGAATTCTCAATTATTCGAAAACCGTGAGGTAAGCCCCATAACAGGTGGTTTGTGCCCAACCCGCTTGGCCTTGGGTAACTCCTAGCATGGTGATATGTCTGTCACATTAGCGACCTTCTTTTGTATAGACCTATGTCTACTTATGGATCAGCTAGCTCTTGATGACCCGACTTACATAGTAGTCTAGTACGGTTACATGCATATAAATCATGGTCAACGAACACTTATTTGGTTAATTCAAATTACTTGTATCAAATTATCTTGCTCAAAATTGGTAAATGAACAATACAATTGCACACACATTTGTATTTGAGAGATTTTTGTATCATTATGATAAATCAAGATCGGCAATGAACTCACATATGCACATGAGGGTTCCTTATAAATCTACATTTGTCTTTGAGATAATTTAAAATATTTCTGCAACTCTTTTGGAATAATTTTTTCTTCTTATTTCAGAACATCTGTTTAGTATAAAAACAATTACATACATTGTTTTCAAAAATCCCAAAATTCTTTCAAACAACATATTACAAAATCTAGTAAATAAAGTCAAGTTTATATATTATTATTTTCTGTTTATCTCAAAATCAAAAATCAATCATGCAATAAAACTAAAATATCAATTTCTTCTTTGGATTTCGTGATGATGGTATAAGTCTATACCTATAATTCTATGCCTAGCGCAAACCATTGTTCTAATTTTATTTTCCCATTCATTTTAAAAACATATGGCTTACATCATTATGTTACACAATTGAGCTTTAAAAAGAACGAACACATTTTTTTTATTTTTATTTCATTATGTCAACATTCCATTCTTGCAACCATGGTATAATTTCTAAGGAATTATTCAAAAAATTTATCACACTTAGGAATTTTATGCCTAGCAAAAAATCATATTTTTAATATTTCATGCATAATATTTTTATGAAAATCTGAAAACAAATCATCACCATCATCATTTTCATCATCACAACACCAAGTCTTAAGACAGTCTCTTAAGCACTCTTTTACTTTTAACAATATTTCTATCTTGGGATTAGCTTGACGACCTAGTGAGCGGCGACTCCATGAAATGGTCTATAACAACGACAATGTCCTTTGAAATTATTGTTAAAAGTCCCTTTTATTTTTCATCAAATCACCTCAACAAAACAACCAATTTATCCACATCAGATTATTTCATTTACAATTTTATGCCATGACATAAAAATTATAATTTATTTCCAAACGACATAATTACATGAATCATCAATCAACAAATCCAAAATTAAAGCATCATACACCATTTACACAAGTCATATCATCAAAAACAAGACCATATATATATATATATATATCAAATTATGTACATCATATCAAAACTGGATTGGTATGCCACAATCTATACCCTGGCATACTCAATCCTCTCAAAAATCTATACAATCTCTATGCAGTCTATAGTCAGCTAGTCTCGAGAAGCCCTCGAGCTCTTAGCCTCATCTCCTCTCCCACCCTAGCATGGAGGAGGTGGTCCCATAGAGGTCCGTGTTGTGTCTCGGGTCCTCGTTGTCGATCGTGAGGATGTCCTCGATCGATCCCATCCTGATTGGTTCAGCAATGCTGGCTGGAAGTTGTACCCTCTGGCCCTCTGGAACCAGCTGGAAGTATACCCCCTGGTAGAACACGATCTGCATCATAGACCGCACTAGCTCCTCCATGCTCGCCCCTCCGCTCCGAGCCCTGAGCCATGTAGCCTCATCTTGTAGTGTCTACACCTGAGCCCGAAGGCGGGCATTCTCAGCCCGAAGAGCCGCCATCTCGTTGCTCTCCCCCACCTCGACACCCTTGCCCTTATCGAGCGATGGTGGCCTCTCCCCCTACTAAGAAGGGAATCTCTCCTCCCTCCTCCCTGTCTGCTGTGGCCTCTGTGGAGCCCGTGCCATCCTCTGGCATCTCTCCTATGGAGATCATCGTTGCTCTCTCCCGTCGTGACCCCGCGCTGCCTCAATAGTAGCCTGACGTCGCCTCCCCATCCGTCGCACCATGGCATGCATCGGACCCTGTGCCCTCATCATCCGAGGAGGGCGGATGCCTACGTACCAGGCATCATATCCATCGACAACCCCAGCATCATCACCATCCACTGGCTGGATGGGGGCATCATCCATGTCCTGACTCCAGAACCATTGCATGTCTGGAGCCCCGCTCAATGTAGTACTATCCCGGATAGTCCAGGAGTACTCGTAATCCCTGAGAGAAGGGATCCCCTGCTGAAGACCGAACTACCACAAAACTCGGTCGTAGCGGTGGAGCTCTACCTCTCCCCGCTCCATCCTCAGCCAACAGACTCGCCTGATGCGAGCCAGCTCTTGCCCATCCTCTGCCCACCCTGGATGCTCTCTCCATGGCCTCTAGGTGATCTGGTCTAGGATGAGGTCGTCTAGCAACCTTCGTGACATCGGTAGATCTATCCGCCACTGTGACCCTCTCTGTAGCCACCAATAGAAAACCCGGGGCCTCTCTCGGTCAACCCCTGTCAGTGGGAGCCCTATCGGCCTCCGCATCATGATGTGCTCCTAGCACCAAACCTACAGTAGTGATGTCAAGACCAGACATCGGCCTCCCTTGTATACGACCCCATGCAGGATCCTATACAAGCGGCACAGTACAAAGCTGCCCCATGCAAACCTGTACCTGTGGTCTCTCATGTCGTAGACCACATCTGAGAGGAGCCATGGTAATCTGCACCCGCTCTGGTGGCACAGCAGTAAGCCACCTACTACCCCTACCAAAACCTGAGTCAACCTAGATGCCCCAGGCATCTGCCTCAGAGACTCGATGTTCACTCCGCCCTTCTCCAGGGCGAAGCTCGGGTCTCCGCATAACCTCATCATAGCCTGGCCCTGATTGGCCGTAGGAGTCATCAGCCGTCCCTGTATGGGGATCCTCAAGATCCTCCATACGTCCTCTAGTGTGGGAGCCATCTCCCTTGTCGGTAACCAAAAGCAGGACGACCCCGGATACCATCTCTCTGCTAGGGTTGTCAGTAGCCCCATGTCCGTCGGTACTTGTGGCATCTCTGCCACATGCTGCAAACCGACCTGTGCTAGTCGGTCGCGCTCCGCCTGGTCGAGCGCGGCTATGTCATCTCTTAGCCCCCCGTATTTCCACTCTCGACTCTTTAGTAATCCCCTCTACAAAACAAACAATAAAACAATAAAATTTATTAATAAACCAATCATTAAAATCAAATTAAATACATTTTAACCAAGCTTAATGATATCGTCCACTATTGGATGATATCGACCTAAATTGGGCAAAATCGTCCTGTGTAGGATGAAATCGTCTCCTATTTCGCAACTTGGGAATCACCCCTTGTTGGACGGGCTCGCCCCTAGTTCATCGATTTTGCCCTCAGACGAAATCGATGATCTAGGGACGATTTCGATGAAATAGGGACGATTTCGTCCCGACGTCGTCGATAGCCTAAAAATGGCCGCGATGCCCCAAAACAATCAAAATTTAAAACAAAAAATTGCACAAAACAAATTCAAACATCATTCACTAGGATTAGATCCTTACCCGTAGCCCACGTCGGACCTCTGTCGATCGGTGCGCTGTCTCAACCATTTTTTTTGTAGAGCTCTAAAAAAATAAAAATGAATAGTAAAAATGAATTAGGGTTTTACCCTATTTTCTTAATTTTATTTTAAATCAACAACTTTTTTTTAATTTTGCTTTTTCGTGCTTTTACCTCAAATGTTTGATTTGGGTAAAAACACGGAGGGGGCACCATAGTCAACAGTAGTACGTGTATCGCTCCAAATTTTTCGCACCCCTACCTTCAGGCTATTGGATCCGCGCCCGGAAGGAGGATGGGAAAAGGATGGTGCGGTACCTCAAACGAGAGGACTTTGCGTCCTGCCTCTCAAGGGAGGTGCATTTTGGTGATTTTTCGACGGATGGTGGGTTCACCGGGAAACATTTGACGGCGAGTTTCCACGCCTAGGTTTTGGGAATGAGTTTTGATGAGTTCGTTTTATTTTTAAACATTCATCCTAGGTTTGGCCGAATGATTCTAACTTAAACTACATGAAAATGCAATTTAAATGCATACGACAAACGAAAGGAAAACAGAAACGAGAGAATTTGCAGGAGGCCAATGAAGATTACCGATCCGGAAGTCGATGGAGTTTACGAAGCTTGAAGCGATCTGGATCGTCCGCAATTCAACGAGAATCGCCTTCAATTTGATAAAATCGTCTAAGCGACAAGATCGTCCGAAATCTGACGAATTCGTCGAGACGAATTCATCAGAGACCTACAAAACAAAAAACATATGCGAAATACGAGAAATTCTATTTTGCAAACGGGGGCAAACTATGTAAAACAATAATATGAGTGTTGAACAATATACAAGAACAGAAGTAAATGCAAATAACTGTGTTTAGATAGCAGAATATGATCTTAATCTGTAAACTTAGACAAAATGGGTGAACTCCAAATGCAATATAATATAAAAACTGAATAAACAATCTAATTTACAACATAAAATGACGAGAGAAAAGAGACGAGAAGAACAAACTCCGAGCATCGATTGCCTCGATGTGCGCTGCAGATCGAAATCGTCTCGCATCGATGCGAGATCGTCCCGAATTTGACGAGATCGCCTCCGATCTTGACGGGTTCGTCGAGCTGCGATAGGTGCGGCTCCGGCTGAAAACCGGTGGTGTACCTACAATGAAATGACTATAGGACTAATGCAAAATATGAATTACGATGTTTTAGAGCATAAGGGTTCAATTTGCATAAAAATTCAGCCGGGGGTTGGGGAGGGAAAAGTCTTAGAGTTAAATAGGCATAGGATAGTTGTTGGGAGGTTGGAGATCATCCCAATTTGGGAGATCTCCAACGGGGAAGAGGTCCCAACGGCGCGGACACGCTTCTGCCCGGATTGGAGACCCGTTGGAGCGGATTCCAACTATGCAAATTCGGTTTTGCGACGAAATCGTACGGACGTTCTAGTCCGGACGAAATCGTCAAATGCAGGGCGATATCGTCCGATCGGAGACGATATCGTCAAGCGGTCAAAACAAGCTGCTAAAAATGGCACGAAAAAGGAGGAAACGGGTTTCTCGGCGGTTAACGGGCGGTTTGGGAGGTTAAATTTGAATTTAAATTTATTTACTAAGGTGAATGTAATTATTCCAATTTCTTTGCGCCAATTTTAGGGTGCTACATTTTGCCCCCTCTTTAGCGAATTTTCCGAAGAAAATGCGTTAAAGATGAGTTCTTCTCGATCTACGAGAAAGCAAAAAATTATTCCCATTTTTAGGCGACGATTCTTGGTCGAATCGTACGACAGCTTACTATGGTGCCCCCTCCGTGTTTTTACCCAAATCGAACGTTTGAGGTAAAAACACGGAAAAGCAAAAATTATTTGTTGAATAAAATTAAGAAAAATAGGGTAAAACCCTAATTCATTTGTTACTGTTCATTTTACTTGTTTTGAGAGCTCTGGAGCAAAAATGGTAGAGACAGCGCACGGATCTGCGAGAGGTCCGCCGCGGTCTACGGGTAAGGGTTTAAACGGATCTAGAATTGATTTAATTTGATTTTACATGCTTTTTAGATGGATTTTTAGGTGAATTTTGAGCATCGCGGCCGTTTTTGGCCATCGACGTCGTCCGGACGAAATCGTCCCTAGTTCGACGAAATCGTCTCAAGTTCGTCAATTTCGCCCAAGGGCGAAATCGGCGAAAAAGGGACGATTTCGTCAAATTAGAGACGATTTCGACACGCGAAATCGGAGACGATTTTGCTCAAATTTCGGACGATATCGGCCAATAGTGGGCGATATCATCAATTGCAAAATTTTGATCTTTAAGTTGCATTATTGATTGCTAAAATTGTTATTAATGATTGTTTGTTGTTTTGATGTTTATGCTTGCGAGAGAGGATTACTAAAGAGCGAGGAGTGGAAATATGGAGGATTAAGAGATGACTTGGCCGCTCGACACGAGCGGAGCGAGATCAGTCGGCACAGGCCGGCTTACTACATGTGGCGAGAGATGCCACAAGTATCTGTGAGACATGGGGCTGCGACGGCCCTAGCAGAGAGGTGGTACCCGGGCTCTTCATGTTTCCGGTTACCGACAAGGGAGATGACTCCCACACTAGAGGATGTATGGAGGATTCTTAGAATCCCCATACAAGGGAGGATGATCACACCTGCGGCCAATCAGGGCCACGCGATGGGACGACTCTGCGGTGACCCGAGCTTCGCCCTGGAGAAGGGCGGAGTGAACATCGAGGCACTTCGCCAGATGCCTAGGGCATCTACACTGACACGAGTTTTGGCTGGGGTGGTTGGTGGACTTCTGCTGTGCCACCAGAGCGGATGCAGGGTACCATGGATGCTGGCAGATGTGATCTGCGACATGCGCGACCATGGCTACAGATTTGCTTGGGGCAGCTTTGTTCTATGCCGATTGTATAGGATCCTTGCATGGGGTCGTATACAAGGGCGGCCGATGTCTGGTTATGACATCGCTCCTACAAGTTTGGTGTTGGGATCACATTGCGGTGCGGAGGCCGGTAGGGCTTCCAGCGACGGGGGTTGACGGGGAGAGGCCCCGAGTCTTCTCTCGGTGGCTCCGGAGAGGGGCACGGCGACGGATCGACCTGCCGGTGTCCCGGAGACTCCTTGGATGACTTGGTCCCGGACCGAGATCACTGGAGGCCGTGGAGGCGGCATCCGGGGTGGGCGAGAGGACGCACGGGAGGTGGCTCGCATCGGGCGAGTCTGCGGCTACGGATGGAGAGGGGAGAGGTGGAGCTCCACCGCTATGACCGAGTTTTGCGATAGTTCGGTCTACGGCGGGGGATCCCATCTCTCGGGGATTACGAGTTTTCTCGGACTATCCGGGATAACACCACGGTTAGCGGGGCTCCGGACATGCGGCGCTTCGGAGCTCGGGACGCGGACGATGCCCCCATCCGGCCGGTGGATGGGGACGACGCGAGGGTAGCCGATGGCTACGATGCCTAGTACGCAGGCATCCGCCCTCCTCGGATGACGAGGGCACAGGGACCGATCCACGCGGTTGTGCGTCGGATAGGGAGGCGGCGCCGAGCGGCGGTAGAGGCAGCCGGGGTCACGGCGAGAGGAGAGCGAGAGGAGGCCACAGGCACAGGAGAGGCCACGGCAGAGGGAGAGGGAGAGGAGGGAGGCGAGACCCCCATCTCCATAGAGGCCACCATCGCTTGATAAGGGCAAGGGTGTGGACATTGGAGAGAGTAGCGAGATGGCTACTCTCCGGGCAGAGAGAGATCGTCTGCGAGCTCAGGTGCAGACGTTACAGGATGCGGCTGCACAGCACCAGGCGAGGTGTCGCGGCTACGAGACGAGAATGCTCGTCTCGGGGCACGAGGCGGAGGGGTAAGCACTCGGGAGCTGCTGCGGTCGGTTTCTCGGACCGCATTCTATCGGGCGATATACTACCAGGCGGTGCCAGAGGGCCAGAGAGTACAGCTGCCACCTGCCATAGCAGATCCTATCAGGACAGGGTCGACGAGGAGCTCATCCCGGTCGATGACGAGGACTCGTAGTACCACACATACTGCGATGGGACCACCTCGTCCTCCGTAGGGCGGGGGAGGAGATGAGGCCGAGAGCTCTAGAGGCTCTCGAGGCTAGAGGGCGGGATACTGCCACTGAGATTGTATTATACTTGTATTGATAGAGGATTGAGTATGCCGAGGTGCAGATTGTGGCATACCAATCTAGTTTTGATGATGTATATATTATGTTGATATATATAGATGAGATATTTTTGATCATATGACTTGTCTTATGTGATGCTTATGATGCTTTTTATGTTTGATTGATTGATTGAGTTGATTGATGTAATGATTTTATTGATGATTCATGTAATTATGTCGTTTTGGAAAATATTATAACTTGGATGTCATGCTATAAATATTTTAAATGAAATAATCTGATGTAACAAATTGATTGGTTGTAATGAAATGTGATAAAATAAAAAGAGATTTCTAACAATAATTTCAAAGGACATTGTCGCTATTATAGACCATTTCATGGAGTCGTTGCTCACTCGGTCGTCAAGCTAGTCCCAGGATAGAAATATTGTTAAAAGAAAAGAGTGCTTAAGAGACTGTCTTAAGACTTTGTTGTGATGATGCAAATGATGATGATGATGATGGTTTGCTTTCAGATTTCCATAAAAATATTATGCATGAAATATTGTAAAATAATTTTTGCTAGGCATAAATTCCTAAGTGTGATAAAATTGTTGAATAATTCCTTAAGAATTATACCATCATTGCAAAATGCAAAGGTTGACATAATGATATGAAATAATAAAAATGTGTTTGCTTTTGAAAAGCATAATTTGTGTAATAGAATGAAGTCATATGGTTTTTATGAATTTTGATAAATTGGAGAAAATATTGTTACAATGGTTTTCGCTAGGTATAGAATATGTAGGTATAGACTTATACCATCATCGCGAAGATCAAAGAAAATAGTTTTATTGCATGGTTGATTTTTAATGAACAGAAAAGATGAAAATGAGGACTTGCGCTAAGCATAAAACTCCAATTTTGGTTTTGGAATTATACCATCGTCGCGAAAGTCGATAAGATATATATGATATGTTTTAATTGAAATTTTTGATTTCTTCTATTATATAGTTGTCTTTGTGGTAAATAATTGTACTTGATTATTCCAAACAAGTTGCAAAAATAATATTTCAAAGTATTTTGAAAAAATTAGATTTATAAGGAATCCCATGTGCATAAGTGAATTCATTGCCAATCTTGATTTATCATAATGATAGACAAAATCTCTCAAATACAAATGTGTGTGCAATTGTATGGTTCAATTACCAATTTTGAGCAAGATACTATGATACAAGTGATTTGAATAAACCAACTAAGTGTTCATTAACCATGATGTAGATGCATATAACCATACTAGGCTACTATGTAGATCGGATTATCAAGAGCTAGCTAATCCATAGCGAGACATAGGTCTGTACAAAAGAAGGTCGCTAATGTGACGGACATATCGCCACGCTAGGAGTTACCCAAGGCCAAGCGGGTTGGGCACAAACCACTTGTTATGGGGCTTACCTCACGGTTTTCGAATAATTGAGAATTCCGGGGATTCAAGCTCATCAACCCTTCTTTTCTTTTCAAAGGGTAGGGAAAGGGATTTTATTGCTTTCTTGCTTTCTTTTGAACTTTGCTTATTTTTCTTTTTGTATTTCTTTATGCTTGAGAATATCTTGGAACATTGCTGTAGAATAACATTTTCTTTTCTCTTTTATTTTTCTTGAACTTTTCTTTTCTTTTTCTTTTTCTAGGGATACTTGCTCGGATTAGTTTGTAGAGCAAGGGATTTTTATTACAGGTAGGGGTGAGCTTGTCCTTTTGCCAATTCTCAAAGATTCTAGACCATGTGCATGATAGGATAGCGAGGGAAACTTTTCACTCAAGAAATCCGTTCTACTATGTAGCAAAACATGGAAATTACAAATATAATCATTTTATTGTGAAAAGATGTGCTTGGTTTAAGTAAATACCAAGATCAATTCTCTATGCTCAAACTTTATTTAATTGATTTTTGTGAACTTTGATATAAGAGAGATTAGTAATCATGCCAGATAAAATCAAGATATTTATTATGTGAGTGTGCAAGTGAGGGATGCCAAATAAATGCTAGTTTTATCCAAAATAAGTTGAAACATATAATTGCAATAATTGTAAGAAAATAATGATTTTGAGAAAGTTTTGAGAATGTTGACTCTCTCTTTATTCTATATATTGTTTTGGTTTCGAAAGAGTCAAGCATATAGTTGTTTTTGGATTTTTATGTTGATTTTTGTTTTAAAGCAAAAGAAACTTTACAAAATAAATGCGATAAATATTTTTGAAGATTTTTGAAGATTTTTGAAGATTTTATGAATGTTTTTGAGGGTTTTGAATGATTTTGAACAAATATATACATGGATGAAATAATCAAATTTATGCATAATAACGTTTGAGATGTAAAATATTCATGGGTTCTTTAAGTTCTTTACCATCTAAGGTAGATAATTTATATGCTCTTGATTCAAATTTTGCGGTAATGATGTATGGTCCAAGCCGAGTTGGGCTCAAATTTACCTTTCGGTTCTTTGGTTGCATTTGTATTTTTTTGATTTTCTTTTAGAACAAGATCGCCAATCTCAAAGGATCGATGACGAACTTTCTTATTATATGCTCTTTTAAGCTTGTTTTGGTATGCACGGAGATGCTCTAAAGCATTGATGCATTTTTCGTCTAGGAGTTCCAGTGGTGAGTCTGCCAGCGCGATATTCATCTCCTACTTCGGTGTCTTGAAGTAGCGAGCCAAAAAAGGAACTTCTAATTCAAATGGAAAAAGCTGTCGGCACCATATACCAAAACAAATGGTGAAGTGCACGTGGGGGTTCGAACACTAGTTCGATAAGCCCACGAGGCTGGATATAATTGAATATGCCGGTCCACGGCCGAGTTTATTGACTAGTCTTTTGAGAATTTTGATTAGAGTTTTGTTAGAAGCTTACGCTTGACCATTACCACGAGGATAATAGGGAGTAGACCGGCGATGTTGAATCTTATATTTTTGACATAATTTTTTAACATCTTTATTTTTGAATGGAGTTCCATTGTCGAGAGATGAGATTTGCGGGAATTCCGAACCTGCGGATGATTTGATTAAAAATAAATTTAGAGACTTGTGAACCGGTGCGGGAAGCTAAAGGCATAGCTTCGACCCACTTCGTGAAATACTCGGTGGCGGTTATGATGAACTTATGTCCATCGAGAAGACACGGGGTTAATTTTACCAATAATATCCAAGCCCCATTTAGAAAAGGGCCAAGGAGAAGAAATAGCCTGCGGCTCTTGTGCGGGCGCATGGACAAGGTCGGCATGTTTTTGACACTTGTCGCAATGGCGCACATATTCATGTGCATCCGTTTCCATGGTAGGCCAAAAGTATCCTATCCGAAGGAGCTTTTTAGCAATGACGCTACCACTAAAGTGTCCTCCACAAGATCCATCGTGGGCTTCACTTAAGGCTGATTTAGACTCTTCTAAATTTAGACATCTTAATAGGATACCTTCAAAAGATCTCCTATATAAAGTATTGCCAATGATTACAAATCGACTTGCTCGTCGACGTAATAACCGATGCTGGTTGCGATTAGAATTAGCAGGGAAAGTCCCATTTTGGAGGAAATCAAATATGTCTGTATACCAGAGTTCAGGAGTGGTTTCCTTGATTAGAAACACATCCAAAGGCTCTAAGCATGACTTATGTGAAGCGGGTTCTTGGAGTCGACGAATGATGATAGTGGCATATTCGTCGTCTAACTCCAAGGGCAAGAGAGATGCAGCGGCGGCCATGGCGTCGGTCTGCCACGGTTGCTAGTTCGAGGAATGGCTTCCAAGGTAACTTGATCAAACAAGGCCATTAGTTGTAAAACATAGGCCTTATATGGGCGAAGTTTATCATCTCCGGTTTGATAAACTTCATTAATTTGGTTTATAACCAATTGGGAATCCCCAAAAACTAAGAGGTTTTTAATTTTAAGCGCTAAAGCAGCTCGTAATCCAAGGATTAGAGCTTCATACTCAGCGATATTGTTGGTGCAAGCAAAGGTTAGTTTGAAGGACGAGAGGAATAAGATGTTTTTGCGGAGATATTAAAATAATACCCACTTTTGACCCCACTCATGCATCGGGCTCCATCAAAGTATAAGGACCATTGTTCAACAAGGTCCGCCTCTAATTGAAGGCATTCATCGGGAAACTCGATAATGAGGGGATGAGTAGACTCTAAGGGTGCGGCGACTAATTGATCTGCTATGATTTGACCCTTAACGGGACTTCTGTCCTATGAAGGTGAGATCAAACTCGCTTAGAGCAAGAACCCACTTGGCTGTGCGACCCGATAAATAAGGTCGACTCATGAGATATCTTAAAGGATCATATTTGGCAATGACATACGTTTTTGGCTAAGCATGTAATGTCGTAATTTTTGCGTAGCAAACACTGACTCTGGACATAACTTTTCTAACTTTGTATAGCGAGTTTCATAACTGACGAAAGTTCGGCTAATATAATAATTAGCGCGTTCTCATTTTTCATCATCAAGCTGAGCTAACATAGCTCCTAAGGCGAGAATACGAAGCAAAAATATATAAAAGAAATGGGCGATCAGATTTAGGCGGTGAAAGCACCGGAGGGTTAAGGAGATATTGCTTGAGAAGTTCAAAAGCTTCTCTACATTCCGTATCCCAATTAAAGGGGACGTCCTTCTTAAGGAGTTTAAGAAAGGGACCAGTTTTGTCCGCCAGCTTATCAATGAAGCGACGGATAGCTTGAAGTTTACCTTGTAAACTTCGTAATTCAGATATATTAGTGGGTGCGGGCATATCAGTGATAGCCGCAATTTTGAGAGGGTCAATTTCGATACCACGTAAAGAAACTAAAACCCCTAATAACTTGTCGGATTTAACTCCGAATATACATTTTGTTGGATTTAATCGAATGAGATATTCTCGTAATCGATTAAAAACTTTTCTTAAATCGTCTAAATGATGATCTTCAATAAGAGAGCGAGCTATAATATCATCTACATAATCATGTAGGATATCATGCATCATATCATGAAAGATGTAGGTCATGGCCCGTTGATAAGTTGCCCCGGCATTCTTTAGGCCAAAGGGCATCACTTTCCAGCAAAAGGTACCCCGGGGGTAATGAAGGCTGTTTTAGCCTGGTCTTCAGGAGCTATCCTGATCTGATTATAGCCGGAGAATCCGTCCATTAAGGACATCATCCCACTTTCGGCAGTAAAATCAATAATTTGGTCCATATTTGGAAGAGGAAAGTCGTCTTTAGGGCATGCAGCGTTAATATCTCTGAAATCTGTGCAAACCCTAACTTTGGTGGCTTCTTTCTTGGTGACTGGAACTACATTGGAGATCCATTCAGCATAATCAATAGCTTGTATGAAGATAACATTCGGGAGTTTTCTAACTCCCCTTTGACTAAGCGAGCCACTTTGGGATGCATTTTTCTAAGTTTTTTTTTAACAGGTTTAGCATCCGGATGGACCACTAGGTGGTGCATGACTACAGAAGGGTCTAGACCTGGCATATCTTCATATGTCCAAGCGAAGACATCTTCATACCCTTTAAGAAATGCAATGTATTGTTCTTGTTTTTCTTGACTTAGTTCTGCTCCAATGTTGATTATGTGAGGGTTGTCCTCAGTTCCAATATTAATTTTAAGGACATTTTCTACCTCCATGTGTAGATCTCTTTCAAAATTAGGTGGGGGCGGGTGAAACGCCCAACTCTTGTAACTCTTGTAAAGTTAATTTAGATAATTCGTTACGAGGGTCGGTGGCCTCAAGTTGAGCTATGGTTGGTATAGAACCATCAAAATAAAACCCGTTATACAACATCTCTTCAACAGAGACATCATGGAAGATATCTCCTTCCAACTCTTCATCGGGGTCAGCAATCATTTCGGGGTATGCTATGGATAGCATGTTGCATGAAAATGACGGATTTTTAAGAGGTAAATCAACATGTCTATCCAAATAGTCTTGATAGCATATGAGATGATCATCATCCTCAAAAGGAAAGGGTTGACCCTTACTAGGTAATAGGCCCACACCACATCGGGCGAGGCCATGGTTCTACCTCGAAAGGTTCTTTCATGCCATTTTGGAAAGGTCCTAAGCCTTTCCCTTTATATCCCATTTTAAGCATCATGGGTTTAGCTTTAATATAATCGTTGGTAAAATAGCACCGAGCATATCCATCATGATGGGTTTTGATATTTTGAGGGATTCTTCCCCAGTCATATCCTTTGTAAATGAAGGCGCAACTCCCGACTTGGTAAGTACTTCCCATAGGTTGTGGGAGGCCCAAAGTACGAGGAGATGGCGGCAATTGATTTAAAAGGTCTGAATCTTGCATGAAATCATTCATTTTTTTGATATTAAGGTTGTAGATAAATCTGGTAAAAGATCATCAGAAAGGGCATAAGATGTAGAAGGCTTATTACCTATGTTTTGAGATGTGGAAGGTATGATAGATGTGTCTGAAGGTTTTGAATTTATGGGATTAGAACTTGAAGAATTGGTTGTAGTTTTAAGAGCTTTTTGATGTTCTACAGTGATTTGTTTAGCGAGGTGGTTGATCTATATGGGAAGATGAAGTTAATGGAGGAGGAATAGATGAAATGATGGGTTTATATTTCACGAGTTTTAGATGAAGAAGAACTAGGATATGTGGATGACGAGAGCGGGGCAAAATTGCACTCCAAGCTGGTTACGCCAATGCACACATATCAAAAGGTCTAGGGTCACCATGAATAGTGACCAACTGATTTTTAAACTCAAACTTAACACATTGGTGTAAAGTTGATGGGATTGCTCGCATGGCGTTAATCCAAGGGCGACCCAAAAGTATATTGTACGATGCTGGGCAATGTACAATGAACACGATTGTCTCAAGGGTTCTAGGACCAACTTGCAATGGGAGGGTAATGACTCCACACGTTTCTTGTGTTTCGTCATTAAAGGCTTTGATAATCATATCAGTCTTCTTCATTTCATCACTTCTAAAACCAAATCGTTGGTAGAAGTCAAAGGTGCGAGATGTTTAGAGATGAGCCATTATCAATCGGGACTCGTTTGATAGCTACATCCCCAATTAAAGATGTAATATACAAGGGATTATCCTTGTGTAAGCTGTGTTGTGGGATATCTTTATCTCGAAAGTCAATACAATCAATCTCTCGCGTGATGATAGTATTGGCCATAGCTTCGGGTTGGATGTTTTGAGGTACCATCATCTGGCTCAAAGTAAGCATCAATTCATCCCTATGGGTGGGGGAGGATCTTAATAAATCTAAAAGGGAGATTCAGGCGGTGGTATTAGACAATTGCTCATTAATGTTTGTAAGGGGGTTTAGTTTGAACAATAGGAGCATGACTTCCTTTATTAGGATTTTTCAGAACAAATGGAGCTGATCCATCGTTATGGTTTGGTTCTTGTTGGGGATTTTGAGCTTGTTGTCGGGTGACGACTCCGATGGTACCTACAATGTTATAGTGATGACGTTGAAAGGGTCTTGGTTGAGAGTTTATGGCTTGTTCATAAGGAAGGACTTCATTAGAAGAAGGTCGAGTAGTGACTCTTTTGGGAAATGGTTCTTCTGGAACATTAGCATCTGTGATAGGTTGAATAGGATCTGATTCGTTTTCAGAACTATTCGATTGAATGGTGTCTACTTCACTCTCACTATCTGACTCTATATTGCTAGAATCAGAAGTTTGAAAATTATGTAAGAGCCTGGTTGTAACCAGGGATAAGGTTGTGTCGAATGTGTGAGAGTCCTGAACAGGTAATTGCCCGCTAATGGTTCCTACATATCGGGTAGGAGGGGGAACATTGTGATGTTCAATTTGATTGGCTACCTCTTTACCATGTCTTGGTAAAGGGTGTTGAAATATGTCTAAAGTTTGATTGGCATTCTGATTTTGATTTTGGGGAGCAGTCTTTTGGGTATTATTAGGAGGGTTTTGTTTAGGTTGGAAGGCTTGCACTTCCATTTCATTATTGTCAATCAAATCTTGTATTTTATGTTTCAATCTCTTACAAGCGTTGGTAGAATGTCCAGGACCTCTATGAAAATCACGGTGCAAATCGGCTCTATATCCGGGTATGCTTGGGTCGGGTTCCCGGATAGTTGGCGAGTTGGATTAAACCTCTTTCAAGAAGTTGAGGTAAAATAGTTGATAAAGGTTGGTTTAATCTAGTGAACTCTCGAGGAGGCTTATCGGGGAGGTTTCAAGATGAATTTTTTTGTTGTTTTTGTTGCATTGACATTAGCAACATTTATCTTTGTCGGTGACTCCATCACCGAGCAACTTTGTTTGTTTTTATATTGATTTCTAGATGTTTTCTCATCATCCTTCTTTCTAAGTTGGCCTCTCCTAATGAGGGCATCTTCTACCCTTCGAGCTAAGTCTATAGCTTGATCGAAGGTAGTCAAAGTAGTTGTTGATAGCTCATAAGAAAGTTGTTCTTGTAAATTGTTAATGAAAATGTCTAACATTTCCCTATAGGGTAGCACAAAGTGCAGTTTTCCTGTCAATTGTCTCCATCTTGCTAAGAAATCAGCAAAACATTCGTCTTTATCTTGTTTTAAATTGTATAGGTCTTTAATAGTTACATGCCTCTCGATGTAGGCACTAAATTGATGAACAAATGACTCAGCTGTTTCTTCAAAGTTTCTTAAGGAATGAGTGGGCAATTGATAATACCACTCTAACGCCATTCCACCTAAACTTTTGGGGAACATTTTTAGTAATAGCAAGTCGTTATGCGATATGTCATGACATGCTATCCTAAACATGCGAAGATGTTCTATGGGATCTTCGGTTCCTTTATAGATAGGCGGGACGGGCATGGGAAAATGTTTAGGGTATGGTTGAGCTACCACTATGGGATCCAATGGTTGGCTACAAATCTCTCGATAATTATACGAGGGACGGTAGGGATCTATCTGGTCCATACGTGAAGCCAATTGTTTCACCATAGCTTCCAAACTACTAGTTTGCCCCCATATTGATTTGGTGGGGCATTGCCATAAGTGTTATGGGCGTAGGATGGAGGAACATGCAGATTAGATGCCATGTTACTATTGTGTAAAACATTGGTAGGAAAGATATTATGGAGGAGTTTTGAAGTTGGATTGTGTTGTATTGTAGATTGTTGAAAGTTTGTATTTGGCTTTGTTTTAGATTTTTGTCTATTTAAAGCATTTTGCTCAATTGTTTGGAGGAAGGAAGTAGTGAAGGGAATTTTATTTTGTGCGGGAGTGATTTTAGGTTGAGTAACAGGTTGCTTAGGAGGTTGGGTGACCTGTTGTTTGGTCATGGCTTGGGCTATAGTGACCATATTCGCATTAGATGGTCCACCCTTATCACTTTCTTGATCAATGAAAGACAAAGGATTAGTTTGCATATCAATCGCCCGTTCTAAGGCTGCTTGAGCATCACTAATTTCCCCTTTATCAATACGGACTGCCACATTAAGGATGTCGATATGTTGATTAAGAAATTTTTGAAAATGTTACTGCGTTGTCAAAAGTGATGCCTCCATTTGGAGCTATTCTAGGGGACGAAGATTCTTTAACACTTCCTTCTTGTTCCTTATCTTCACCTAAGTCTTCATCTGATTGACCTAGAGTTTCACCTTCCGGATTTGTATCTCCAAGAAGGACATTTGGGTTTTTAGTTGTATTTTGTAGCCAATCTTCTCCTTCTCCTAAAATTTCTTTACCATTCCTAAGTTTAGTCATGGTGCTAAGTTTTGATTTCAGCAAATATATATATATATATATATATATATATATATATATATATATATATATATATATATATATATATATATATATATATGCAACAAATTAAAAGGTATATATTTATATATACCTAATGCAATATTGTAAATGAAATGTTTAAGTTTTTTACTATGTTTTTTTTTTTTTTTTTTTTTATTTGATTTTGATTTTTAGTTTTTCTTTGAAACAATATAATAAAGACAGCAAATGAAACAAGAAATGCACACAATAATAATAAGGCTAAAAGTAGATGAACTAATCTTCTATGAATAATCTATGAATATCATTAATAGGTTCAAGTTTGTTCGGGGGTCATGAAATGTTCTTCTTCAAATTGAAAGTTTTCTTTTAAGAATTTGATGAAAAGGGCTATGGTGATATTGTCTATCTCAGATGCTTTGGTTGGAAATAATAATTCTCACGACAATATTTACAATATAACATAGCTCTAGGAGTTTTGTTCCATCTTCTCCTAACTATAAGATCATCTTCTAAGGAATCTATATGAACTAAAAATGGGCGCACTATAACGGTGCTTTCAAGATCTTCCACGAAAGTTAAAACTTTTGCAGATACAAGAGCTCTCCTATAGGCTAACCACCTATGGCAAGCTCTCTGAAGTTCATGATAGAACACTAATTGATGAGGATCCAGGATTCTATCCAAGACTAGCCTCTTAATCTGTTTAAGTTGTGTGGACCTAGATGAAATGATACTAAGTCTTCTGATAAGCTCGTCCCACAAGGATTGATTTCTACTTGCTTCGGGGACACTAAGGACAGAATTAACTTCTATGGCCGCTAATTGGTTTACTACGTTTATAATAACTTGCTAACCTCTTTTTAGGAGCTACCATCTAAACATGATTTTGAACCTTAAATGTTTTAAAATGCATCTAAATTTTTTTTTTTTTTTGTCTTGTTTGTTTTTGTTCAAAAGGTTATGATGCATTCACGTCGGGTTCACCAAAATGTATCGCTCCAAATTTTTCGCACCCCTACCTTGGAGGCTATTGGATCCACGCGCCGGAAGGAGGATGGGAAAAGGATGGTGCGGTACCTCGGACGAGAGGACTTTGCGAAGGTCCCGCCTCTCAAGGGAGGTGCATTTTGGTGATTTTTCGACGGATGGTGGGTTCACCGAGGAAACATTTGATGGCAGTTTCCACGCCTAGGTTTTGGGAATGAGTTTTGATGAGTTCGTTTTATTTTTAAACATTCATCCTAGGTTTGGCCGAATGATTCTAACTTAAACTACATGAAAATGCAATTTAAATGCATACAGAAAAACGAAAGGAAAACGAGAAACGAGAGAATTTGCAGGAGGCCAATGAAGATTACCCGATCCGGAAGTCTGATGGAGTTTACGAAGCTTGAAGCGATCCGGATCGTCCGCAATTCAACGGAATCGCCTTCAATTTGATAAAATCGTACGAGCCGACAAGATCGTACGAAATCCGACGAATTCGTCGGACGAATTCATCGAGAGACACTGCAAAACGACAAACGAGATGCGAAATACGAGAAATTCTATTTTGCAAACGGGGGCAAACTATGTAAAACGAGTAATATGAGTGTTGAACAATATACAAGAACAAAAGTAAATGCAAATAACTATGTTTAGATAGCAGAATATGATCTTAATCCGTAAACTTAGACAAAATGGGTGAAATCCAAATGCAATATAATATAAAAACTGAATAAACAATCTAATTTACAACATAAAATGATAGAGAAAAGAGACGAGAAGAACAAACTCCGAGCAACGATTGCCTCGATGTGCGCTTGCAGTCGAAATCGTCTCGCATCAGTACGAGATCGTCCCGAATTTGACGAGATCGCCTCCGATCTTGACAGGTTCGTCGGCTGCGATAGGTGCTGGCTCCGGCTGAAAACCAGTGGTGTACCTACAATGAAATGACTATAGGACTAATGCAAAATATGAATTACGATGTTTTAGAGCATAAGGGTTCAATTTGCATAAAAATTCAGCCAGGGGTTGGGGAGGGAAAAGTCTTAGAGTTAAATAGGCATAGGATAGTTGTTGGGAGGTTGGAGATCATCCCAATTTGGGAGATCTCCAACGGGGGAAGGGTCCCAACGGCGCGGACACGCTTCTGCCCGGATTGGAGACCCGTTGGAACGGATTCCAACTATGCAAATTCAGTTTTGCGATGAAATCGTACGGACGTTCTAGTCCGAGACGAAATCGTCAAATGCAGGGCGATATCGTACGATCGGAGACGATATCGTCAAGCGGTCAAAACAAGCTGCTAAAAATGGCACGAAAAAGGAGGAAACGGGTTTCTCGGCGGTTAACGGGCGGTTTGGGAGGTTAAATTTGAATTTAAATTTATTTACTAAGGTGAATGTAATTATTCCAATTTTACTGCACCAATTTTAGGGTGCTACAGTACGATTCGACCAAGAATCGTCGTCTAAAAAATTGAGTAATTTTTTTGCTTTCTCGTAAAATGAGAAGAACTCGTCTTTAACGCATTTTCTTCAGAAAATCCACTAAAGAGGGGGCAAAATGTAGCACCCTAAAATTGGCGCAGTTAAACCTTAGTAAAAATATAAAAATTTGAATTTTAACCCAAATCGCCCGTTAACCACCCGTTACCCGCTCCCCTTATTTTTTGCACCATTTTTAGGATTTGTTTTGACCATTGGATGATATCGTCTAAAATTAGACGAAATTGTCCCATATCTGATGAATTGGTTTCGAACAGAATGTCCAAACAATTTCATCCCAAAACTGAATTTTCATAATTAGCTTCTGTTTCAATAGCTTCTCTAACTTGGGCAGAAAGTGTTTCTGCACAGTTAGAGTCTCCCCCATTGGAGATCTCCCAAATTGGGATGATCTCTAACCTCCTAACCTCTCCCTAATCTTATATAAACTAGGATTTTCTTAGTTTATCCCCCTGAACCCCCTAGATGACTGATTTCCCTACAAATTTAGTTCCTTATGCATTAGAGCATCCTCGCACCATCGTTTGCATTCTGTATTTCATGTTTTCTTACAGGAATTTTACTGTTTTTTAGTCGAAGCAAGCTTGTATCATTACAGGCGATTCCAGATGATTTTGGACGATCCTGTTGAGGATCGACGATGATCTCATACGATTGGAGGCGATCTTGACTGTAGTCCATATTGGGGGCAATCAGAGCCCGAATTTTGCATTTTTTTATCTTTTATATTCATTTTCTTATGCATTAACTTGGTTTATTTTATTTCTACATCCTGGAGTTCACCTCATTTAGCATAGATGCATGATAAAGTTAAAACAAATTATTAAATTAATGTATTTCTTTTAATTACTATCTAGATCTATCATTTAGGCAAATTTATTGTCATTACTATCATTTCCCTTTGCTTTTGTAGTTGTATTTTGTTTTTTTGGTATCTGTTTTTGTGACTGCAAGTTTCTAACGAATTCATCAAATCGATGATGATCTCGTCTGATATCAGACGATCGACTAAGATCTGAGATGATTCTATGCAATTCTAGATGATTACATACAATTTGGGATGATATGGACTTCTACAAACCTCAAAATCTTCATCAGACATCCAGAATCAGGTATATTTTGTCCTATTTAGCCTACTTTCTATGTTTAGCACTTATGCATGTTTTCTGTATTCATAAAAATCAACAATGGCATATAGAATAGCTTAGATTCATTCCGACCAAACCTAGGAATTGAATGATTAAACTATAAAATGAACACATCAAACCTACTCTCAACCTAGGCGTGGAAACTGCCACTCAAAATTTTCCTGGTGAACCCACCATCCGTCAAAAATTCACCTTTATACCCCTCCCCCAAGAGGTGGGACCTTCAAAGGGCCTCTCAGTATGAGGTATTGTCCCATCCTTCTCGCATCCCCTTCTGGGTGTGGATCCTATAGCCTGAAGGTAAGGATGCAAAAAATTTGGAGCGATACAACCACTGCTTCAAGATCTCTGAAAGGATAAGAGTCATAGCAAAAAATTCCAGCTTTTGCCAAGCCTAGCTGGAATCTCCTTTGGTAAGTTTTGGTGCGAAGCAACTGATGCGATATGCTTTGCAGCAAAGCACTTTTTCTTCGAAAAGGTCCTCAAAAAATTGAAGGAATCATCAAAAGAAACGAAGGCTTGAGAAATGCTTCGCAAAAGAAGTTTGAGCGAAGTAGTTTTTGAAAAGAAGTACCAACGAAGCATTTTTCAAAGAAAATGAGCTTCAGGGGGGTTAGCCCTCTGCGAAGCAAAGTATTGACGCAGCGACAAAGAACTTCTTTAGGCCCGAAGCATAGAAAATCTACCCACACCGGAGGTTCACCGTGAAGCAGTTTTAACACCGGTTTCACTTCGCTAATCCAATGGCACGTGAGACAAGAAGCATTTAAAACATGTCTAGGGAAACATGCCAATGGCAACCTAGGGGAATATTCGGGGCAAACAATTTTAAATGTCAAGGTGGCAGAGTGCATCCCGAGAGAATTTTGTTATGAGAAAATTTCATGCCTGGGTATGATGTGGTAGAAGGTTAAGTTCCCGATTCAGGGGAAATCATCGAACCACATGGGCCCGCGTACCATGTCGTCGCAAAGCCAATCAAAAGGCACGGCAACCTTCCCCGTACGAGTGTAAATTTAATTATGGCAGGTGCCATAAATGAAGGTAGTTGTCTTTTAAGGCTATAAAACACAAGGCTCAACGGTAAGAGGGGTAATTTCCAACTGCTAATGCAAGATTAAGAGCCCCACTATCACTCTGCAATTATTTCGGCCTTTGCATCGAAGTCCTTTACGTCGAAGTCTTTTGCACTGTGAACTCTGTTGCCATGAATATTCACAATGGGAAAGAAGAACTCTAAGGAGAAGGGGAAGGAACCTGAGGTAGCAGCCCCGAAGAAGGGCAAGGAAGAGAAAAAACATACACCTAAGAAGATCAATCTCAACCCCCGCCTAGAAAAGCAGTCGATGGAAGAAGGAGAGGACTCTGAAGAGGAAAAACTTGAAGAACCACCAATTGATGGGTGGGAAAAAATTTGGGACACTGAACTCACGAAGAGTGTGGCCGAGCTTCGACGCACTATCGATTTTATGACAAGCAGACTTTCCCCGGAGAGCAAGAGGGTTGTTGCATACTATTATCAGATTTACTGGTATCTGACCCCTCCTGCTCACCATTGTCCCAAGTTAATCTATGCCATCGCACAAAACTACCAGGCCTCCTCCCAAAAAGTGTTGGACATTACGGGCCATAAATTGTTTTCAATTCTAAAAGAAGATGTGCAAGTAGCCTTCGCGCCACAACAGGGGCCACCCAAAGGCTATTCTGTTCACAATGTCATCCTAAGAGAACAAATGGAGAGGTTCACTACCTCCACCTAAATTTTGAAATTTCTAAGAGAACCTCAATAATGGGCTCCCTTGAGGCAAGTTACCCCAGATTTCCCTCCCCTTGACAGATTTCAAGAGCATTGACATCTTCTCCATCATTGCATGGGTAGCGGGTCTGTCGACTGATGCTTCGGTGCACCCCTGGCAGGTGTCTTTGGCCGAATGTATTTCTAGAGGGGAATTCTATGCCCCTGATGCTTCAAGGCCGAACACCGACCCAGTCTTATTCGATTGGGTAGAATGGGTGGCCCGAACCCTGCACACATGGCTTACTAGCATGAAGAATTCTAGCACAGGCTAGTACTTCGCACCCTGCTCTTTCCTTGTTTGGTTGTTTTTCTATCATGTGCATAAGAATTTTTCCCACATTGCCATTTCTTCAAGAGGCAAGGATGGAAATCCTTTGCCTGTGAACCAGTGGACTCCCCTCTTATTGAGTGCAAAGTCTTATTATTCTTTTAATCAACAATTTTTGGGACCTACTATGCATTTTTTGAAGGGTTCTTGCCCTCGGGTGCCCCTCAGTTTGAGAGATAGAGTGGTAATGGAGAAGAAGGGAGACGTATTTCAATTGACACAAGGACTTGTGATTGGCCTATTCAGCTTCACAGGGAAGCCCTTCCTACTGCCTGTCTACCCCTTCGAATACCAGTTCGTATTAGAGGTCGCTCGATAGAGCGACGCAACGAATGTCGTCTACGACCACGATCAAAAATGGGCACACACTTGTGACTTCCCCTTCAAAATAGGGGTAATAGAGGTGTTTGCCTTAAAGCAACACGTTTTATTGGAGGAGAAGCTTGTCAACTTTGGTCTACTCTAGATTCCTCAGAGGTGGCTCTACGATCCCTTGGGAGTGATGAGGGACCACCTCAGATTCAAGAATTTTCATGTCTGCCCCCATCCAAAAATTATGGAGCAAAGAAATAATCCCAATGGGAAGGATCTAGAGTGGTATTTGGAAAGTATGAAGACCTTGCCCCCCTGGCATGAGTTCTACCCCATGGAAATTGAGTTTGATCCTATTCAGCATCCTTTCCCAACCCTAGACTCCACTTTTTGGAGGTAGATGAAGGACGATATAAGGGAAGAATTGAAAGATTGGGGCATAGAACAACTAAAATAATGGTGGAAAATGAGATTTCATCGATAAAATATGAAATCATATGGACTCTTGGAGATAGATAAGGACTTCACAGTTGCTTACGAAGCCAACTCTGGGACTTGGAAGCCCACCTCCTTCGCCGACTTCATTCCCCCAAGTGTCCCAGGTTTGGGCGAAAGCCCAAGGAGAGATGATGATGCTTCGGAAGAAGAAGAAGAGGAGGAGGTAGAAGCTACACTCGACACAAGTGCCATGGGGTCGGCACAATCATCAAATAAAAAGAAGAGAAAGAGGTAGGAGCAAGCTCAAGTGCCTCCGACCCACCCGAAGTGACCCCGCATGAAGCTTCCAAGTGTTTCTGTCGGACAACCTACGATCGGCCCAGTCAAAGCAAATATCGAAGGGATGACATCACCAAGAGCTGAATCAACCCCGGACATGGATGTCATCGATGTGGAGGAACTCCTCCAACAAGAAGAGGTCCCTAAATAATAATTCATAGAGGTTGCGAGTACCAAAGTTCAGAAGGAGAAAGAATCGGTCACACAAGAAGTCACTACTGCTGGTCTGCCAGGTAGGTATGCATTCTCCACCCTTTGCCCTGGTTTCTCAAAGCATGCCCACCATGGTCTCGACCATGAGCCCCCAATAGTCTCTCTCTCCCTCACAAGGTCAATCACCCTCTCGCGTGTTGCCCCTCGCCACCTCAAGTTTGTCTCGTGATCCTGTTAGCCACACTCCATTCAAGTCGTCTGGCCGGGACAAGTCTGTTGATACTGCTTCACCTGCCCATGCCACTATTCCTTTAGTTCTTAGTTAGGGCAAAGATAGTACCCCAATGTCAAACCCAGTTCCTTGTTCCCCTGTTACACGGCATCGTTTCGTTCACCGAAGCTCCCGTCACACCTGTCATCGAGCCTACTGGTGAGATATCCCCCATTCATTCCTTGTATTTTTTCACTCCTTTGGCTGGAGATCCAGCCTCATTTGAATCAGATTTGTCCTTGATTAAGTAATGCCCTCTAGCCGAGAAGCTACTCTAGGACCGATAAAATACCGAAAAGATGTTGAAGGAGGCGAGGAAAAAGAGAGGGCGCTCTTTGGCCGAAGTAGAAAAATACATCGTTTTCGAATTGAAAGGTGAAAAGTTACATAAGGTGAATAAGGTCCCTAAGGTCCAAAAACCTCTAAATGAAATGACTCCAGTAGATTATGATTATCAGGAGAAGACCAAAGACCTGGAGCACCTAAATGTAGATAATGAATTTGCATCCATGCATGTAAGGATTGAAACCTTACGTGTGCATGCAAACATCGCCAATCAGTGTAGATTTGAAGCAGAGAGCGCCAACATCAAGTTGGAAGAGAAGCTAGCCAGGATCCGCTCCAAGCTGGAGGACTCTAAAAATTAGTGTGAGCAGATGAAGAAGGAAGTAGTCACCCTAAAACAGCAAGTAAGACAATTGCAGGGTGCAACTAAAACCCAGAGCCAGATACAGGCCGAAGCCGATCTGAAGGCCAAGGAATTTGAAAGCAAAATCCTAGAGATACATAAGTAGTTGTATGAGAAAGAAAGTCTAGAGTTGTTTGATAGGGGCCGAATAAAAGAAATTCGCTGACACTTGCTCAAGAACTTCAGATCTTCAGCCTCCAGTGCCCTGTCAATTTTAACATACATCACCGAAGCCCAGTATGTCGCTGCTTAGGAAGTGCTAGTAGTGGATGAGGTCATCCAAAAAATTAGAAGGTGACTCAAATTGGCTTTTGAGGTCCAAAGCATCAAATATCAGGACCTGCAGGTCCCGCGATGAGTCGTACCACCAGAGATTGGTCTACAGCTCAAGCCATAGTTTGCACTTTCTTCTCCATGGTGAGGAAGGCGTAGAAGGCAAAGGACCTCCTGGATGTATTCAAACAAGAGCAACGTACATCACTGGGCTATTTCCAAGACCTCTCTTCATTAGGTTTCCCAAGTTTCACGAATGAGGATGGGAACCTATTGACCAAGGAAGAGCTCAAGCTGACTTGGCTACTTTTTTAGAGTGATGTCTCAGAGATAAACAGTTGGGAGGAGCCGATTACAGAAGGATAGGTCATAGATTTCATTCTGAGACATTACAATATCATGGCCTACCTCAATGATCTAAACACAAGAGCCAAGCATGCTGACATAGGGCAAATAGATTGGTTCCATGTCCTGGTAAAAGTGCTACAAGACCGAGAGCCTTTCTCAAAATATGCCTGGGCTCACGTTCGTCGAACCATGGAATGCATCTGCGATCACCTCCTCCCATCACCGTAACAGGAAGCCTCACCATAGGAGGAAGAAGAAGAAGAAGAAGCCAAGGAGGAAGAAGAAGAAGTCATGGAAGCGCCCCCGGGAGGATAAAAGGGAGAAGGGTCTGGAGGTAACTTTGGCCCAACGGATCAAAGCTGAGGGTTCTTCCACTGAGATGAGCTCGTTGCCTCGCGGGCCGCCAAGAATGTTGACAATTTTGTCACATTGCATAGACGGGTAGTAAAATCAAAATTTTTGTAAAGTATTTCTTTTAAATTTCATGAATTTGTTCCCTTGTTTTTTTAGAAACAACATTTTCAAGCATTGCAACAATTTTGGCTTCCATCACTATCCCCTTGTACATAAGGCTTCGTAGGAAAAGGAAGATAGCTTCGCCAAAAGAAAGAAGTAGGGGATGAAAAGAGCTTCGCACTCAAAGCATTTCAAGCAGCTACTTCGGGAAAAATTTTTGTGAAGCGACATTCGAGTAGTCCAAAAGAACAACTTTGTCGAAGAAGGAAAGTATAGATCATGGTCCGAGTTTGCTAAGACGAGAAAACTACTTCGGGCCTGAAGCATTTCAAACAGTCACTTTGGGCGAAAATCTTGCAAAGCAAAAGTTGAAAGAGCGTGAACATTGGAAAGTACTTCACCAAAAAATCATCGAAGCACCCACTTCGGGCCTCCCCACCAGCGAACCATTTCTACTTCGCTGAAAGTCGTCACCATCTGCTTCGGCTAGCTTTCATGCGAAGCACTTTCACCCAAAGCGGTAGCAGCCGTAAAGAACAAGACATTTTTCGAAGGCAAGAATGCGCTTCGGTCGAAATGCCCCCGAATCGTAGTTTTGAGGGAGGATCACGGTGAAGCATTTTGAAGACTCACCAACAAAGCATCCACTTCAGACAGAGAACCTTGGCAAAGCAGTTTCAGCACGTCTCTCTAGCGAAGTAGTGAGAAATGAAGAGCCCCACCTTAAGGAGGAATACCTGCTTCGGCACTCGGCACCCCCGAAACTATCTTGCGAAGCTCCACCATGCAAAGTGTAAACCAAGAAGGAAGATCTGCTTCGGCTCAAGTCCATTGTGAAGCGGAGTTGCAAACAAAAATCTAGCGAAGCGCTCCAAGGGCACACACTCCAAGTCGGGTATTTTTCTAAGGCAATCAAGTGCCTCATAAATGCATTTTTACGTGCCCGACAAACTCGTTGCTCATTTTTGGCAATTGGAAATGAAGTATCAGTTCCTAAAGGAGAGCCCAGCGAGCATGGCGGCCACTCGAGCACTGCACCCAAAGGCCAAGGACGTTCAGGTGGCTCATTAATGAGTATTTCCCTGGCTGACTCGGTCGTAGCTGCTAATTGTGGTAAAGGATTTGAGAGCTCAGTCATGAGAGCCGCAAAGAGCCAACTTCTTGGGTTTTGAATATGTACTCCTCCATTTTGTGCATTGATGGCTCATAGGGTCGGGTCCTCTATAAAAACCTAGGCATTGTAATGAAAAAATAGGAGGGAACTTTCTGCTAAGAAAGTTGTTGTAACTTGAGTCCCCGCGATTAATACTAAAGACCTTTGAGCTCAATTTCTCTCTTGTATGTTGCCTTTTGTGTTTATTTCTTTTATCTCTTTCTTCATTTGCATACTGTAATTCTGCATTCTGGATTTAGGTGTGTGATTGGGGACGAAACCCTAAAATTTTCCTAAAGGATACATAGGAGAGGAAAACACTGTATTAGTTTTCTTGTATGTCGCCTGTGGATCTTGTTTCTGTTATATTCACTTTGTCCTAATCGTCGTAACTCTGAACTTTGAGTTTCGACGAAAGGGAAGGGTAATCATAGAACTCATCCATAGGATACATAGGAAGGCTAATATAGTGTTATTTTCGTTTTATTCTTGGTGTTTCTTGCTACTGTTTCAAGCTATTTGCCGTGATCGTGCTTCTGGTTCTTTCCCACTTTAAATTATCAACATCTCTTCCCTCACCCCTTTTATTTCCTTCTTGCACCCTTACTCTATTTATTTATTTCCTGCACCCTTACTGCTTTATCTCTTTCCTGCACCCTTATCTTACACACCGAAGTAGTTTAGTATAGGAGTCGGCATTTCTTCGAAGATTGGCACGAGGGGCATCTCTTCCCTTCGGCCTTTCAATTTTGGTCCAATTCTAGGGCGCGTACACTTTCCCAAATCCTTTCCTGGGCAGATTTGATGACCAACAGGAACAAGATAAGTAGGTGAATTTTAAAGGGTCAAGATTAGACCTCTTTTTTGTTGAGACTTGAAATCATTTTTAGGAATTATAATTGGCAAAATATCAGTTGTCTTTAAATGCCCCACCTAGTATCTCACTTTATATATGTAACTTTGTCAAATCTGACTCATTCATCTCCATCATTGTCAAGTATCCATGTTCTTAAAAACATGCAATAAGCTAGAAATGTTTAAAAACACAATCTCTTACATAGTTCTTACAATTATAGGTATATATAGCATTACAACCAACACTTGCACTAACCTTTTAGATAAGTCTCTCAATTACATGATGGTGTAATAAACCATTAAAAAAATATTAACAAAATTAATTTCTCTAACAATCCTTGTCCCCCATAAATTAATTTACTGTAAGACTTGAATACCCCCATAAACACAATAGGGGAATAGGGGTATTTCTTTCTTCTATGGGTCTTATGGATGATTACCCATTTACAACAAGAATCTTCATCAAATTTGCAATTGTACCACTACAACCTAAACATTGCTCCATACTACACTTGGGGCATTTACATATATTTTCATGTTGTGTATACACACATCATTAAGGGTTTTCAAGTAGCTAAACCAACACCATATCAATAAAATATTTTTTCTATGCTTTACTTCCAACTAACTCATACAAGAATTTTTATGTGGATAACCCATAACCATCACTATGGTATTTCTCAACCACCTAACTTGGTGCACACATGAAGGATTTATAGCCATCAACATTCACCTTTAATACATTATCATACTTTACACTTTATCTTGCTTATTTGAGAAGAAAACGTTCTCTTGAAGAATCTTCTCAATATCTCTCACATTGTCCCATTCTATAACATCCATCCATCCACAATATCTGGTTGGTAACTTATCTTTATACCATAATATTTCTTACAATGATTGTTACCATTGTAAATCTCACATGGATGCAAATGACATGTCGTAATTGACCATAATGACTATAATCAATTATTCTAAAAGTTGCATCGACCACATAGATTTTACCTTTCATGGTTTTGGATTCACCATTTCCTATTTGAATAACATAACCAAGGTTTTCATTCTTTGTCCTTATGCTCGGTTTCATGGGCTTTCTTATTCCTTGCATATTCCTTTTCAATTTTTTGCAATCCTTTTCATTAATTTTGATTCAATATCTTTGGTGTGTTTTTCAAAGCATCTATTCTTTTCATCATCACTAAGGTCATCAACATCATTGTCCTTTTTGCATGACCAACAAAATGATCAGTTTCAAAAAGATTACAATGAGAATCCATTACATTGTCATAATCATGATATTCTTCAACACGAACATCACTATTACCAATGGTGTTCAAGTTGTGAGTATCACAAGAAATTATTTTCTTTAGACAAGTTCACATGTGTCATTACAAATATTTTCCACTATACCCTTAATCCTCAACCTTTCATTTGTCTCTTTTAAATTTTTATATTTCTACTGAAGCATGTCAAGATTGGTTAGTGCCTTTTGTGTCATATTTACAACATCAATAGAGAACACAATATCATTCTCAAAGTGATCTTCACAAACATTAATTTCTCTGAGAATCATATCTAAGATGCACCTAAGTGCTAATAATTTTCCACCTTCATATACTTCTTAGAAATAAAAAACTTTACACTTTTGAGCTTCAACTTGCTTCTAAGCTTGTTTCCTCCTTGCCTTTCCCATTTAATTAAGTGTTATGAATGCTCCTTCTTGTAGCTTTTATAATTTGTATTTCTCAACACAGCTATAAGGAATGTTAGGTACCAACAATCATGCACCCTAAAGTACAACATTTAATTGATTGTAAACCAACTCAAAAAAATCCTTAAAAGACTATAATCTACATAATTCTTACTTAAGAAAATTATGTTGATACTTTTCTTTTCACAAAATATGAACTACCACAATACCTCATACTAGCTCCACATACTTTTTTATAAGTCTTATCAAGAACACTCAAAAACCTTTGCACCACAACTATTTTTTCAACTTACTTTTCATGACAAAGCACACACGTCACACTCTTAATTATTTATAAGATTACCGTGGAATAGATGCCCACTTATGAACCAATCTATGTCATTCACCTAATAACAAAAATAAAAATCCAACATTGATCAACTAATTGGCACTGACAACTTTAAATAATATAATCACGTCAATTCCCATGAGACATCGACAACCTAAAACAGTGAATTCAAAGCAAATATCCAATAGAGGAATCGTCCAAACTATGACTGACCATCAAATGTTTGCTCAAGCGGTTGACATTTGTCTCTGCAACTAAAACACTTCAAATGACTATATTTTCTTCCATGGGCTATAACATCATAATTGTAGACATCATGAGATTGGGTGTTACAACACCAGGAGTCAGCACATTATTAGCATGGCCACCCATAGAAATAAGTCAAATTAGTGATAAATCAGTGGATTATAACATGGCTTTTGGAAAATCCATGTCTTGCCTACACGTGTCATGAGTAGTTACTATCATCCAATATTTGCATCACTAGTGAAGTCTTGTCGTTATAAAATCCATACATTATAACAAAGTTTGTAGTGGATAATACCAATGCCTCTATATTCATAAGTCCTTTGGGGATCTCGATGGAAGTGGGGATCTCGATGGAAGTGTTTGATCATGAATTTAGGTATATTGAAATGCTTTAAATCGTACCCTTATTTGCAATCATGATGCCAATGACTACATTAACTTTCTATACAAGAATGAAATCTTGCTTGCTCTCATAAATACAAGGATTTTCCTCACTCTTGGATATAGACAAGATTCTATAATCTAAGACCAGATGTACATGAAACAACACCCATATCCATTAACTGCATACGACACAATATCATTCCAAGTCTGTTCTCACCACCTCAATAGTGCATGTCCCCAAGAACATTTAAAGCCTCCTCTCCAATTCCGTAAATGTTTCTCAAACTCAAAATTTGGACAACATATATACTTATGAGACAAAGACTCTTAACTCCCAACATATTAGCCAATGCTCGACTCACCTAGACCCAATTACATTAGGCTTTGACGCCATGTAATTAACAAATGTTGTTCAATTTTTTTGGAAGCACTCACTCGAGCACCACCCACATGTTATTCAACTCTCTAGAAGCAGTCAGACTCTAATACTTGCAAACAATGACAGCATAAAATTAAATAAACAAAATCTATATAAACTAGGTAAAATCAAATATAAAAATACCATATTTACATAACATTTTGCTTGTAATTTGTTTTTTCTTAAATTTTAATCGATTATAAAATCTTGCAATATTTTAAAAACTTATATTATTTTAATATTATAATAAATTATAATATTAAAAAATTGCTCATTTAATTAATTCAAAAAAATTTATTAATGAAATAAAATACATTATAATAGCATATAATAAATCAAATCAATAATAATAATAAATTATTTTTAATTAAAAATATAGTATATTATTTTAATTACAGCTGTCTCTGTGCCCGGACTTAAAGCGGGGATTATTAAAAAAATTAATATGTATAATTTTAAATTTTGAAATCAATAAATCATTAATTATAATAACATATAATCAATCAAATGAATAATAATAATAATGTTTTTTAATTAAAAATTGTAATATATTATTTTAATTAGAGCTGTGTCTGAGCCCGGACTTGAACCGGGGACCTTTAGTGTGTGAGACTAACGTGATAACCGACTACACCACCCAGACATACCTTTGTTATAGGTGTGACATACTTAAAGATCGTATGGTTAGATCACTGAGACAAATATAGACGCAAAAGAACAAAAAGGCAAAGGTTAACTATGTGCATCCAGGGAATCGAACCCTGGTCAGTACCGTGGGAGGGTACTATGATACCACTACACCAGATGCGCTGAGGTTACAATTGGGATTGACATTAACTACAAGATTCGGAAATCCCTTAACTCCACTTCGAAATGGTAGTTAGTTATTACGGGCAGCAACATCCTCCTCCTTCATTTCAACCATTGCTCATGATGTTTCTATTCCTTCCAACTCCTCATTTAACTGAAAACAATGACAAATATTTGAATAACATAACGCTATAGTTAATACTCTAAAAAATAATAGTATAATTTATGTAAATTTAATAGTGAAATTTTGGAATTTTAAATAGAAAGTTTAAGGTTTAAATTGAATGGAGTAGAGTTTGCTGTATTATACTTAAGAAATTATATATATATTAGATAAATAATAATAATAAATTATTTAAACATTTTTTTTTGGTAAGTTTTATTCATGAGATTTGAATTTTTTTTTTTTTTTTGCTTAAGAACAAGGGGTTGTACTTCGATCCCCTATCTTGATAAATCACGACTCTCTCCTTTGGAGCTTAAGAGTTTACAAACAGATTCAATTCTCATTTCAATTGAGTTACTATAACTATATACCTACATCAATTTTTATAAAATGTGTGAATTCTTGATTTTTATTTTCTTCAATTTTCTATGTGGATACAAATATTTCAAAATTCAACATCCTTCTTCTTGACATTTTCTTACAATAGCCTTCACAATGTCAAAACTCTACCTCTACTATTTATGCATTGCATCTTAGTAGAGTAATATTTCTAAAACATCGGTACATAACATACAGACAACGGATAGGAGAAATAAAAAAGGGCCTACGGGTCTATGAAGGAGTCAAAACACGAGAAAACCACAAGATGATAGTAGGATGATGCGAGGAGAAACTAGCACGAAAACCCTTTCCACTAAGCAGTTTCATATACAACCAAAAGATGATGAAAATAATGCTAATATTATGTAGGTAGATCATCAGTATCTAGGGAAATTGATTACAGTCCAACAAGACCATTTATGCATAAAGGATCACAACAATTTTTAGTTTATAACACAATCCAGTGTGGAAAAGTCCCAACTAGCAAAGAAACAACTCCAAGAACTAAAGAGACCAAGGACCGAGATCCAAGTAGTAGATCAAAGGAAAAGGAACTTTGTACAAAAAACCCAAATGGTAGCAAAGCTCTTCAAACCTGATATCCAAGCTCACCCAAAAGGACTAGTCATAGTAACACCTATGAAAGAGAAAGATAATAGGGAGATACCCTAGAAAATGAGCTTCAAAGATGCCCTCTGAGGAGGCCAAGCCTAGGCAAGAGGCATTAACAATCCAAGAATGCCAAGAAGAACATTGAGGATGCCAAATGTGGATCCAAGGAAAACATAAGTGGGATGCATGAGAGCAGTAGATGGGTCCCCGATAGTAAAATTGGAACCAGTCATATCTAGGATGGCATAGATGCCATGGAAAGAAGGGGTTTAATTTATCGATTTATGGGTTTTCGTTCGATCTTGGTGTTCAAGCTATGGGCTACCAAATAGTGGAGAACCAAAGGTGAGTTTCAAATATTTGATAATCCCAATGGATATTTTATAGTCATATTTGATACAAAATAGGATAGAGAAGACACATTTCAAGGAGGACCATGGTTCTTTGGTAGATCAGGGCTCTTCATGAATCCATGGCATGCAAAATTTAAAGTAGAGGAGAATATGCCCTCAACTGGACCTATTTGGATCAACATTTTTGTCTACCAGCAGAATTTTAGTACCCATAAGTTTTGGTTGCAAGTGGTAACACCTTAGACACTTTCATGATGATAGCCAACATTTCTCAAAAGTTTAAATATTTTATTTAAGCACAAATTTGTGTGTTGATAGATTTTGACAAACCCCTCCCAGAAAAGGTCACATTACAATTTAGGGAGAAACATGGGAACAAGTGACTATGAGAATATTTTCTTTAGATTCAAATTTTACCATGAAAATGGGCATATGGCTAAGGATTACCCACATAAATTTTAGGAGCAAAAGAAAGAAGATAAGGAACAAGAGGGATTCCAAATACCAAAGAAAAAAATACAAATAAAACTTGTAACTAAGGAGAAGGAAGTGCTTTCCACAAACATGTTTGGAAGCCTAGCCATGGATGACCTCCCAGATGAAGAAGAAGATGGAGCTAAAACAAATATTTTAGAAACACAGTTTGAGGAAGTACAAGGAGAAACAAATATGCAAGAAGTCAAAAGATCAATGGAGAAAATATTGATGGGGTAAAGCAGTCATAAGGGAGAACTAAACTAGATGACAATAAACTATCAAAGAAATAACAAAGAAGAAAATAAAATAAATGGAAATTTTACTTTAGATGAAACTACCAATAATGCATTGGTACCCTATACATAGGCATTAGAAGCTACAAGGGTGAACCAGGAACCTAGTAAAAATATGAAGGTGGACACAAATCAAAATGTGATAATAATGTCCAATCAACATCATGTGGCAAAGGAAGGTAAAAAATTAGTTGAGGAAGGTAAGGTTACGATACTTACCCATCTTTTTAACCCTTGTTACTAATGAAAGTCATCACATGAAATATTAGAGGACTGATAGGAAGTCCTAAAGAAAATGAGATAGAAAGAACGATTAAGATAAAATAACCACAAATTATCTTCCTCTAAGAGACGAAGGTATATTTTGAGGAAATGGATATAATAAAAAGAAGGATATGGCAATCCAATAAAGTAGTATCCTTGAGTTTCCAAGGATCTTGATGAGGATTTACATTGTTGCATACACTATATAGTTCGCAGTAAAGGATTGATTAGTGTGGAAGCAAAAAATAGACAATATGACCAACAAATTCTCTATTTGAATGTATATGCCCCAAGCACCATTGAAGAAGAGAGGAAGTTGTGGAGGGACATAGACTATATCTCTTTAAAAAAAATTGAAGCATGAATATTGTTGAGGGGGATTTCAACATCATTCTCTCTCTATAAGAGAAGATGGGAGGACATCGGGCTCTAGATGGAGGTATGGATATGATGAGTGAGTACATGGGATATTTGCACCTTGTAGATATCAAACCTGATAATGTTTTGATGACTTGGTCCAACAAGAGACCGTGCCCAACTTGCATTTGAAAATATTGGATAGGTTCTTGGTATCAAAAAATATCTTGATACAGGGACATATCCTAAGGGTCAAATTCTTAAATATTGTAGGGTCAAATCATTGGCCTGTGATGATATAATTCTAGAAAACTAATCCAAAGCAAGAACCCTTTTGGTTCTAACTCGTGGCTCTGATATAAATCATTTAGACCACAAATGCAACAATGGTGGAAGGAAGTAAAATTGATACATGGCATAAAAATATTATGTTTTGCCAAATGACTATAGTATATCAAAAACAAAATTAAGAGATGGAATTAGGAGGAATTTGGGGATGTCATGAAAAAGAAAAAGAAATTTATTAAACAACTGGAGGAGTTGAATGATCAGATAAGAAATGAGGGGCTCACAAAAACCAGGGCCAAAATAGAACTAGATCTCACAAACCAAAAGGAGGAATGGGAAAGAAGGGAGGAGCTATTGTGGAAACAAAAATCCAGAATCAAGTGGCTAAGAGAAGGATATAGAAACACAATATTTTTCCAAAAGTCCCTTTTAGCCCGAAGGACATATAACTTCATATCTTTTAAGAAAAATGAATAAGGGGAGATGATTCACATATGGGAGGAGATGAACTCAATAGCAATGAACTATTTTGCAAATTTGTTCATGGATTAGACCCTAGATTTGAAAACCAATAAGAAATGCTATAGGATATACCCACACTCATTACAAGAGAAGAAAATGATATAATAAGTGCACCAGTAACAATGTAAAAATTGTAATATATAGTGTTCAAAATGTAAAAGGAAAAAACTCTAGGTCCAAATGGATTCCCTAATGAATTCTACCAAGAATTTTAGGATATTGTGTAGGAAGACCTTTTGGATGTGGTAGAAGAGGCAAGAAAAACCAAGAAAATATTGAAGGAAATAAACAAAACTTATATAGTACTAATACCAAAGGCAAGGGAAGTAGAAAATATAAGTGGATACCAACCAATAGCATTATGTAATGTTTTATTGAATATTATCACCAAGGTCGTGGTTGAGAGGCAAAAACCACTTTTGCACAAAATAATATCCCCTTAACAAGGTAGATTCGTAGATGGTAGATAAATAGTGGATGAGATAGTGCTTTCCCAAGAAGCAATTCATTCTATGGAAGCACATGAATCCCCCACTATTTTTATTTGACTAGACATATCTAAAGCCTATGATAAAGTGGATTGGTAGTTCTTAATCCAAGTTATGAGGAAATTTGGGTTCTCTAAGGAGTGGAAAAACTGGATCAAAGGTTGCATATCATTAGTCTCATACTCAATTATCATCAATGGATGCCCCACAAAGCTATTCCTAGCATCAAGAGGTATTAGGCAAGGGGATGCCCTCTCCCCATACTTATTCAGTATTCTAGTTGAATGTCTGAGGAGAACATTGGCTAAGAACAAAGATACTAAGAGACTAGAGGGAGTATCAATTGCTAATGGAGCTAGCCCAATCACCCATCTATAATTTATTGATGATTCCACATTGTTAGATGTAACATAGAAAAACACCATTTTATTGAATAATGTAAAAGATATTACATGCCAATATTTTGTGACAAATAGCCCCATTGGGGCTTTTACAAAATGATACAATGGTGTAATAAAAAAATTGTATACCCACGAGAGATTATTGGTGGGGTTTTAGTGACCACCCATGGCCTTGAACTACTCCAAGTGCCTACACACACAAGCCCACAAAACAAGTTAGTAGCACATGTTTACATAATAAAAAGCATTAATGAAAAGCTAAGCCAATGTATTAAACATAACTTAGAACAAATTAAAAGCATACTAAAGCCTTTACTCACAAAGCATAAGGAGATCCTAGAGATATTTTGATAGCATCTGGGTATGGTCAAGCTTGTGTTCATGAAATGAGGGAAGGAGAGGGGGGATTTATAGAATGTGACAAGAGGGGAAGGGGGGTGACATGTAGGTGAAGTAGAATGACATGGCAGCCAAGTGGGAGGTGCAAGGGCCAATGCAAATATGGGGGGATTCCACTTGGAGGAGTGTGCACCCTCCAAATTTAATAGCTTTGGGTGGAGTGAATCCTCACCCACCCAAATGCCATAAATTGACCTAGGGGGATGTGAGGGGCATGGGGACATGTGTGCATTGGGTGATGTGTGTGGAATTAAAAATTATTAAAAGTGCAAGGTGGAAGGTGGAGTGTACAAGTGGCTTAATGAGGGAGGTTGACTTTGGGGTTAAAGGGCAATTTTAAATTCATCCATTTTGGAGGGAAAAGGGTGAGGGGACCAAGCCAATTAAATGGAAGGAATTTAGGTGAGGATTTGGAAAGGAATTAGACTTCCTAAGGAATTTTTTAGGATTTTCAAATTAATGGTGCAATCTCCTAGGGACTTGACCAAGGGTTAAAGGGTATGGTTGGGGCATGGTTAAGGATTTAATGAAGGGTTTGGGTGAATATTGGAATTTGTGAGGATTTATTTAGGAATTTAAAATTCAATGTGCACTCCTCTTGGGATTTGGTCATGGATTATGATATGATTAGGGCTTAATAGGGGGATGATTGAGGGTTAGGTTGCAAGGGAAGGTTATGGGTATTTCAAGGTGGATTAGAAGAATTAGAGGGGCTAGCAATGGATTAGAAGAATTAAATGAAGTAGGGGAAAATTAGAGGAAATAAAAGAGATTAGGAGGAATTAAGAGATATTTATAAGGATTAGAAGGCTTAGGAGGATTTTAGAATAAATTACATAAATTAGAAGAGAATTAGAGAGGATTTAAAGGAATTTAGAGGAACGAAAAAGAAAATAGAGGAAAATTATAAAATTTTAAAGATATTTTAAGGTAAATTAGAAGAAATTAGAGATGTTATGGGAAAATTATAAGAGAATAAAGAAATTAGCAAGGAATTAAAATAATTTAGAGGAATTTGGAGAAAATTAGGCGAATTGGATAAGTATTTAGAATTTTATGGAAACGAATCAACAATTTTATTTAATTCTAATGAATTTATTTACAAAGGACTGACCAAGACTAGCCAATAACTAATCAAACCATACTAAGCCCATACTTGTAAGTCTTCTTTAAGTTCCTACTCAAAACTTCTACCATAATAATGAACAAATAAGGAGATAGATGATCTCCTTGTCTAAGGCCTCTCTTGGATTTAAAATATTCTATCACTAACCCATTGACCAACATTGAATAAGAAACTATATAGACACAATATTTAATCCATCTAACCCATTTCTTCCCAAAACCAAACTTATCTAAAACTGCAAAAGGAAAATCCCATTTAATCATATCATAGCCTTTACCCATATCAAGTTTTAAGATCATAACTTTTTCTTTTCTTGAAGTTGTTGAATGTATAACTTCATGAGCTACTATGATCCCATCCAAAATTTGTCTCCCTTTCACAAATCCTCCTTGCTCTTCTGAAATAATTTTTTCTAACAATGGCCTTAATCTATTCGCCATCACTTTGGAAATAATCTTATAAGCCATATTACATAGGCTTATAGGTATAAAATAATCAAACAAATCAACATCCTTCTTTTTTTGAATTAGGGTAAGATAAGGTGCATTTATTTTATAAGAAATGTATTGTTTTACCCTAGATTGCTCCACTACCACCAATAAATAATCCTTCACTATATCCCAATTATGTTGGTAAAAAGCCGTAGAGAGCCCATCTAGACTTGGGGATTTATCCTTATTAAAAGAGAAAAGAACTAAATGAACTTCTAGAGTAATAGACTCCATCAGTTTCCTGTTGTCTTCATTCGTTATAATTGAAGGAACATCTTGAAGAAGTTTATAATTAAGAACTTAGGTATCCTCTGAACGTAGACTATTCTGATAAAATGACTTTGCCTCTTTTCTAATTTCACGCTGATCTTCAATCCAAACCCCTTCTATTGATTTAATTCTACTAATTCTAGAAGATGATCTTTGTACTAAATCCATCATATGAAATAACTTTGTATTTTTATGTCCTTTTAACCAAGTCTGTCTTGATTTTAATCTCTAGAATTTCTCTTCCTTACTCAAAATATTATGATATTTACTAAGCAACTTCCTTTCCTTTGAGCTTGGATTATTATCATCACCTTTTTGAAACTTTGAAAGTTTATCTTTTAGATCTTCTTTCTTGGCCAGTGAATTCAGATGGCGGTAAGATCTTATTTCTTTCTTGCTCATATTTAAAATATGGCCATTGGTAAGTCTTCCAACATTTTTTCATATATATATATATATATATATATATATATATATATATATCGCATTATTATTGAATGATTATATTTGTATGATGCATGTTAAGCTTGCATATACATTTTATCATGGAGTTGAGATCTTGTGTTATTGTTGAATGATTTATTTGTATGATGCATGTTAGGCTTGCATATACATTCTATTGGGACCGAAATCTTGTATTGTTCTTGTATGAATTTATTGCATGATGCATGTTAGACTTGCATATACATTCTATTGGGATTAAAATCTTGCATTGTTCTTGTATGAATTTATTGCATGATGCATGTTAGGCTTACATATTCATTTACAAGAGTTGTCCTGATCCCTAAACTTACATTCAATGTTCATTGGAGAAGACTTGTCAAGCAGAAGACCTTGAGAAAAAAAATGAGACTAGGGACCATTTATGTATATAAATGTTGAAATATAACATTTAAATAATTGAAAAGTATCTTGAGTGGAAGTTATGCTATGCAATGATTATGATGAAGGAATAGATATATTGTAAACATTCTTGTTATATTATCTTGAGGTTGTTCCAATATTGAAATATGAATTAAGGTTTTTCTTTATGTTAAGTTCCTTGGAAATAAATCATTATTTACAAAATGGAAAATTTGTGCTATTGATGATATTGATAGAATTTAATTTATGGATTATGGTGAGGATTTTCCTAGATGTTATTTTACTCTTTGAAGTGTTATGATTGAAATTAAGTACCTAGATTCTTTAATCTTTATCAATATGTTATGTTTAATTTGAGCATGTTTTAATATAACATTCTATTTCTTTAAATGAGATGGTCATAAATGTTGTTTAGAACCCTTGGGTTGGAAGGGGATTATTTTTGGGCATGTATTATCGCCATATTAGTAATCCCTAGAGTCAATAATATGTACTCAATCTTGGCTGAGTTGTGGTGAGATAATCAATTAGGTATTTGTGAATGTTACACCCTAAGCGATGAGGTTGGGATGCCCCAAGCATTGAGGATTGGGTAGTCCTAGTGGTTAGACTTGAAAAATTCCTAGCGGTGAGGCTTAATAATATTAATGGTGGATTGGTATGGGACAATCCATCGAATCATTTATAAGGGAGTATAGTGGTGGTAACTGATGGTGAGGTAAGCATGACTATGATCATTACCAGGTCAGTGGTAATGGTCTTAGTTAGCACATGGGAGATGAAGCTAACTAATTACTAAGGCATCATGTCATGATAATCCTACATAGACGAACTTATATCGGGTTAAGGAATAGGCATCACCTCTAAGTATTATGATGGCAAATGATGAGTGCCAAAATAATAATTAATTATTAACTTCAACCTTAGGAAATAGTAAGCTTTAAATAGGATTACAAATCAAACTAACTAGCAATAATCATGCTAACATAGCGCATCCTAGGATATCTCACCCTAAAGCTAGCTAACAACTAACCTACTAACCAACGTAGTCAAAATGACTACAATGACTAACTTAGTAAAAGAAATTTACTAGTGGTAAAAAGTAAGAATTTACTTTTTACCATGAGGTAAATTATATCTACCTAAATGAGGTAATATTTATAGTTACTAACACAGTAACTCTAACATCCCTCCTTATTATATTATTTTGGAAATACATACATATCCCTCTATACAACAATATTTGGGTAAAGTATATAACTTTCCCAATACAATGAAGAAGATGTTGATTTGTTGGTTCTTTGCTCTATCACAGTGCTTTGGTTGCTTCTAAAAAATTGGGTCATTCCTCACTTTGTCTTCACGCAAACAAATTTCCTTATGGTAATCACATCATCCAATCGAATTGCATGGGTAACCAGCCACTGCAATCGCTAGGTGTAGTAGAATAGATCACTTCATACAAGGTTCATTCATTTACAATATGAATTTGCAAAAGATAAGGTAGCTAAGGTGTCGGTCGCTTCCAAAAATGCACCCTTATAAGTTCCCCCTTCTTGTTGCAAAACATAGTGTAATTAATTTCTGAAGGAAGTGTGACTAAGGTGTCGGTCAAAGCTGAAAATGCACCCTGTCATCTTCCTTATGTACAAAAATCAGTGAAGAAAAGAAATGGATATCCCCCCTCAATTGCAAAAAGTGTGCAACTCAAGAGTGTTGTGAAGGATTTTACAAATATTGCCCCCTAGGTAGTTTTTACATCACAAAAAGTTGCTCCTCTTGTTACAAGCACTTCAAACACCTAGAATTTTCTATTTATGAAGCCTAAAAGAGGTACAAGCACCGCTTATTGCAAGGTCTTCAAACAAAAAACTTATGCTATTTATGAAGCCTAAAAGAGGAGAAAGAGAATATGGTGTTTTTGCCCAAGGGACACTTGTGTTTTCCCTCTACAAATTTGTTTTAACAATTTAGCACTCCTTGTGCTATCTTTGAACCAGAAACAGAATCAGAATGAGACACTTCACAAGAAATATGGCTTTTGTGTTGTGCCTTTGCCATTTTAGTTTTGTTTTTTTTGAAACCAACACTGAATGGTGTCTTGGTTGTCATTTTTACAATTGGTGCAAAACTATGCTTTCTAGGCAATTTGATCAAAAAAGTTCACCAATTTGTCCTTTCTTATTGTAAGTACTTCAAGCATGATTGCTATTATGAAGTCTAAAATAAAAGGTTTAATGTTGATGACTTGGACTTTTCTGATTGCCTTTACAAGTTTTATTTCCCTCTTATCAAAATCTATGTTTGAAGGAAGAAAGGAATTATCCCCCCTTAGTGCAAATGATTGCTACTTTTAAGGTTCCTTATTTTCAAAAACTTGTCTTTTCTTTTGATTACCCTAAGAGAGTATCAAAATATAATTCACTAAAACAGATATTTAATGGCACCTGCCTTAACTCCCTTCAAGAAGGATGAAAATTTTGAGGAAATTAAGCCAAACAAATAAGAGTGAATTAGGGGTTTTATTGATTGAGGAGAGAATATCAAGTAATTTTGGCTTTAAATCTGTGCAAGGATTTACACAAATTTGTGAAATTTTAGGGTTGAGTGTGTTCTTGATTCTATGACTTATAGTTGCAAAAAAAATGATGCAACAATCAAACAAGAAATGCCCACAAAATTCTTATCACCTAGGTGTCGAATGCAACCAAAAATGCACCTAATTGGCCAATAAAGGTGTCGAGTAAAATTGAAAATGCACCTTTTAATTTTTGCAACAAAATGTGTGTTTTGTGTTGTGCAAAATATTGATATTTTTATGTCTCCTACTTTGTTTTCCAATTTTGCAAAAGAAGTACAATGTTGTCTTCTCCCCTAAATTTTGCAAAATTAACAATTTTGAGCACTCCTTCCAAGACAAGTCGACACACGACCCGCATTTGGAAGGCTTCCAGAACTAGTCGACACACGACCTAGTTTTTATGGACCCAAGGTTACATGTTCTTCTCATGATTTGCAAAAAAAATAAGATGTGCAATTTCTTGTCTTTTATCCCTCCTTGGAGAAAACAATTGCACAAATGTTTGTCTTTGAATTTTGCAAGTTTTGGTGTCTCCTTGTTTTCTAATTTTGCAATAAAGAATCAATATGTGTTTGATTTTTGTCTCCCTTTTATGGTGCAAAATTGACAAGGTTTGAGAAGAGTTATAAGGGCTCTCTAATTTGCAAAAAAAATGGTGCTTTAAATGTCTTATATCCCCCTTTGGGAGAAAACAAAAGCCCTCTTAGTTTGAATTGTGCAAAAAAAATAATAACCCCCTTTTATTTAATTTGCAAAATGTAAAATAAAATTTAATGAAAAATATTTCAAAGAATAATAAAAATATAATTATAGATTTTTAAAAATCAATTTAAATATATATATAAAAATTGATTTAAAAAAAAATTAATTAATATTCAAATCATTAAAAAAAATATTTTAAAGAAAATTTTAATTTAAAATTGCAAAAAAAAATTAACCTTAGGGTATCCTTTTATTGCTCCATGGAGCAAAATGAAGAAGGGTTCGGCCCCGACGGGAGTCGAACTCCCGACCTCCCGTCAGGAGCCTTATCTCCGGCCGCCCTTGCCGGTCGGGCTAGCAAGCCCGACGGGAATGAGAGCGGGCCACCTTCATGTTGAAGGCTTCCCTGTCGGAGACGTCCCTTGGGCGCGCCCTTTCACGGGTGCCTTGAGCCTTAAAAATGTTTGTGGGATATATCCCACATCGCCTACATGATGAATGTTGTGTGGCTTAAAAGGAAAAATTTGCACAACCTGAGTTGACTGCCTATGGGCAGTCATAGTCGATCGAACTCCTTTTGTCACCGCCCATGTGGCACGATCGGAGGGGTTCACATGTCTGGTGGTACACGTGGCTAGTTCACCATGTGTCCAGTCCAGGTGGTGCATGCCACATGTCGTGTCTGAGTCTAGTGGCTATCCGCCACATGTTTGGTCTAGGTCAAGTCCAGTGGCTATTCGCCATGTGTCATGTCTGGTCCAGTCTAGTCAGCACCTCGGGGTGCGTGTGCCACATCAGCACCTTGAGATCTATGCCCGAGGTCGATTTCATGTCAGTGCCTTAGGATCTGTGCCTGGGTGCGCATGGGTCTTCGCTAGTTGTCGGTCTAGTCAGTAGACTAGGGTTAGATTTGTGCCACATCAGCACCTCAGGATCTATGCTCGAGGTTGCTTTTGCCAGGTTTCCATGTCTGGTTTAGGTCTCTGATCCAATCACCGATGATCGAAGGGCTACCTACCCTCTCGTATCCTGATCGTCGATCAAATCTGTGTTCTCCCACGGAGGGTGCACCTGCCCTCACATGGTTGTCGACCACCGCACGGAGGGCACTCCTGCCCTCATGTGGTGGTCGACTGCTTGGGAGGGTGCACCTTCCCTCCTAGTGGACTATCTATAGCCCTATGGGCTATCAGTGTCACTCGAATTGCTATGCCTTTGGGTTGCGGCTATCAGCAGTCCTGTGGGCTGTCAATGCCCGACCAGTTTGATGGTACTGTCAGCAGCCCTGCGGGCTCTCAGGCCTCCTGTGATTCAGGATGCCATAGATCTCATGGATGTGGGCAGTAGCTACAAGGTTCCACGTGGAGGTGGGCTTTCACTGTGGGCCCGATCCAAAATCCTGTGCAAAAAAAATATATTGACAAAGTCAAAATTTTGTGCCGAAGAGATGCTAAAGGAGATTACCTCAGGAAACATGTCCCATCCAAGCAGGGTCCCATTTCAAGATTTGTGCCCCCATGGTTCAGTGCAGGAGCAACAAAATGTCGCCTTCTCCTACTCCACAGGTAGCTCGTCCGAGTGCACTCATTCGGTAAGATGGTTCTGATACCAATGATGGCAAATGATGAGTGCCAAAATAATAATTAATTATTAACCTCAAGCTTAGGAAATAGTAAGCTTTAAATAGGATTACAAATCAAACTAACTAGCAATAATCATGCTAACATAGCGCATCCTAGGATATCTCACCCTAAAGCTAGCTAACAACTAACCTACTAACCAACGTAGTCAAAATGACTACAATGACTAACTTAGTAAAAGAAATTTACTAGTGGTAAAAAGTAAGAATTTACTTTTTATCATGAGGTAAATTGTATCTACCTAAATGAGGTAATATTTATAGTTACTAACACAGTAACTCTAACATATTATGAGTCTTAAAGGGTAATATCTACGTCATGGTCAAGTTTTCCTATATATGTGAGTGTATGGAAAAAGTAGGGGGACTAATGATGACATATTTTATAATGACCAGGTTAGAAAATTGAACCCTAAAATATTATGGGAAGTTGGTCACTCATATCCACTTGAGTGTCTTATGCAATGACAATGAACTCAAAAGTGGTTATGCCTTTATACTAATGAAAATATTGGGTCTTATTTGGGATTTAATTATTATTATTATATATATATATATATTGTTGGATAATAAAGGGTTGTACTTGGGTCTCCCACCCTTGACAAATTACATCTCTCTTCTTTAGACCTTGAGAGTTTACAAATAGATATACTTCTCATCTCAATTGAGATGGTATAGCCAAAAATCTACACCATTTTACATAAAATGTCAGAATTCTTGATTTTCATTTTTTGGATCTTTTCAAATTTTTGTATGAATAGAATTACTCTAGAATTTAGCATCTTTCTTGACATTTTCCTATAGTAGCCTTCACAATGCCAAAACTTCATGTTAGTATCCTCAATCCTAACATTATTATTTAGTATTAGTTAGTATTATTAATCATTTAATTATTATATTATTAACTTATAACACGAACCATCACAACCCTTCATAAGGTGAACCATCATGTCTCTTCATACGTGAACCATCATGTCTCTTCACCAACGTAGCTTTAGGGTAGATATATATATTAGGTTGGCCATCCATATCAAATCATCCAAGAAGAAGAATAATAAGCATAGATTCTAAGGAGGAAGCCCCCTATAGTGGCAAAGCGATTACAAAGGAGCCCCCTTTGAGTGGCCTGTGATTACATTTCCATTAATTTGTTAATAATTTTATAGTAAGACCTTGGGGTACCATTTGGTATCAGAGCCATGTGGGACCCAGTCATGTGGGAATTGAAGAAAACAAGCTTATACTAAGATGGGGGGGGTGAATAGTATAATACCTCTTTTTAACTTTCTCTATTTAACTTCAACTTTGCAAAGCAATGAACCAATAGCAATATCAAAGCAATGCATAAAGCAACACACAATGAGACACCAATTTTAACGTGGTTCACCCAACATGGGCTACATCCACAAAAATTTTCTCTAAAAAGCTTTCTCAAATTTCTTTGGGAATCCTTCCCAATTACAATGTTTATGAGCCTCAGCCCAAAGGAGAAACCTTCCCCTACTCAAGTATTTATGAGCCTCTACCCAAAGGAGAATCCTTCCCCTCCTCAAGTATTTATGAGCCTCTGCCCAAAGGAGAATCCTTCCCCTCCTCACGAATTTATGAGCCTCCTACCCAAAGGAGAATCCTTCCCCTCCTCACGAATTTATGAGCCTCCTACCCAAAGGAGAATCCTTCACCTCCTCACGAATTTATGAGCCTCCTACCCAAAGGAGAATCCTTCACCTCCTCATGAATTTATGAGCCTTCTAAATGATACTTCAAAAGATCACCTGCCTCTTATTTCGCTAGCACGTGGAACTCCTTTCCACAGAAGACCTCCTATCCTCAATGCTCAGCCTCAAGAGACCTCTGTCCTCACTGATCACCTCCACAGCAACTCATAAACCTATACTAAACACAATCAGTCGGTCCAGCACAAGTCTTACTCACTCTGTCAGATCTGTCCCAAGCTCAACTCATAAAGCTTGAACAAATCAATCTCTGCTGCTAACAAGCCTTCTCAAAGACTTTTCAAAACTATCCTCAAGTTCTTATCAAATAACAACTTCAAATTTGTCCTCAAGTCCTCTGCTAGGACCTGTCCAAATTAGCTCACAAGTCCTCCCTAGAACTTGTCCAAATCAGCTCACAAGTCCTCACTAGAACCTGTCCAAATCAGCTCACAAGTCCTCACTAGAACCTGTTCAAATCAGCTCAAAAGTCCTCACTAGAACCTGACCAAATCAGCTCACAAGTCCTCACTAGAACCTATCCAAATCAGCTCACAAGTCCTCACTAGAACCTGTCCAAATCAGCTCACAAGTCTTCACTAGAACCTATCCAAATCAGCTCACAAGTTCATCAAGAAAAACTTGCTTAGCATGAACCCACAAAGAGAATTGTTAGAGACCCAATGTGATTCATCAACCTCATAGAAGCATAAAGAGAATTTTTAGAGACTCAATATGTTCTATACTTAACTCCCAATCTCAATCTCAAATATCATAGAAACATAAAGAGAATTGTTAGAGACTCAATATGTTCTATATGTAACGCCCAATCTCAATTTCAACTCAATATCAATCTCAAAAGAATAAGATAAATGTAGTATGTTTTTCTCAAGAACATGAAACACAACCCAACAATTGCCAACCATGCAATATCTCATATAACAATGATACTCATGTTCTTTCCACAACCAATATCTTTTCTCAACCAATTAGGGCTTCAACAACAATGCTCATAGACAAGGTTTAACCAACATCATTCAACTCAACATTAACCTTGAAGCATTCAACCAATCACTACATGAAAAGGAAACTAGTAGACATCCTTTTCCCTCCAAAGATATTTGAACAAAACAACCACCAACATAAAACACCAATGCAAAGAATAACTTGCTCAAATCAATCTCAATGGAGTAAGCCTAAATCATGTATCAAGTAAAGCATTAACTTGATCAAAACAACCTCTATGGAAGCAACTCAACCATCAATCTCAAAATAGCCAACTAAGGTTTTCACCAACTCAAAGCAAGTAGCAAGACTTACTAACATAAACCCTAGTGCAAAAATGCTTCCTCTTCCTCAACCAGAATTATGCATTCACCCAAAAAACTCATCAATGATTTTAATGCATAAACAATCTTCAATATCCAGAAAATGGGATTTACACCAACAATAATACCTAGTAGACAAACCTTTTCACTCCAAACTCAATTTCAAAAAATACACCATCAACAATATACATGGAAGAAGTTGCCCATACCTTTGTTTGAGGAAGAAGAGAATAGTTCTTCAACCTGTTACCAACACCACCCTCAACTTTGCCACCAAGTTAGGGTTAGATCATAAAAGTAACCACAAAAATATTTATTCCATAAAACACCTTATGGCTCCAATCCTTAGAAGTCAACTACCAAAAATATAAACCATACAAACAATATATCCTTTTACACCTTATTTCTCCAAATTAATTAAACCATGCTCAAGGAATAATAGCTTCTAAGCAAATCTCACTCAACAATCAAGCCCAAAATCTCAACCACACACTATCAACCTTATATCTCCAAAGAAGCATTTAACCTTAAAAATAATTTTAAATAAATCTACCCAACCACTTCTTTAACAAAATGCAGATTTTATTTAAAAAACCTTACCAAAAAAAATGCTTCTAAAAATCATGGGTCAACAGTGCCTCCAAAAAAAAATCGGAGTGCAAAAACTCTTCTCACACTCCACGGCACGAGTCGAACGCTTGACCTCCCTTCAAGTGCCTTCGCAGAACAGTCATTGCCACTAGGCCAATGGCGCTAGCTTGAAGGCTAGCAAGAGTCTCCTTCTCCTTAATCCTTTGGCGGCAGATAAACGTGGTGAAAAAAAAATGATAGCCGTAGCTTTTACTTCTCAACCTTTGCACAATTCAAATTTATTTTACATTACACTTTTGCTTTGGACTATAGGTTATGGCTTATATAGCCAAACTTCCATGCTATGCACGACGTCGGCGGGAGGATAATTTGAACTTTTTGAATTAATATTATTTTGGTGCCTTCGAAACAACTTTAGGGTTTATGAAACCCTTTTGATTATTTAAAAAATAATCAAAGTTCTTTTAGACCTTAGACCTTAGGTGGAGAACCCATTAAATTATTAAAATAATTTAATCACTAAATCAAATAAATAATTAATTAAAAAACCTTAAAAAGGTTTTATTAATTAAGTTATTTATTAATAAGTGTCTCCAGCCTTTGCATTAAGGTGAGAGTGGTTTTGAGAAAAACCCTTAATGCATCCACCTGGTTTTAATAAAAACCCTTAAACCTGCCATGGTTTTGATAAAAACCTTTTCATCTGCCACATGGAATCTCTCCGGAATCTTCTAGAAAATATTCTTTGGAATCTTCAACCTTTGAAGCCAATAAATCCCCTTGACATTAATGCCAGTTCCTTTTGACATCAATGACAACTCATAGACAAGAAGCTAGGATCTCAAACCCAAAATTGCCAACAATCTCCCCCTTTGTCATTGATGGCAAACCATGCATCTAAACAACACTGAAACTCAAAAATGTTGTATAGAAATCATCTCCCCCTAACTTGAGGCTCTCCCCCTTACTCATATCTCTCCCCCTTTGTCATCAATGGCAAAGGGTCACCTTTGGGGCTTGGGACTAAGAATGAGCCTCTTAGCTTAGTCCCTCCCCCACCTCCTATTGAGGTGATTAATTTTGGGGTGGGAGTAAAACTCCCATTAGGCACTGATCTTCATCAGTGTCTATAGCTGCCTTACCATGTCTTCTCTTGTTCTCCTTGTCCATATTCCTATTCCTGTTCATGTCACTGTTGTTGTTCTTGTTATCATTCCTGTTCTTATCCATGTCTTGATTCTTGTGCCTGTTCATACCCATGTTCCTGTTCCTATACCTTGGAATTTCAGCTCTACACTGTCTAGCTATGTGACCTTCATTGTTGCACTTATAACAACTAACAATGTTATTTCTTTGAGGCATACCTGATCTTTGACTCCATCTGTTCTAACCAACCCTATTCCTGTTATTAGCCTTGCAATAAAAAACCTTGTGCCCAAACTGTTTACAAGAGTAGCAATACCCTTGAAAGAAATTACCACCTCTAAATCTGTCATTTACCTTCCTCACTTGAGTCATGCAATGTGAAGCCATGTGACCAAACTTGTGACAAGCAAAACATTTGCCATTAAACTTTCCTTGATTTGACCTCTTAGGTCCTGTAAACTTTCTCCCCTTTTTTTGATTCTTGTTTTCTGATTTTGTATCTATCACTCAAGGACTCTTTTTCTGAAGTACTTTCCTCATCAGAACTCTCTTCCTTTCAAAATCTCTTACTAGATTCCCCAACCTGTTCCATGTGTTTCTTACCAAAACCAAGACCTATTTTATCTGTTGTCCTTCTTTGATCTTTGATGATTGACTTTACCTTTTTGGTGCTATCTTCAAACTTGTAAAGATTCTCCTTGTACTCTTTAGTTTCCTCTTTCAAGGAAGCCACTTTCTGTTCCAACTCTCTACACTTAAGAACCTTAGACTCTAACTTATCCTTAAGTTTTTGTGTCTTAGCTATAGAGAAGTCAAGACTTTCTATAAGCTCATCTCTCTCAATACAACATTCATCCTATTTATCATTGAGTCTAGCATTCTTCTTTCTTTCCTTTTTCAAAGCACTAAGAGCACTAACAAGTTCAGCTTCAAGATCTACTTCACCATCCTCTATAACTTCCTCTATTTGTTTACCTTTTGAAACATCAATGACTTTTTTAGATTTCTTATCACTAGAGGTGCTACCCTTTTCTAAAGCCATACAAAGATCTTCCTTACAATTTTTTGAAGCATCCTCATACATAGTATAACTAGAAATCAATCCATCATTTGTGCAATCATCCTCAAGATGTCCAAAATTTCCACATCTAAAACATTTCATAAGGACAAATCTATGTTTCTTTTCTTCTTCTTTTTCTGTTAGGAACAACATCTCATTTTCAACATCACTTGAACAACTTTCACTATCACTACTAGAACACTTGCCTTGTCTAGGTAGAAAATTTTCTTGTGTTTTTGAGAGTACCTCTTTCCTTGATTGCTTTGCTCATATTTATTCTTCCTTTGATGTCTGTGCATTTCAGAATCCTTGCTCTTATAATCATGTTTATCTTCATCACTTTCATCCTTGGCAACAGTACAGTTAGTAGCATAATGACCAAACTTTCCACAGTTGAAACACTTGACATATTTCATACCTTTGTGCTTTCTTGAGAACTTGCCCTTCTTGTTGTAATATGCCTCTTCATCACTAGAAGACTCATCACTATCTTGAAGCTCTTTACCCTTGGATTTCTTGGTAGCCTTGAAAGCTGCCTCCTTCTTAACATCAACCTTCACTTGAATTCTCAACTCAAATGCTGCAAGTATGCTATGAAGCTCATCCTTTTTCAACTTATCCAAATCCTTAGCTTCCTCAATAGCAGAAATATTTTCACTAAATCTATTTGGAAGAGACCTCAAAATCTTATCACAAATATCATTTTTAGCAAGCTCAAGACCTAGTTCCTTCATAGAGTTAACAATCTCATCCATACAAAGCATATAGTCACTAATCTTTTCTTTATCATTCATCTTGATTTGTTCAAACATACCTTTGAAGTGTCTCAACTTGGCCTTTTGGACATTTGCATCACCTGTATGAACCACCTTCAACTGTTTCCACATTTCACTAGTTGTCTTGCAGTGAATCACCTTAGTAAGATCTGCCTTCTGTAAACCCTTCAGGATTACATTCATTGCCTTTGAGTTGCTATGATGTATGAGCCTCTCTTCCTTAGTAGAAGGACCATGCTCAAGAATGGTATACTCATCCTCAATCACTTCCCAAACTTCATTTCCAATAGCCATAAGATGAACCTTCATCCTAGCACTCCAAAGCCCAAAATCTGCCCCATCAAGAATAGGTGTTGCAATACCACTTGTATATTCCATTGTGTTCTTTACAATATTTTCCTTCAAGTTGTTAAACTTTTCGAAGGAACCCGCTCTGATACCAATTGAAGAACACAAGATTATACTGAGAGGGGGGGTGAACAGTATAAGACCTCTTTTTTACTTTCTCTATTTAACTTCAACTTCGCAAAGCAATGAACCAATAGCAATATCAAAGCAATGCATAAAGCAACACACAATGAGACACCAATTTTAACATGGTTCACCCAACATGGGCTACATCCACAAAACTTTTCTCTAAAAATCTTTCTCAAAGTTATTTGGGAATCCTTCCCAATTACAATTTTTATGAGCCTTAGACCAAAGGAGAAACCTTTCCCTACTCAAGTATTTATGAGCCTCTTCCCAAAGGAGAATCCTTCCCCTCATCAAGTATTTATGAGCCTCTGCCCAAAGGAGAATCCTTCCCCTCCTCATGAATTTATGAGCCTCCTACCCAAAGGAGAATCCTTCCCCTCATGAATTTATGAGCCTCCTGCCCAAAGGAGAATCCTTCCCCTCACAAATTTATGAGCCTCCTTCCCAAAGGAGAATCCTTCCCCTCAACTCTAGAAATGATACTTCAAAATATCACCTACTTCTTATTCCGCTAGCACGTGGAACTCCTTTCCATAGAAGACCTCATATCCTCAATGCTCAACCTCCAGAGACCTCTATCCTCACTGATCACCTCCATAGCAACTCATCAACCTGTACTAAACACAATTAGTCGGTCCATCACAAGTCTTACTCACTCTGTCAGATCTGTCCCAAGCTCAACTCATAAAGCTTGAACAAATCAATCTCTGCTACACATAAGCCTTCTCAAAGACTTGTCAAAACTGTCCTCAGGTTCTTCTCAAAGAACCACTTCAACTCTGTCCTCAAGTCCTCTGCTAGGACCTATCCAAATCAGCTCACAAGTCCTCCCTAGAACTTGTCCAAATCAGCTCACAAGTCCTCACTATAACCTGTTCAAATCAGCTCACAAGTCCTCACTAGAACCTGACCAAATCAGCTCACAAGTCCTCATTAGACCCTATCCAAATCATCTCACAAGTCCTCACTAGAACCTGTCCAAATCAGCTCACAAGTCTTCACTAGAACCTGTCCAAATCAACTCACAAGTTCATCAAGAAAAACTTGCTTAGCATGAACGCACAAAGAGAATTGTTAGAGACCCAATGTGATTCATCAACCTCATAGAAGCATAAAGAGAATTTTTAGAGACTCAATATTTTCTATACTTAACTCCCAATCTCAATCTCAAATATCATAGAAACATAAAGAGAATTGTTAGAGACTCAATATGTTCTATACTTAACTCCCAATCTCAATTTCAACTCAATCTCAATCTCAAAAGAATAAGATAGATGTAGTATGTTTTTCTCAAGAACATGAAATACAACCCAACAATTGCCAACCATGCAATATCTCATATAACAATGATACTTGTGTTCTTTCCACAACCAATATCTTTTCTCAACCAATTAGGGCTTCAACAACAATGCTCATAGACAAGGTTTAACCAACATCATTCAACTCAACATTAACCTTGAAGCATTCAACCAATCACTACATGAAAAGGAAACTAGTAGACATCCTTTTCCCTCTAAAGATATTTGAACAAAATAGCCACCAACATAAAACACCAATGCAAAGAATAACTTGCTCAAATCAATCTCAATGGAGTAAGCCCAAATCATGTATCAAGTAAAGCATTAACTTGATCAAAAAAACCTCTATGGAAGCAACTCAACCATCAATCTCAAAACAACCAACTAAGGGTTTCACCAACTCAAAGCAAGTAGCAAGACTTACTAACATAAACCCTAGTGCAAAAATGCTCCCTCTTCCTCAACCAAAATTATGCATTCACCCAAAAAACTCATCAATGATTTTAATGCATAAACAATCTTCAATATCTAGAAAATGGGATTTACACCAATAAGAATACCTAGTAGACAACCTTTTCACTCCAAACTCAATTTCAGAAAATACACCATCAACAATATACATGGAAGAAGTTGCCCATACCTTTGTTTGAGGAAGAAGAGAATAGTTCTTCAACCTGTTACCAACACCACCCTCAACTTTGCCACTAAGTTAGGGTTAGATCATAAAATTAACCACAAAAATATTTATTCCATAAAACACCTTATGGCTCCAATCCTTAGAATTCAACTACCAAAAATATAAAGCATACAAACAATATATCCTTTTACACCTTATTTCTCCAAATTAATTAAACCATGCTCAGGGAATAATAGCTTCTAAGCAAATCTCACTCAACAATCAAGCCAAAAATCTCAACCACACACTATCAACCTTATATCTCCAAAGAAGCATTTAACCTTAAAAATAATTTTAAATAAATCTGACCAACCACTTCTTCTTTAACAAAATGCAGATTTTATTTAAAAAACCTTACCAAAAAAAATGCTTCCCAAAATCGTGGGTCAACAGTGCCTCCAAAAAAAATCGGAGCACAAAAACTCTTCTCACACTCCACGACGGGAGTCAAACGCTTGACCTCCCTTCAAGCGCCTTCGCAGAACAGTTGTTGCCACTAGGCCAACGGCGCTTGCTTGAAGGCTAGCAAGAGTCTCCTTCTCCTTAATCCTTTGGCGACGAATAAATGTGGCGAAAAAAAAAATGATAGTCGTAGCTTTTACTTCCCAACCTTTGCACAATTCAAATTTCTTTTACATTACACCTTTGCTTTGGACTATAGGTTATGGCTTATATAGCCAAACTTCCATGCTATGCACGACGTCGGTGGGAGGATAATTCGAACTTTTCAAATTAATATTATTTTGGCGCCTTTGAAACAACTTTAGGGTTTATGAAACCCTTTTGATTATTTAAAAAATAATCAAAGGTCTTTTAGACCTTAGACCTTAGGTGGAGAACCTATTAAATTATTAAAATAATTTAATCACTAAATCAAATAAATAATTAATTAAAAAACCTTAAAAAGGTTTTATTAATTAAGTTATTTAATTAATAAGTGTCTCCAACCTTTGCATTAAGCCGAGAGTGGTTTTGAGAAAAACCCTTAATGCATCCACCTGGTTTTAATAAAAACCCTTAAACCTGCCATGGTTTTGATAAAAACATTTTCATCTGCCACATGGAATCTCTCTGAAATCTTCTATAAAATATTCTTTGGAATATTCAACCTTTGAAGCCAAAAAATACTCTTAACATTAATGCCAGTTCCTTTTGACATCAATGACAACTCATAGACAAGAAGCTAGGATATCAAACCCAAAATTGCCAACAGGAATTGCTCAAAGATCTTCATAAAATCACTTCTATGCGTGAGTATCAAACTCGGTTTGAGGATATCACCAAACACAACACAATATTGGATGAATCAATTCTCATCAATGGCTTCATTAGGGTATTAAAAGAGGAAATTAGAATGGAGGTGACAAGGTTCAATCCCTATACCATGATGCAGACCTATGGATTGGCAAAATTAGCTGAAGATAAAATCAATGCACAACAATTATTGGGGAAACCACTTATGGAAAAATCGTCGACCACTTACATCACTCCCAAACCTATGCATAATGGAAGGGCATAAAACACTTACACAACCCCCAAATCTAATTGAACTTTACAAATTAAACATCTTAGCTTTGAGGATATGAAGGAACGATGAGCAAAAGGACTCTGTGATAATTGTGATGAACAATTTGGATCCCATCATAAATGTGCTACACTAACATTGTATTTATTGAAGGAAGTTGATCCCTGTCTCTCCATAGAGCAAGTAGATGAGGTAGTTGTGTCCGAAGTGACCAGTGCACCTACTCACCGCAATGAAGACAATGAGGTCGATGTGCAAGAAGTGATTGATGTACCAAGCAAGGATGAAGTAGACATACCCAAAGTGATCAATGCTATCCAAACATGCACTCTACAAGACCTACACATACCTTCCTCACCAATAGTGAGTTCTTGCCATATGACCAAACCTATTCAAAACCAACACAGAGTGACTACACACTTCTTCTCCGTTGGCTCTACCAAGGAACCAAAAAAGGATATGAAATAATTACCATCACTTTTGATGCATCATTCTGAAGTATTTGAGGAACCCCAAGGGTTGCCCTCCCATCGTCATCATGATTTTCCTAAGGGAGATTCTACTATTGTTCTTGGCAACCCCCCCGCTAATGCTTCATCCTTCTCGATATCTCTACCTACGAAAGGATGCCATTAAAAGAGTCCAAGAACTTACACAAATCCTTCTTGTAAAACAAAGGACAAAGCTTCTCACTTTGAGATTTGAGGACAAAGCTCTTTTTAAGGAGGGTGGCATGTTAGGATCCTCAATCCTAACATTATTAGTTAGTATTAGTTAGTATTATTAATCATTTAATTATTATATTATTAACTTATAAAGTGAACCATCACAACCCTTCATAACGTGAACCATCACGTCTCTTCATACATGAACCATCATGTCTCTTCACCAATGTAGCTTTAGGGTAGATATATATATTAGGTTGGCCATCCATATCAAATCATCCAAGAAGAAGAATAATAAGCATAGATTCTAAGGAGGGAGCCCCCTATAGTGGTAAAGTGATTATAAGGGAGCCCCCTATAGTGGTAAAGTGATTATAATGGAGCCCCCTTTGAGTGGCCTATGATTACATTTACATTAATTTGTTAATGATTTTATAGTAAGACCTTGGGATCTTACCACTTCACCTCTACTATCTATGCATTGCATCTTAATAGAGTAAATTTTAAAACATCACACTATCATAGTTTTCTTTAACAAATTTGAATTGCTAGTTTCCATCCTCGCTGAAGTCATAGTACTTCATTGCTCTTCTCATCGTTTAAATCCTAGTTGAAAAATATTTGCAATTTTATTTTTCATGACTTGAAAAATCATCACTACCCTTTTTTCAAATGGTTGACTTCATAGTGTCGTATCTTCCTCCATATTTCTCAAATTTTTGTATATGACCACTCATTTTAAATCTATTCAAATTTTGTATAAGTTGGTCCAAGAATCAACTAAATCGGATAAATCTTCGCGAAGATATGGCTACTAAAAGATGAGATGTTTCCAAGAAAAATTCCTAATCCTTTACACTACAATTTTTGTTTTCTCATTATAAGTAGCCTTCCATGCTCCTTTAGCCTTTCTAGCCTTCCACTCAGTATCCCAGCCTAGCTCCTTCAACTAGCCCAACCTTCCACGCTCCTTCAGCCTTATCAACCTTCCATATTCCTCCATCCATCCCAACCTTCTACCCAACATCCCAATCTTTCACTATAGCTCCTTCATCCAACCTGACCTTCCACACTCCTTCAACCAACCTAGCCTTCCACACTCTTTTTACCTTAACACTCCAAATATCAACTCATCATTCAACTTTCCATGCTTCTTCAGCCTTCAACCTTCCACTCTCCTTCAACCTCTAGCCTTCCATGCTCCTTTAGCCTCCAGACTTCCACACTCCTTCAACCTCTAGCCTTCCATGCTCCTCCAGCCTCTCCACGCTCCTTCAAACTCTAGCCTTCCATGCTTCTTTAGCCTCCAACCTTTCACGCTCTTTTAGCCTTCAGATTTGTTGATCATTAAAGCACTAAACCATTTTCCAAGCCCCTTAGGAGTAATTGTATGAATACAATTACTCCTAAATTTAGCATATTTCTTGACATTTTCCTATAGCAACCTTCACAATGCCAAAACTTCACCTCTACTATCTATGCCTTGTATCTTAGTAGAGTAATATTTCCAAAACATTGCACTATCGTAGTTTGGTTTACCAAATTTGGATTACTAGTTTCCTTCCTGAAACACAAGTGCAACCACAACAATTTTAATAAATAGTCTAAATTAAAACACATTAATGTTAAAAAAAATAGATATTACCAATGGAAAACATTAAAGTAAATCTTAATCATTAATTGATTTAGGCAATCAACATTTTTTTCAGCTTCAACTAAAATTTCTACTTTCTCTAACCATGGAAAGGAGAATTTAACTTCACGATCCTTAATCAAAACTTCTCTATTGGCTAGCTTATCTGCACATTTGTTTCCTTTCCTTAATACATGTGTAAACCTGATTTCTTCAAACTGTTGGAAATATGAGTAGGATTTGTTGTTTTTGATGTCAAGAGTCAGTTTCAGTAAGCAAGACAAAAGGAAGGATGTCAAGGAGTCAATTATGCAAGAAAAAGATTGCTTCTAGACCTAAGGAAAATAATATTATAATGTCCCTAATTATAATATTCAAGGTGGTCAAATGATATCTAAAGAGCAACAGGAAGGCCCAAGAAAAATAATGTTATAATATTTTATTATAATATTAGAGGTCTAAGGTTGAGACCTAAAGATTAAATTAATTATAAAATAATTATAATAATTTCATTATAAATTAATTTATAATTTAATTTGATTAACTCTAAAGAGTTATTTAATTAATTATAAGTTAACTATAATTTAATTATAAGTTAACTATAATTTAATTATAAGTTAGTTTATAATTTAATTTAATAAACCCTAGAGTTAGGGTTATAAAGGGCATATGCAAAGCATTGACGTCATATTCTATCTCCTCCACCGACGTCAACAATTTCTAAAGAATGGGTATAAATACCCTAAGCCTAAAAGGCTTCAAACCTATCTACGATTTTAATAATATCCTAAGCAAAAATTGTGTGCACAATTTTCGTAAGCAAGAGAGGGAAGAAGTCCCCATTTGACCCTTTTCGGTAGGTAGCAAAGGAATAAAAGGCACAAGGCACGAAGGCCTTGTCACCACCTATCCAGGTGGGCTAGCGGCAAGTGGAAGCACCTTGGGAATGTGAGGTTCTGCATAAGACTCACAACAGGGTTGGTTGTGCAATATTTTTGGGTATTGACGACACCAAAGTCTTTTGGATTTGGGTGTTGAAGTAGAAGACAAAGCGTCGTGGGTGCTTTTACCTTCCACGTGAGCGCTTAGCTCATGCGGCTTGGCAACCATGGCTAAGATGCTGGAGGCGCTGCGTTGTGGGATCGAATCCCTTCAGGAGCACTTTGTGAGGTAATAAAATTTTGTTATAAATTAATTTGTGCTTCTAAGGTTGTATGGTGTATTTATGAGCTTAGGGAGATATAAGGTTGATGAAATTAAATAATTTTTTATTTAATTATTTGGTGGTTTGAGTTATTTAAGAGTGGAGTTATAAGGTTTAATAAAAGATTTATTTTTTATATATTTTGGTGAATGCTTATTTTTTTTGGTAGGTAAAAGTAATTTTATTTACTTTATGGGTTGAAGGGTCTCGCCCCTTTTTACATTCGAAACATCCTCTTATGGAAGGTATCAGTCCATTACCTAGGGGGTATGGATATGATAATAAAAATCAGTAAGACAAAAATATTCATGGAATTCCTTCACATATGTCCTTCCACAAACATACATTATGATACAAATACACAAAAACACAAAAATGCACACCATCAGAGCCACGCGAGACACTGACCAGGCACATTTTTTCCTAGTCTTCTGGGACTTGCAACTCGCTTCATTCCTGGTACTGTCCTCGCTTGGCATGAGGGTTTCTAGAATGGCAGTGAGTATTTTGAGCAACTCGATGGCACTAAACATAAGATTATTCCCTTCACGTTGGATGTTTTGCCACCGTCTGGAAGTGTCCAACTACCTCATTGATGCGGGTCAGTGCCACTGTACGCAACATGTCCTAGGCAAGGAAATCATTATCTTGATCCTTCTATTTGACTCCCTAAGGCTCTGTCTACCGCTCTTACTGGATATCCTCCTAAAGACCATCTTGAGATTCTTTGTCGTCACTGGTGAGGCCCTAAAACTATCGGTTGCCACTCTGATTTAACGTCGACAGTCGCTTGAACATCCTTCTTGTCGAGGGGGGATTTGTATGCCTTCTACTTGGGCCACAGCCTCTTGCCCACCCTGGGCTTCTCATCAACAATAGGTGCTTGGAAACCCGTGTGAGGCATATCCTCCATAGGGGGTTTCCCTTACCCATGAAATGGAGGCCACAAACTCGCACCTCACCATCATTCCAGGACTCCAATAAGTCCTTCATTACCTCATCATCCACACCTTTGAACATTCTAAATAAATTCACAAAATGCTTGGAATCGAGAAGGGCAGCAGTGTCTGCTGGTTCAATGATGGCCATGGTGCTGCAGGGGTTCTGGATGCCAATAGAGTGTTTAAGAGAAAAGAAGACTGAGCTCAAAAAAAATAACGACACTAAGCAACCGAGGGAGGTGAAGTGGATGAGGAAAAAATCCCAAAAAGGGAAGGTCACGGGAGTGGGAATCCAAACAACCAGCTTATGGCTGCAAATCCAGGAATGACAATAACTCAAGCTAGGGGTGGTGGTCTTGGTGGCAAATGTGGACAAGGACAGACAAGTAGTGTGCATTAGATAGAGGCACAAGAGAACAAACCTTCACTTGGATTCTAACGGGCGAAAGGGATGGGCCATGGAGTTTGTGCTATCCTCAGAGTCTTTTCCAATTCAAAAAATGATGAAGGTGCCTTGGAACCAATGGGGCAAAGTGTTGACAAACACCCTACTGAGTTGGAATTCATTGGTGTGGTTTTTAGAACCACCGTTAGTGGTATAGATGCCCTTAGGTGTCACAAGGACACCATTGGGGTGGCAACAACCACCATTGTTATTGGAACTGAAATGGTGCTAAGGGTTAATCTTGTACCTCGATGGTATTGATGAAATACCATTGGTCACATAGTCGAGGCTACATATTAGTAAGATTCCTCACATCATGGTTGAATTTCTTGGTGATCTCACTCAGGAAGTTATTTTCCTAAATCGTTAAGGAGGTTTGAAGGATGACCTTATTGGCTAAGGTATCGACCACTTAATTAGCCTCTATGAAAACGTGGTTAATTCAATTTCGCTCCTTGTCATTGAAGTCTTTCTGGCAGTCCTAGATGATGCTTTGGATATTTTTACCACCTTTAAAATTGTTTTGAATCAACCCATAATAACTTCTGAATCGCCTTCAAATATGATAGGGCTAGCCATGGATTTGCATATGTCAATGCTTCTTTAGAGAGCTCTAACTTCAACGTAATTGTTGGTCTAGGTACCCAAATTTTTGGTAAAAGCTCGAATGAGATTACTGTTGTGGTCCCTGAACACACCTCCTACTCCAAATTTTCTTGGATTGCCTTTAGAGGCACCGTCAAAATTAGCCTTCAACCAACCTTGGGGGGAGTCCACTTGGCTGCGGCTCTGTCCTTGTGAGACTCTTTGGCTTTGCAGTAGTCTTGAGGAATCTTGAGAGCCACAAACAAGTGACCTTATTTTCCATCATGGGGAATTTCTAGGCATGGGATGAGACTGCTATTTTTAGTTGCAAATGTCAAGGCTATTGATGCAACTGCTTCATGATCTCTGAGATCTTCATTGAAAATTTTCCTATTGCGTTCTAGCCAAATCTGCCAGGTAATATGATGGACCAAGGACTTCCATAGAAAGTTTAGTCTCAGGTTTTTAAAAGTGCTAGGCCATTGGATGAACATGTCCTTGACCATTCTTCACCTGATCCAACAAACCTAAAACATGTTGACCACCATGGAAAACACGATGCTCATGAATGGATAATCCATGAGGATATGCTGGGTTGATTCCCAGGCTTGCTCACACAAGTAGCATCTATTGGGAACAATGATCCCTCTGCGCATCAGGTTGTTAGTGGTAAGGAGTTTATTGTGGATGACAATCTAGCATAATTGAGCTATCTTTGGGATTAGGGCCTTAAGCCACACACTTATGGCTAAGGTATGTTCTTTATTGGGATTGGCTCCTTTGGTGGTGCTCTCAATGAGATGGGAAGTAGAATTCATAGAGAATTTACCATCACTCATACCTTTCCAGCATCGTTGATATTTGTTCTAGGTTTAGGGGATGAAATTTGCCCTCATGAGCATGTGGATCTCTGTCATTGCATTTCTGATAGTATCGTTCTTAAGTCTGAACTGAACCTTCTTCCACATTTTGATACCTTGGTTTGAAGTGATGAAATCTGCTACGCGGGCCCTATACTTGTTGTATGTCAGATGCTTTATAGCAGCCAACCTCTGGTCTCTTATAACAGGATATTTTTTGGCCTAGGCATCCTCCCAGAAGTTGATCTCTTTGCCATCTCCTAACTACCACCAAGAGGCCTGGTGCAAGAGATATTGGGTGAGGGATATGGACTTCGAAAAGTGATAGCAGTTGCGAGGGGTGTCCATATGAAAAAATGATTGATGCTGGAGATACTTCATCTTGACTATATCCACCCATTCGAGATTAGCATTGGAGACTACCTTCCATGCTTGTTTAGCCAATAGGGCTAGATGCACCTCATCCCCAGGCCTCCCTGATCCTTAGAGGAACATACTTTGTCCCAGGAAACCAGGTGGAACTTCTTCTAGTTGTCATTTCCTGACCACAAAATTAGTTTTTGGATTTTTTTGATGGTCTCACCCACTGTCGTCGAGATTTTGAAGACAAACAGGAAAAAGGTATGAATGCTCTGAAGCACAACCTTGACCAAGGTTGCCTTGCCAACACTGGAAAGGAGAGCACCTTTCTAGCCTAAAATATTTTTGTGAATCCTATCGATGACATTCCTCCACATGTCTTTGAGAGGTCTTCCTTTAAACATGGGGAGACCCAAGTAGGTGGTCGGGAAATCTGTGATGGAACACCGCAGAATACGTGTGATCTTGCATTGTCTTTTGGGGGGGTGTTAATGAAAAACAACTTGCTTTTAACATAGTTAACTTTCTGACCAACTGCCTCTTCATAGAGGTTAAGAATAGTTTTGATACCTTTGGCATCAAAAACTGTTACTTTGGTGGCCAACAAGGTATCATCCACAAATTGTTGATGGGTTGAGGATTGGAGACCAGTGGCAGCTTTGATACCTGATATCAAATTGTTAGAACATGCATTCTTGATAGCTCTTCCCAGGCTCTCTACCAAAATGATAAAGAGAATGGGGGAAAGCGGATCACCCTGTCTGAGGCCCCTGGAGCTGGGGAAGTATCTAGTAGCAGACCTATTCACTAGGACCAAAAACCATGAGGAAGAAATGCACTTATAAATTAGATTAACCCAAGATTCATGGAAGCCAAACCTGAGGAGAATTTGGGTGAGGAAGTCCCTGTTGACTCTATCAAACGCTTTGTTCATTTCTAACTTGAGGAAAAAGGCAGCAGACTTGGAGGTATGGGCAGAGTTGATCAACTCATGCATGGTGATGACTCCATCAAGGATATTGTGGTCTTTGACAATGTTGCCCTGGCAGGGATCGATAATGGAGAGGAGAATGCAAGGTGAATGCTTATTTCAAAGAAGGATTAATAAGGTGTATTTGAGTTTAATTACTTTTGTAATTGTGAAATATCGTAAGGGAGTGTTAGAGTGATATTTTTGTCATCTAACTTTTGAAATTTGCAAAGAGGGAAATTGTGTTTAAGACAGGTTTTGAGGTCAATTCTTCAACAAACAAAATGTATGGTCACATTTTCCTTGTGATTGATTGTTGGATGTTGTGAATGCTAAGTTGGATAGAAAAGGGTTGTTTGATAAGCATTATTAAGTTTGATTGGTAAAGGTTTTTTTGAGTGAGAGTTGTTGATAAAAACCTTGCTTGATAAGAATTGTTGGAAATATTGAATGAATCTTCATATGCATGATTAGGGTTTGTGCAAGATCATGAGTATCATTGTTATGTGAAGTTGAGAACTATATTGAAACTAGGGTCTTTGCAATATCATAAGTATCATTGTTATGTGAGATTGTTTGATAAGCATTATTGGAAATAATTGAGTGAGTGTTCATATGCTTGGACTAGGGTTTGAGATAAAGAAGTGTTTTATTCAGTGATTGATTAAGTGGAGTTGATTACGCCTAGTCAAGTGGAAGTGTTGAAGGCATATTTCAATTTTTGTGAAACAAATTGTTCTATATTCTAATTTGATTTGAGAAAGAGATTGAAAGTGATTGAGCATTGTTGTGAGTGTGAAGCATATTGAGTCTCTAAAAATTCTCTATATATTTATATGAGATTGAACAAGATTATGTGTGAAGCTTGTTTGTGTGATTGAAGAGGATTTTGTATTAAATTGATTTTAGTTGAGTAAGCCTTTGTGAAATCTTACAATACAAATTTGAGGTAAGTCTTGGTGAAGACTTGTTGAGAAGATTGGAAAAGTTCTAGTGAGGACTTGTTGAGAAGATTTGTGGTAAGTCTTGGTGAATACTTTTTGAGCAGATTGAACAAGTTCTAGTGAGGACTTGTTAAGAAAATTTGAGGTAAGTCTTGATGAATACTTGTTTAGAAAATTAGACAAGTTCTAGTGTGGACTTGTTGAGCATATTTGAGGTAAGTCTTGGTGAATACTTTTTGAGTAGATTTGACAAGTTATAGAGAGGACTTTTTGATAGATTAGTGTGAGATTTTGTGGAAGTTTACAAGGCAGATTTGAGACAAGTCTTTTAGGATACTTGAGAGCAGAGTTGATTGATTGATTTGTTCAAACCTTGAGTTACGATTTGAAGCAGATCTAGCAGAGTTGATTTGTGATTGATTCAAGCTTTGTGTTAAGGCTTGAGGACAAATATTGAGGACATATTTGTGCTAGATCGAAGGATTGTGTTTAGTGCAGATTTGAGGATAAATATTGAGGATAGATTTGTGCTAGACCGAAGGACTATGTTTAGTGTATATTTGAGGATAGAGATTGAGGATAAATTTGTGCTAGACCGAAGGACTGTGTTTAGTGCAAATTTTAGGATAGATATTGAGAATATTTATGCTATATCGAAGGACAATGTTTAGTGCAGATTTGAGACAGAGTTGAGAACAATATTTGGAGGTGATAGAGTATAGAGGATGGCAGTATCCAGTGGATAGAGGTCCATTATACAGGGCAGTGAAGACAAGTCTTCTGAGTGAGATAAGGAGTCTTTACTGGATAGAGATCCATAATATAGTGCAGTGGAGGTAGCAGTTCTTCTAGAATATCACCAACTAGATCAGAGGGGATTGGTGTCTCCTATGGATAAAGATCCACGAACTTGATTAGGGGATTGGTGTCTCCTATGGATAGATATCCATGAGCTTGATTAGGATATTGGTGTCTCCTTTGGATATAGGTCCATAAACATTGTAATAGGGAAGGATTACCAAAGATATTTTTTGATAAAATATTAGTGAAATATTTTCTCTATGGAGTAGCCCACATTGGGTGAACCACATTAAATTGGTGTCTCTATTATGTGTGGTGATTTATGCATTACTTTGATTACTGTTATTGATATTACCATTGATATATTGCAAATTATTGATTGAAAAAGAGAAGTAAAAAGTGGTCTTATACTGTTTGCCCCCCTCTTAGTATAAGCTTGTGTTCTTCAATTGGTATCAGAGCAGGTTCCTTCAAAAGAGTTTAACAACTTGAAGGAAAATATTACAAGAATACAAATGTATTCTTAAGATTGGATCCTAAAATAATTTAGCACCAATATTTTATGGGACTGATTATGTATTTTGGAGTATGATAATGAAGATTCACCTGATGGCACTTGGCAATGAAATATGGGAAGTAGTTGAAAATGGATACACACCACCAGCTACTCCACCTATATATAAGATGGTAAGCTTATACATAATTTCAATTCAAGAGAAATGAATGCAATTTTGAGAGGGTTGCATAGAATAGAGTTTGTTAAGGTTATGCACTGCAAGTTAGAAAAATAAATTTGGGATAAGTTGCAAGGCATATATGAAGGAGATAAAAAGTTCAAAAAGGTAAAGTTGTGAAATCTCAAGGGACAATTTGAAGATCTAAAAATGAAGGATGAGGAAAACATTAGTTCTTATCTACTTTGTTTAGATGAGGTTTTTAACTCCATGCAAGGACTTGGACTTGAGGTTCAAGAATATGATGTTTGTGAAAATATCTTAAGATCACTCCCAAAAAGGTTTAGTGAAAATATTTCAGCTATAGAGGAATCAAAAGATGGTGATATTTTGATAAGAGATGAATTACTTAGTATTCTTACAGCTTTTGATATGAGAACAAAAGAGGAACCTAATATCCAAAAATAAGTAGCCTTCAAAGCTACTAAGAATATTAAGGGTAAGAAGTCATATTCAAGCAATGAGTCATCCAGTGATGAAGAAGTAAATTATGGTAGAAGGAACAAATATCCAAGAAAGTTTAAAGGTATGAAATTAGTTAGATGTTTCAATTGTGGAAAGTATGGTCACTATGCAACTGATTTTCAAGAAGATGGAAATAGCAATGATGATGAAAAACAGGATCATAAGAACATGGAAACAGAAAAACACAGGTACCAAAATAAAGGCAAGGATGGACAAGGCAAGTAAGGAAAGAAGTTCTTTCAAATACATAAGAAGAGTTTCTATGCATACAAGGCAAATAAGTACTCAACTGATATTGATGATAGTTCTTTAGATAATGATAAAGATGAAGTTATATTTCTGGAAAAAGAAAAAAAAAGAGGTTAAGAAAAGGTCACCAATAATTCTCAAGTGTTTTATATGTGGCAACTTTGGTCATCTTGAATATAGTTGTACAAGAATGGTTTCAATTTTAGTGATGATGAATATGAAGATACACTTGAAGGACCAGAAGAGAATATTCTAATGGCATTAGAAGAAGAAGGAGGTGGTCCTATAAAATATGAGTCATAAAAGAATAAAGATATTTTCAAAGGCAAACAAATAGAGGAAGAATTAGAGGAAGGAGAAGTTGATCTTGAGGGAGAGCTTATTCATGCCCTTGATGCATTAAAGAAGGTAAGAAAGAAAAAATCCCAACTTAAGATTCAGTTTCAAGAATGTGATGAAGAGAAAGGAAATCTTATAGAGGATCTAAATAAGTCAATGGCTAAGACAAGAAAGTTCAAAGATAAGTTAGAAGCAAAGGTCTTAGAATATGAAAGGTGAGAGCATGAAGTAGCTTGACTAAGGAAGGAAGTAAAAGAGTCTAAGGACAGGTTACGCAGGTTTGGAAAGAGCTCAAAAATAGTAGATAAGATGATCAAGGTACAAATACGGTCAAAAAACAAGATAGGTCTTGGTTTTGAACAAGTACAAAAGAAACAAGGAGAGGAGTCAACCTCAAATTCTAAAGAAGAAGAAACTTCATAATAAGAGAGTGTAAGAGAGAATGAGACTTTTGAGGATGAGTTGGACAACAAAAATTTCAACAAGGAAAGGAACAATGCACAAAAGAGGAATAGATGGAACATGAACCAACACAGGGTAAAAGAGACTAAGATACCCATGGGGTCAAGGCAAGGTATTTAAATGGATGATGCTTCTCATGTCACAGGTTTGACCACAAATCTTATCAGTGTAGGACACATGAAAGATAAAAATATGGGAACTTCAAAAACATGCAACTATTTCAAGGGTATTGCTACTCTTGTAATCAGTTTGGTCACAAGGCAATGAATTGTAGGGTTCATGATAGGAATAGATATGGCTTCACCAAGATAAATCCCAAGATATTTGCACCTCCAAGGAATAAAAACATTAAGTGTTATAAGTGAAATAATTATGGGCATACAACAAAGTAGTGTAAAGCAAAAATATTAGAGAGAAGCAGGAATAGGAATAGTTAGAGGAATCATAAGGATCAGATGAGAAGGAAAGTGGACAAAGGTAAATATCAATGCATGTTGGGTGTAGAAATACTCCCACCCCAGAATCAACCACCTCAAGAGGATATGGGGGAGGGTCTAATCTAAGAGTTTCATTCTTAGCCCCGAGCCCCAAAGGTGACCCTTTTCCATTGATGACAAAGGGGAGAGATTTGAGTAAGGGAAAAAAAATTGAGTTAGGAGGAGAGCATTCAGTCAGGGGGAGCAATTTCTTAGGGAGAGCAGAACAGGAAAAGGTAAAAGGAATGGTAAAAAGAAAGTGGGTTGCCATAAATGACAAAGGGGGATATTGTTGGAAATATGAGTAGGATTTGTTGTCATTGATGTCAAGAGTCATTTTTAGTGAGCAGGACAAAATGAAGGATGTCGAGTCAGTTATGAAAGAAAAATATTGCTTCTAGACCTAAGGAAAATAATATTCTAATACCCCTAATTATAATATTCAAGGTGGTCAAATGAGGTCTAAAGAGCAACAGGAAGGACCAAGAAAAATAATATTATAATATTTTATTATAATATTAGAGGCCTAAGGTTGAGAATTAAAGATTAAATTAATTATAAATTGATTATAATAATTTTATTATAAATTAATTTATAATTTAATTTTATTAACTCTAAAGATTTTTTTTTTAAGATAAAAACCCCTTGCGGGGCCGCCTTGGTCTGAGAGACCACGAACAGGGGGTTCTACACTATCAAAGTCACCCGGGAGTTGCACCCAACCGTGCCCGCACCAACATTATCAATTGGATTTTGGATACCCAATTCAGATTTTTGGTAGGGTGGAGATTTGAACTTGGGACCTCCCTTGGAGGATTGCCCTCTCCTCTCCAAATCACCTACAACACCTGGGTGTTAACTCTAAAGAGTTATTAGATTAATTATAAGTTAATTATAATTTAATTATAAGTTAGTTTATAACTTAGTTTAATAAACCCTAGATTTAGGGTTATAAAGGGCATATGCAAAGCGTCGACGTCATATTCTATCTCCTCTGTCAACGTCAAAAAATTCCAAATAATGGGTATTGTTGACAATATTGTCACATTCCACCAAGGGGCAGAAAAATTAAAACTTTGTATGATATTTGTTCTGTTGAAAGTTTTCTTTTGTTTATAAGTTATAGCAATTTTGGTTTTCCCTATCGCCCCCTGGTGGACAAAATGAAAATAAAAGAGCTTCGGGCCCGATGCGCTTCAAATCATCACTTCGGGCGAGAACTTTGCCGAGAAAGTGAAGGAAACGCTTCGCACCCGAAGCATTACCAGTGGCTACTTCGGGTGAAGAGTTTTGCGAAGCGGCATCCAAGAAACTTCGCCAAAGAAGAAAAGATAGCCCGAATCAACTAAGGAAAAGAAATTACTTCAGGCCCAAAGTATTTCTAAAATCCACTTCAGCCAGTTTTCACCCGAAGTAGTAGAGGTCGAGAAAGTGCTTCGACCAAAACTCCCCCGAGCCACCGTTTCAAAAGAAGATTGGCCCGAAGTGTTTTTCTCGACCCATCAGCGAAGTAGTTTTGCCAGCGAAGCAGCGAAGGATAGAGGGAGATTGGCTTCAGCACTCCATGCCCCCGAAGTAGTTTTGCGAAGCAAAAATCAGTGAGGCGCTTCCCAGGAATGCTTCCCAAGTTGGGCATTTTCTCGAGGCGATCAGAGAGCCTCATAAATGCATATTTTCTTGCCCAATAAGTTCGCTGCTCATTTTTGGCAATTGGATGCGAAGTATCAGTCCGTGAAGAAGAACCCGACAAGCATGGCCGCCACTCGAGCACCGCACCTACAATCCAAGGACACCCAAGTGGCTCATTTAATGCGACTTTCTTCGGTTGACTCGGTCACCATTACCAGTTTTGGTAGTCGATTTGAGATATCATCCGTAGCAGCAGCGAGGAGCCAATTTCTCAGGGCTCGAGGGTGTACTCCGCCATTTTTGTAATAATGATTCAGAGGGTCGGGTCCTCTATAAAAACCCGAGGCTTTGCAATGTAAAAGGGGGGAACTTTCTGCTAGAAAGCTGCTGTAACTTGATGTCCTATGTCTAATACTAAAGATTTTTGTACTTCATTTCTCTCTTTTATGCTGCATTCTGTGCTTAATTCTTTTGTCTGTCTACACTCATATATTGAGACTCTAAATCCTGAATCCGGTGTGCGATTGGGGATTGTACCCTAAAATTTGCCCTAAAGGATACATAGGAGAGGAAAAACTTCGTATAAGCTTTCTTTTATGCTGCCTGTTGGGTCGTGGTTTCTTTTATTCCTTTGTATTAATCGTTGTTACTCTAAACCCTAAATTCCAACGAGAGAGAAAGGAGAACCCTGTGAACTCGTCCAGAGGATACATAGGAAAGCAAGTATTGTGTTTCTTTCATCTATTCTTGGTGTTATTTGTTGCTATTCAAGTTATTAGTGAGTGATCGTGCTTCCTGTTCTTCCCCACCTTGAATCATCAATCTCTAACCCTTATCCTTTTTATTTCTTTCTCTAACTCGAACTCCTTTTATCTCTTTCCTGCACTCTTATCTCAAACCCCAAAAATAGATTAGTATAGGAGCCGGAATTTCTCCGGAGATCGACACGAGGGGCATCTCTTCCTCTCGGCCTTTCAATGTTGGTCGTAATTCCAGGGCGCACAAATCATCGAAAGTCCTTCCTTGTGCGGATTTGATGACCAACAGGTATAAATACCCTAAGCCTAAAAGGCTTCAAACCCATTCGTGATTTTAATAATCTCCTAAGCAAAAATTGTGTGTGCAATTTTCATAAGCAAGAGAGGGAAGAAGTCCCCGTTTGACCATTTTTGATAGGTAGCGAAGGAATAAAAGGCACAAGGCATGAAGGTCTTGTCACCACCTAGCCAGGTGGGCTAGCAAAAAGTGGAAGCATCTTGGGAATGCGAGGTTCCACGTTTGACTCGTAGCAGGGTTGGTTGTGCAGTGTTTTTGGGTGTCGACGATGACAAAGCCTTTTAGCTTTGTGTGCCGAAGTAGAAGATAAAGTACAGTGGGTGCTTTTGCCTTCCATGTGAGCGCTTAGATCACAGGGCTTGGCAGCCGCGGCTAAGGCACTGGACGCACTGTGTTGTGGTATTGAATCCCATCGGGAGCACTTTGTGAGGTAATACAAATTTTGTTATAAATTGATTTGTGCTTATAAGGTTGTATGGTGTATTTTTGAGCTTAGGGAGATATAAGGTTGATGAAATTAAATAATTTTTTATTTAATTATTTTGTGGTTTGAGTTGTTTAAGAGTGGAGTTATAAGGTTTAATAAAAGATTTATTTTTTATATGTTTTGGTGAATGCTTATTTCAAAGGATTAATAAGGTGTATTTGAGTTTAATTAATTTTGTAATTGTGAAATATATTGAGGGAGTGTTACAGTGATATTTTTGTCATCTAACCTTTGAAATTAGCAAAGAGGGAAATTGTGTTTAAGACAGATTTTGAGGTCAATTCTTCAACAAATAAAAGGTATGGGCACATCTTCCTTGTGAGTGATTGTTGGATGTTGTGAATGCTAAGTTGGAGAGAAAAGGGTTGTTTGATAAGAATTATTGAGTTTGATTATTAAATATTTTTCTGAGTGAAATTTGTTGATAAAAACCTTGTTTGATAAGCATTGTTGGAAACATTGAATGAATCTTCATATGCATGATTAGGGTTTGTGCAAGATCATGAGTATCATTGTTATGTGAAGTTGAGAACTATCCTGAAACTAGGGTTTGTGCAAGATCATAAGTATCTTTGTTATGTGAGATTGTTTGATAAGCATTGTTGGAAATACTTGAGTGAGTTTTCATATGCTTGGACTAGGTTTTGAGAGAAAGAAGTGTTTTATTGAGTGATTGATTAAGTGGAGTTGATTAAGTCTAGTCAAGTGGAAGTGTTGAAGTGATAGCTCAAGTTATGTGAAACAAATTGTTCTATATTCTAATTTTATTTGATAAAGAGATTGAAAGTGATTGAGCATTGTTGTGAGTGTGAAGCATATTGAGTCTAACAATTCTCTATATATTTCTATGGGATTGAACAAGATTCTGTGTGAAGCTTGTTTGTGTTATTGAAGAGGATTTTATGTTAGATTGAGTTTAGTTGAGTAAGCCTTTGTGGAGGCTTACAATACAAATTTGAGGTAAGTCCTATTGAAGACTTGTTGAGAATATTGGACAAGTTCTAGTGAGGATTTGTTGAGCAGATTTGAGGTAAGTCTTGGTGAAGACTTGTTGAGCAAATTGGACAAGTTCTAGTGAGGACTTGTTGAGCAAATTTGAGGCAAGTCTTGGTGAAGACTTGTTGAGCAAATTTGAGGCAAGTCTTGGTGAAGACTTGTTGAGCAGATTGGACAAGTTCTAGTGAGGAATTGTTGAGCAGATTTGAGGTAAGTCTTGGTGAAGACTTATTGAGCATATTTGACAAGTTCTAGAGAGGACTTATGGGTAGATTAGTGTGAGATTTTGTGGAAGCTTACAAGGCAGATTTGAGACAAGTCTTTTAGGAGACTTGAGAGCAAAGTTGATTGATTGATTTGTTCAAACCTTGAGTTAAGGTTTGGAGCAGATCTAGTAGAGTTGATTTGTTATTGAGTCAAGCTTTGTGTTAAGGCTTGAGGACAAATATTGAGGACATATTTGTGCTATACTGAAGGATTGTGTTTAGTGCAAATTTGAGGATAAATATTGAGGACATATTTGTGCTAGATCGAAGGACTGTTTAGTGTAAATTGAGGATAGAGGTTGAGGATAAATTTGTGCTAGATCAAAGGACTATGTTTAGTGCAGATTTGTAGATAGAGATTGAGCAAATTTGTGCTAGACCAAATGACCATGTTTAGTACATATTTGAGACAGATCTAAGAGCAAGCTTTGGAGGTGATAGAGTATAGATGACGACAATCTCTAGTGGATAGAGGTCCATTAGCCAGGGCAGTGAAGACAGGTCTTATGAGTGAGGGTAGGAGTATTCAGTGGATAGATATCCATAAGCTAGTGTAGTGGAGGTAGCAGTTCGTTTGGAAGATCACCAACCATAGTAGAGGGGATTGGTGTCTCCTGTGGATATATATCTATGAACTTTATTAGGGGATTGGTGTCTCCCGTGGATAGAGATACACAAACTTGATTAGGGTATTGGTGTCTTTTTTGGACATAGGTCCATAAACATTGTAATAGAGAAGGATTCCCAAAGATATTTGTTGAGAAAATGTTAGTGAAATATTTTCTCCGTGAAGTAGCCCACATTGGGTGAACCACATTAAATTGGTGTCTCTATTATGTGTGGTGATTTGTACATTGCTTTGATTACTATTGTTGATATTGCCATTGATATATTGCATAATATTGATTGGAAAAGAAAAGTAAAAAGTGGTCTTATATTGTTCACCCCCCTCTTAGTATAAGCTTGTGTTCTTCACAAACTCTTTAGCAAGATCTTGAATTTCCATAATTATCTCTTGTATGTTCCATGGAGCCTTTGCTTTCCTCAAAATTACATTTATTACTATGATAGAATCACCTTCCATCCATACTATATTCCAGATAGAGGATCTCCTTGTCTAAGGCCTCCCTTGGATTTAAAATATTCGGTCACTAACCCATTGACCAACACTGAATAAGAAACTGTAGAGTTACAAGTTTTAATCCATCTAACCCATTTCTTCCCAAAACCAAACGTATCTAAAACTACAAAAATAAAATCTCATATAGGCTTTACTCATATCAAGTTTTAAGATCATAGTTTTCTCTTTTATTGAAGCTGCTGAATGTATAACTTCATGAGCTACTATGACTGCATCCAAAATTTATCTCCCTTTCACAAATCATCCTTTCTCTTCTGAAATAATTTTGTCTAAAAATGGCCTTAATATATTCGCCATCACTTTGGAAATAATATTATAAGTTATATTACATAGGCTTATGGGTCTAAAAGAATAAAACAATTTAGCATCCTTATTTTTTGGAATTAGGATAAGATAAGTTGCATTTATTTTATAAGGAATGTATTGTTTTATCCTAGATTGTTCCACTACCACAAATAAATAATCCTTCACTATATCCCAATTATGTTGGTAAAAATATGCAAAGAGCCCATATGGACCTGGGGATTTATCCTTATTAAAAAAGAAAAGAGCTAAATGAACTTCTTCTAGATTAATAGGCTCCATCAGTTTCCTATTGTCTTCATTTGTTATAACTGCATGAACATCTTGAAGAAGTTTATCATTAAGAACTTCGATCTCCTCTGAACCTAGAATATTATGATAAAACAACTTTACCTCTTTTCTAATTTCACTCTGATCTTCAATCCAAAACCCTTCTATTAATTTAATTCTACTAATTCTAGAAGATGATCTCTGTACTATAGCCATATTATGAAAAACAATTGTATTTTTATATCCTTCTTTTAACCAAGTTTGTCTTGATTTTAATCTCAAGAATATATCTTCCTTACTCAAAATATTATGATATTCACTAAGAAACTTCCTTTTCTCTGAGCTTGTATTATTTTCATCCCCTTTTTGGAATTTTGAAAGTTTATCTTTTAGTTCTTCTTTCTTCACAAAAATATTTCCAAAGGTGTTCTTGTTCCATTATTTTAATATAGATGTCATAGCTTTAATTTGGTTTGGAAGAGCATACAACCCACCATTACCTAAATAATTCCACGTTTGAGATATCATATCAACAAATTTAGGATAGTCTTCCCAGATCTACTCATATTTAAAATATGACATTTTTTTAATTCACTTACCACCATTTTAACTCTTATTGGCCAGTGATATGAACCAATCCTTGTTAAGGTATTAATTTTAGCACAAGTTCCTTCATCTAGCCAATTATCTAAGAGAATGCATCTATCTAATTTTTATGCAATTAGGTTTTGGTCTCTCATGTTGTTGGTCCAAGTATAGTTATCTTCTTCAAAATCAACTTCCCATAGATTGTTGTTTTGAATAAAAGCTGAGAAATCTTTCATACTTTGGGTCAATTTCCTAATTCCCCCAAATTTTTCATTTAGCTTGGTTATGGCATTAAAATATCCAATGATCATGAATCAAGTTTCTTGGTCTTTACTTCTCATAAAGGCTTCAATCCCACTCCAAAATTCTAATCTACCTGACTGAGTTGTAGGTCCATAGATATTGATAAGGATGAAGCAAATATTTGCAAAGTAGCAAGTGACTAAAGAGGTTATCCAATGCCTAGTTTTATGAATGGTTACACAAGAGGTTCTAGAAGGATTCCAACAAGTTAGAATTCTCCCGAATGCTCCTTCAGAATCTATAGCATCCCATTTACATCTTGCCCAAATTGCTTTCATAGGTTTTGAAACTTCTTTTATCATTTTAGTTTCTTGGACACAGAGAATATCGAGTTTATTACTTCAACATAGGTCCCTAATACATCTATGCTTTGAGGGGGCATTAGCACCCCTTATATTCCATGAGATGATAATCATGTCCATTAGGGGCTTTTGGACCCTATTGTGTATTATCAATCTCATTTTGTTGTTTGGTTAAGTGAAGTTAAACCAACTTAGTTTGTGTTCCTTTCTCTATGTTAGTTCTTGCTTCCCTGGATCTTACTTGATAATTTGAGGGTTTTCCTCTTCTTTCCTTACCTATATCAAGAGTAGATCTTATTATTCTATTCCTCAACATTCTTTCACAATTTTGTTTTTCAACATATTTATCCTCTTCTAGCTCTATTATAGAAGCTTTTGACTTATCTTGCTCATTTTTTTTATATTTCCTTATTAATAGCAGAGGTATTAACTTCTAAAACTGCATTTTCTTTACCAATTATTTTCTCCTAAATTGTGCATGGTACTTCAAGAGAGCCTTCAAAATATGATGAGACACATTCCTTAGGTTCATCGAGAATGTTATTCCTTAAATTAAGATCATATTGAATAGATGGTTCCTTGCTAATATGTTGAAATTATTGTATTGTGTCCTCTAAGTTTTGATCTACCTTTTCTTCATAGGCTAAAGCCTTAAAAGAATTGGAATTTCTTCCAATATCCTTCCTTATTGGTATCCATTGTTCATTTTATTTTATTTTTCTAGATCTATTTTTTGGAAGTTGAAAACCATCTTTATCCATAACCATTTGTAAATTTCTCTTACGCTTTTCTACAAATGATTTTATTGGGCTCTTCTTAGGGCATGATCTCTCAATATGCTCCACCTCATGACATCTTCTACATCTAAAAGATATGTTTTCATAATCTATAGTTTGGATCCACATCTTATCCCCATACTTAAAAATGATTGATTATGGTAAAGCTTTACTTATATCAATCATGACCAATATTCGAGCATAAATAGCCAAAAATCCATGTTTGGTTATATCTGAAATCTCAAGGAATTCTCCTAGAGTGTTGCCTATTGCCTTGAAGGTATCTATTTCCCAAAATTCAATGGGCAACCCAAACATCCTAACCCATACTGGTACTAGGGATAGATTTACATTTTCAAGTGAAAAGCCTTCATACCAGCGGGTAAGGAAGGGCCCTGCTCTTCCCATAAACCAAGTACCCACTTTTAGGATTCTTTCTCTTTCTTCTCTAGAACAAAAATGCCTAGGAAGAAACCTTTGGGAAGAAATGATAGAATCACTCCTGGAGACTTCCAACTCCTATCAATCTATTTTCTCAAGGCTGAAGCCCCTGACCAATACCCATTAAGTTTACAAAAAACTGCCCTATCTTGGAGCAATGAGGATCTCTCTGAGGTGCGCTCACTAACCTCTACCACTAGGGATGATTCTAAGGATTTAATTATAAATTGATGAATGGAAAGGAAACTAAAACTCAAAATCTAATGAAATTTATCTGAAATTCCTATAGCAAATATAATATTTGATAAAAAACTTTATAAATTTTTCATGCACAATTTCTAAGATAAATAAAGGGAAAAAAAAAACTTAGCTGAAAAATTCTTTGTCCATATAGAATGTCTTGCCTCGCTGAAGTCCTAGCCTTTCATTGCTCTTCCCATAGTTCGAACCCTAGTTGGCAAATATTAGCAATTTCGTTTTTTTCAACTTGAAAAATCATCACTGCCTTTGTTCCAAATGGTTGACTTCATAGGATCGTATCTCCCTCAATATTGCTTTGATTTTTATATATGACCACTCATTTTAAAGCTATTCAAATTCTGCACAAGTTGGTCCAAGAATAAGTTGAATCGGATAAATTTTCGCAAAGATATGACTCCTAAAAGATAATACATTTTTTTAAGAAAACTCCTAATCCTTCGCACTTTGCAATTTTGTTTTCCGCGACTTTATTTGGTTGTAACCTTTAGGCATTAGATCTACAAAAGTTTAATATATATATATATATATATATATATATATATATATAGTTGTCTCCCTTGGGTCTAGTTCGTGGGTTTTTAGTGTAATAAATCGTTGACAAAGCAATGGAATAACAAGAAAAGGATGGACGTAGTGCTTGACAATTCTTTATTGAGAGGATGAACAAGAGTTTTATTAGTCAATGAATGTTGTTCAACTCTCTGGAAGCACTTACTCGAACACCACCCACATGTTGTTCAACATTGTGTAAGTTATTTGTTGAAAGGATGGACAAGAGTTTTAGTAGTTAGCGAATGTTGTTCAACTCTTTGGAAGCACTTGCTCGAGCACCACCCATATGTTGTTCAAACATTGTGTAAGCACTTACTCCAACACCACCCACTTTAATACTTTCAAACAATGACACCATCAAATTAAATAAACAAAATCTATATAAACTAAGTGAAATACGAGAGTACCATATTTACATAATATTTTGCTTGTAATATGTTTTTCTTAGCACCTGGGGTGCAGCGCAAGGGTTTGGGCTTTGGCTCTTCTTTGGGAGGTCCAAGGTTCAAACCGTGGCGTGGCGAGTGTGTGAGGGGGTGGGTGTGTGGTGGCTTTGTGTTAAATTTCTTATTGATAAATATAGTTTAAATTTCCTATTGATAAGTATAGCTCTCGGTTTTACGAAGGGTCATGGTTGGGAGGAAACTGCTCAGCCTTGTACGAAGGGTCATGGTTGGGAAGAAACTGCTTAGCCTTATACGTCGGTTATAGAGGTTTCTCATAATAACCAAATAATATATATATATATATATATATATATATATATATATATATATATATATTTTTTTTTTTTTCTTAAAGTTTTAATTAATTATAAAATCTTGTAATATTTTTTAAATTTATATTATTCTAATAAATTATAATATTAAGAAATTGCTCAGTTAATTAATTAAAAAAATTAATATATATAATTTTAAATTTTATATAAATAAAAATTATTAACAAAATAAAATACATTATAATAACATATAATCAATCAAATCAATAATAATCAGCTGTGTCTAGCCCGGACTTCAAATGGGGACCTTTAGTGTGTGAAACTAACGTGATAACCGACTATACCACCCAAACATGCCTTTGTCACTAGTCATATTGGCTAGAACACTGAGATGTTACCCATTATAGTGACCAAAGACTAAAAAGGTAAGGTTTATAATAATATTTCACAAAACCTAACAAACAAGTGCGCATCCAGGGAATCGAACCCTGGTCAGTACCGTGGGAGGGTACTATGATACCACTACACCAGATGCGCCCGTACGTTAACGAAATTTGAAATTTTTTAGTTTCTAGACTAATTAGTCCATTAGAAAATCCCGTAGGTACCTATTATGGGCAGCAGCACGCTCCTCCATTTCAACCAGCCTTGTACGAAGGGTCATGGTTGGGAGGAAACTGCTTAGCCTTGTACGAAAGGTCATGGTTGGGAGGAAACTGCTCAGCCTTATACGTGATCATAGGGATTTCTCACAATAACCAAATAAAATATATATATATTTTCTTAAAGTTTTAATTAATTATAAAATCTTGTAATATTTTTTAAATTTATATTATTTTAATATTATAATAAATTATAATATTAAAAAATTGCTCACTTAATTAATTCAAAAAAAATAATAATATATATAATTTTAAATTTTATAAAAATTATTAACAAAATAAAATACATTATAATAACACATAATCAATCAAATCAATAATAATCAGCTGTGTCTAGCCCGGACTTCAAATGGGGACCTTTAGTGTGTGAAACTAACGTGATAACCGACTATACCACCCAAACATGCCTTTGTCACTAGTCATATTGGCTAGAACACTGAGATGTTACCCATTATAGTGACCAAAGACTAAAAAGGTAAGGTTTATAATAATATTTCACAAAACCTAACAAACAAGTGCGCATCCAGGGAATCGAACCCTGGTCAAAACCGTGGGAGGGTACTATGATACCACTACACCAGATGCGCCCATACGTTAATGGAATTTGAAATTTTTTACTTTCTAGACTAATTAGTCCATTAGAAAATCCCGTAGGTACTTATTATGGGCAGCAGCACCCTCTTCCATTTCAACCATTGCTGTTGCTCTATGTTATCTATTCCTCTCAACTCCTCATTAAACCGAAAACGATGACAAATACTTGAATAACATAACACTATAGTTAATACTTCAAAAAATAACAGTATAATTAAAATTTTGAAACTTTAAATACAGTTTGGGTAGAGTTTGTGCATTATAAGAATATATATATATTTATTTGTATATTTTATATTTATTTATTTGTTTAGATAAATAATATTTTTTTTTTAAATTACTTAAACATTTTTTTGATAAGTTTTATTTATGAAATTTGATTTTTTTTTCTTAAGAACGAGGGGTTGTATTTGGATCTTCATTCTTGACAAAGCACAACTCTCTTATTTGTAGCTTGAGAGTTTACAAACACATGTTAGCTTTTTGTTGGCATAGTGCATAGTATATTACATTATGTGGGTGGTAAAATAGCGCATCTAGGCGCTCTTCGAATTTGGGTGGTTTCAACTACTTTGGTAGTTCAATAACCACCTTAGAATTGTCACTGCTTTGTATTTAATTCTAACTCATTGTAATACATTACTACTGCGCAATTCATAACATGGTATCAGATCCAGCAAGGAGAGAGAAGAACATTCTTTGGTTGAGGCACGTTTCCCGAGGCTTGTATACCTCTGATGCAGACGTAGAAACGAATTTTCATCATTTTTGAATGAACATGGGATTAAGAGACAGTTGACTATACTTCGCAACAAAATGGAGTTGTTGAAAGGAGGAATCGTTCGATTGTGGAAATGGTTCGATGTATGTTTACAGGAGCACACCTTGAGAATGAGTATTGGTAGAAGCAGTAAACACAACATCATACCTCTTGAATAGAGCTCTGTTGGCAATTTTGGGTTTGAGATCCTAGCTTCTTGTCTATGAGTTGTCATTGATGTCAAAAGGAAATGACATTAATGTTAAGAGGATGTGTTGGCTTCAAAGGTGGAAGATTCCAAGAGAATCTTTTTAAGAGAATCCGAAGAGATTCCATTGGCAAGGGTTTTTCATTAAAACCAAACCAGCTTTTATTAAAACCAAGTTGGATAGGGTTTTTATTAAAACCAATGGAGGTTCTCTTTATTATTTATTTAATTATTATTTAAAACCCTTCAAGGTTTTAATTAATTAATTATTTAATTAATTAAGGGAGAAATTATTTTTAATTTATTAAAAATACTTAAAGGTTTTTAAACCTTTTTTTATTCTTAATTTATTAAAATTATTTAAGGGTTTTTAAACCCTTTTTTAAAATACTTTTGATTAATTTCGAAATGGTCTTTATTTTCGCCGATGTCAAGGTGTCTTCGAAGAGACTATTTATTCTCCAACTCCTAAGGTTGGAAGGCTAATTAATTCAAAATTCCTCGAATGCAATTTGCGGTGTTTGTGCTCTGTATTCGCTGCGATCGAAGGAATACTTAGGAGCACGTGCGGTTGAAAAGTCTTCGAGAGTTTTTTTCGAGGGTGAAGTGGAGGGAAGTTCACTTGTGAACTTCGTAGCCCACGTGGGCTAGTGGCAGCGAAGGCTGTTGTTGGGCGCTGCATTGGCGGAGGTCACCGTTTCGAGTCTCGTGGGGGTGCTTTGCTAGAGTAACACACGTTTTTATTAAAACGTCTTTATGCCGCAAAATTCGGAGTTTCTTGGATAGTGATTTATAAGGTGTGATTAAATTTTATGAGTTTTGGTTTTTGTGATTAGCATTGAATAAAAGCTTAGGAGAAATAAGGGCATATTTCTTTGGATGTATTTTTAAGATTATTCTTTGCTATGCTAAAATTAAAAATGGAGGTATAAGGTGTGAGTCTGTGATTATTGATTTATTGGCATGCTAAGGTGGTTGTGTTTAAAGAAGTGGAGCTTAAAGGTGTAATAAAGGAAGTTTATATTATTGCTCATTTCTTTTTATTCTAACCCTAACTTGGTTGGAAGTTTGAGAGTTGTGTGTGGTGACAGCTTGAAAGTTCAATTATCTTCTACTCCAATAAGGTATGGACACATTCTTCTTATGAGTATGATTGGTGTATGTTTTCTAAAATAAGATTGGAGTGAAAAGGTATTCTACCAGGTATCCTTTGGCTAGGCGTAAATCCTATTTTCTGGTTTGTTGAAGACTACTTATGCATTGTTATCCTTAAGGAGAGTTTTTGGTGAATGCATAATTTCCGGTTTGAGATAGTGGAAGCTTTGTGCACTAGGGTTTATATTTGTGAGTCTAGCTACTTGCATTGAGTTGGTAGAACCCTTGGTTGGCTATTTTGATTTTGATGGTTGAGTTGCTTCCATAGAGGTTGTTTGATCAAGTTATTGCTTTACTTGATTCATGATATTGGGCTTACTCCATTGAGTTGATTTGAGCAAGTTATTCTTTGCATTTGGTGATATTGTGTTGGTGGCTATTTTGTTCAAATATCTTTGGAGGGAAAAGGATTTCTACTTGTTTCCTTTTCTTGTGATGATTGGTTGAATGCTTCAAGATCGATGTTGAGTTGAATGGTGTTGGTTGACTAAACCTTGTTTGATGAGCATTGTTGTTGAAACCCTAATTGATGGTGAAAAGAACATGAGTATCATTGTTATGTGATTCTTTGCATAGTTGGCAATTGTTGGGGTTTCATGTTCTTGAAAGAAAACATTATATCCTATCCATTTCAGATATTGAGTTGAGTTTTCAGATTTGAGATTGAGATTGAACTGAGTTGATTTGAGTTGAGTTTTGAGATTGGGATTTGAGTATAGAACATATTGAGTCTCTAAAAATTCTCTTTATGCTTCTATGAGTTTGACAAATCACATTGGGTCTCTAACAATTCACTTTGTGATTTTCTACTAAGAAATTTTTTCTTGGTGAGCTTGCTTGAGTTTTTGGACGAAGTTCCGTGGGGACTTGTGAGCGATTTTGGACAGGTTTCGATGGGGACTTGTGAGCAGTTTTGGACAGGTTTCGGTGGGGACTTGTGAGCAGTTTTGGACAGGTTTCGGTGGGGACTTGTGAGCAGATTTGGACAGGCCCTAGCAGAGGACTTGTGAGTCGAGGTTGATAATTCTATCGAGAGAACTTGAGGATAGAGGTGCATTGGTTCTATGAGAAGAACTCGAGGACAGATTTGGCAAGTCTTTGAGAAGGCTTGTATGCAGAGGATTGATTTGTTCAAGAGTTGGACAGATCCGACGTGACAGAGGAAGACTTGTACTAGATCGATCGATCGTGTTTGGTATAGGTTGCCTGAGTTGCTTGTGGACGTGATCATAGAAGGCGGAGGTCTCTTAGGCTAAGCATTGAGGACAAGAGGTCTTCGGTGGAAAGGAGTTCCACGTGCCGGCAAGAGGTAGAGGCAGTTGATCTTCTGAGGGATCATTTCCAGAGTAGAGGGGAAGGTATCTCCTTTGAGCAGAGGCTCATAAATTCTGATTGGGGGAAGGTATCTCCTTTGGGCCAAGGCTCATAAACATTGTAATTGGGAAGGATTCCCAAAGAACTTTGAGATAACTTTTAGAGAAAAGTTTTGTGGACGTAGCCCAACCATTCTGGGTGAACCACGTTAAAATTGGTGTCACTTTGTGGATGATATTGTGCATTGCTTTGATATTGCTTTGGGTATATTGCTTTACTGTTTTGAAGTATAAAGAAAAAAGTAAAAAGAGGTCTTATACTGTTCACCCCCCCTCTCAGTATAAGCTTATGTTATTCAAGCTCCCATAAGAGCTCTCTAGGGTAAAACTCCACAAGAAGCATGGAGTAGTAAGAAACCCTCCATTTCTCATCTAAGGGTTTTTGGATGTAAGACGTTCATGCACATACCAAAACAGAAAAGGAAGAAGTTAGATGAGAAGACCCTGCATTGTATCCTCCTTGGTTATGATGAGTATTCGAAAGGATATATATTGATAGATCCTATGACCAAGAAGACACATATAAGTAGAGATGTGGTGTTTGATGAAGCTTTCACATCAAATAACACTTCTACAATTGTATACCTTGAGGAATATGAGCCTAAGAAAGAGACTCCACCTCCTCAAAACAAGATTCCAAAATGGTATACCAGTACATAGAGAGATTCCAAGTTGACATCATTCCCAGATCTAACTCTAGATCGACCTTGTACTCGCGGTATGACTCAACAAAAGAGAGTAGAGGCATCAATTTCAGAGGTTGACGAGCTTTACCAACAATTTTATGAACTATCTATAGATGCAGAGGAAGATAGGAAAACATATATAGAGTATGAGAGGGTTTATATGACAATATTGGATAAAAATGAACCCACAACAGTTCAATATGCACTTAGTAAGCCTCCATGGAAGGCTGCTATGGAAGCAAAACATATATCTCTCATGAAAAATTATACATGGAAGCTAGTAAATCTACCTTAAGGAAAGCAACTCATTGGCTGCAAATGGATGTTCAAAGTAAAGTATAAGGCATATGGTACTATTGATAAGCATAAAGCCCGTCTTGTTGCAAAGGGTTATGCTCAGAAAGAAGGCATAAATTATGAAGAGACTTTTGCCCCTACTACAAAAAAGACTACCATTTGAGTACTTTGTGCCATGGCAGCACAGTTTGGGTGGAAGTTACATCATATGGATGTAAAAAAATGTTTTCTTGAATGGTGACCTATAAGAAGTGTACATGACCCAATCTGAAGGATTTGTTGTTGAAGGGCAAGAACATAAAGTTTATAAGTTGATCAAATCCTTGTATGGACTGAAACAAGCTCCTCAAGCTTGGTATATCAAAATAGATAGTCACCTAGTACAGCATGGTTTCCAAAGAAGTTCTTCAGATGTAAATCTCTATATCAAGAACAATGGTTCTGACAGTGATTTTGGTTCTATATGTAGATGATCTGATCATAACAAGGAGTTCAGAGAGTATGATTGATGGAGTAAAAGATGATTTGAAATAATATTTTGAAATGATAGATCGAGGACTTCTTCACTATTGTATTGGTTTGGAAGTGACTAAAAAAAATCATATCCGAGTAACACAAAAGAAGTATGTCAAGACATTTGTTGATAAATATCGCATGACTAACTGTAAGTCTAAGGCAACTCCAATGGAGCCTGGACTCAAGCTATTGCAATATGATAAATCACCACAGGTAGATGGAACTCTCTATCACCAACTGATTGGGAGTCTCATATATCTGACAAATACCAGGCTTGATCTCAGTTTTGTTGTGGGTTACCTTTCAAGGTTCATGCAGGAACAAAAAATGAGTCATTGGAAAGCAACAAAGAGAGTTCTTCATTATGTCCGTGGTACTACAAATTTTTGCTTGGAGTACAAGAAGAATAGCAAGTTCTATTTACAAGGATACACGAACTCAGATTATGCCGAATCCATTAATGATTGCAAATCGACTTATGGATACATTTTCCATCTTGGATCTGGTCCTATCTCTTGGCACAGTAAGAAGTAGCAGATAGTTTCCATATCATCTATAGAGGCAAAATATTGTGTAGCTAGTGGATCAGTCTATGAGATAATATGGTTAAGTTGTATTCTTACAAACATGGGTCTTCCAAAGAATCTACCACTTCATCTGTTTTACGATAATCAAGGTGTTTTGAATATTTTCAAGAACCCAATATTTCATGATCGCACCAAACACAACAAAACTCGTTGTCATTTCATTTTCGATGAAGTTCCAAAGCATCATATACAACTCCAATACATTCCCACTTATGAGCAAGTTGTAGATATTTTCACCAAGGCACTTGCACGTGTCAAATTTGAATTGTTTTGCAATGCTCTATGTAGTTGCTAATAATGTAATAATGGGGTATGTTAGCATAGTGAATAGTATATTACATTATGTGGGTGGTAAAATAGCACATCTAGGCACTCTTCGAATTTGGGTGGTTTCAACTACTTTTGTGGTTCAATAACCACCTTAGAACTACCACTGCTTTGTATTTAATTCCAACTCATTGCAATACATTACTACTATGCAATTCGTAACACTTTTGATGCTATAAACTTAAAGGAAATGCAAATACAAGTAGTAAAATAAGCATGTAATGTTATATTTATGATAATGGCAATATAATAAGCAAGTAAATAGCATAAGAAAATTTTGAAATAACTCAAGAAATATCCATTAATGAAATCTCACAAAAATTTAAAACTTGAAATAATATGTGGAGATCTCAATGCTCCATTCTTCATACTCTATCTCACTACTATTCTAACTCTTCTCTTCATCTACTCTACTCCTCCAACACTCACCTTGCACTACTAAAGGTCTATATATAATGATATGACTCTTGGCCTTCCATCTTCCTATGACTCTTCATATTCCTATCCTATAGACTCATGTACATGTGGACACCATGCACATTTACATCATTGCACATTCTAATAATACTTGTGCATTCATTACATTACATAAAGTAGATACTCAAGCCTTAATCTAAGACACTCTCCTAATATAATGATGTACCCAAGATGGTACATTAGCATGTACCAAATAATATAATATATTCCAACACTCTCATTGTATTACATTATTTGGTTATTGAAGACTTTAGTCTTCAATATGGATCTTCGTCTTTCAGATGTTCTTCAACTTGATCTAGTTCCTATCCTTCTACTGGTTCAGTATTCATTTTATTCTTGGAGCTTATGTTATCTTTTCTTGCCTTTTCAATATACTACCTTTCTATATATTGATCAAATGAATGGTTAGTATATTCTAGTCTTTGTGACTTCAAGATTATAAGTTTTTTGAACTCTTTCATGGTCATCAAAATATTGTATACAAATTTTCCTTTTTATTATATAACCCTTGTATAGAAACTTTTGCTTCATCACCTCCATTCTTTGATTCTTCATTATTTGGTTTACAAACTGCTTGGACTTCTTTGAATTCTGATGCATGGATACAATAGATAAATTAGGATCATAATCAATCCATTTTTATTTTTCTTGTTTGATAATATGACATTATTTCTTTCCATTGATAACTTTGAATTCTATTATCATATTTTGATCCATAAGTTGAGAAACTGAAAGAATATTAATAGTCAATCTAGGAACATATAAAACATTAGTTAGATTGACTAGAACATTTTTTATACCTTTCACTTCACAAGTCTTACTATTTGCTATAGCAACTGATTTTTCATATTTTTCTTGTAAAGCATTGAACCATATTTTGTTTCCAGTCATATGTTTACTTGCTTTAGAATCTATGTACCAATAATCCATAATTCCTTTAGCTTTGAATAATTCAAGGTTCTAATCCTTTGAGGTTGACTTCCTTATGACTCCCTAGTGTTTTGAGATCAAACTCAATGAACTTCTTTAATTCTCAAATTTGTAGAATACCTTGAGAATATTAATGTTCAATCAATGGTTTTGATAAGAATTTAATTTTCCAAATCTCTAGGTAGAATACCTTTTAATTCCCAAGTATTTTAGCAAAAGATCAAATTTGATAAGATCTTTTTAATTCTTCTAATTTGTAAAATGCCTTCTATCTTGCAAGTGTTTGAATGTACTATGAGCTTGATAGTATGCTTAGCTTTCTTAGTTTCATTTGAATCCCTTTTATCTCCCTAATGTTCAACTTCTATTTTTTTCACCTTATTTCTCCTATTAATGAATAAATAGAAAGCTAAAGATAATTTAATGCACCTTCAAATTTTGATAAGGTTCTTTGTTTCAAGACCTTTTAGTTGGATTTCTAATGTCTCATAAATTAGAGCAAGAGATAAATTTTAAATGCAATTTTCAACTTTATATCAATGCTATAAAAGCTTCTCTCAATTCTTAAAAGTTTAATTTTTTAAATTTCAAAGGTCTAAATTTGATGTAGAACTCCTTATATCTCCCTAATTAAAAATTTAGAAGTTATGGTTATTTGCAAAATTAAAGTTCCAATGTAAATATAGAATTTATTTTTCCTCCAAAGTAAGGTATTTGCAAATAATCCTAATGCTTGTATAAAGTAAATCCAAATACTTTTAATTAAATCTTCTAAGTTTCAAAAAATACATTTAAAACTTCAATAATGCATCTAAGGTTGTTCTATATCCTTATATCTCCAATTAACTAATTAATCTCAAGTATTAAGAATTAATTAGATTCAACCTTAATAATAAAACTCCTTATACCTCCTTCAAATTTATGAAAATACACTTTAATTAAATAAATGTTATACCTCATTAAACTTGGGCGTGCACTGTTTGAATCTTCCTCCAAGTAGTGGTTGTCTTGGGTGCTATACTCTTCTCCTCCTTTAATGCTATGATAACATTAAATGCACTTCAATTTGGTACCTTGAGAATGTTGACTCTTCAATGTGCTCTTGCTGGTTATGTTCTCCTCACTATGCATTGGGTTTACCTCCACTTTCCTCCAATTATTCACCACACGTTTGTTGTCCACTATGAAGGTTAAATAAACATTTAATTTAGGTTATCAATCAAGTAACAACTATTAGATTTATAATTGCTCCAATTTATCCACTACTCTTATAATGACTATCTCATTGGTGATGTAACATATTGCATATATTTTAATGATGCTCATCCTTGGATATTAGGGTTTTAAAAACTAACACACTTGGTTTCTTCCTAACGTGCTCAATTCAACTTCCTTCAACGTGGCTCACTACCTTGCATATATAAATGATTTTATCTACCTTCAAAAGTGTTCAACGTTACTTCTTTACCTCTCATTGCGCTATCGACCACATGTGTCCCTTGGTAGTGTTATCAGGTTAGGTGAAATGACTCAATCCTGCCAAAGGGTTCAGTCAATTCTAGTGCCACCATTGATAGGCATTATATTATAGCTTCATGAAACTTATTTTTGATTAAGTAGCATTATACTGTTGGTCTACAAGATTCTTATTCAAACATCCAATTCCTCTTTGTCAATAGCTAGTAATTACATGTAACATTCCTTGTGCATTGTCTACCATTCTAGGACAAACTGATGATGGCTTCCATTAGAAAAAAAATCAACACATCTATTATTATAAACCATAGCACTCCTTCAAAATGATTAATGCTCCAAACATTCTCTTTAGCTCTATATTGGATGCATCATCATGAGTGTGATCAATGGTGGCTATGTGACTGTGAGCACCATCCTTCTTTATGACCTCCTCCATAGGTGTTGAATCTCCTCATCCTCAATGGCTCTTGGATTCAATAAAATGGTGCCTTTATTCTTTTTAATACATTCAATCCTAACACTCTATCTTCCTTTTAGAAGATGCTCTTCCTTTCATAATATTCTCTTCCTTAGTTATGTTCTTAGACCTTCAATGATGGAAAAAATACTTGGTTCTAGCACTTGTTTTGCTTGCTTGAGGTGCTATGGTGAATAACCTCACTATTTTTATGTAGGAATGTTGAGATATTTCCCCTCTGTGATTCCAAATATTCACCTTACTTTATTGGACTATGGGTTCTCCTCTTAGATGTGGTAGATGATGCTTCTCCTCTTCGCAAGTTGTGATAATTATGGATTCAATGTTGCCTTCTACTCCTTGGAAAATCTCTCCTAAGTCTCCTTGCTTGGTTAACTTTCCAATGATGATTTCAAGATTTTTAACCATGCAAATACTATACCTTTCCAATGGCTATGCTTTGCACTATAGTATATCAAATCTATGCTTATGAATAATGCCTTCTTTACTTTCAATATGTAGTACGACGTTGATATTATTATTTTTCTTTGAAAAATATCTAACTCCTCTTTCTTATATGCAGGTTTTACTTGTAAAAACTATCTTCTGCACTTCCTTGAAGACTTAAACTAGAATCCTTCATTTTACAACTTTAAACCTTGAATTTGGTGCTTAATAAAACTTAATAATAAGATAAATATGAGTGTTCAAATAATGAACCTTTTGCACCAAAGTTGCATACCTTTTTAACCTCCTTATGGTGATGGATTTCTTGGTGATTTGGATCACCTAATTGCTACCTCAATTTTGATAAATTTACAGCTATAATATGTATTACTTTGCTATCCAAAACTGTGGTTTTGTAGCTTCAACTCCTCCAAGTAGCCTTCTTGGATTATGAAAATTAGCAGCTATTTATGCTGCCCAAATGCTACCTTCTAACTATCCATAAACTCTAAAATTGTCAGATTCTAATACAACCAATTTCTCCTCCAATATGTTGTCCTTAATCCTCTCAAATTTGATAGGAAACTCCTCCAAATTGCAGCTGAAAATTACCTTCTAGAAACCTTCAAATTTTTGTTGTAAAAATAATCAAACTCCTTTCAAATTAGCCTTTAAATCCTTCAAAGGTAATCTTAATACCTCTCAAATTTGGTGGTCTCTTCTAGCTCCTTTCTCCTTCAACCTCCTTGTCAAATTATAACTTCAATATTAGGCCTTCTTTTCAAGAATCTAAATGTCTCGAGATCTTCAATGATCTCCTCCAAAATTTGGTAAACTTCTTACCAAATCCTTCTTCCTTTTGGGCTTGTTTTTAGATGGTGATAATTGCACCAAATTCTTCTTTTAGTTCTCCTACAACGAGACTTTCCTAGCCTAATTAAAGTTGATAAATGCAAAAACAAACAATCAAAAGTTTTGTTATGGATTTTGTGGTTGTTTTTCTCTTTGTTTTTGTTTTTTTTAAGGTCTTGTTTTGTCTGTTTTATGTTCCTACATATAGGAACTAGAAAATATGGGTGGTGAAGTGGAATATATAAGGGTGTGTTCGTACCCACCTCATTTTCAAGGAATGAGACAAAAATATCTGATATGGCTTCCTAGGATGGAGGATAGGTGATGAGCATACTATGAGGTTAAAAAGTACCTCCCAAGGAAGGTCACATTGTCTTAGTCCTACCACCAGTATACCCAAAATTTTACTTCATCCTTGAGTAGGCTTAAACAAAAATGATAGTTGTGCTCCACTAATTATTAAGTCCCATGGTTAAAGGGTGTCTAACCTAGAATATTACCCTAAGTTAATCCTAAGGGCAACCAGTCTCTCGATGATGAAATCCAAGAAACTATGCACACTAGCTCTGACAATTTTCTAAGGGCTCAACCAACAATTGGATATGAAGTCTAGCTCGCTAGGTAGTTTTCCTTATGCTATATATATATCATAAAGTGTAGAATTAAGAGTGCTTAGTATGTGCAAACCTTTGTTTTTGTGTGTTTTTGGTTTGATTTTTGTTTTGTGTTTTGTTTCCTTTTTTTTTGCAAAAGGGACTAAATGCAACTACAATGATCAAGACTACCCCTAGGATAGTTCAAAATTGTATGCAACTATCATGATATGTAATATACAACTATGACCTAAAGTGCATATCTAGAAATAGATGCAAGTGGTAAACAACACAAAAACTACCTATTTTATTACAAAAAGTGATAAACAAGTGTGTTTTTCAAAAGTCCAAAAAATAAATCTTAAGTCATAGATACAACTGTTTTTGATGACTATCAACCATTTGGGATGGTTGAATATCATTGTATGGCATAAATAGATGACAAGGATGGTTAGAATTGTGTCTTAGACACAATAATGGGGTAGAATGGGTGCAAGATTCTATCAAAATGGCATATAAAGGGGGTCTTGTAAATGCAACTATCCTACAAGGATAGGGGGTCCTACTCCTAAAAATGATAATAAAAAAATTCTACCCTAAGGTGAAAGCAACTGTCCTACACTAGGAATGTCAAAAGTGCAACCTATGCTAGGGACTTCAAAAAGTATTCCTATAATGCAACTAAACTACTTGAATGACAATAGCCTTAAACTAGAACAAAATATGCATTTGAGCTAAAACAAAATACTAAGGAAACTATGTCCTATTGAGCTATCTAAGCTAAAGAAGTCAAATAAAATGAAAGAAAAAAGGAGAACGACTACACCACCAAACAAGATATTTGGTTCTTTTCTTCTTTTTGTTTTGAAGCTTATGTGAGAAAAGAAAACCTAATATAAATGAAAATTTTCTCTTTTTTAATTTTTGTTAACATGCAAAGAAAAAAGAGACCTAGGCTAACATGCTCCCCCCTTTTTGTTTTGAAAAAAAAATAGCCAAGTGCAAGATAATGTAACATGCTTTTTTTTATGATAGAGAAGAAATACATACAAGGAAGGGAGGCCTAAAAATAATCTATTAGAGGATGGGCTCTAAAGCATTTTTTTCATTTTAAAAATAAAACTCTGACTACACTAGGAAAGAATATAGAATGGAGAAATGGATGCAAATAACCTATTTCTACTTGAGTTCAAAAGACTCGCCTACAAGCCACAAGCTCTTTGGTCTGCTCTCTGAGTCTGATGTTGGTCTATGTGATTGTTTGTACTGATTACAAACTATAAAAGATGATTGAGAACCATATGGGATGGTTAGGTAGAGCCAAGAACCAAGTGTAAAGCTTTTACCATAGTGGGCTTTCACTACTACAACAAACCTTGCATCCAAAAGAAACAACAAAATATTAGTAAGGTAGGTAAATGAGGCTACAAAACATTGATAAAATACCTCGATATATGACCCACTAGGCATGAAATATTAAGAACAAAATACCTACTATCTTTATACTTTTATATGAAGAATAAAATAGGATGATGCCTAATGAGCTATAGGTGATGTCCCATTGGGTGTGTCATTTTATAAACACGAAAAATGCACCATGCAAATGATAATGAAATAGAAATAAACAAGTGTGTATTAATGAACATAAAGTATTTTGGACTACAAATAGCCCTCCTAAAGGGGCTTTAAACAACCACAATGTATTTAAAGGAGAGGGGGTGTGACCCCTCTTTACAAATAATGTATCCGATGCAAATTCATTTTTGTATCACATGTGAGTAATTGGTGGGTTTTGTGTGTGTGTGTGTGGACCACCCGGATGCCTGGACAACTACTACAAACCTGCACACATGTAAAAAAAATGGAGTCAAAAGCATTTGAAGGGCCTTCCTTACATGAGACTCCTAGCAACATAAATTTATGAAAGCATTTACAAAAACCATTTAAACATTTGTAAAACTATAGTAAAAGCTTACAAATAAAGAGATAAGATGTTGCATAGCCTCATGTACCTATTTAGTGTGTGTGTGTGTGTGCTCTGTTTGATGTACCTTTGGATAAATGTCTGGGACGGTTAGCTCTAGGTGATCACCTGGAATTATTGAGTCTATGTGGTCATCTGAGAGGGTTGATCCCAAGTTGTAGAGGAGGCAAGGTGCCCCTATTGGGGGATGTAGGTGGTCTCTAGGGTTTGTCCAATGCTGATGAAGTTTTAGGAAGTTGATTGGTTCAAGGATGGTGGATGGTCAAAACATTAGTTGAACCCTTAAAACATCCTCTATGACAGTCATTTTTTATCTCTTCAAGGGGTAGGGTAGTAGTAGAGGACTTTGCAAAGGTAGTAGAGGTGGCTGGTCAAATTTTGGTAGCATAACAACATGGAAATCTCCACTCTCTCTACAAATGATGGAAGAAGAGGGGAATTTATAGGATTTGAGAAAAGGAAAGGGTAGCTGACATGGAGGTGATGTGGAGGGTATGTGGCAATGATGTGGTACGTGTAAGGGCTAAGGCAAATTTGGAGGATTCCACTTGGTGGAATGTGCAACCTCCATATTTAATGACCTTGGGTGGAGTGAGATCTCACCCAACCTCATGCCATAAAGTGGTCTTGGATGAAGTGAGGGCCATGGAAGTATGTATGCCTTAGGATATTCTCACATGAATTTTAAATTACCCACAAATGTGACATGGCAGCTGAGGTAGACAATGTAATTTTTCTTGCTAATTAATCCACTTTGACTTTAATTTTTTCTTACAATTTTAAATTGCACAAATTTTGGAGAGAAGTATGAATGAGGGGATTAGGTGAAATAAATGAGGATTAGTGGGTGAATATTTGGACAACCCTTTGGGATTTGAAAATATTTTTAAATTATTATGCCCATTCCCTAGGGATTTGACCAAGGCTTAAGTTGGGATTAAATAATTAAAGATAGGCTAATGAAGGCTTAATGGAGGAATTAGGCAAATAAGAGGGATTATGAGATATTTGAGGGGGAAGGAAGGAATAAATGAAGAATATTAGGTGGAAATGAGAAATTAGGGAGAGGATAAGAATGATTAAGGATATTAAACAAAGTAGGAAAAAATTAGGGAATATTGCAGAATTTAAGGAATTTAGGGAAAAATGGAATTTAGAGGAAAAATAAAGACCTTAGGGAAGACTTAGAATAATTTAGGAAAATTAGAGGGAAATAGAATTAGGAAGGCTAGGAAAAATTTAGAGGAAATTAGGGAAACTAGAGAGGAAATTAAGAAGAAATTGCTAGAAATTTGGGAAATTTGGATGAATTTGGATGAAGTTGGAAGGATTGGACGGATTTGAGTGCATTTGAGCAAAATGTGATGATTTTGGAGCAAAATGAGTGGTTTTGACAAATGTTAGGAGGGAAAACTAATGGGATTAATATTATTGATACTAATGGTTACAATATATAGGCATAAGCCTATATTAAACACATGACACTTGTCAAGAGAAACTGACAAGTGTCAAGGTGAAGGCATAGTGCACTTTAACTCTAACATTCCCCCTTAAAGTGCACTATCCTAACTAAAGAAGAAACAAAACAAGTCAACATTAGGTAACATTCCCCCTTAATGTTGACTTCTGAAAAATAACCTATCATCCTCTCTTATTGCTGATTTGGTCTAGGCTCGTGCTCTTTGCGCTTGGCTCTCCAACTGTGAATAATGCTAGATTCACTATGTATACATCTCGTTCTATTGCCTCAGGGTCAACCACTTCCACGGGTCTATTGCCACTGGGTCAACCGTCTAAGTGCCTCAGGGTCATCATGGGTGCCTTAGGGTCAGCCACTTCTGGGTCTGTTGCCTCTATAGGTCATCCTCAGAGGATGTTGCCTCTCATAGGTCACTGACTAGATTCACCATGAGTATGAAATCCCTCCTCATGGTGAACTCAATCTAGAAGGTGTCGGTCTCTATCGAAAATGCACCTAATACAAAGGAAAAAACGAGCCATATAAGAGTGTCGGTCTCTATCGAAAATGCACTCAATACAATAAAATGAGTCATAGATCAAAATAGGAGGAGAGAAGAAGAAAATAAGAGAATCTTCTGAAGTGTCTTTGTCTGTAGTCTTCAGAAGTAGATCCGAAAAAAACCTCGGATAGAGTCTAGGGTGTCTTTGTCTGTAGTCCCTAGTATAAGTGTCCTTATGGTGACCATGTCATCCCACCGAAATGCATGGGTAACCAGCCACTGCATTCGCCAAGTGTATAGAAAAGATCACTAGGTACAAGGATCACATATAAAATTACCTTGGGAGTGTCGGGTACAACCGAGAGTGCACTCCAAGGTATAAAAAAATTTGAGGCTAAAAAACTCAATTGAAACAGCCTCAAAATTACAATATGACACCACCATTGTGTCCGTTGCTGAAAAATGTTTCCAACAACTATAAATACCCCTATACTTGGGTTTGAATGGGGCCTTTAACTTGCAAAAAAAACAATAGTAGCCTCTCTAGGTAGCAAAGTAAACAACATCGCACAATGGCGGCATCGCTCTCAGGCGAAATAAAAATAGTGTTAAAATTTCTTTCGCAGGGAATTACATGAGCCATCAGTCCTTTCACTTCCACTTCCAATATGTGGAAAGAAACAAGCCAATAAAATTTTACTGTCGGCCAATAAATATGAACACTCTCCAAGTGCCATACTATTAATAAAGTGGTCCCTCTACTTTATTAAAAAAACAATGCCCTATCAAATGATTTTAAATGCCTTGTCGGCCAATTTTCTATGGGCAGTCCATTATCAATTTGGAATATTTAAAAAAATATATGGCCCATAGAATATAAAAGATTCCCTCTACAAGAAAGCAAACACATGACCATGATATTTTTGAGCTCCGTCGGGATTCCGTCGGAGTGGCTGTTGTAGTGGCCGACGTACCCCTATATTCCTGCAATGTCATTGAGGAATCCATCCAATGTGTGATAGCTTCGTCGAGCCACCTCGATCCCACTCTCAAATTCGTTGCTCGCTGAATGAGAAATGTTGGATGGTGGACCGACGAGGTAGAGACGGTGCACGAAGGAACGTTAAGATAAGTGCAGTCAATGTGATGAATGTCCCTTCCAGTTCGAGATAAAACGGGTTTGTGTGGCAATTCCATCTGGGGTAAGATTTGAAAGGTATAATTTCAATTAGAGTTTCAATTTATTGAAACAAGTGTTGGGTTGGAACTTGGTAATTGGTTGTTCATTTTCAAGAGCAACAATCACATATTAAAACTTCAGTCTAATAGGCTTTATAAAATTTGCACTAGTATACTTAATCAAGGGGCAATTCCTTTTTTATTAAAGGATAATAGCATTAAAAAGATTATTATTTAAAGTGGAAGAGACTTTAGTTTGACAAAATAAGGTCTTTGTTTATTACCTTCTTAAAGCATCAAATTGTACCCAATTATAGGCTTATTTATAGTCATTGGAAAGAGAATTTCAAGGGGGATCCATTGGTGCAATTATTTTTTATTTTTGAAATCACTTAAGCAACTAAATTTTAAGTCAAAAATGAGATTGTAAAAAGAGTGCATTTTCGATTGCATCCGACACTCTTGGTTGATAACTTGGTAAAATTTGTGAGGAGTCAATTTCGAACTCTTTGGGGGGACATTATGCCAAGTCAATCATTGAATTTTGTAAGCTTGAAAGCAATCTTGTAAAAGGAGGCATTGATATTGTCTCATCTTTTTGGAGGCACATTTGGGGCTAATTTGTTTTTTAGCCAAGTTTTCAATACAAATCATCAACTTAAGGTGTGATTTACGACCCCTTGTCCTTTGTCAGTGGATTCATTTTGTGGCACTCTCTTGGCCACTAGGTGTTTGTTGCTTGCATCTTCTATTTTGGGCTTTGTCTAAATTTTATGCTTGTTATTACCCTTCCATAACTTTGGGGTTTATAATTGTAATCAAGTGTAATTCATACACACTTGACACTAAGCCATATACAAGCAAGCAAACACATACAGGCATTCTCAGCAATAATACATTGGCACATTTTTTGTAATAATTCTACAAAGAGCAAGCATCACACTTTTATAACCGCCTATGTTCCACGTATCAACTTCTCAAATACTTATAGTCTCCCTCACGTAAGGGTGGGTATATTGAGTAATTTGGTATAAAGGTCAGGCAGGTTATTCCCTTTTAGAATCGCCTATGTTCCACGTATCAACTGCTCAAATACTTATAGTCTAAGTGCACTATGCCTTCACCTTGACACTTGTCAGTTTCTCTTGACAAGTGTCAAGGTGAAGGCATAGTGCACTTTAACTCTAACAACAAATTTGTGAAAATTTGATTGAAAATGAATAAATTTTGGTGTCTACAACTAGTAATTTAAAACTTTTCAAATTATGCACAAATTTGTCCAAGAATCATTTGAATCAGTCAACCCTTCATAAAGATATGGCTCCTAAAGGATGAGATATTAAAAAAATATTGCCCTAATGTTGCCCTAGTTTTGAATGACTATCTTCATATGGTCATATCTTCCTCAGTACTGCTTGGATTTTCTTAATGACCATTCATTTCAAATATTTTCAAAATCCTTAAAAAATGGCGCAATAATCGTCTGAATCAGTGAACTCTATGCAACGATATGGCTTCTAAAATATTATTTGTTTTTTGGAAAAAATTACCCTAGCTCTACTAATTCATAATTATTTTTTGCTTGATAAAAAAGGGTTGTACTCGGGTCCCCCACACTTAACAAATTACATATCTTTTCTTTAGAGCTTAAGAATTTACAAATAGATACACTTCTCATCTCAATTGAGATGCTATAGTTAGAAAACTACATCATTTTACATAAAATGTCTAAATTCTTGATTTTAATTTTTTGGATCGTTTCAAATCTCTGTATGAATACAATTACTCCAGAATTTAGCATCTTTCTTGACATTTTACTATAGCGGCCTTCACAATGCCAAAACTTCACCACTACTATCTATGCCTTGCATCTTAGTAGAATAATATTTCCAAAACATCACACTAACATAGTCCGCTTTACCAAATCTGGATTGCTAGTTTCCTTCCTGAAACACAAGTGCAACCAAAAAAATTACAATAAATAGTCTAAATGAACACACATTATTGTTACAAAATAAAATAGATATTACCAATGGAAAACATTAAAGTAAATCTTAATCATTAAATAATTTAGGAAATCAACATTTTTTGTCAACTTCAACTAAAATTTCTACTTCCTCTAACCATGGAAAGGAGATGTTAACTTCATGATACTCAACCAAAACCCCTCTATTGGCTAGCTTATATGCACATTTGTTTCCTTCCCTTAATATATGTGTAAACCTGATTTCTTCAAACTCTTTAGCAAGATCTTGAATTTCCACAATTATATCTTGTATGTTCCATGGAGCCTTTGTTTTCCTCAAAATTGTATTTATTACTATGAGATAATCACCTTCCATCCAAACTCTATTCCATTTCATTTGTTTACATATTTTTAACCCTTCTAAAGCTGGTCAAGCTTCAACTTCATTATTTGTCTTAAATCCATAATTGAAAGCATAATGAGAAAAAATATCTCCTCTTTTATTTCTAATTATTCCTCCTTCTCCTATTGGTCCTAGGTTTCCTTTAGATGCTCCATCAAAATTCAACTTAATCCACTCCACATCTGGTGGTTTCAAATTTATATTCTTTACCTTATTTTTGCTTCTCTTATACCCAATATCATAATTCCATTTAATGACTTGACTCCATATACCAAGACTCTCTACTTCCAAATTAGGTATTGGGTGAGTTGATAGGGTTGGTTTAGACTCCTATATGGGTAAACATATCTTCCTTTTTATTACCTCTAAATTGCTTTCCTTTCCTTTAAAAATTATTCTATTCATTTCTAGCCATATATTCCAAAGTATTGTATCTTTTTATATATCCCATATTGTTTGTAAAGCCTCACTATTATAAGTGCTTTGACATTGCTTTAACCAATCTTCAATATTGATATTCATCACCATGAATTTACCAAATATATTAAGAATCCATTGCCATAGATTCTAGACAAGTGAGCAATGTCCCAAGAGATGGTCAATACTCTCCTCCTCCTTATTACAATAAACACATTCATAGGGGCCATGAAAACCCCTTTTTATAAGGTTATTCTAGGATAAAATTCTTCTATGACCTACTAGCCAAACAAATATTTTGACTTTAGGAATTCTTGGGCTATCCCAAATATCTCTCCAAATTCTAGTGATATTATTATTATGTTGGTATTGAACATTATATCCACTTCTTGTTGTGTATTATTTTGAGTTATTCAACTCCCAAATCAATTTATCCTTGGCACCCCTCAGAATAATTACAATTGTTATCTTTCTACTCAATTGCTTCCTATAGTCAATGTCTTGAATACTTGTAAAAAAAATTCTTTCCATTTGTATCTTCCTTCTTGATCCTTGTACAAAATGTTTGAAACCGTATCACAGTATTTGTCTTGAAGTAATCTCATCCAAGGTTTCAAAATTGGATCTAAATTGAGTGGGTTTTTATCACACCAAGTATCCATCCAAATAGAAAATTCTTCTCCAGTTCCCACCACCCATATCAAACCTTTAATCATAAGATTAATAGATTTTTTAAACCATTCTAAAGAGCAAAACTATTTGGAAGAGATAATGCAGTAAATATTAAACTTGGGTCATTGGGATAAACATACTTAGAAGAATTCTTGCCCATTGTCTTTGACTCTCTTTGTACAATCTCCAAATACATTTTCCCCTAATATCTAAGTTTGCATTTGTATGAGCTCTTAAATCAAGATCTCCCCTAGTTTTTTCATCACACAACTTGCTCCATTTCACCAAAGAAAAAATTCTTTTATCATGTAATCTTAACCATGAAAAGGATCGCATAATAAAGATAATTTTTTTTCAACTGATTTTGGCATAGAATACAAAGATATATAATATGTTGGAATGGCTTGTAAGACTAACTTAATTAACTGCACTCTTCTTGCTAATGATAACCATCTACCTTTCCAAGCTGGAAGTTTATTTTGAACTTTACTAATAACTGAATTCCATAAATATATCCTCATTCTCCCCTCAAATAAAAGCATCCATAGATAAGTTATTGGTAAATTTGCCTCCTCCATTTGAAACAACCTATAAATTCTTGCTTTGATATTAGCAGGACTATTAAGAAAGTAAATTTTGGATTTAGTCCTATTAATTTTTTGCCCTGAAGCTCTTTCATAATATTTTAAAAATGTATTCAAAGCTTTGGCCTCATTTATCCTTGCCCTTCCAAAAAGGGTTGTATCATATACAAACTATTGATGGGTGATGTTATCAATGTTATTACTAACCTTAAGTCCACTTATAAATCCATATTTGTAAATATTCTTTAATTTTCTACTCAAAACCTCTACCATAATAATGAACAAATAATGAGATAGAGGATCTCCTTGTCTAAGGCCTCTCTTGGCTTTACCAGATTCTTTCACTAACCCACTGACCAACACTGAATAAGGAATTGTAGAGACACAAGCTTTAATCCATCTAACCCATTTCTTCCAAAAACTAAACTTATCTAAAACTACAAAAAGAAAATTCCATTTAATCCTATCATAGGCTTTACTCATATCAAGTTTTAAGATCATAGCTTTCTCTTTTCTTGAAGTTGTTGAATGTATAACTTCATGAGCTACTATGATCCCATCCAAAATTTGTCTCCCTTTCACAAAACCTCCTTGATCTTCAGAAATAATTTTGTCTAACAATGGCCTTAATCTATTTACCATCACTTTGGAAATAATATTATAAGCCATATTACATAGGATTATGGGTCTAAAAGAATCAAACAATTCAACATCCTTATTTTTTGGAATTAGGGTAAGATAAGTTGCATTTATTTTATAAGGAATGTATTGCTTTACCCTAGACTATTCCACTGCCACCAATAAAGAATCCTTCCTTATATCCCAGTTATGTTTGTAAAATGATGTAGAGAGCCCATATGGACTAGGGGATTTATCTTATTAAAAGAGAAAAGAGCTAAATGAACTTTTTTTAGAGTAATAGGCTTCATCAGTTTTCTATTGTCTTCATTTTTTATAACTGAAGGAACATCTTGAAGAAGTTTATCATTGAGAACTTCGGTCTCCTCTGATACTAGAATATTTTGATAAAATGACTTAGCATATGTTCTAATGTCACTCTGATCTTCAATCCAAACCCCTTCTATTGATTTAATTCTACCAATTCTAGAATAATATATCTATACTATAGCCATCATATGAAAAACTTTGTATTTTTATCTCCTTTTAACCAAGTCTGTCTTGATTTTAATCTCCAGAATTTCTCTTCCTTACTCAAAATATTATGATATTCACTAAGCAACTCTCGTTCCTCTAAGCTTGTATTATTTTTATCAAAATTTATCTTTTAGTTCTTCTTTCTTCTAAAAAATATTTCCAAAGGTGTTCTTGTTTCATTCTTTTAATCTAGATGTCATAGCTTTAATTTGATTTGGAAGATCATACAACCCACCATTACCTAAATAATTCCATGTTTGAGCTATCATATTAACAAATTGAGGATGGTCTTACCACATCTGCTCATATTTAAAATATGATATTTTTTTTGAATTCACTAACCACCATTTTAACTCTTATTGGTCGGTGATCTGAACTAATCCTTGTTAAGGTATTAATTTTAGCATAAGTTTCTTCTTCTAGCCAATGATATGATAGAATGCATCTATCTAATTTTTTTGCTATTAGGTTCTGGCCTCTCTTGTTGTTGGTCCAAGTATATTTGTCTTCTTCAAACTCAACTTCCCATAGATTGTTGTTTTGAATAAAAGTTGAGAAATATTTCATACTTTGGGTCAATTTCCTAATTCCCCCAAAATTTTCATTCAGTTTGGTAATGGCATTAAAATCTCCAATGATCATGAAATGGGTTTCTTGGTATTTACTTATCATAAAGGCCTCAATCCCACTCCAAAATTCTAATCTACCTGATTGAGTTGTAGGACCATACACATTGATAAGGATGAAGCAAATATCAACAAAGTAGCAAGTGACTAAAGAGGCTATCCAATGCCTAGTTTTATGAATGGTTGCATAGGAGGTTCTAGAAGGATTCCAACAAGTTAAAATTCCCCCTGCTTCTCCTTTAGAATCCATAACATCCCATTCACATCTTTCCCAAACTGCTTTCATAGTTTTTGAAACTTCTTATTTTGTCATTTTAGTTTCTTGGATACAGATAATATTAGGTTTATTACTTAAACATAGGTCCCTAATACACCTATGCTTTGAGGGGGCATTAGCACCCCTTATATTCCATGAGATGATAACCATGTATCATTAGGGGCTTTTGGTCCCTCTTGTGTATTACCAATATCACTTTGTTGTTTGGTAAAGAGTAGTTCAACCAACTTAGTGTTCCTTTCTCTATGTTAGCTCTTGCTTCCCTGGATCTTGCTTGATAATTTGAGGATTTTCCTCTTTTTGCCTTACCTATATCGAAAGTAGGTTTTATTATTTTATTCCTCAATATATTTTCACCATTTTGTTTTTCAACATATTTATCCTCTCCTAGCTCTATTATAGAAGCTTTTGACTTACTAATTTTCTAGTATTTTCTTATTAATGGTAGAGGTATTACCTTCTAAAACTGCATTTTCTTTACCAATTATTTCCTCCTGAATGGTGCATGGTACTTCAAGATATTCCTCAAAATCTGATGAAACACATTCCTTGGGTTCATCGAGAATGTTCTTCCTTAAATTATGATCATATTGAATAGACAGTTCCTTGCTAATATGTTGAAATTGGTGTCCTGTGTCCTCTAAATTTTGATCTACTTTTTCTTCATAGGCTAAAGCATCAAAAGAATTTGAATTTCTTCCAATATCCTTTCTTATTAGTCTCCACTGTTCATTTTCTTTTATTTTTCTAGATCTATTTTTTGGAAGTTGAAAACCATCTTTATCCATAACCATTTGTAAATTTCATTGATTCATAAAAATTTATTTAAACATATTTAACATTAATTTATAATATAATAGTTATGATATTATGATAATAAAGTATAATAGTATTATAAACATATTTGACATTAATTTATATGATAATATTTATATTATTATGATAATCAAGCATGATAGTATTAGGAACCAAACATCCTTCTCTATTAGAATTATAACTAGTTGATTTTATCTTTATATTTCAAACAAGAAGATGATATTCATTTTATAACACAATAGGTCACCATATTGTTTGTTTAGTCTATTAAAAAATATAACCTAAATATTTTAAATATATTTATAATAAATAAGATTTTAGGGAAATCTAATTAGATACATAATTATATCAAATTGTGCAATATTTTTTTAAGGTGTTGTACTTTTAAAATTAATTATATCAAGAATTTTATATTTGTTAAATAAAGATGTATTTAAAGCTAGTAGTACACTCTTGTAGGTTTTTATACCCCACTCACCCATCATTATATATTTCAATTAAAGACTATTTGACTCTTAGTGAAGTACTTTAGTGTGCAAGGATGCATTATAATCAATATTTCATGTCCTTTACTTGATGTTCATCTTTCAATTTTTTTTTCCAATTTTACAAAAGTAACATGTTGATTTCATTTATTCCTCTTCACATTATAACTTTATATAATAAGGTACTTTAACCGTTAACCTATAGTCAACAAAATGAAAAGCCATATAAAAGGTCTATCACATCTAATCTTAGATTTTTATTATGATCACTATATAATTTATTTTTACACCCTAACAAACTCTATACCTCCCTCATATTTGAAGATAAATATTTACAAGTAGTATTATATATGTTGGCTATTTGATTATAAATGTGATATATTGGGGTGTCTAGAGGCACCCACCTTCTACTTATCGTTCTCTCCCTTTGTCTCTTTACTTTGTTTACTATTTCCATTTTTAATCTCCTTTAATCTTTTTCATATATGATTGTGGTGAATGCACGTTCTGGAATATTTGCAAATTTCCTACGCTATTCCTATGTTGCTCATGATTATGGTGAATGAATATTTTGGAATGTTTGCATGTTTCTACGCTATTCCTATGCTGCTCATGGGAGGTGTCATCGTTTATTTGCAAATTTTTATACAATAAGTGCATGTCAACACAAATGAAATAGTCTAAAGTAGGGAGGACATGCATTTGATTCCTCACTCTTTTACAATTGCCTTGTCTAAATATAAGTTTACCACCCTTTATAGCATTAAAGAGAGTTGTGTAATGGCTAGGATAATTGATTGTAGATGGAAGATCATCAGTTCAAAACTTTACCACATATTTGATGCAAAGACGAATAACACAATTCTTGGAGACTTCTCTCATTTCATCACATCCACCCATATTGGTGCAGCGATTGGACACCTTGTTTGCAGCAAGGAGGTCAGTGGATTGAATCTCATGGAAATTTTTTTTTGGTCATCCTTTTTTGGTTAATTAGATGGCATGCATGCTAAGGGAAAGGTCTATTTTAAAAAGCCTCATTCTATTGCACGACATAGTGGTTGGGAACTTAGCTTGTGGGATGGAGGTACCAAGTTCAAAGCTTAGTGTTGGGATTTTTTCTTTGTTGCTCCATACAAGTCATTCTCTATAGTATGTTTTATTGCACCTACTTCTCTTTTGCTTCAATGCGTGCATGTTATGCACTAGTTAATGCCCTTGTTTGTTTACAAGGGGTCTTGGGTTCAAACTCTATTGACTCCAAACCTGCAAAAGATCTACTATTTATATATATGAGGTTGATTAATCCTCTAGTCACATAAAGTTAGGTGTAAAAATCCTACCAGAAGAAGAGAATAAAATCTGATCCAGTGGCACCAAGTGACAATTACTGGTTTGGAAAACATTTTTGAAGGTTTGGCTTATGTTTTTTTTATTTGAATGCTAATTTAACCTAATATTCTAAAGGCCATAATTTTATCATACAAAAGCATTTGAAGCCCATTTTTTTCTAGGTTGCATGATTTTTTAAGCTCTACATAATGGTGACACTAATTTATGGACTTGTTATAGATTTGTTTAGGGTTTTTTACATAATATGGATTTCTTAGGGTATGTTACTCGCCTCATGGGTGAAATTATAACATGGTAAATTAAAATGGTAGGATTATGCAAAAGCAAAAATCTATGGATCACATTTAACAATGAGTTAGAAGGTATTAATGATCATGATCCTAGTTAAAAAAAGGAATCTCTTGGACGATTTCTCATATTAATGGAACCAAACATATGTTTCCACATCACAAAGAAACACGATCCTGTTCATGTATGGACTAATTTTAAATATATCTACAAAAAAATTAAGTGCTACTAAGGTTAAAAAATAGAGACAAAGCACTCCAATCTCAAAAATTTAGATTCTAGTAATGTTGAAGACTGTATATTTCACTTCAAAGCTCTAAAAATTGATCTATCTATGGCAAGAGGTGAGGTAAAGAATAATGAAGAGTATATTAAATCTATTACTTCCAATATTTCTCTTCCTTCTCATATAGTTGGATCATTTATTTATGTGAATGCTATGACTATTAAAGAACCACAACCCATCTCCCTTGAAGGACTTTTTAAGGTTCTAATCCATTATGAAGTGGCAATGAAGAATTTTGGAGCTCTTTCTCATACACAAGCTCATCCAAAATATTTGAAGTCAATGGAATCTAAGGCTCAAGTGCCTAAGATAAAGTTTAAGGTTTCAAAGAATTCAAATAATTATGAATAATATAAAACTGAAGGATGCTCCATCAAGAATTACATTATAAGGCTAATGAAGATTGAGATAAAATTCTTAAGGGTTGGACATAAGCTTTTTGATGATGAATATGAGGACAAAGGAAGAACATCAAAGGCCTACCAGAGCTCCATTATGCGGGAAGGTGTTACCTCTAATACCTTCTCTCATTTGTTCTCTAATCTCCAATTGTGGGGGATGTTGAAATTTGTGTAATAAGGTCAAAAATGTGATGAGGTGCTTATAAGCTCCATTTATATAGCCTACGAGCATTTGATTATATAAGCCTAAAGGAATTCCTCATTTACATAAACCTATGAGAATGTTTATGTAATCCTATGGGCCCCTTTTATATTTCACCCTTGGTGGTATTTGTTAATCCACCTTTATGGATAAACTTCACTTAAAAGGATAATTTATTAGTATTAACCTCAAGGTTAAGTTTATGTCGCCTAAGGTTAACCTCTCATTGGGGATTTAGTATCATTATAAATACCCCTTAATGAGGATCCATTTGGATCATAATTTTGAATAAAATATGATATATTGGGGTGCCTACGAGCACCCACCTAATTCTTCTTGTTATCTCCCTTTGTCTCTTTACTTCATTTACTATTGCTATATTTTAATCATCTTTTCTTATTTTTCACATATGATTGTGGTGAATGCATTGTTTGTTCACAAGGGGTCTTGGTTCAAGCCCTATCGACTACAATCCTGCATAAGATCTACTTTTTATATATATGAGGTTGATAAATCCTCTAGTCACAAAAAAATAGGTATCAAAATCCTACCAGAGGAAGAGAACAAAATTTGATCTTGTGGCACCAAGTGACAATTACTAGTTTGGGAAACTTTTTTGAAGTTTTGACATATGATTTTTTGTTTATTTGAATTCTAACTTAACCTAATCTTCTAAAGGCCATAACTTTATCATACAAAAGCATTCGAAGCCCATTTTTTTCTAGATTGCATGTTTTTTTAAGCTCTACATAATGGTGACACTAGTTTATGGACTTGTTATAGATTTGTTTAGGGTTTTTTTACATAATATTAATTCTTTAGGATATGTTACTCGCCTCATGGGTGAAATTATAACACTTGGTCAATTAAAATGGTAGGATTATGCAAAAGAAAAAATCTATGGACCATATTTAACAATGAGTTAGAATGTCTTAATGATTATGATCCTAGTAAGAAATAAAGGAATCTCTTGGATGATTATTCATATTAATGGAACGAAACATATGTTTCCACATCTCAGAGAAACCTGATCTTGTTGATGTATGGACTACTTTGAAATATACATATAAAAAAATAAGTGCTAGTGAGGTTAAAAAATAGAGATAAAGCACTCTAATATCAAAATTTTAGATTCCAATAATGTTGAAGACTATATATTTCACTTCAAAGCTCTAAAAATTGATCTAGCTATGGTAAGAGGTAAGGTAAAGAATGATGAAGAGTATGTCAAATCTATTACTTCCAATATTTCTCTTCCTTTTCATATAGTTGGATCAGTTCTTTATGTGAATTCTATGACTATTAAAGAGCCACAACCCATCTCCCTTGAAGGACTTTTTAAGGTTCTAATCCATTATGAAGTGGCAATGAAGAATTTTGGAGCTCTTTCTTATACACAAGCTCATACAAAATATTTGAAGTCAATGAAATATAAGGCTTAAGTGCCTAAGGAAAAGTTTAAGGTTTCAAAGAAATCAAATAATTATGAATAATATAAAACTGAAGGACGCTCCATCAAGAATTACAGTACAAGGCTAATGAAGATAGAGATAAAATTATTGAGGGTTGGACATAAGCTTTTTGATGATGAAGATGAGGAAAAAGGAAGAACATCAGAGGCCCACTAGAGCTCCATTATGGGGGAAGGTGTTACCTCTAATACCTTCTCTCATTGGTCCTCTCATCTCCGATTATGGGGGGTGTTGACCTCAAGGTTAAGTTTATGTCGCCTAAGGTTAACCTCTCATTGGAGATTTGGTATCACTATAAATACCCCTTAATGAGGACCCATTTGGATCATAATTTTGAATAAAATATGATATATTGGGGTGCCTATGAGCACCCACCTTCTAATTCTTCTTGTCATCTCCCTTTGTCTCTTTACTTCGTTTACTATTGCTATCTTTTAATCATCTTTTCTTCTTTTTCACATATGATTATGGTGAATGCATGTTTTGGAATATTTCTAGAAAATATTGCAAATTCAAGCATGGTATCTATAATGAATTTTTTCCTACATCGTCTGCTTCACCCAAAATCTCAATAAAAATCAAGACAAGCTAAAAAAGATAATTAGGACACACATCTTATCTTTAGTCAAAAGGATGGACATTAAGAGAAAGAGGGACAAGCCCCAAAGCCATGCCAACCATTGTATCTTTCATCAATGGTTAGTGCCCATTTTTCACCTAAAGCTAGTAGCTCCAAGGTGCCAAGGCCCATGGGCCATTGATTTTTTCATCTAATGACCTACATTGAATTTCTGCCAAGCAAGAGAGAAGAAGAAGAAATGAGGTCTACCTCAGCATGGACTCAACATGTGGCAAATAGTTGGAAGCATGAGGAGGTAAGCATTGGGGCATACTTGGATAAGGCCTTCCATTGGTCAAAAGAGATCTTGCCTCAACCAAAGACATGTAGTGATCACCCGCACATATGAGAAGGCAGACCAAGAGGACATTCAAGAAGACATCCACCATTGGTTGTCGAAGTTGAATTTGGTGGCCTGGCCTATCAAAATCATCCATATATCAGTGTGATGAATTCTCATCACATGAATAAGTCTACCCTTCCATCTCGTGCTAGTCAAGGAGGTCATGTGCTCTTCATCAATAAGCAAGAGATTCTATAGGAAACCTAGCAAAATATTATTGGTGCAACCACCCGAGTGTGGGCTTCTCTCCAATTTCGTAAATGTTTCTCTCAACCTCGAAATTTGGACAACATATTGGACAACATATACACTTATTAGACAAAGAATCTAACTCTCAACATATTAGCCAATGTTTGACTCACCCAGACCTAGTTACATTAGGCTTTGATACCACGTAGAAAGGCACAATCACTTGTTGACTTTATTTCAATCACATGTATATATAACATTATAGTCAACATTTGCACTGACCTTTTTAAAAATCCTCTAAGTACTTGATGGCTAGTGTAATAAATCATCGACAAAGCAATGACAAAATTAATATATCTCTAACAAGAAAAAGATGAACATCGTTCTCGACAACTTTTTGTTGAGGAGATGAACAAGAGTTTGAGTAGTTAGTGAATATTGTTCAACTCTCTAGAAGCACTCACTAGAGATCCCCTATTGATAAATTCTCTATTGATAAATATGACTCTTGACTTTACGAGGAGTCATGGTTGGGAGGAGACTGCACAACCGGAGTCATGGTTGGGAGGAGACTGCACAACCCACTTCTGGGTCATAAAAGTTTTTTACAATAACCAAATAAAAAAAATAATATATTTTAATTACAGTTACAATGCAAATGTGTTTGAACCAAGGACATTTTAGTGTCTGAGACTACCGTGATAGTGATAACCTACTACACCTATTGGCTAGGCCATCGAGATGTCAACCATTATAAAGATAAATATAACTTTTAACTTTACGAGAGATCATAATTAAAAAGAGATTGCACAACCCATAATTTTTTTTTACAATAACTAAATAAAAATATATATTTTTTAATTAAAAAAATAATATATTTTAATTACAGTTACAATGCAAATGTGTCTGAACTTTGTGAGACTGTCGTGATAACCGACTACACCTATTGGCTAGACGATCGTGATAACCGACTACACCTATTGGCAATATATATATTTTTAATTAAAAAAATAATATATTTTAACTGTATTATTATTTTAATTACAGTTAAAATGCACGTGTCTGAACTGTGTGAGACTATCGTGATAACCGACTACAACCGACTACACCTATTGGCTAGACGATCGTGATAACCGACTACACCTATTGGCAATATATATATTTTTAATTAAAAAAATAATATATTTTAACTGTATTATTATTTTAATTACAGTTAAAATGCACATGTGTCTGAACTGTGTGAGACTATCGCGATAACCGACTACACCTATTGGCTAGGCCATCGAGATGTCAACCATTACAAAGACAAAATAACAAATCAAGGTTTATAATATTTCACGAAACCTCATCAAACATGCGCATCCAGGGAATCGAACCCTGGTCAGTACCGTGGGAGGGTACTATGATACCACTACACCAGATGCGCTTAGGTGCTTATGAAATTTTAAATTTTCTATCTTCAAAGGTTGAAAGACCATTAGCAAATCCCTTAAAGTGGTAGCTAGTTATTACGGGCAGCAACACCCTCCATTTCAATATCAACCATTATAAAGACAAAAGAATAAAAGGCAAGGTTTAATATTTCACAAAACCATGGGCATCATCAAGGGAATCGAACCCTGGTCAGTACCGTGGGAGGGTACTATGATACCACTACACCAGATGCACCGATTTAGTTTTAACATTAGTAAAGCTATTAGTAACTGCTTTAGAAAAAGTAGCTACTGGTTACGGACAGCAACACCCTCCATTTCAACCATTGATATTGCTGTTGCTCTTGATGTTATTTATTCCTCTCAACTCATTAAACCAAAAAAAACAAGGACAAATACTTAGAATAATATATAGTTAATATTTTAAAAAATAATAAATAAAAAGTTTTAAGGTTTAATTTCGAATGAAGAGTAGTTATTTATACACTACAAGAGCAATAACATATATATTAGATAATTAACAATTTTTAAATTATATATATATATATATATATATATATATATATATATATATATATATTTTGTTTTTGGATAAGAATAAGGGGTTGTATTTGGGTCTCCCACCCTTGACAAATCACAACTCTCTTCTTTGGAGCGCGAAAGTTTATAAACAAATCCAATTCTCATTTCAATTGAGTTGCTATAGCTAGATGTCTATATCTACATCAATTTTCATTAAATGTGTGAATTTTTTATTTTCATTTTTTGGATTTTCTTTAATTTTTTATGTGAATACAATTATTTCAAAATTCAACATCCTTCTTGATATTTTCTTATAATAGCCTTCACAATACCGAAACTCCACCTCTATTTTTTGTGCATTACATCTTGGTAGAGTCATATTTCTAAAACATCATACTATCATTGTCCACTTTACAAGATCTGGATTGCTAGTTTCTTTCTTGAAGCATAAGTGCAACCACAAAAATTGTAATAAATAGTTTATATGAAAACATATTAATGTTATAAAATAAAACAAATATTACCAATGGAAAACATTAAAGTAAATCTTAATCATTATTTGATTCAGGTAGTCAACATTTTCATGTCAGCTTCAGCTAAACTTACTACTTCCTCTAACAAAGGAAAAAAATTAACTCTACGATCCTCAATTAAAACCCCTTTATTGGTTAGCCTATTTGCACATTTGTTTCCTTCCCTTAATGTATGTGTAAACCTGATTTATTCAAACTCTATAACAAGGTCTTGTATTTCCACAATTATCTCTTGTATGTTCCATGGAGCATTTAATTTCCTCAAAATTGTATTTATTAATATTAATGAATCGCCTTCTATCCATACTTTGTTCTATTTCATTTGTTTACATATTTTTAACCTTTCCAAAGTTATCCAAGCTTCAACTTCATTATTTGTTTTAAATCCACTATTGAAAGAATAATGAGACACAATCTCTCCTCTATCCTCCTTCTGCTACTGGTCTTGGATTTCCTTTAGATGCTCCATCAAAATTCAATTTGACCAACTTCACATTTGGTGGTTTCCACTTTATATTCTTTACCTTCTTTTTATTTCTCTTATACCCAACATTTTAATTTCATTTGATGACTTGACTCCATCTATCAAGGCTCTCTACTTCTAGATCAGGGATTGGGTGAGTTGATAGGGTTGGTTTATATTCATCTATGGCTAAACAAATATTCCTTTACATTACCTCTAAAGTGTTTTCCTTTCTTTTAAATAATCTTCTATTCCTTTCTGGCCAAATAGTCCAAAATATTGTATCTTTTGATATATCCCAAATTGTCTATAAAGCCTCACTTTTAAAGTGCTCTACCATTGCTTTAACCATTCTTCAAATTTTCCATTCATCACCATGAATTTACCAAACATATTAAGAATCCATTGTCATAGTTTCCAAACTATTGAGTAGTGTCCCAAGAGATGGTCTATACTCTTCTTTTTACAAAGAACACATTGTGAGGGGCCATGAAAACCCCTTTTCATAAGGTTGTTGGGAATGTAATATAACATAACATGACAACACATTACGAAGGTAAATCAACACAAGATAGAGGTAAATAAATAGGCCCTTATCCTGTTGAATAATGAGCATTGAACTCAATATGTTCATGGAGTACAATACATATTTATAGAAAAAGAAGGGGCATTAGGGTTTGTAGAGAGGAAAATCCTAACCCTAACCCTAACCCTAATCATGAAAGTGCATAGACAAAGTGCACATTAAATATTCTAACATCCCCCATTAAGGTGCACTTTTCTAAATACAAAAAATAAGTCAACATTAGATATGTCCCCCCTTAATGTTGACACTCATTACAACATACATAGAGCATTGTGCTAAACTTGGAAAACTTGCCAAGACCAAGTGACTTAGTGAATATGTCAGCCACTTGATCTTGAGTTGGTACATACTCCATGTGGATAAAATTCTCTTGGACCATTTCTCGGATGAAGTGATTATGGATCTCAATGTGCTTGGTTCGAGCATGGAAGACTAGATTTTTGGTCATCTTAATGGTACTTTGATTGTCACAATATATATGTATTGGATCATCTATGATTATCCCAATATCCTTACGTAGTTGCCTCAACCAAATGGCTTCCTTAGTTGCATCAACTAATACCTTATACTTTGCTTCTGCTGAAGACAAGGAAATTGTATGTTGTTTCTTGGTGCTCCATGAAATAGTACCCTAACCCAATTGAAAGTAGTAACCAGTAGTTGATCTTCGAGTTTTAGGACAACTAGCCCAATTTGAATCTATGTGTCCAATTAATGAAAAGTCATCACATGCTATGTATAGAAGACCATGATGAGGGGTTCCCTCGAGGAATCTTAAAATATGCTTAACTGCTATCCAATGGCTCTTCTTGGGATCTTGCATGAATTTGGAAACAAGACCCACTGAATAGGTGATATTTGGTCTAGTTGAATCTAAGTAGATCAAACTTCCAACTAGTTGTCTATAAAGGATACCATCAACCATTTCTTCAACATCAATATTAATCAATTTCAATTGGGTTTCCTCTCTTGCATGTGAAACCGCTCCAAGAGAGACTGAATATATTTAGTTTTAGGAGATGAAAATATTATCAAGATGTTGCCACACTTCTATGCCTAAGCAGTAGTGAAGGAGACCCAAGTTAGTCATTTCAAAGTTTTTGCATAAGTCCTCTTTGAGAAACCTTATTCCATTTGTGTCATCACCTATAATGAGAAGATCATCCACATACAATATCACCAAAATTATGTGATTTCTCCAATGTTTCACATAGAGAGTAGATTTTTCTATAGATCTAGTGGAACTAAGGTTAATGAATAGGAGTCAATTTCGACATACCGGGCTTGAGGGGCATGCTTCAACCCATTTATAACTTTCTTCAATCTGAGGACTTTGTTGTCTTGGTCTTTGACTGTGTACCCTGGTAGTTGATCAACATACACTTCTTCCTTCAATGCACCATTGAGGAAGGCACTTTTTACATCCATCTAATATATAGACCAATGATTCTGAGCAGCTAAAGCAATAACGATGTGTATTATAGTTATATTCGCCATAGGTGCAAAGGTCTCCTCATAATAAATCCCTTCTTATTGCTTATAGCCTTTAGCTACTAGGTAAGCCTTGTAGCGATCTAATGAGCCATATTATTTGTACTTTTCCTTATACATCCATTTTGTGCCAATGATGGATTTACCTGGTGGTAAATCAACTAACTCCCATGTCTAATTTTGTTCAATGAAATCCAATTCTTGTTCCATGGCAAGAGTCTATTTAGGATCACCAAGTGCTTCTTTGACATTATAAGGTTCTAGTTGGCTTAGGACTTTGGCCATTAGAGCATAGTTCACTTGGTATCTTAGGGCAAAAGGCCTTTTACCTATATAAGTGGGCAAGTGGCTTTGGGTTGCATCTATGGTAGATTGGACCCACTTAGGTAAAGGATTTGATGATGTGGTATTATCATTAGATGGAGGAGGAGTAGGAGAGGAAGGAGGACATGGATCATGAGTGGGGAGATCCTCATGTTGAGGAAGCCTTTGAATTGTGATAGAAGAGGAAGGATTAGGTGAGGGAGTGGTGCCAAGCGAGCAACTTTTTATCAATTTGGTTGAAATTATGGGGCCATAGGAGGAGGGTTTAGTAGGGGATACTCATTGAAGGTAAAATCCCTACAGAGAAACATCCTCTTGGAAATAATCTCATATGACTTATTTGTCAAGCATGCATTAGTAAGAACAAGTTCTCCTCAAAATATGGTTGGAAATACAACAACAACTAGCATAGATTTTGCCTTGTTTGTGATGGTTTGATTCATCCTTTTAGCTACTCCATTTTTCTAAGGGGTATAAGGAGTTGTGAACTTCCTACTTAGCCCATTATTCTTATAAAAGCTAAAAAATTCTCTGGAGATGTATTCTCTAGCATTATCTGTCCTCAAGGTGAAGATTTGATAGTCACTTTCTCTTTCAACAAGCACCATGAATTTCTTGAAGGTATCAAAGGATTGCCATTTATACTGAATGAGATAGATCCATATTTTCTTGCTATAATCATCAATAAAAGTGATGTAATATCTAGCCCCAGTATGAGAGTGAACATACATTGTCCCACAAATGTCTAAATGTACTAACTGTAATAGTATGTTGGCTCTCCAAGCCTTTTCTGACTCAAAAGGTTGTTTGTGATGTTTGACAATAATACATGGTTCACAAAAGCATTTAGACTTCCTTAAGTGAGGAAGTATTTTTACCAAACCCATTATTTCCATAATTTGAAGATTATGAAAGTTTAAATGACCCATTATTTCATGCTACATATACTCCCAAGAGAAAATAGTAGTTGTATGCAAATATGGTTGAGTTATAGATTGGGTAAGGAGGTAATAGAAACAATTATTTTTAACTCCCATGGCTTTGACAAAGCCATTTGGTTCATGAATATAACATTTGTATTTATCAAAAAAGATAGTATAACCCTTATTTCTAAGTTGCCCAATAGAAAGGAGACTCCTCTTGAGACTAGGTACATACAACACATCTATGGTAGGAATATTATTTCCATTGTGTAAAGCAAGTGGTGCATCTCCTACATATTCAATGGGAAGAGCATGTTCATATTGAAAAGCAATGAACTAGATATAGGTAGGTTGTATCTTAGTCAACCAATCCTGCCTACCTATCATGTGTTTAGCTGTCCCTGAGTCTATATACTAATAATCTAACTCTCAACATTGACATGATCTATTGTAGACAATATATTAAGATTATGGTCTTGTTGAACCCTTTTATTTTTTTGTCTATTTCTTTGATAGCAATCAATTGTGCAATGACCTCATTTTCTATAATAGTCACACCCTTGTTGGTTTTTGGGGTGATTTGGTTGTTCTTGAAGCCTATAATTCTAAGACCTTATATTATGATGATACCCTTGTTGGTCTTGATTTCTATCTTGGTTGCTGATGTGGTTATTATTGTGGTTGTTGTTTATGGTGCTATTGTAGCTACTGATTTTATTGACATGGCTATTGATGCTATCATGGATGAGATATTTGTATGCCTCTTTAATTCTATTGATGTGGACCCCTTGGAGAATTATGGGATCTATGTTGCAATGATGCCTTGGTGGCAAATGCTATTGCTATAGAATCAACCTCTTCATATTTGATTAGGTCCTATTCATGTTGCTTAAGGAGGACTTCAATATCCTTAAAGGGAGCATTCATAGTTTTACCAGTTAGATTTAACATGGTAGAAAATGCGTGAAATTTAGAAGGAAGACCATGTAACATGATAGGAACCAAATCATTTTCATAAAGAGGTGTACCAACAACTAAGAAATAATTCCTAATAGACTTTACTTCCATGAGATAATTGGTAAGTGAGCCTCTCATACAAAGATTGTGCAACTTATTTTAAAATACAATACTAGGCCTATGAGTGCATCCCAAACTTCTTTTGGTGTAGTGGTAGCCCTTACTATTTCTCTACATGGAATCCCAATAGATAGCTTGATTAAGCTTAATGCTATATTAGAGTTTTTTTCAAATAGTGCTTTAGCTATAGAATTTATAGGTGGCATCAATGGTGGTTTACTTGGTTGTCTATCTCTTATATAATACCACATTCCATTCATAATTAATATTGATTCCATTTCAAATTTATAATTTGCAAATGAATAAGCTCCCTCAAGTTTTTTTGTGAGGTCATTAAGCAAATTTTTTGATGCCATGATTAGAAAAGGAGTAAGATAGGAGGGAGCTCAACCAAAGAGGTAATGAGGAACACAAGTGCTAAGAAAAGGGCCCTAAAAGATTTTAAGGTACACTACTTAAAATACACAATGCGTGGAGGGTTCACCTAGATATTCCACTCTGAATCAACAAGTGTTTTCAATAGTGGGAGGAAGCTTGAATACAAGTGACCTATTCCAACCTAGGAGAGTAATAAGTGAGGGGTAGTAGTTTACTTGTTATAAAGGTGCTTGCTTGCTTGAGAAAGAAATTACACAACTTATGTGTCAAATAGAAAGTCAAGTGTGTATATGCAAAAGGAACTACACTTGATTACAATGTGAAATAAACCCCAAAGACATGTGGGGATATAGAAATTTTAAAAATTAAAATTAAATCCAATCACAAGTAAGCAAATGTAAGCATAGACATCATGAGATTGGATGTTACAACACCAGGAGTGAGCATATCATTAGCATGATCACCCATAGAAATAAGTCAAGTTAGTAGTCAATTAGTGGATTATAACATGGTTTTTGGGAAATCCATGTCTTGCTTACATGTTTCATGAGAAGCTACTATCATCCAATATTTGCATCCCTTATGGAGTCTTGTTATTAAATCCATCATTATGACATCTATAGTGGAAAACACCAATCCTTGTATATTTATAAGTCATTTTGGGATCTCAATGGAGTCACTTTATTATGGATCTAGGTATATTGAAATACTTTAGATTGTAGCCTTTTTTACAATCATGATGCCAATGATAGCATTAACTCTGTATGCAAGAATGAAACCTTGCTTGCTCTTATAATACAATAGAGAATTTTCTCCACTCTTGAATAGAGATAAGATTCTATTATCTCATACCATACTTACATTGAATGACTTCCACACTTATTCATGTATGAATGCCACAATATATTTTTAAATATGTTCTCATCATCTCAATAGTGCATGTCCCAAGAGCATTCAAATCCTCCTCTCCAACTCAATAAATATTTCTCTCAGGCTCAAAATATAGACAACATATAAACTTATTGAACAAAGAATCTAACTCTCAACATGTCATCCAATGCTTGACTCACCTAGATCCAATTGCATGGGATTTGATACCATGTTGAAAGACAATCACTAGTTGATTTTATTTCAATAACATGTATATATAACATTATAGTCAAAACTTGCATTGAGTTTTTGGAAAAGTATCTCAGCTATTTGATGGTTGGTATCATAAATCATCAAAAAAACAATAGAAAAATTAATTTATTCCTAACAAGAAAATGATGAACGTAATTTTTGATGATTATTTGTTGAGGGATGAACAAGAGTTTTAGCAGTTGGGGAATGTTATTCGACACTGTGGAAACACTCACTTGAGCACCACCCACATGTTGTTCAACATTGTGAAAGTACTTACTTGCGCACCACCCACTCCAATACTTGCAAACAATAACCATATAAAATTAAATAAACAAAACCTATGGAGGCCAGATAAAATAAAATATGATAGTGCCATATATATATAATATTTTTCTTGTAATATAAAATTTCTTGGATTTTTTATTGGTTATAAAATCTTGCAATATTTTAAGAAACCATATTTTTTTAGCTTTGTAATAAATTATAGTATTACAAAATTGCTCATCTAATTTATTCAAAAATATTTGTTATATATATATATAAATTTAAATTTGAATAAAAATAGACCCATGAGGTATACCATAGTGGTAAGTCCTTGGGTTTTCATCCAGGAGATCCAAGTTCAAACCTCAATATGAGGGGACCAAAACCCCTCATTAAAACCCATGTAAACTCAAATTTTAGTTGTAAGCTTACCGTAGTGATAAGGGCTTTGGAATTTCTTTAGGAGGTCTAAATTTCAAACCCTACTCAGTATGAGGGGGCTAAGACCTCTCATAAAAACCTGTGTAAATTCTTTGACAATAATTTAAAAAAAAATCATTAATCGAATAATATAAATTAAAACGCAAGGAATGAATAGTTTTTATAGTTAATATAATTGTTAGTGGAAAAACTCACTTCACGAAGGCTTAGGGTAATTATTTTAAAACATCTCATATTTTAGGAGCCATATCTCCATAAAGGATTTTCTAATTCAACTGATTCTTAGACCACTTTGTGAGAAATTTTAAGAGCTTTAAAATGAGTAGTCATATGAAGGAATCGGAGAAATATTGAGGGAGATACGACCCTATGAAGTCAGCCATCTAGAACAAGGGTAGTAACAATTTTTCAAGTTGCAAAAAACAAAATTACAAATATTTATCAACCAGGGTTTGGATGATAGGAGGATAAATGGAGGGCTAGGGATTCAGTGAGGTAAAACATTATGTCTAGGCATAGATTTTTTCAGCTAATTTTCTTTTTTCCTTATTTATCTTAGAAATTTTTCTTGTAAATTATTATAATTTTTATCAAATATTATATTTGCTATAGGATATTCTGGTAAATTTTAGTATATTTTGAGTTCTAGTTTCTTTTCCATAGACCGATTTATAGCTAATTCCTTAGAATCATCTTTAGTAGTAGAGGTTAGTGAAAAAATCATAAAGAATCAATTCTTGTTGCTCAAAGATAGGACAATGTTTGGTAAATTCAATGGGTATTGTCTAGGGTTTTTAGCCTTGAGAAAATGGATTTATAGGAGTTGGAAGTCTCTAGGAGTGATTATATCCTTTCTTCCCAAAGTTTTTTTCTATCTATTTTTTGTTCAAGGGAAGAAAGAGATAGAATCCTAAAAGGGGATGCTTGGTTTATGGGAAGAGCATGACTCTTCCTTACCTACTGGTATGAAGTTTTTTTACTTAAAAATGTAAAAATATCCCTAGTACCATATCAGTTAGGATGTATGAGCTACCCATTGAGTTTTTGCAAATGGATACCTTTAAGGCAATAGGCAACAATCTGGGAGAATTCCTTGAGATTTCAAAAACTATGCAAGATGGATTCTTGGCTATTTATGCTTGGGTATTGGTCATGATTGATATAAGTAAACCTTTACCGAAGTCAATAATTCTTAAGTATGGGGATAAGATGTGGATCCAAACAATAGATTATGAAAATATATCTTTTATACGTAGAATATGTCATGAGGAGGGGTATATTGAGAGATCACACCCTAATAAGAGTCCAATAGAATCATATGTAGAAAACCTCAAGTGAAACTTACAAATGGATATGGCTGAGGATGGTTTTAAGCTTCTAAAAAATAAAAATGACAAATGAAAGCAAATAAACAATGAAGAATAGTAAGGAAGGATATTGGATTAAATACCAATTCTTTTAAAGCTTTAGCCTATGAAGAAAAAGTAGATTAAAGCTTAGAGGACACAATACAATAGGTTCAACATATTAACAAGGAACCATCTATTCATTATGATCTTGATTTAGGAATGAAAATTCTTGATGAACCTGAGGAATGTTTCAAATAATATTTTGAACTCTCTTGAAGTACCATGCACCATTCAAGATAAAAAAATGGTAAATGAATACAATGTTACAAGTTAATACATCTACCACTAATAAGGAAATACTAGAAAATGAGTAGGACAAACCAAAAGCTTCCATAATAGAGTTAGGAGAGGATAAATATAAGGAAAATAATGTTGTGAAATAATATTTAGGAATAATAATATAAGACCTACTCTTTATACAAGCAAGTCAAAAAGAGGAAAACCCTCAAATTATAAAATGAGATCCAGGGAAGCAAGAGCAAACATAGAGAAAAAGGAACACAAACTAAGTTGGTTGAACTTATTTTTATCAAAAAAACCAAATGATATTGGTAATTCATAGGCAAGTCCAATAGCCCCTAATCAAAAATGATTACCATATCATGGAATATAATGGATGGTAATGCCCCCTCAAGGTAGAGGTGTATTAGGGACCTCTATTTAAGTAATAAGCCTAATATGCTTTGTATCCAGGAAACTAAAATGATAAAAGAAGTTTCCAAAACTATGAAAGAAGTATGGACGAGATGTGAATGAGATGCTATAGATTTTAATGTCATAACCAAGTTGGATAAAAAAATTAGGGGAATTAAGAAACTAACCCAAAGTATGAGAGATTTCTAAGATTTTATTCAAAATAATAATCTATGGGAGGTTGAGTTTGAAGAAGACAACTATACATGGACAAAAAATAGGAGAGGCTGGAACCTAATACCTAAACAATTAGGCATATGTATTCTTAGATCATTCGCTAGATGAAGGGACGTGTTCTAAAATTAATACCTTGACAAGGAATGGTGTAGATCATTGGCCAATAATTTTAGAGTATATTATATCATTTGGATCATGTAAATGTACCATCCTTGGTACATAACTAGAGTAGTAGATTACTTTAGGGGGTAGTTATCTAGTTACTTCAAGTAATATAATAAATGCACAAGTGTCTATGTGCAAGTTGTAAATGTGCAAGGTGTCCCCTTGTACAACTAGGTAGAGTGTTGGCCAAGCAATCCATATTTCTATATAAAGGGCCTTATAGTGAGTGATTATACATCATTGTAGGTAGTAGTAGGTATACTGGATAGATCACCATATATATTGGAGATGGTGTACAATGTATCTTTTTAGCATCAGTTTTGTAGTGTTCATTTCCTCCATACTGCATTGTATCATTTTCATCACTTTCCATTAACAACATATTTCAACATCTTACATGTTTGCATATTATACATCCTACAATTGCCTTTTACCTTGGCATACATTATAAAAATCTAATGGTGGTATCAGATCCATGATAGGTCGATGGTATTAGGGAGAGCTATAAGGGATATAGAGAGGAAAAGCAAATATTAGTTTCAATTTTTTTGAGATTGTATTTGACTAGATTCTTTCCACATAGTTGCAGAAAAACTTGTGAAGACTAGGACTCAACATTTGTTCCACTATATTGACAAATAAACTATCGAATATTCATTATTGACAAGATTTAGAATCATATTACTAATATATTGTTGTAAAAAAAGGAAACTAAAGGAAGCCCTATTGCAGACCTGCACATTGTATAAGAAAATACCACATAAACCTTATTGTAGAAGAAAGGGCCATAGAAGCCTTATTGCAGACAAAAAAGCCACAAAAGCCTTATTGTAGAAGAAAAGGCCATAGAATAATTGAACTAGAAGAAGACTCCATAGAAAAGTCCATGAGAGATAGGAGATTGATGATCTCCTTTTCTATTTGAAGAATTCCTCTAGAAGAAGCTGAAGAAGACCCATCAAAGGTATCATTGAAGAACTTCAATCCTGGAAGAGATAGAGAAGGACTATCAAAAGTATTGTTCTAGATATTCACAAAGAAGATCTCATTGCCAACACTTATGTAGTTGAAGGTTGAAGGAAATGTCTCATCAAGAAGACCAAAGAAGCTGCTAGACTAAAGACCTTGGAGAGGTCTCAAGGATAAGGTTTGGTGAGTCTCATTGCAAAACTTGGAGAAACCATAAAATAAGTTCCTAGAAGAACTCATTGGAGAAATTCACTTCAAAATATAGTGAAAGAATTTGTTGCCATCTGAAAAAAAGCCCAAAGGATAAAGTCTTGGCAAATAGTTTGTCAAACTTCAAAAAGAATATTTGTGAAGATATCAAGACTTTTAGATTCTTGAGAAGAAAGCCCTTTTTGAAGCCAGAACTCAGAAAGATGAAACCTACCAAATCCAAGAAGATTTGGAGATTGTCCTTCATAGCTAAGAAGGCATATTTTAGTGAATAAATTGACTACTAAAGGACATCAATCAAGATAACATTACTAGATATAAAACTTTCCAGGCCAGATCCTAAAGGAGAAGTTAAAATTATCTACTACAATTTTAGAGCAACAGACTAGAAGCATTCATAGCTACGAGAAACCACCATTCCAGACAAAAAATTTGGTGAATCAGCTCATCAAGATATTCATCATCAAAGGTAAGCAACTTAGGTGTAAAATATTCATTACTTGAACACTTAATTCAGATTACTACTTAAATTTATTAAGCACCTTATTAGAATTTGAAAAATTACAAAATAGAAGGTTGCATTTTAAGTCCTCAAAGAGAGTGTAGAAGATAGTTTCTATTAACGTTCATTACCTGCACATTAATAGGAGTTAGATACATTCTTCCTATTATCTAATTATTGAGAAGAGGAATACATTAGGAAATTTGCAGTAATCAATTGTGCATTTAAAACTACTTTAAGTGGTTATTTATAGGATCAATAAGGTGTGATTATTGTTACCTTTAGAGTGCTTTAAGTTGAAGGTATTATTTATTTATTGCACTATACTAGTTGTTCATTAACTAGTTACTATCATAGAGATATTTTGTGTTTTTGATTTTTAAAATCAAGGGCAGAAAACCAACATATTATCCAAGTGCATAGAGATACTAGTTGGTGCACAAAACCTACAACATTTTGTGGTCAAAAGAAGCCACCATTAAAATCCTTGAAGGAAGCTACAAATCAAGACTTGGTGAGTCTCATATTCAAGGTACCCTAAGGGTTTCATTAAAAAATTAGTAAAGGCAAGGAGCCACCTCATCAAAAACCAAAGAGCATTTCAGAAAGGGAGGCATTCGATCCATCATATTGATGCAAAAATATAACTATTATAGGCACCACTTTTATCCCTTTAAGAAGGATAAAAGATCTCATATTATAGGAAGAAGCACAACCATCATCTCAACAGGTGTAAGGGAAGAGTTTGAGCAAGATAAGAGAACCATTGAAGAGCTCATATTTCTCAAGATTCAAGGTGCCTAAATACACCATTGCTCCATGTCAAATCAAGTTCCCAAATGCAAGCATTCACCTGCCATATTAAAGTCAACACAAGAAGGCTATTATAAATCAATATCTACATGGAGAAAGGACATAATTAAGGTCTACATTAAAAGGTACTTATCTACATAATATACATATACTAACATGGATATGATAACATTATTAAGCCAAATACAAAGAGCTATTGCAAAGGCATTATCTACATTACAAAAGTAGCACTCAATAAACACATTGAAAGCATAAGAGAACAAGGAAAAAGGTGTTATACCCAAGGCCATAGCTTGGAGAGAACATCCACCTAGAAGAAGCACTCAAATTAGTCATAATATCGTCATTCAAAGCTCCATAGAACCTCAGAGTATCACAGCTGAATCCAGCCATCAAAATAATATGCAAGTAAAAGGTAGCTTGTTTTCAAAGAAATAAAGCAAGCCAAAAAATAGTGGGAAGGAACAAGCAAGAGGAAGGTTATAATGCTCATCCTTGGAAAGTTAAAGAAAATATTTACATGCAAATATCCTGAGTGCCACTTGGTGCAAATACTCTAAGCGCCATCTCATTCCTCAATGTTCAAGGAATAATTCAATGCCTACCTTGAGGAGTTACAAAAATTACTGGGCAGGTTACTTACCTAAGTCATCATTACACATAGGAACAAAAATTGAAATAATATCAACGTCTATCTTTATTATAACTCCCATGTGACACATGTTCAAATTTGGAAGGAATATATTCTATTTAAAGCACCCAAATTAGAGGAAGATTAAAAAATAGGATGAAGAAAAACAAGATAAAGAATTGAAAGGTGGAAGCACATTTGTAGAAAGGAGCTAATCAAGCCTGTGCGCCATTCAAGAGGAGTGTAAGCCTACATTAAAGGCTTGTCAAAAAACAACAAATCCAACACTCTTCAGTTGGAGAATACTTACATTGAAAAAAGCACCATTCAAGAAGGAAACAAGCACTATTCAAGAAGGAAACAAGTGCCATACAAAGAGGAAACCAATGCTAGTCAAAGAGAGCATTGAATGCTTGTTAGTGCCACATTTCAGAAGCCTTCACTGCCACCAAACCTGTCAGATCAATGTATCAAGGGAAGACAATCCACAAGGATTACTAAGGTATGTCATGCACCCATATTACTAAGGTTATTTAGTTGCTTTTATTAAAATATAAAAGGATCTATAAGGTGATTTTTATAAGGTTTACTATTGCATTGGATAATACAAATCAACCAAGCATTAGTAGATAATAAAGCAAGTTTATATTTTAGAAGAATAATTATTGAGGTGCATACACATAATATAATATTTACAATCATCAAGTAGGAGATATAAGGTTGTCAACCTTGATTAAATCATTATTAAATTGAAAATACCATTATTTTCTAATATTCCAAAAATTAGGGAGTTATAAGGCATATTACTTCAAACTATATACATATAATTAAAATTTAGAAAAATTAATCTATTAGAAAAAGAATCAAATCAATTGCCTACATATAGAGTTGGAATTAATTGGTAAAAATTATCTCATACTCATTCTAAGGAGACAAAAAAAAATCCAACTATTAAAGCATAATTCATTGGGAAAGATAAGGCAAAAATTAAAAGGTTGATTATTCCCAAAATATTACAAAATCAACTTAGAAGGTGAACTAAGCATATTCTAATTATTAGGGAGATATAAGGAAGCTTACAAAACCTAAATCTAAGAGATGTTTTTATAATATTAGTTCACATCTCTTAACTAGGAATATATAAGAAATTCTAAAAAACCTAAACCCAAGAAAAAATTTATATCTAGAAACTTATCATGACCATAAATAAATTCATTCTTACAAAATCTCAACTACTTAAGGGCCCAAATTACTTCTCATGGAAAAACAAAGTGAGAGCTATTTTGATATTTGAAAAACTTTGGGATATTGTCAAAGGAGCAAAAACTAAACCAACTCAAGGAGAAACAAAGATTCAAAAGTTTGAAGAAAGTGATGCTAAGGCATTAATGATAATAACCTTTGCCATCATAGATGAAATACAAGCTTACATTAGCTCAGCAAGGACATCTACGGATGCTTGGAAAATATTAGAGAAAATATTTGAAGGAAAAAATAAAGCCACTATATTAAATCTTCAAACTCAATTACATTCCCTGAAAATGAATAGTGGTGAAAGCATAGAACTATTCTTAAGGAAGATAACAGATATCAAAGGAAAATTACTAACCCTAGGATAAAAGGTTAAAGATAAATTTCTTGTTCAAGTAACCTTGAGAGCACTTCCAAATAGCTACAAGCATCTAGTTACACCTTTATAGGTTCTAAGAAAATATATAGAGTTTTATAAACTAATCAACATTCTTAAAGAATATGAGATAGAAAATACAGTGAAATATGAAATGAATAACAATGCATTGGTTTCAAAAGATAATCCATAGGGAAATATTACTTCATCATCAAAATTCAAAGACTATGGAATAACATATATTGTCAGATATGCAAGAGAAAAGGGATTAACACCAATTACTATAGATTCAATCCAAGAAATCGAATCAAGAAAATCATATGACCTATAAAAGCCAAAAAAATAGGGTATTCCAACCAAGGCAATATCAAAATATTCCACGACAAAAACAATCTCAACATCATAACTATTTTACACTAAAAAAGGGAATAAAAAAGGACATCTAGCTCATAATATTGAAGAAATTGAAGAATTGGAAGATACAACAAATGACGAAGAAGTCAAAGATCTTATAGCAAGGATTACATGGTATGAAGATACTAACTGCTCGCTTGAACAAGATACAGGAAAAATAGAAGAAGATTCATATTGAAGACTAAAGTCTTTAATACCCAAATAATGTAATACATGGGGATGTTAGAGTATATTACATCATTTGGATCATGTAAATGTACCACCCTTGGTACATAACTAGAGTAGTAGATTACTTTAGGGGGTAGTTAGCTAGTTACTTCAAGTAATATAATAAATTCACATGTGTCTATGTGCAAGTTGTAAATGTGCAAGGTGTCCCCTTGTATAGCTAGGTAGAGTGTTGGTCAAGCAATCCATATTTCTATATAAAGGGCCTCATAGTGAGTGATTATACATAATTGTAGGTAGTAGTAGGTATACTGGGTAGATCACCATATAGATTGGTGATGGATTACAATGTAGTTATTTAGCATAAAGTTTGGAGTGTTCATTTCCTCCATACTACATTGTATCATTTTTGTCACTTTTCATTAATAATATATTTCAGCATCTTAAATTTCTACATATTATGCATTTCGTGATTGCATTCTTGCTTGACATACATTATCAAAAGCTAATAAATAAAAGTTAAAATGGTGGTAGGTGAATTCAAAAAATATTATATTTTAAATATGAGCAAATGTGGGAAGACTAACCTCAATTTGTTGATATGATAGCACAAATATGGAATTCTTTAGGAAATGGTGCACTATATACACTTCCAATAAAAATTAAATCAATGAAATCTAGATTTAAATAATGGAACAATAATACTTTTGGAAACATTTTTTAGAATAAAGAAGAGCTAAAAGATAAAATTTCAAAATTCTAAAAAGGTGATCATAATAATACAAACTCAAAGGAAAGGGAGTTACTTAGCAAATATCATAAATTTTGAGTGAGGAAGAGAAATATTGGAGATTAAAATAAATATACTTGGTTAAAAGGAGATAAAAATATATATTTTTCATAGGATGACAATAGTACAAAGATCAACATCTAGAATTAGTAGAATTAAATCAATAGAAGGGGTTTGGATTGAAGACTAGAGTGAAATAAAAAATAAGGCGAGGTCTTTTTATCAAAATATTCTAGGACCAAAGGAGTTTGAAGTTCTTAATGATAAAATTCTACAAGAGTTCCTTCAATTATAATAGATGAAGACAATAGAAAACCAATGGAGCCTGTTACTCTAGAAGAAGTTCATCTAGCTCTTTTCTCTTTCAATAAGGATAAATCCCCAAGTTCAAATGGGATATTTGTAGAATTCTATCAACATAATTAGGATATTGGTGGTAGTGGAATAGTCTAGGGTAAAACAATACATTCCTTATAAAATAAATGCAACATATGTTACCCTAATTCCAAAAAATATAGATGCATAACTTTTTGATTCATTTTGACCCATAAACCTATATAATATGGCATATAAGATTATTTACAAAGTGATGATAAATTAGTTAAGACCATTGTTAGAAAAAAGTATTTTAGAAGAGCAAGGAGGATTTATAAAAGGGAGATATATTTTGTATGGGATAATAGTAGCTCATGACATTAAGCATTCAACAACTTCAAGAAAAGATAAAGCAATGATATTAAAACTTGATATGAGTAAGGCCTATGATAGGGTTAAATGAGATTTTATTTTTGTAGTATTAGAAAAGTTTAGATTTGGGAAGAAATGGGTCAAATGGATTAAAGCTTGTGTCTCTATAGTTTCATATTCTATGCTAGTCAATGGGTTAGTAACATAATCATTTAAAGCTAAGAGAGGCCTTAGTCAAGGAGATCCTCTATCACCATATTTATTCATTATTATGGTAGAGGTTTTAGATAGGAACTTGAATAAGGATTAAAAATATGTGCTTATAAGTGGACTTAAGGTTAGTAATAACATCAAAAACATCACCTATAAATAGTTTGTAGATGATACAACCCTTTTTGGTAGGGCAAGATTAAATGAGGTCAAAGTGTTGAATAACTTATTAAAGGAATACAGAACAACATCAGAGCAAAAAATTAATATGAAAAAAATTAAAATTTACTTCATAAACACCCCAAATAAAATCAAAGTAGAGATATATAGGTTACTTCAAATGGAGGAGGCAAATTTTACACCAAATTATCTAGGAATGTCCTTATTTTAGGGGAGAACGAGGATGAAATTATGGAATCCAGTTATAAGTAAATTTTAGAATAAACTACTAGCATAGAAAGGCAGATGGTTATCACTAGCAGAAAGAGTGTAGCTAATTAAATCAGTCTTACATGTCATTCCAACATATTATATGTCTTTGTATACTATGCCAAATTTGATAGAAAAAAGTTTAATCTATATTATGTGATCATTTTTGTGGTTAGGATTACATGACAAAAGAAAATTTCCTTTGGTGAAATGGAGCAAGGTGTGTGATGATAAAACTAGGAGAGGTCTTGATTTAAGAGTTCTTATGGATGCAAACTTAGCTCTTAGGGGAAACATATTTTGGAGATTTTACAAAGAGAGTCAAAGACAATGGGTAATAATTCTTCTAAGTAAGTTGAGCCTTATGATCCAAGCTTAATATTTACTATATTCTCTCTATGAAATGGTTTTGCATTATGGAATGGTTTAAAAAATAAATTGATCTAGTGATTAAAGGTTTAATATAGGTGGTGAGAATTGGAAAAAAGTTTTCTATTTGGATGGATACTTGGTGTGATAAAAAAAAATTGAATATAGATCTAATTTTGAAACCATGGATGAGATTACTTCAAGATAAATATGGTGATAGGGTTTCAAATATTTTGTACAAGGATCAAGAAGAAGATACAAATGGAAAGAAGATTTTTTACAAGTATAAAAGACATTGATGCTAGGAGGCAGTTGAGTAGAAATATAACAATAATGATTATTCCAAGAGGAACCAAGGATAAGATAATTTGGGAGTTGAATAGATTAGAAGAATACATAACAAGAAGTGGATATAACATAAGGCACCATAAACATAGGAATATCATAAGAATATGAAGAAATATTTGTGATAGCCTGACATCACTAAAGTTAAAATATTTGTTTGGCTAGTAGATCATGGATAAATTTTATCCTAGGATAACCTTATGAAAAGGAGTTTTCATGGCCCCTCAAAATGTGTTATTTGAAAAATGGAGGAGAGCGTAGACCATATCTTGGGACATTGCTCAATATTTTAGAAACTGTGACAATTATTTCTTCATATATTTGGTAAATGCATAGTGATGAATGATAGAATTGAGGAATGGTTAAAGCAATAGCAAAGCACTTTTGAAAGTGACCTTTTATAGACAATATAGGATATATCAAAAGATACAATACTTTGGAATATATGCTAGAAACGAATAGAAGAATATTTAAAGGAAAGGAAAGGAGTTTAGAGGTAATGAAAAAGAAGATTTTATTAGCCATAGAGGAGTCTAAACCAACCCTGTCAACTCACTCAATCCCTAATCTAGAAGCAAAGAGCCTTGATAGATGGATTCAAGTCATCAAATGGAATTATGATGTTGGGGATACGATAAAAAAAAATAATGTATGGAATATGAAGTGGAAACCATTAGATGTGGAGTTGGTCAAACTGAATTTTTATAGAGCATCTAAAGGAAATCCTTGGCCAATAGCAAGAGGAGGAATACTTAGAAATAATAAAGGATATATTTTGTCTCATTATGATTTTAATAATGGATTTAAGACAAATAATAAATTTGAAGCTTAGAAAACTTTGGAAGGGTTAAAAATATACAAACAAATGAAATGGAAAAAAGTATGGATGGAAGGTGATTCACTCATAGTAATAAATGTAATTTTGAGAAAAAAATGGCTCCATGGAATATACAAGAGATAATCGTGAAAATTGAAGACCTTGCTATGGAATTTGAAGAAATTAGGTTTACATATACATTAAGGGAAGGAAACAAATGTGTAGATAGGCTATCTAATAGAGGGGTTTTAATTGAGGATTATGAAGTTAAATTCTCTTTTCGTTGGTTAGAGGAAGTAGTAAGTTTAGTTGAAGTTGACAATAAAATGTTGACTGTCTAAATCAAATAATGATTAATATTTACTTTAATATTTTCTATTGGTAATATTTGCTTTATTTTATAACATTAATGTGTTTTCATATAGACTATTTATTACAATTTTGTGGTTTCTCTTGTGCTTCAGGAAGGAAACCAACAATCTAGATCTGGTAAAGTGGGCTATGATAGTGTGATGTTTTGGAAATATTACCCTACTAAGATGCAACACAAATAGTAAATATGAAGTTTTGGTATTGTGAAGGTTGTTGTAAAATTTCAAGGATGTTGAACTCTAGAATATTTGAATTCACATAGAATATTAAAAAAGTTAAAGAAAATAAAAATAAAAAATTCTAACATTTTAAAGTAAAATGATGTAGGTTGTTAGCTTTTGATGTAATGAGCACTAGGAGATAGCATTCACAAGATGCATAATAATATGAAAGAAAGAAAATCTTCTAGATGAATCAAACATACAATAAATAGAAATGATATAAAAGAATACAATGTAGCTATGGAGGAAATGAACAATCCATTATATGTTGGACATTTTGAGTCCCTAAGTCAAAGTTGTCATTGATGTCACCAGATGAGGTCATCATTAATATCAAGTGAATGGTCAAGGAGAAATTTATCAAAGGGGATAAAAATGGTTATTATAATATTAAAGGTGATATGGTGAAAACCCAAATAAAATATTTATAATTCTTATTATAATATTTTATAATGCAAAAGTGGGTTTTATAAAGTCTAAATATATTTTATAAACCCAAAAGTTGGGTTTAAGACAAAAGGCATTCGAAGCCTTTATAATCTCCTCCGACGTCATGGAAGATAACATGGAGAGCACCGACATATTCAAAACAATGGAGGAAGCATATAAATACAATGCCCAAAAGTTCAATTAATTATCCTTGCTCGAAAATTAAAAATATTGCATGCGAAGAAAAGAGCTCGTGAGTTTTTGCGAAAGTCATGACAGAGAAGCGTTTAAGGGAGGAAGCTTTAATCCTCGAAGTTGCATAGGACAACGTGGCCTAGTGGTATTTTGGGAAGCGCAAAAGCACTGGCTTGCAAGAGGGTTTGCGTTCGAATCTCGATGGGTGCATCGTGAGTTGTGTTGGTTAAGGCGCCTACGGTGCACATTCTTTTGCCCAAGGTGGAAGGTGTGAGGATATTAAGAAGCACATGGTGCTTCGTTAATCTCAAATGAGCACTTGGCTCGTGTGGCGACTTTGGCCATGGCTAAGGTGCACATTGGGGGCAACGTTGAGGGTTCGATTCCCTCCGAAGATGAGGTAATATTTTTGGTTTTAATTTTAATTAAATGCCTAAGTTGGAGGTATAAGGTTGTTTAGTGGTTTGTGTTTGGAAAGGTTGCTTTGTAATAAAGTTGTGGTAGTTGAGAATTATCATTAGGAGTTATAAGGAGATTTCTGTTTTTAACTTTTAATAAAGTCTTAAATTGCTATAGTGGTATATTGGAGGATTAAGACTTTGTGGGTATTGTGTTATTTTGAATTAAGGGTTTTTGTGATTATTGTGAGGGTGTTGATTATTAATCAAGTTGGAGTGATAAGGTGTAAATTTGATATTATTTTTGTGTTATGTTTTGTTGAGAAAATTATCCTCTAACCCTTATTGAGATTGGCAAAGAAGTAATTGTGAGTGTGGCAGATTTGTGAGATCAACTACTTGTCAAGCAAAAAGGTATGGGAAAATTCTTCTTTGGTTGAGTTGATTGAATGGCTTACTAGAAAATAAAGTTTGGAGTGAAAAGGATTTGATTAGGGTTTCCTTTTCAAAAGTGTTTGAGTTAATGCTTCAAGGTTTTCTGAAATTAAGAGTTGTGATTAAAACCTTGTTTTATAAGCATTGTTGTTGAAGCCATTGGTTGTGTGAAGAATGTTTTATAAGCATGGTTGTTGAAGTGAGTTGTTATGCAAAGAACTTGAACTAGGGTTTGAAAAGATCATGAGTATCATTGTTATGTGAGATTTGTTGTTGAGCATTGTTGGAAACATTTTGAGTTGGATGATACATGCTTGGACTAGGGTTTGTGAGCAAGAGTTGTTTCTTGAGTGATTGGTTGAGTAGAGTTGATTGAGCCTAGTCAAGTGGATGTATGAAGTGATTGTTCAAGTTCCATAAAACAAACTATTCTATATTTTGATTTGAGTTGTGAAAGTGATTGAGTTGTGAGTATAGAACATATTGAGTCTCTAACAATTCTCTTTATGTTTCTATGAGATTGGACAAGTTCTATGTGGACTTGTTAAGCAGATTTGAGGTAAGTCTTTGAGAAGACTTGTGGACTGATTTTGTGTGAGCTTTTGTGGAAGCTTACAATATAGATTTGGTTAAGTCCTAGAGAGGACTTATTGAGCAGATTTGGACAAGTTTTGAGCTTGTTGAGCAAATTTGAGTAGGTTTTGAGTGGACATGTTGAGCATATTTGAGTAGGTTCTGAGTGGACCTATTGAGTATATTTGAGCAGGTTCTGAGTGGACCTATTGAGAATATTTGAGCAGGTTCTGAGTGGACCTATTGAGTAGAGTTGAGCAAGTTCTGAGTGGACTTGTTGAGCAGATTTATGCTAGATCGACTGGACTATGTTTAGTATAAAATTGAGATAGAGCTTTGGAGGTGACAGAGTAGAGAGGATAGTAGTCTCTAGTGGATAGAGATCCATCAGCCAGGGTAGTGAGGATAGGTCTTCTGAGTGGGGACAAGAGTCTTCAGTGGAGAGAGATCCACAAGCCAGTGTAGTGGAGGTAGTAGTCTTCTAGAGGATCACCAGCCAGAGTAGAGGAGAAGGAGTTCTCCTATGGATAGAGATCCACAAACTAGATTTAGGGGATCAACATCTCCTTTGGATAGAGGTCCATAAACATTGTAATTGGGAAGGATTCCCAAAATATTATTTGAGAAATATTTAGAAGAAATACTTTCTCCGTGGAAGTAGCCATATTTGGGTGAACCACGTAAAAATGATGTCTCTCATGTGTGTGATGCTTTGTGTGATGTTTACTATTTTATTAATATTGATGCTACTATTTGGATTAAAAGGTAAAAAATTTTATTGTATACTATTCACCCCCCTCTCAGTATAAGCACATGTTCTTCAATTGGTATCAGAGTGGGTCTCTCCGTGAAAAGACTAACAACTTGGAAGAGGATCCTTCGGTAGCACACATGACTTCAGAAAGTGAAGATGAGACTATGTTTGATATAAAAGAAGAATTCTTTGTTGCTCTTAGAAAATTGGAAAGACTTAGAGAGAAAAATTCAAGCTTGAAAGAACAAGTTCAAGAAGATGAAGAAGCAAGAATGGAACTTATACAGAGTCTCACAGAACTCAAGATTAGGGTGGAAGAAGGAAAGAATATTGAGCAAGATATGATAGATCTATTGAGAGCCAAGGAAACAGAATGTGAAAAATTGGAAGCAAAAATTGTTCTCCTAAGGAATAAAGTGGAAAGGACCAAGGTACTACAAGATACATAATATGAGAAGCAGAAAGAGGAATCAAGTCTCCAAAAAGTAGAAACTTCAAACAAAGAAAAGCAAGCAAAGGACATCAGAAAGGAAGAAAGCAAAGGAGAACCCTGGATAAGAGTTAATCACAAGAAGAAGATGACTTCTTCACAAATTCCAAGACATCCAAATAGGTTACATAATTTCTTCCATGGTCATTGTTTTTCTTGCAATAAATATGGTCATAGAGCTGCACATTGTATTCATTATGCAAGATACAATAGAAATTTCAATTCCTTTGCACCTCTCATGGATGATGATGTTATATGTTACAAATGCAATAATTTTGGGCACAAGGCTAGATGGTGTAAAATGATACCTCCTGAGTCTAGAAAAACAATTCCAACAACTAGGAAAGATGAAAGAAAGAATGTTAGGGCTAGATCAATGTTAGTACAAACAACCCTTCATGCTCAAGATAAATAAGAACAATGGTATCTTGATAGTGGTTGCTCTAGTCACATGACAGGAGACAAAGACAAATTCATTGTACTGAAAGAAACAAATAGAGGATCAGTAAGTTTTGGTGATAATGGATCAACAAGGATTGTTGGGAGAGGAACTCTAAGTCTAGACAATGGAAAAACAAAAATAGAGAATGTTTTGTACGTCAAAGGGTTAAAACACAATCTACTGAGTATAAGTCAACTTTGTGATCAAGGATACATGGTCACCTTCCACCCAGATAGGTGTGAAATAAGGAAAATAGAAACTGGGAAAATCATTGCAAATGCAAGAAGGACCCCAAACAACTTATACATGCTCAATGAGATCAAAGGGGAAAAATGCTTTCTATCACAAGAAGATGAGAGTTGGTTGTGGCATAGAATATTGGGTCATTTGAATTTTGACAACATAGTCAGTATAAGCAATAAACAGGCAGTTAGAGATTTACCCAAAATAAGAAGACCTCAAAACACAATTTGTGCACCCTGTCAACATGGAAAGCAAACTAGGACAACCTTTAAACCAAAAGGTTATATGTCATCTGAGCCATTGAGCCTAATACATACTGATTTGTGTGGTCCTACCAGAACACAAAGTATTCAGGGTGAGAGTTACTTCATGTTATTTGTAGATGATTATTCCATAATGGTTTGGGTAACCTTCCTAAAAGAGAAATCAGAGGCCTTTGAAAAATTTAAAGCATTCAAGGAATTGGTTGAAAATGAAACAGGCAAAAGGATTAAGTGTCTACGATCCGATAGAGGAGGAGAATTTACTTCAAATGAATTTGTAGAATTTTGTGAACAACATGGAATCAAGAGAGAGTACTCAGCAACAAGAACTCCTCAACAAAATGGAGTAGTTGAAAGGAAGAACATGACTATTGAAAACATGGCTAGAGCTATGTTAAATGAATCTAAGTTATCAGATGGTTTTTGGAAAGAAGTGGTATCCATAGTTGTATACATAATTACTAGGGCTCAATTAAGGGTAAATCATCACAAGACTCCTTATGAGCTTTGGAAAGGAAGACCTGCTATTGTAAAACATTTCAGAATCTTTGGAAGCAAATGTTACATAAGACGGGAAGATCAAAACTTGGGCAAGTTTGATCCAAGATGTGATGAGGGAATTTTTCTTGGTTATTCCACAAAGAGTAAGGCCTACAGATGTTTCAACAAAAGAACATGCACTATGGTGGAAAGTATGAATGTAACAATTGATGAGAAGATAGATTCCAGAGAACCAGTTCAACAAACTGTGTACCAAGAGGATGGATGTTGTCAAGAAGAATTTTGTGAGGAATCAGACAAATATGAAGAAGAAACACAAAGGCTTCTTCCTAAGACTCCTTCCAGGTATGTACAAAAACATCATCCAAAATAATAGATCATCGAGAATCCAGATGAAAGACAAACAAGGAGAAGAATAATAAAACCATCTCAACAAGCAAATTTTTCCTTGCTATCTAAGATTGAGCCAAAAGACTTCACTCAGGCTAGTGAGGATGAATTTTGGGTTAAAGCAATGAATGAGGAGTTGGATCAGATAGAGAAAAGCAAAACTTGGGAACTTGTTCCATGACCAAAGGACAAAAATGTGATTGGCACAAAATGGGTATTCAGAAATAAGTTGAATGAAGATGGACAAGTGGTCAGAAATAAAGCAAGGTTAGTATGCAAAGGTTATACACAAGTAGAAGGAATTGAATTTGATGAAAATTTTTCTCCAGTTGCACGACTTGAAGCTATAAGGATGTTTTTAGCTTTCTCAAGTTTCAAGAACTTCAAGGTATATCAGATGGATGTCAAGTCAACATTTCTAAATGGGGTTCTAGAAGAAGAGGTCTATATTGAACAGCCAGAGGGATTCATACTAGCAGATACACCAGATCAGGTATGCAGATTGAAAAAGGCATTGTATGGTTTAAAGTAGGCTCCCAGAGCATGGTACTCAAGATTGGATAAGTATCTTCAGGAATAGGGATTCAGAAAAGGAATAGCAGATAGTAATTTGTATATCAAAAATGAAGGAAATGATCTTCTAATAGTGGTTGTTTATGTTGATGACATAATTTTTGGAGGAAACAATGATAAGATGTGCAAATATTTTGCTAAGAATATGCAAAATGAATTTGAGATGTCTATGCTTGGTGAATTGTCCTTCTTTCTTGGACTTCAGATTTCACAATCATAAAGGGGAGTGTTTCTCTCTCAAGCCAAGTACATCAAGGAAATGTTGAAGAAATTCAGGTTAGAAGATTGCAAACCAGTAAGTACTCCTATGGTCACAGGATGCAAGTTGAGTAAGGATGATGAATCTCCAGAGGTAGATCAAAGATTATACAGATCTATGATTGGCAGCTTATTATATGTTACAGCTACAAGACCAGACATAGTACAGTCAGTGGGATTAGTGGCAAGGTTTCAAGCAACACCTAAGGAAACACATGTGGCAATAGTAAAAAGAATTTTTAGGTATCTAAAAGGGACTATGGATTTTGGGCTTTGGTATCCCAAAAGTGATAGTTTCACACTAACATCATATACAGATGCAGATTGGGCCGACAACATTGATGATAGAAAAAGCACAAGTGGAGGAGCATTCTTTCTTGGAGAATGTCTAGTCTCTTGGTTAAGTAAGAAGCAGGTTTCAATATCTCTATCTACAACAGAGGTAGAGTATATTGCAGTAGTAGCTAGTTGTACACAGGTGTTATGGATGAAGAGAACTCTAGAAGACTTCAAGATCAAGCATGATCAGCCCATTCCTATACTATGTGATAATACAAGTGCCATAAGTATCTCAAAAAATCTGGTAATGCACTCCAGGACAAAGCACATTCCGATTAAGTATCATTTTCTGAGAGAACAGGTGATAGATAAATATGTCATATTGGAATATGTCACTACAAAGGAACATATAGCAGATATTTTCACTAAGCCACTTTCAAAGGAAACTTTTGAGTATCTTCAAGGAAAATTGGGAGTGAGACTCCCACCCCAGAATTAACCACCTTAACAGAAGGTGGGGGAGGGGCTAAGCTAAGAGGCTCATTCTTAGCCCCGAGCCCCAAAGGTGACCCTTTGCCATTGATGTCAAAGGGGGAGATATTTGTGTAATGGGGAGAGATTTGATATTTGAGAGAGCATTGAGCCAGGGGGAGCAATGTCCCAGGGGGAGCAAAATAAAAATAAAGGTCAGGTTTTGGTAAGAAGAGTATGGGTTGCCATCAATGACAAAGGGGGAGATTGTTGGATATTTTGAGTCCCTAAGTCAAAGTTGTCATTGATGTCACCAGATGAAGTCATCATTAATATCAAGGAATTCAGCAGGAAACAAAAGGGGTAATATTATAATAATGGTTATTATAATATTAAAGGTGATATGGTGAAAACCCAAATAAAATATTTATAATTTTTATTATAATATTTTATAATGCAAAAGTGGGTTTTATAAAGTCTAAATATATTTTATAAACCCAAAGGTTGGGTTTAAGATAAAAGGCATTCGAAGCCTTTATAATCTCCATCGACATCATGGAAGATAACATGGAGAGCACCGACGTCTTCAAAACAATGGAGGAAGCATATAAATACAACGCCCAAAAGTTCAATTAATTATCCTTGCTCGAAAATTAAAAATATTGCATGCGAAGAAAAGAGCTCGTGAGTTTTTGTGAAATTCATGATAGAGAAGCGTTTAAGGGAGGAAGCTTTAATCCTCGAAGTTGCATAGGACAACGTGGCCTAGTGGTATTTTGGGAAGCGTAAAAGCGTTGGCTTGCAAGAGGGTTTGCGTTCGAATCTCGGTGGGTGCATCGTGAGTTGTGTTGGTTAAGGCACCTACGGTGCATGTTCTTTTGCCCAAGGTGGAAGGTGTGAGGAGATTAAGAAGCACATGGTGCTTCGTTAATCTCAGATGAGCGCTTGGCTCGTGCGACGACTTTGGTCATGGCTAAGGTGCACATTGGGGGCAACGTTGAGGGTTCGATTCCCTCCGAAGATGAGGTAATATTTTTTGTTTTAATTTTAATTAATTGCCTAAGTTGGAGGTATAAGGTTGTTTAGTGGTTTGTGTTTGGAAAGGTTGCTTTGTAATAAAGTTGTGGTAGTTGAGAATTATCATTAGGAGTTATAAGGAGATTTCTGTTTTTAACTTTTAATAAAGTCTTAAATTGCTATAGTGGTATATTGGAGGATTAAGACTTTGTGGGTATTGTGTTATTTTGAATTAAGGGTTTTTGTGATTATTGTGAGGGTGTTGATTATTAATCAAGTTGGAGTGATAAGGTGTAAATTTGATATTATTTTTGTGTTATGTTTTGTTGAGAAAATTATCCTCTAACCCTTATTGAGATTGGCAAAGAAGTAATTGTGAGTGTGGCAGATTTGTGAGATCAACTACTTGTCAAGCAAAAAGGTATGGGCAAATTCTTCTTTGGTTGAGTTGATTGAATGGCTTACTAGAAAATAAAGTTTGGAGTGAAAAGGATTTGATTAGGGTTTCCTTTTTGAAAGTGTTTGAGTTAATGCTTCAAGGTTTTCTGAAATTAAGAGTTGTGATTAAAACCTTGTTTTATAAGCATTGTTGTTGAAACCATTGGTTGTGTGAAGAATGTTTTATAAGCATGGTTGTTGAAGTGAGTTGTTATGCAAAGAACTTGAACTAGGGTTTGAAAAGATCATGAGTATCATTGTTATGTGAGATTTGTTGTTGAGCATTGTTGGAAATATTTTGAGTTGGATGATACATGCTTGGACTAGGGTTTGTGAGCAAGAGTTGTTTCTTGAGTGATTGGTTTAGTATAGAACATATTGAGTCTCTAAAAATTCTCTTTATGCTTCTATGAGATTGATTTGAGTTGAGAAAGTGATTGAGATTTGAGTATAGAACATATTGAGTCTCTAACAATTCTCTTTATGTTTCTATGAGATTGGACAAGTTCTGTGTGGACTTGTTAAGCAGATTTGAGGTAAGTCTTTGAGAAGACTTGTGGACTGATTTTGTGTGAGCTTTTGTGGAAGCTTACAATACAGATTTGGTTAAGTCCTAGAGAGGACTTATTGAGCAGATTTGGACAAGTTCTGTGTGAGCTTGTTGAGCATATTTGAGCAGGTTCTGAGTGGACCTATTGAGCAGATTTGAGCAGGTTCTGAGTGGACCTATTGAGAATATTTGAGCAAGTTTGAGTGGACCTATTGAGAATATTTGAGCAGGTTCTGAGTGGACCTATTGAGCAGAGTTGAGCAAGTTCTGAGTGGACTTGTTGAGCAGATTTGTGCTAGACCGACTGGACTGTGTTTAGTATAGAATTGAGATAGAGCTTTGGAGGTGACAGAGCAGAGAGGACAGTAGTCTCTAGTGGATAGAGATCCATCAGCCAGGGCAGTGAGGACAGGTCTTCTGAGTGGGGATAAGAGTCTTCAGTGGAGAGAGATCCACAAGCCAGTGCAGTGGAGGTAGTAGTCTTCTAGAGGATCACCAGCCAAGCAGAGGAGAAGGAGTTCTCCTATGGATAGAGATCCACAAACCAGATTTAGGGGATCAACATCTCCTTTGGATAGAGGTCCATAAACATTGTAATTGGGAAGGATTCCCAAAATATTATTTGAGAAATATTTAGAAGAAATACTTTCTCTATGGAAGTAGCCATATTTGGGTGAACCACGTAAAAATGATGTCTCTCATGTGTGTGATGCTTTGTGTGATGTTTACTATTTTATTAATGCTGATGCTACTATTTGGATTAAAAGGCAAAAAGTTTTATTGTATACTGTTCACCCCCCTCTCAGTATAAGCACATGTTCTTCATTATAAAGCTACTAAACTACATTGCACCCATCACCAATGGATGGTGAAGCACATAAAACTATGTTAATCACTAAGCTACTCTATCAGACTACATCCCCCAACTCTTTCTCTATCTATGTATATTTATATCTATTTCTATCTAACTATGAGGCCATACTTATATAGGTAAAATAGGATACTTGGCCAACACTCTATCTAGATATGCAAGGGACAACTTGCACATTGATACTTGTGCATTTATTACATTGCATGAAGTAACTAGATAACTTGCCCCTAAAGTAATCTAAGTATGTATCTTGGAAGTTACATTTACGTAATCTAAATGATGGAATAGACTCTATTTCTAACACCCCCTATATTACATTATTTGGGTATTGAAGACTTTTATCTTCAATATGGATCTTCTTCTTCTTCATATTGATCTTCTTATGTATTATTTGTAACATGCTCAAGAAAATAATTAGTGTCTCCATAATATGTAGCATTTTATAATAAAGCTTTCACATCATAGGTGTCTATGGGTTCTTCTAGTTCTTTAATTTCTTCTATCCTCTATACAAGGTGTCCATTCTGATTTCTATTTTGATATTCCAGTTGAGGATAATTGGTTTATCACTAAAATTGCTACTGATGAGGTTTCCTTTGATATTATCGAGTTTGAAAAATATTCCCACTATTCATCTGATTTCCTTGCTTTCGATTTTTGGGATTGTATCTGCAATAGATGGTATTATGACATTTCTTTCTACATATTTGAAAATACCATGCTTTCTTTCTTCTTGCTGAAGATGCAATATTTCCCTATGGATTATCTTTTTATGCCAATTCAATGTTAGTCAATTCATATTTCACAGTATTTTCTACTTCATATTCTTGAAGTATATTGACTAGATCATCAAAAGAAGTATCTTTACTTAAAACCTGTAAAGATGTGATCAAGTGTTTATAACTGTCTCGAAGTGCTCTCATGGTTACTTGAGTGATAAGTTCATCCTTAACTAATTATCCTAAGGTCAATAGTTTACCTTTAATATCTACAACCTTCCTTAGGAACAATTCTATGCTTTCTCCACTATTCATATTTAAAGAGTGAAGTTGAGTTTGGAGATGAAGTATAGCCATCTTATTATTTTATTCAAAGATTTTTTCAAGGCTTATGCATGCATTTGAAGATGTCTTGGCTGAACTGATATATGGTTGAATCTCATATGTGATAGCAAAAGTTATTATCATTAATACTTTTGAATCATTTCCTTCAAACTTTAAGATTTTATTTTCACCTGTAGTAGGTCTCTGTGTTTGCCCTTTGACAACATCCCAAAGTTTTTAATATACTAAGATTGCTTTCACTTTATTTTTCCAAGAGAAATAATTTGGACCCTTGAGTAGTTGAGATTCTGCTAGGAATAATTTGTTTGATGCCATTTAAATCTTCCTAATATCAATCCTTGGATATGTAGGCTTCCTTATGTCTCCCTAGATATGTTTTGGAGTATGATATAGTGCTTTTGTAAAATATAGTTCAATTTTGGTTGATTTTGTATAAATTTTGTAAAGATAAAAAATCAACTTCTTAACACCTTATTACTCCTATTGAACTAAGCACTTTTCAACCTTTGAAGAGGCTTTAATTCTAGATTTCTTTTGTCCCTTTTGAGAAATTTTTGAGACAAGAATATAAATTTCCAATTTTGATAAGAATATTTTAATAACCCTTTTTTGTAATGCTTAGGATTTTATTCAAGTGTTTCTAATTTCCAAAAGAAACCTAGTTTGATGTTGTAACCCTTATCACTCCCAAATTTGGAAAACTAGAACACATTAATATTTGCAAACATTAAATGAATTAATTCCAAGTAGTATCCCTTATTTCTCCTAAGTTGTATTTTACAAATATTATATTAATTTCCCTAAGTTTTGCTTTCAAGCAAAGATTAATTTCAATTAATATCTCAACCTTATCTTATAACCTTATAACTCCCTTTTAAAAATGAAAGCAAATTAAATGAGGAAATTTGATTAAGGCTTTGTACCTTTATGAAGCTAGTGTTAGAGTTAATTTGTAAGATTCACCTAGGTAGATTATTTTTATTACCATAGTAAATGTATTTTACTATTTACCTTCTACTACGGATGATTATTCACATTGTTACTTGAATAATATTTGTTAATAGGTTAGTTGTTATCTACCTTTAGGGTGGGGAAACTTATAACGCATTAGTTAGCATTATATTAGGATAATATATTTATATTATTCTAAAGGCTATTCATAGCCTATTGTTGGCCTATTTAAACAACATCATATGAATAATATATTTTCTATGGTTTATGCATATTATTTCCTTGTTGCATTTGCCATCATTGGCATCAGAGCTACGGAGGTATTTTATGGACAAGGTGCATTTGGGCAAGGTGGGAGACAATCTTGTTCCAAGATGGACAAGGCGAGAGACTTCTCGTTCCAAGCTGGAAAAGATGAGAGACTTCTCATTCCACGCGTTTCAAGGAGGAGGTCACACTATGGTTTGATTTTATTTTTTTTGCTTTGGAATTAATTTTCCTAACTCCTCCAATCCTCTAAGTTTGATATTTTTTTCTCACCAACAGGCTTGCAGAGCTCCCAAGAAGGCAGACACTGAAGATTTTTTCTCACAAAATGGATCCATCAATCGCTTCATGAGGGTATGAGAGCCCTCTGGTGATCGACCACTAGAGACAAGCCTCTGAAGACAACACTATCAAGGCCAACCGATAAGAGAGGGTAGGAGCACCCTCCTTATTCCAGTAGCCAGTCCAACATGGACTGTCGATGACCTATCCGATGACTTTACCGATGTAGAGTATAGGTGATCGGTAAGTGAGGGTAGGAGTGCCCTTCTTATCCAATGACCATAGATCACTCAACAAAGGGTAGGCACACTAATGCAATCAATGCGATTGACCCTCATGTCAGACATCGGGGCTAGATCTATCAGCCCCACCCTAAAAACATCTAACAGGGCAGACAATCATGTCAACTATAGGCTTCGATAGAGGGTAGGAGCACCCTAACAACACTCCTCCTTGATCGAGATACTGGCACCTATTAAACTTTAACTAGACCTAAGTCGACAAATGAGCACAAAAACCAAGATTGGCATGTGGTGGACCAAGACTGACACGTGGCAGATGACATGTTTTTCAAGGCACTAACCTAACGATACATGGCGATCTCTTAATGTGGCCTGGGATCATTTTTTAAGGAGTGATGTGGCTTGGGCTTATTTTTTGATGAGTGATGTGGCAAATCGTGGCATCGATTAACTCTGCCATGTGGCACCCGTGTGATTGGTATACATTGGCAAAACACAGGTTATTGATTGCCCAAGGGTAATTGAATAACTCAAGGTGCATTACACCTTTTATTCCCTTCAACATTACTCCACCTGGGCAATTTGGGATTAATAATATAGAAGATTTTAAGATTCATTCACCCGCGGGAAAGGAAAGAAAAGGAACTTCATTCCTTTTCATTTTCGTCGGGCCTACTAGCTCGACTGGCAAGCGAGCCAACCGAGATGCTAGCATCTAAGGAGTCTGGAGTTTGACTCTCAATGGGGATGACATAAAATTTTATTTTGCTGTGCGTGCAAGAAAAACAAAGAAAATGGGGCATACATGAATACCAGGTAAAGGTATTTTATTTTTTTTAATTTGTTTTATTTTAAATTAAAAGTTTTTTTTATATCTTTGTTTTTAATAATTTAAATATAATTTTTGTTTTTAAAAATATTTTTTTTTATAAATTGATTTTTTAAATAAAAAATTCATTTATTTTTATTATTAAATTCAAATTATATGATTAGATTTTTTTTTGGTTTAAAAAATTTGCAAATTAAAAATTTTAAAACACAAAAAAGGGAAACTATTTGTTTTTGCAACACCAACAAAAGTATGCTTTTGTTTTCTCCTCAAAAGGGGATATAAGACATTTAATAGCACAATTTTTCTTGCAAATTAGAAAGCCCTAAAATCTTCTCAACCTTGTTAATTTTGCACATTCAATGAGGGACAAAATAAAAAATATTTGATTCTTTCTTACAAAATTGGAAAACAAGGAGACAAAATTTTGTAAAATTCAAAGGCAAAGTGTGCATTTGTTTTCTCCAAGGGGGATATAATACATGAAATTACACATTCTATTTTTTGTAAAATTGCAAAGAAATTGAAGACCTTGGGTCCATAAAAACCAAGTCATGTGTCGAATGGTTCTGGAAGCCTTTCAAACGTGGGTCATGTGTTAACTTGACTTGAAAGGAGTGCTATTTTGTTAATTTTGCAAAACAAAGGGGGGAAGATAAGAAATTGTATTTCTTTTGAAAAATTTAAAACAAAATCAATTTTTGCAAAACAAAAAGGAAAGGCAATTGTTTTATGAGACATTCTTTGCAAATTTGAAAAACAAGAGGAGACATAAAATATCAAATTTTTGCACAACACAAATTCAAATTTTGTTGCAAAAATTAAATAGTAATAAGGTGCATTTTTGATTTTACTCGACACCTTTATTACAAATTGGCAAATTAGGTGCATTTTTTGTTGCATCCGACACCTAAGTGATAATAATTTGTGGGTACTCTTTGATTTATTATTGCATTTACTTTCTTATTTTATGCAATTATAAGTCACAAAATCAAGAGCACTCAAAAACCCCAAATTTCACAAATAATTGTGTAATTCATTGGACAAGTATAAAAGCCAATTTTTCTTGATATTCTCTCCTAAACCAAAACCCCTAATTCACTCTTATTTTTTTGGCTCAATATCCTCAAACTAATTATCCCTCTTTAGGAGTATTTTCAAGTAGGTGCCATTAAATATATTTTTGAGTAAATTATATTTCAGTACTCTTTTAGGGTATATCAAAAGAAAGAATAAGTTTTTGTAAAATAAGGAACCTTGAAAGTAGAAATATTTTGCATTAAGGGGGATAATTCCTTCCTTCCTTCAAACATAGATTTTGATAAAAGGGAGATAAAACTTGTAAACGCAAAAGTCATCAAAATTATACCTTTTATTTTAGGTTTCATAATAGCAACCATGTTTGAAGTACTTGCAATAAGGAAGGATTATTTGGTGAACTTTTTTGATAAAATTACCTAGGAGGCAAAGTTTTGCACAAATTGTAAAAAGGACAACCATAACACCAATCGGTGTTGGTTTCAAAATAATCAAAACTAAAATGATAAAGGCACATCATAGAAGCCATGTTGCTAGTGAAGTGTCTGATTCTAATTCTGATTTTGGTTCAGAAAGAGCACACAAAGTGCTCATGCCTAAGGCATTATTGTAAAGGGGAAACAAATTTCTCACCCTAGGAAAGCACCTTTTCCAAAATCTCTTTTTAGGCTTCATAAATAGCATAAGTTTTTGTTTGAATTACTTGCAATAAAGGGGTGATTGTACCTCTTTTTAGGCTTCATAAATAACAGTCTCTTTGTTTGAAGTACTTGTAACAAAAAGGGGGAATTATCTGGTGTAAAATTTGCCTAGGAGGTAATATTTGTAAAAGCCTTAACAAGCTTCATGAGTTGCACATATTTTTCAATTAAGGGGGGATAAACATTTCATTTCCTACACACAAATTTTTGTAAAAAAGGAAAAAGACTTATAAGGGTGCATTTTCGACAGCGACCGACACCTTAGTCACACTTATTGCAGAAATTATATTACAACATGTTTTGCAACAAGGGGAGAAACTTATAAGGGTGCATTTTTAGCAGAAACCGACACCTTAGTAAAACTTCTTGTAAAATTTCATCAAAACAAATATTTTGCTAAAAAGGGAGGAAGACTTAAAAAGGGTGCATTTTCGGCAGTGACCAACACCTTAGCTACCTTATCAAAACTTTTACAAAATCATATTGTAACTGAATTAACAACGTATGAAGTGATCTACTTTAGTACACCTACGGTTGCAGTGGTTGGTTACCCATGCAATCTGGTTGGATGACAAGATTACAATAAGGACATTCGTTGATGTGAAGACAAAGTGAGAAATGACCCACTTTTTGCTTAGGAGCAGCCAGAGCACTATGACAGAGCAAGAACCAATAGATTAACATATTTTTCCACTGTATTGGGGTAGTTATTACATTACCCAAATAATGTACTAAGGGGGATGTTAGAGTTACTATGCTAAAATAACTATAAATTATTACCTAATTTGGTAATTTGTAAGATTTGCCTAGGTAGATTATTTTTATTACCATTGTAAATGTATTTTACTATTTACCTTCTACTATGGATGATTATTCATATTGTTATGTGAATAATATTTGTTAATAAGTTGGTAGGTTAGTTGTTAGCTACCTTTAGGGTGGGGCAACTTATAATGCGTTAGTTAGCATTATATTAGGTTAATATATTTATATTATTCTAAAGGCTATTCATAGCCTATTGTTGGTCTATTTAAATAACATCATATGAATAATATATTTTTCATGGTTTATGCATATTATTTTCTTTTTGTATTTGCTATCAATCTGATGAATATGACAATAATATCTCCTTATTAAGTGTGAATTCCCAAAGGTAAGCTTTGGAATTAACATTATCCTTTAATGTTGGTTGATCGAGATGTTGAGCAAGGTGCAGCAAACAGTATTGTCATTGTTGTCAACACAGTCAGACAAATTTATTGATGCAATGGACAAGAGTTTATTGAACAACAAGGTGCAGCCAAAGTACAATGGATAGGAGTTCAATGTTGAGCAAGGTGTTGCAGGAGGATTGTCATTGTTGTCAATACAGTCAGTTAGATCTAATGATGCAATGGACAAGAAGTTCAGAAGTCACTCGGATGCGAGAGGATAAAGTTCAAAAGTTAGTCAGATCATGAGTCCTTAAATGATAGATGCACAAAAATAGAAAACATAATTCAGAATGAGAAGAAGAATCTTTAGAACCTGAGATGTCAAGAAGCGAAAAGGTTTTTTGTGAAAACCAAGGCAATCAAAATAAAAAGTTTTATTTAAAACCATGGATAATAGATTTGAAATGGGTTTTTCTTAAAACCCAAGTTGGCTCTTCGTTTCGTTGAAAAAGATGCCCCAGTGATGAAGATATTTAATTTTAAATATTTAGTTTAAATTTTAAAGGTTTTTTGTGAAAACCAAGGAAGTCAAAATAAAAAGTTTTATTTAAAACCATGGATAACATATTTGAAATGGGTTTTTCTTAAAACCCAAGTTGGCTCTTCGTTTCGTTGAAAAAGATGCCCCGTGATGAAGATATTTAATTTTAAATATTTAGTTTAAATTTTATTTTATTTAAAATTTAAATTAAAATATTAAATTAAATTAAAAGGGCCGACGTGTTACTATTTCACGGCAATAAGCTACAGGAAAGTGATGAAGGTGGTAGAAGAGTTTGAGGCCGACAAAGTTAAATCTGGGCCGATGGATTTTAGGGTTTGGCAGCCGACAATTTCTAGGGTTTTGCAGCCGACATTCTTAGGGTTACAGCCGACGGATTTTAGGGTTTGGCAGCTGACAAATTCTAGGGTTTCTCAGCCGACGTTCTTCTAGGGTTTGTTTCTAAAATTTCTTCTATAAAAGCAAGGGTACTTCGAGTTTAAAAATATGGGTGTGAAGATAGTGTGCGATTGCGAGCAGAGTGAATGCGCAAGTAAAATTCTTATTGAGCAGAGAGCGAGTCGTATCGAACTTGTGCGAATGAAGTGCGCGGAGAGCAGTTGTTGAGTCATCTCGATTCAAGCTGAGTGTGAAGCAATAGTTCGTGTGTGTGAGTATCATGTGCGATATGCAGCTGTAAAAGCGTAGATAGCACAGAACTGGCAAAATGATAGCGAAGTGTATAATGTGAGCTGGTCATGTCGAGTTGTTTGAAGTTTGATTGTGAATATGCCTAGAGAGCAGAGTGTGGAATGACACAGAGTGTGCGAAGCATATGCACAGAGAAAGCAGAGTGTGCAGAGAGCACAAAGGGCAAAGTTGATTACAAAGTTTGGCTGTAGCAGTGCAGCAGATTGTGTGAAGTTATTGTGCAAGAGAGAGAGCAGAGTGCGTAGAGATTGTAAAGGTGAAGTGGACCAGTTAGAGTCTTGCAATAACAAAGGTATCTATCAAACATTTTCATTAAAAAATTGAAGTCCAGTTGGTGCTGGCAAATTAGGGGTTGGTGCTCCTTTCTGTTGGTGCAGATAAATAAGGGGTTGGTGCTCCTTCCAGTTGGTGCTGGTAAACAAATTGTAAAGTTGGTGCTTTGCAAGAGGCTGGATTTGGATAGGAGTCCAAGCAGCCATTCTTTTTGAGGAGTAGCCATTTTGGTGAACCTCGTTAAAAATATGTGTTGTGTGATGTTCTCTTGCGGTACTTATTATATCTATTTATAAGTTTTATCTGCTGCAATTTTTAGAGCTGTTTATTTATGTTTTGGAATGCTACACTGATTCACCCCCCCTCTCAGTGCCATACTAAGTACAACAATTGGTATCAGAGCCAAGTTCCCTTTAAAGGCTAAATCATCTAGGGTTGATCTTGGATTAATACTCTAATGGCAAAGAAAGGCAAGAATAGAACCTCCTTCAAAAGGGCATCTCAGCCAGTTTCAGTTCCTGTGGTAGAGAAAATTAAACCAGAAAAGGCAGAAGGAGTGAATACTAAAGCAGATGATAAAAACCTCAATGTTGAAGTAGACTGGGAAGGTGAGTTGATCTCTGCTCTTGAAGAGTTGAGTATAGAAAAGAAAAAGAACAAAAGACTATCCAAGAAATTGGAAGAATATGGGGATGAGATTGAAAATATGTTCTTACAATTCCAAAAGGCCAAGAAAATAGAAGAAGACTTGAAGTCACAGTTGAATGATAAAGTCAATGTGTGTAACAAACATGAAGAGGATTCTAACAAAGTAGTTAGTAATCTAAAGCTACAAGTTGAAGAGTCTAAAAGGATTGAGGAAACTCTCAGGTCGCAGATCAATGAGAAAGAGATTATTTGCCGCAAACAAGAAGAAGAGATTGTTTCATTGAAGAAACAACTAGAAGAGGCCAATACAAATCTTAAATTCGATAAGAGCACATAATTGCCAGATAAAATGATAAGTCATCAGAAAAGCTCCACGGTTAAGCATGGTCTTGGATATGAAGCTGAACAACCTTTATCTTCCAATTCTGCAGAGAAGAAGAAGTTCACTGTTGAAGGGTCCGAGCAAGAAAAGGTTAAAGTTGTATCTTCAAAAGAAAGAAAATATCAAAGGAGATTTACAGAAAAGCAGCCACAACAAAAGAGGTTCTACCACTCTCACTCTTTTCATGCTAACACTTTTAATGGCTATTGTTTTAGATGTAACCAGTATGGTCACAAGGCAACTTATTGTGGATTAAATAATAAATCAAAGAGTTATGCTAGTCGAAATACATTTGCATATCTGAGTGAACACTTTGTACAATGTTTTCAATGCAATGGTCATGGGCACATAGCAAGGTTTTGTCCAAGCACTTCTGTATCAAATCTAAGGCAAAATAGTAGATTTCATAAGATGCAAAGAACACAACACAGACAGGGAATAAATCAGGTTCATAGAAGAAAGGAAAATAATCATTCATCATGGATGCATAAGAGACAACCACACCAGAGAGATATTCGAGTTCACACAATGATGCAAAATAGGGACGCAGGTGAAAAATCCAAGCTCGAGGTCAAGAAAGTCTGGAGAAAGAAAGAAGAGAGGAAATCGTGTCTCCTTGAACTAAAGGAGACTGCTCTTCTGCTGCACTAAGCAACTCCAGGTAACACATCCTCAAGGGGAGCATTTTGAAAAAGGTTTTATTTTATTGCTCTTATATGTTTGTTGGATTAACCTGAGGATGAAAGGCAAGCAGTAAGGAGGAGTTACACTATAGTTGTTTAAATTTATTTCAGTTCATATAGTTGTTTGTGGAAGTGCCATGAAGGCTGGAGATTAAATGGAGAGTTGCCACCATTTCTAGTATTGTTATATGTCATTGTTGTACTGTTGATGGTTCTTACTGTAACTGTTCGAAGCCATGAAATGTAACAGTTCAGATAATTTGATTAGTGGAAGAATTTTTGCTCTAGCTACGTATTTATGTTTTGATAAAAGAAGCGTGTATCTGTTCCATTCATTGATGTAAAGATTGTTAGAACTTTCATGGTGCCTTGGTGGAATTATTTAATTCTCAGACAGTTTTGTTTTAACTGTTAATAAAATGCCAATCCGAGGTTAAGAAGTATAAGGCTGAGTAAAGAGATGAATGGTTGGTCGTGAAGTGTTTGACAGAATGTCTTCTCCAGATTTGCACAGTTGAAAGTAAGGGGTGACCAGCATTGACTGTAGAAAACTTAGACAAAGCTGCAAATGTAAAAACGGATCTGATTTGTGTTAAGGTATAGTATTTTATGCGTGCACAGAGTTGATAGTAATACTGCAGTGTTGGTACAGTACTGAACAAGAGTTGGTTGATACATTCTTGGACTAGGGTTGTGTGAGAGATGATTGGTTGAGTAAAGATAATTGAGCATAGTCAAGTGATTGATTGCATGTGGTTGTTCAAGTCCCATAAAATAAACTTTTCTTGATTTGAGTTGAGATTGAGATTTGAGAATAGAAGATATTAAGTCTCTAACAATCTTCTGTATGCTTCTATAAAGTGGATTTAATTTTAAACTATCATTCTTTGTTGAGCTTATCTTGAGTACCACTTGAGCATGTTTGATTGAGCCTTTGAAGAAGGTCTTTGGGAAATATTTTGAGGACAATGCTGGGACAAATTGCCAGAGAAGTTTTGGACAAGTTTTTAGAGAGCTTGGCAAGAGCATATTTGGGCAAGTTCCTTGGTGAGCTTGTTAAGCAGGTTCTTAGTGAGCCTATTGACTGAACATTGAAGGTGACAGAGTACAAAATATAGAATTTCAATGAATAGAAATTCTGGCATCCAACATAGCTGAAGTTAGATCAGAGTGAGGATTCTTCAAGTGAAGAAGAGGTCCACCAGTCAGTGCAGCAAAGAGACAGAGTCTTCTATAATATTACAAGGGTACTATGGAGTATGGGTTATGGTATCCTAAAGATGCAGATTGGTTGAGTGGTTAAAATTCCCAAGAAGTGACTAACTTGGGATCACATTCTCAGGGGGAGCATTTGTGTATTTGTTTTTCTTCTTGTTCATTCTTGGAATATTTGCTAATTGTAATAATTTGTGTCTAAGAATGTTGTGCATAGACTCAGGGGGAGTCTCACAGCAGCCCTTTGGTATTATTATCAAAGGGGGAGAAGATTTACAAGAAAATTGCACATGTGTTGCCAACAATTCCAAAGGGGGAGATTGTTGAGCAAGGTGCAACAAACAGTATTGTCATTGTTGTCAACACAGTCAGACAAATTTATTGATGCAATGGACAAGAGTTTATTGAACAACAAGGTGCAGCCAAAGTACAATGGATAGGAGTTCAGTGTTGAGCAAGGTGTTGCAGGAGGATTGTCATTGTTGTCAATACAGTCAGTTAGATCTAATGATGCAATGGACAAGAAGTTCAGAAGTCACTCGGATGCAGAGGATAAAGTTCAAAAGTTAGTCAGATCATGAGTCCTTAAATGATAGATGCACATAAATAGAAAACATAATTCAGAATGAGAAGAAGAAGTCTTCAGAACCTGAGATGTCAAGAAGCGGAAAGGTTTTTTGTGAAAACCAAGGTAGTCAAAATAAAAAGTTTTATTTAAAACCATGGATAACAGATTTGAAATGGGTTTTTCTTAAAACCCAAGTTGGCTCTTCGTTTCGTTGAAAAAGATGCCCCGGTGATGAAGATATTTAATTTTAAATATTTAGTTTAAATTTTAAAGGTTTTTTGTGAAAACCAAGGCAGTCAAAATAAAAAGTTTTATTTAAAACCATGGATAACATATTTGAAATGGGTTTTTCTTAAAACCCAAGTTGGCTCTTCGTTTCGTTGAAAAAGATGCCCCGGTGATGAAGATATTTAATTTTAAATATTTAGTTTAAATTTTATTTTATTTAAAATTTAAATTAAAATATTAAATTAAATTAAAAGGGCCGACGTGTTACTATTTCACGGAAATAAGCTACAGGAAAGTGACGAAGGTGGCAGAAGAGTTTGAGGCCGACAAAGTTAAATCTGGGCCGACGGATTTTAGGGTTTGGCAGCCGACAATTTCTAGGGTTTTGCAGCCGACATTCTTAGGGTTACAGCCGACGGATTTTAGGGTTTGGCAGCTGAAAAATTCTAGGGTTTCTCAGTCGACATTCTTCTAGGGTTTGTTTCTAAAATTTCTTCTATAAAAGCAAGGGTACTTCGAGTTTAAAAATATGGGTGTGAAGATAGTGTGCGATTGCGAGTAGAGTGAATGCGCAAGTAAAATTCTTATTGAGCAGAGAGCGAGTCGTATCGAACTTGTGTGAATGAAGTGCACGGAGAGTAGTTGTTGAGTCATCTCGATTCAAGCTGAGTGTGAAGCAATAGTCCGTGTGTGTGAGTATCATGTGCAATATGCAGTTGTAAAAGCACAGATAGCGCAGAACTGGCAAAATGATAGCGAAGTGTATAATGTGAGCTGGTCATGTCGAGTTGTTCGAAGTTCGATTGTGAATACGCCCAGAGAGCAGAGTGTGGAATGACATAGAGTGTGCAAAGCATATGCGCAGAGAAAGCAGAGTGTGCAGAGAGCACAAAGGGCAAAGTTGATTGCAAAGTTTGGCTGTAGTAGTGCAGATTGTGTGAAGTTATTGTGCAAGAGAGAGAGCAGAGTGCGCAGAGATTGTAAAGGTGAAGTGGACCAGTTAGAGTCTTGCAATAACAAAGGTATCTGTCAAACATTTTCATTAAAAAATTGAAGTCCAGTTGGTGCTGGCAAATTAGGGGTTGGTGCTCCTTTCTGTTGGTGCAGATAAATAAGGGGTTGGTGCTCCTTCCAGTTGGTGTCGGTAAACAAATTGTAAAGTTGGTGCTTTGCAAGAGGTTGGATTTGGATAGGAGTCCAAGCAGCCATTCTTTTTGAGGAGTAGCCATTTTGGTGAACCTCATTAAAAATCTGTGTTGTGTGATGTTCTCTTGCGGTACTTATTATATCTATTTATAAGTTTTATCTGCTGCAATTTTTAGAGCTGTTTATTTATGTTTTGGAATGCTACACTAATTCACCCCCCCTCTCAATGCCATACTAAGTACAACACGAGAGTGTTTTCTGCTACTCTTGACTTGCTCTGGATCGTTGTTGAATCACTACTAGACTATCGTTGAGTGTTTATCATCGATCTGCCAAACTATTATTAATGCACTTTTGAGTAGCTTCCAAACTGCTAATTGTATCACTTTCGAACTACTGTGCCTCCTTTCCAAGATCTAAGGTGCCTTTAATAGGCGGTCATATGAGTGACAAGTGTCACGACAAAAGTTTTAAAAGCTCATGGAAGCTTCTACTGTTTGGTGGATGTGCCAAAATCACTCCATTGCTTGTGATAAATTTCACCTTTTGTTTGAGATGTTTGTTTATTTCCCTTTTGAGCTTTGTCCAAGAAATTTTTTCTTCTTAAATGTCTATGAGACTTGCTGTAATGTATATCAAGCTATTAGTTGTACGTAACTCCTCTTTTGCATGGATTATGGGTGCCAAGAGATAAATGTAACATCTTCTTTGTGAGCGTTATATAGAGGTTCTCTAATAGAATGACCAGTGTCAGCTACATGCCCTTCTCTTTATGAACGCTTTCTTGAATAGTCTCCAACGTATATTCCACCTTGTTATTTGCTATTTTACATAGATGCTAAAATATCTCTAGCCAAGCAATACTAATAATTGAACTATGGTGGAGAATTGGAGGAGCTTTGGTGAAGCTTTGGTAACCCTTGAATGGAATTCGAATGGCAGTGCTTGGATGAAGACTCCTTGATGCTTCACTTATGGTAGAAATGCTCCATATCTTGCTTTGATAAGAATGCTCCTTTGCTTTGATGTCTACTTGCATTGATAGAGATGCTCCTTTTTTTTGAGATGTGCTAGCTCTTTTGCTTTATACACTTCTTGATATTCCCTTGTACCTTGTCTTCTGTAGGTTTGGCCATCCAATATGAGCCCTTTGAGTGGCTCCTATTGTTTGGAAAGAAGAGTGCTTACGTTCAAACTTTCTTGACTACTTATTCCTATAGATATTGTGCCTTTTTGGGGCACATTCAAATCTTCTCTTGGGCTGTAAAAAACCAGATTAAAGTAGTGCAATAAAATGTACTATAGATTATACATAAACCTCCTTTGATGCACCTTATTTTGCACTCTTATTTCAGATATGAAATTCTGGTTTTATGGCAGATTTTTCTCCTGCAATACAAGGGTTTTGAGGTTGTATTTTATGAGTAGACACCTTCCCATTTTTGCTTGGACACTTTGATAACAAATCTAAGCTTAGATAATAGTAGATAAAAGCTTTTTAATTTATGCAATTTTCTGCACTTTCTTTTCTTACATCCAATCTTGTAATGCTTTGGATTTGAGACTCATCAAGTCTAAATCTATGAAGCTTCTATTTATATTTTTGGTTAGTTGTGTTCTTCTCCAAGTTTTTGATGATTCTAACCTTTTTGGGTGGCTTATTTTGGCCACTACAAGTTGCATATTTTTGTGCTTCAATAGTGTCTTTAGACACTTGATACAAATCAGATTTTGTGCCCTTCAAGAACACAAAACTAATTTATTTTGAGAGTAGTATAATAGTGCAAGTATTTCACTTTTAATGCACTATGATTACACCTTATCACTCCAATCAAATCTCAAATTAATGCACTAAAAATTTACTACAACTAATCAAGAATAACCTAAAATGAATCTTTCAGAGTTATTCTGCAATTTCACTACAAATTATATTGTAGGACTTAGTCTTATTTTTATTTTTACAAAATAGATAATAGGTAGTTGATAGAAGCAATTTTGAAATATAATAAACTACTAATTAATGTGCAAATGAACTTCAAAAAAGAAATTTTTCTTTTTTGCACTTTTGAATACTGTAATCCAATTTTCTATTTGTAACTTTAATCCAAATGCAGGTGCTTCTAACAAATATGATAGGTAAATTAATTAATGAACTTACTTGCATCAAAAAGTTACATACATTTTTCGTAGTAGATCTTTTATCACTTCCATAGAGGATGTAGATATTGGTGTCTAGGATCACCAATATTTTGGTAAGAGTATGTCCTTGCAACTCTTTGTAGACTGTCCTGAATAACTCCACCAAATGATGGTCTCAAACTTTCTTTCATGAGCCTAGGATTTGGTTGCTTATTCTCCTCCTATGTTCTCCTCCTTCTACTATATATTTGGAGAAGTCTTTATATCTGAAACAATGCCTTCTTGATGTGAGAGGTAATCTTAAAATATTCAATATTTGGTGAGCTTATTCTATATTCAAGTCTTTTTGTCGAATTCTAACTTCAAGCAGGATCTTCTTCTAATATTTGGTACTCCTTTCCAAAATTTTCTTCACAGATTTGACACTCCTTACCAAATTATTCTTCACAAATTTTGCACTCCTTGCCAAATTATTTTTCTGGAATTTGGCACACCTTGTTAAAGTCTTCTTCTCTTGGGCTTGTTGTCAGATGGAGACAATTGTCCAAAGTCCTTCACTATCAGGAGCTTCTCCTTGGTAGTGGATTTATCCAATGAGTTATCCTTTGAGAATATCTTCAGTAAGTCTCTCCTAGCCTTTTTTTGGATGCTCAATAATACTTTCCCAATGTATTTGATCTTACAACTTCTGATGGTCTTCCTTGAGACCTTTTCTTGAACCTTCTGCTCCTAGAAGTGTTGGTTGTGAGATCTAATTTTGGATATTTGATTTTGCTACTTCTATATTTGAGCAAGACTCATCTAGTCCTTATTATCCTTCTCCTTCCTTTACTGGAAGTTCTTCAATGAGATATTCTCCTAATATCTTTGATTTTACTTTAGGTGCTAAATTGATTCTGAAGAAGATATCCTTCCTAACTTTCTTGTAAGAAGTTTCCTAAATCACTAAATCTTCTTTCCCTACAACAAAGTATTAGTAATAAAATATTTAGTTTGCTTCTGAATCAGATATTCTTTACGAATTATTCTTCAGGATCAAGGCTTCTATGACCTTTTTTAGTATCAAGACTTCTATGGCCTTTTTTAGTACCAAGGATTCTATGGCCTTTTTTAGTATCAAGGCTTTTGTGGCCTTTTTTAGTACCAAGGCTTCTATGGTATTTTTGGTATCAATAATTTTATGGCTTCTCCTTCAAAGCTCCTGTGGCATTTTCTCCAAGGCTTCTATGGCCTTTTTATGTTAATGCTCCTATGGCCTATTCTTCAACTTGTGAAGTTCTTCGATTCAACAATGGAGATCTTTAGTCTTTTGATTTCATCACAACTATTCACTAGAAGTCTTCTTTTACAATATTCTTCTCTTGCAAAAGGAACCAATCTCTACACTATGAAGGCACATTGAACTTTGGGAAATTATGTTGGAGTCTCCTAGCTTTTTGTCATAGGAGGAGTCCCAATACTCTACGAATTAATTTTCTACAACAAAAGAAATTTTAGGCACTAGTTAGCAAATTCCATATATCTTGGATGATAATCATTGAATGATATGTCAATCTAGTGGATTGAATGCTAAGTATCGGTCTTCATGAGTTTTTCATAAAACTCTATGGAAAGACTCTAGTCAAATGCAATCTCAGTATTTCTAAAACTAAGATTTCTTTCAATCCTCACTTGGGCTCTCCCTAATTCTACCACCTAGACTCTTTTGAGATATTTTGATAGTGGTTGGTCTAGCAATGCGTTAGTTTATCAAAACACTCAAGCTCAATGATAATGGTGGTTTCCCTATTGACATACATAGACTAGATCTATCGTATCTTTGATACCATTGTTAGATTTTGATGTAACGAGCATTTGGAGATAGCAATCACAAGATGCATAATAATATGAAAGAAATCAAATTTTCTATATGAATAAAACATGCAATAAATATAAATGATATAAAAGAATATAATGTATCTATGGAGGAAATGAACACTCCATTCTAAATTTATTGAACTACATTGTATCCATCACCAATGGATGGTGAAGCACACGAAACTTTACTAATAACTAAGCTACACTATCAAACTATGTCCTCTCAATCTTTGTCTATCTATGTATATCTTTGTGTCTATTTCTATCTAACTATGAGGCCATCCTTATATATGCAAAATAGGATACTTGGCCAACACTCTATCTAGCTATGCAAGGGACAAATTGCACATGTACAACTTGTACATTGACACTTGTGCATTTATTAAATTGCATGAAGTAACTAGATAACTTGCCCCTAAAGTAATCTAAGTATGTATCTTGGAAGATACATCTACATAACCCAAATGATAGAATATAATCTATTTCTAACATAGGTTTCTAGCTATAGCAACTCAGTTGAGATGAAAATTGAATCTATTTATAAAATCTCATGCTCTAAAGAAGAGAGTTGTGATTTGTCAAGGATGGGGGACCTGAGTACAACCCTTTGTTCTCAAGAAAAAAAAATGAATTGAAATACATTATAATAACATATAATCAATCAATAATAATAATAAATAAATTTTGATCTAGTAATTAAATTTTTAAGATGGGTGGTGGGATTGGAGAAATTTTTTCTATATAGATGGATACTTGGTGTGATAAAAAACCACTTTATCTAGATCCAATTTTGAAACCTTGGATGAGATTAGTTCAAAATAAATATGGTGATAGGGTTTCAAATATTTTGTACAAGTATCAAGAAGGAAGATACAAATGGAAAGAAGAGTTTTTTATAAGTATACAAGACATTGATGCTAGGAGACATTTGAGTAGAAAGATAACAACTGTGATTGTTATTTTGAGGGGAGACAACTATAAATTGATTTGAGAGTTGAATAGCTCAGGAGAATACACAAAAAGGAGTGGATATAATGTAAAGCACCAAAAAAATAAGAATATCACAAGAATATATAGATATACTTGGGATATCCCAAACATTCCTAAAGTTAAAATGTTTGTTTGGTTAGTAGGTGATAGAAGAATTTTATCCAGAGATAACCTTATGAAAACGGGTTTTCATGGCCTCTAAAAATGTGTTCTTTGTAAAATGGAGGAGAGTATAGACCATCTCTTGGGACATTGTTCAATAGTATGGAAACTATGGAAATGGATTCTTAAAATTTTTGTTTAATGCATGGTGATGAATAGAAAAATTAAAGAATGGTTATGATGGAGTACTTTTAAAAGTGGGGCTTTATAGAAAATCTGGGATATAGCAAAAGATACAATACTTTAGACTATATGGCTAGAAAATAATATAAGAATATTTAAAGGAAAGGAAAGCAGTTTAGAGGTAATGAAAAAGAAGATATATTTAGCCATAGAGGAGTCTAATCTAATCCTATAAACTCATCCAATCCCTAGTCTATAAGTAGATATCCTTGATAGATGAATTCAAGTCATAAAATGGAATTACAATGTTGGGCATAGGAGAAATAAAAATAAGGTAAAGAATATAAAATGAAAAGCACTAGATGTGGATTTAGTCAAATTGAATTTTTATGGAGCATCTAAAGGAATTCCAGGACCAACAGAAGGAGGAATAATTAGAAATAATAGTGAGATTTTGCCTCATTATGCTTTCAATAGTGGCTTTAATACAAATAATGAAGTTGGAGCTTGGGTGGTTTTAGAAGGGTTAAAAATTTGCAAATAAATGAAATGGAACAAAGTATGGATGGAAGGTGATTCATTCGTAGTAATAAATACAATTTTGAGGAAAGCAAAGGATCCATGGAACATACAAAATATAATTGTGAAATTCAAGATCTTGCTAAAGAGTTTGAAGAAATTAGGTTTACACATACATTAAGGGAAGGAAACAAATGTGCAGATAGGCTAACCAATATAGGGGTTTTAATTGAGGATCGTGAAGGAAAATTCTCTTTTCCATGATTAGAGGAAGTAGTAAGTTTAGTTGAATTTGATAATAAAATGTTGAGTGCCTAAATCAAATAATGATTAAGATTTATTTTAATATTTTCCATTGGTAATATCTGCTTTATTTTATAACATTAATGTGTTTTCATATAAACTATTTATTACAATTTTGTGGTTGCACTTGTGCTTCATGAAGGAAACTAACAATCTAGATCTGGTAAAGTAGGCTATGATAGTGCAATGTTTTGAAAATATTACTCTATTAATATGCAATGCATAGATAGTAAAGATGAAGTTTTAGTATTATAAAGGTTGTTGGAAAATGTCAAGAAGATGCTTAATTTTAGAATATTTGTATTCACCCACAAATTGAAAAGACTCAAAAAAATGAAAATGAAAATTTAAATATTTTATATAAAATGATGTAGGTTTCTAGTTATAACATCTCAATTGAGATGAGAAGTGAATCTATTTGTAAACTCTCAAGTTATAAAGAAGAAAGTTGTAATTTATCAAAGGTGGGAAACCCGAATACAACCCATTTTTATCCAAAAAATAATTAATAATAATAATAATAATAAATAACTTTAATTTAAAAATTATATATTTTTGATTTTCATGTAAAATAGTCAACATGAGAAAATTCCCAAGAAAATGACATGTATATATGTCTAAGCTCAGACTTGAACCAGGAACCTTTAGTGTGTGAGAATAATGTGATAATTCAAATATTTTATATAAAATGATGTAGGTTTCTAGTTATAGCATCTCAATTGAGATGAGAAGTGAATCTATTTGTAAACTCTCAAGTTCTAAAGAAGAAAGCTATAATTTATCAAAGTTCGGAAACCCAAATACAACCCATTGTTATTTAAAAATTATATGTTTTTTATTTTAAAGTTGTAATTATATATATTTTAATTGAGATGAGAAGTGAATCTATTTGTAAACTCTCAGGTTCTAAAGAAGAAAGTTGTAATTTATCAAAGGTGGGAAACCCAAATACAACCCCTTGTTTTTTTGAGTAAAAGGTAAAAATTTTATTCAAAAAAATTGATCATCTTATACAAATACATTTTGATATCCTACCTTTCTTGGAAAGGCTCAAAATGCAGTTTTTCTATTTTATTTTATCTACCCAGGATCTCTGAATCCCCTATTCTTTAAAATTTACCTCCTTCTTAACTGTATATGTCCTCTTCCAACAAAGATTATTGAATCCCTCTTTGTTATTTTTTCTATTCTTGATAGCTTTCATGTTGCATTTTATTCCATAGTTGTGCCCAGATATCTTGTTCTACCTCTGTCATTGGAGATTCTTCCTATACTTTGGTATGATTGTTTCTAATAACTTCCTTAACATAATCCCCCAAGTCCTCTCTTCTGAACTAAATTCCTCTTTAAAAATTATGTTGTTCCGTTCCAACCATATTTGCTAGCAAATGAAGCCAATACCTAAATTCCAAGTTGTGCTTAGTGTTTTGGATTTGAAGATGTTATGTGACCAATAGTTCCAAAAATTACTACCATTAGGAGGATACCATTATGTTTAGCTAAATATGGAGTACCACCAATTCTAGATTGTGTAAGCATAGGAGCAATAAAAAAGAGGTGTTTTATAGTTTCTACCTATTGGAAGCACATTACACATCTATTGGGTGCAATGAACCCCTTTCTCCTCATATTATCCTGAGTCATAATGCTTTTGTGACCAACTTGCCATATAAAAAAATTAACCTTCGACCAACCTTTTGGTTGCCATATTTATTTCTAGGGAAGTTGTTGTTGGGGTTGGTTCTTGCTACTTTGGTGAGCCTTTCGGTAGCCTAATTTCACTGTGTAAGTGCCTTGTTTCCCATATCCCCATGCTAGTTGGTCAGGTCCATATTTCCATAGCCATATTATTTTTTCTAATATTTCTTTCAGTTCACATTTTTTGGCTTCCCATTCTTCACCTAACCACTAGTCTAAAATTTGCCATCTTCTTGAAACTGCTAGTTTTTGGCTTGGGGGGATGAGATGCTGAGATATAAGAGTTTGGCCCTGATTATGAAGAGTCTCTCTAATGCCACTAATATGAGGATATTGTTTGATAATGGGGGGGAAAATTACTAAGAATCATCCCACATACTGAATTTTATCCCATCACCTACTTTCCAATGTAAATCTTCCTTAATCAGTGAGGTCCCTCTTTTGAGTGTTTTCCATATCTCTAATCCCACACCCATAACTAGAAACCGTGGGGTATCCTCCATTTTGTGTGCAGGGTAATATTTAGCTTTTAAAACTTGAATCCATAACTGATATGGGTTTGTGATCCACCACCAATATAAATTTCCTATTAGTGCTAGGTTGTTTGTTATTGCAACTCTGATTCCAAGACCTTCCTCTTCCTTTGGTTGACAAACTTTCTCCTAGCTTACCAAAGCATTTTTTCTAATTTTCTTGTGCTCTTGACCATAAGAATTTTCTCATCAATTTATCTAAATCTTTGAGTATGCTCTTTGGGGTTGCTAAAATGGAAAATTTGTAAACTGGAATTGCTTGTAACACTAAATTCAAAAGTGTGAATCTACCTCCAAAGCTTAACCATCTATGAGACCAGCATGACAACTTTGAAAATTTTTTATCTTTTATGGATTTCCAATATTTCTTCTTTAGGTTTTTTTTTTTTTTTTTTTTTTTTTCTGTTAAGGGCATTTCCAAGTAATATAATAGACACGAGGCCATTGAGAACCTAATAATTTTTTCTTTTTGATCTCTAATAATTTTATGTACATTAAAGAAGACAACTTTGGATTTTTCTTCATTTAGAAGTTGGCCCGTGGTTGTAGTGTAGTAGTCTAATATTTCTCTAATATTGGTTGCTTCTTTTATTGTTGCTTCCCCCATAATCTTGTATCATCTACAAATTGTAGATGAGTGATAGCTATATCTCTATTTATTTGAATTCTTGTAATGTTGTTCTCTACTTTTTTATTTTGTATGAGTCTTCCCAGTCCTTTTGCAAAAATAATGAACAAATATGGAGAGAGAGGATCTTCTTGTCTAATTCCTCTACTGGTATTGAACAATGGGGAGGGGGTTCCATTAATGAGCACTAAAAATGAGACTATGGAGATGCATTCAAGTATCCAGTTGATCCAATATTTTTGGAATCCAAATCTTTGCAAAATTTGATCCAAAAATTCCCAACTCACTCTATCATAGGCCTTGGATAGATCTAACTTCAGGAATATTCCTTTGTTCTTTCTTTGGCCCACCTAATGTATAGTTTATTGTGTTATTACAATACCATATGATATTTTTATACCTTGCACAAATCCCCCTTGTTCAGGAGATATGATATTTGGTAATATAGCTTTTAGTATGTTGGCTATTATCTTGGTGATGATCTTGTAGATCACATTGTAGAGGGCTATTGGTATGTAATTGGTTAGATTATCCATATCTTCTCCCTTTGGTATCAAAGATAAAAAAGTATGGTAGAGGGATTTGATAATCCTACCACTAGATCTGGCTTCTTCTACTGCTCTAGTTATATCTTCTCCTATAATATCCCAAAAGGCTTTGTAGAATTCTATTAGTAATCCATCAGGATTTGGTTTTCTGATTGCATGGAGAAGATTGTTTCTTTCACCTCTTCTTCTTTGATCTCTTTCATAAGATCCTCATTCTAGAGAAGACCGTTTCTCTCACCTCTTCTTCTTTGATATCTTTCATAAGCTCCTCATTCTATTCTTGAGAGACTAATCTAGGGATACTTCCCAAGATTTCCTCCTAGGATTGTTTTGATAGATGTGAATCTACAGTAAACAAAGTAGAGAAAAAATCATTAACTACTTTTTGCGTACATGAAGTGGTGGTTTCTAAGAGTTCATCTACATTTGTTAAAGCATCAATCTGGTTATAGTGTTTTCTAGTTGTAGTTGACTGGTGAAAGAACTTTGTATTCCTATCTCCTTATTGAAGCCAAGCAATTCTAAATCTCTACTTCCAATAGATTTCTTCTTTATTATATAGCTCCTCTTCCTCCTGTATTAAGATATTTTTATGGGATAGTAATTCCTTTGAAAGGGGTTTTGAATGAATTATTTCTGCAACTCCTTACATTCTCTCAAATAGCTCTACTCTTTGTTGTTGAAAATATGATCTTTGAAATTTGATCCAAATTTTTAATTTATATTTGATATATTTCAATCTGGAGTGTAATTGAAATTGTGCCTCATTCCTGGTTTAGAAGCTAGAAGTTTTCAAATCTAAATGAGTAGTTTTTGGACTGGGGTATTCTATTTGTGATATTTAGAAGTACTGAGAAATGGTCAGAAGATAACAGGATTATGATATCTGAATGACAACTCCATAACTATTGAATTTATTTCTTTATCAATATATTATCTAATCTTGATTTTATTGCTTGGTCTTCTTTACTTTTATTGGTCCAAGTAGTACCACATCCTCGAGGTGAAATGTCAATTAGATTTAAATTATTAGCTTGGACAATTAGGAGTTTGTCCTTCTCATTGGGATAATTTAGGTCCCCCTCTTGGTCATTCATTGACATCTTGGTATTGAAGGCTTCATCCACCAGGAACCTATCTTCTGGGTAATATTCTATAATAGTGTGGATTGACTTCCATTGGGTTTTTTGTTCCTACATTTCATACCATAAAAGTTAATAATCAACCAAAATGATTCTGATTCTCTATCTCTCAATTTGGTCATCAAGATCCCTCTAGCTGATGATGCTCCTACTTGTTGAAAAGTGTCTTATTTCCATAAAGTGACCATTCCCTCAAAGAAACCATGGGAAGCTTGGGTCTCATAGTCTCTATTCCTCCAAAATCTCTTGGATATTGTTTGCATTGCTTCCAGTGATGCTTTAGTTTCTTGTAATAAAACCACATCTGAGTGGTTATCTTCTATCATACATTTAAGAACCAATTTTTTGGGATGGCCATTTAATCTCCTTACATTACATATGTGTATAATCATTGGGAACCCATGTAGAATTTAGCTATGGGTTTAACAATGCTTGCCTCTCTCAACTATTCTCCTTGTTGTATTTTTTCTTTGTTTTTATTTCTACCTACTCCTTGAGAGTTTACATTTTTCAGCCTTTTCTCCATTTGGCTTATTCTAAGGGTTGGATTTTTTCTATTTTTCTCTACTATTTCCCTAATTACCTCCTTATATGTATGTGGATTTTTATTGTATAATACTAGAGCTCCTTCTATATTTGGTTGTGGCTGCTCTTTATATTCTATATCTTGTTATTTGGTTGATGCAAATTGTACCTATATGGATTGTCCTTCTTCTACACCTCTCATTATTTTTAGGTATTGTTGTTTTTCTGTATTCGTATGTTGTGGATGATGAACCTATTTTGCTACCTATTTATCTAGATTTTTAGTTTGATTTGAGTGTGATAGTTCCTCTCCTTCCATTGGATCATCTAGTCTGAGCATCTCATTTTTGTTGGATGGAGCCCTTCCTTCTTGGCGTTGATTTGTATTTAATCCCTTTTTTTGATTTCTTCCTCTTTCTTGGTTATTATTTTTTGTTCCTTTTCTCATAACTTCCTGAAATTCTTGTTTATTTTATTTTTGTTGAGGTTGGTTTCTTGGGTTTGGATTCACTGGATTTGTCTCTCCTTTAACTAGTTTGGGGCATCTTCTCACCAAATATCCATATTCATGACATGCTCTACATCTGAAAGGTACATATTCATATTCTATTTGTTGTCTCCATATATTCCTTCTAACTTTGAGGTCAATTTCTGCTGGCAATGGTTTTCCCAAGTCCATATCCACACAAATTTTGGCATATGCTGCTAATACTCCTTCCACTAATTCTCTTGATTTGCTTATGTATTTGCATAAGAGATTACCTGTAAACTCCAAAATTTCCTCTTTTTGATATTCTAAAGGAAGTGCATATAATTTTAACCAAATTAGAATTACCGAGGGTTCAGTTCGAGGATCAAAAGTGGGTTGCCATGATTACATGAATAGACCTATAGGGTCTATGTTATACGAACCTCCCTCAAAAGCTCTATCCTTGTTAGATATCATTATGAATTCAAATACGAAGTATCTATTCGATAATGTGAAGATATCCAATTTCCCTTGTGGTGCCCAATGCTTCCTAGATGATTACATGAATAGACCTACAGGGTATATGTTATACGAACCTCCCTCAATAGCTCTGTCTTTGTTAGATATCATTATGAATTCAACTACGAAGTATCTATTCGATAATGTGAAGATATCCAATTCCCCTTGTGGTGCCCAATGCTTCCTAGCCCAAGAGTACAAGAACCTTACAAAATGTTGGAGTCCCACAAACTTGCATATTAAGGCATGCTTGGATTTATACACAATATCATATGCTATGAGTTGTTCTACAATTTCTAGCACTGGGATTGTTTATGTATGAGGTAAACATCCATTTATTTTGGATTGTTCAGCTTCAGTCTCCTTTATTTTACCCGTGGTGTGTAGGATTTTTTGGGTCTATTCTCCTATATCAACTATCTTTCCAATACTACCTTTGACTGCTTTTGCAAGGGATTGCGTATTAGGTCCCTTGGGACTCCGAATCCTTCCCTCAGAAGTCTTGAGTGAACCCTCCTACCAAGGATTTTCCTATTGAATTCTCCCCCCTTGTAAACCCTAATTTTTTTACCTTTTGTCCGATATATCAAAGAAAACTAACTTTAACTTATATAAATATAATATTCAAGTATGGCTAAAATTGTTAAGCAGAACTTGCCTCAAATACAATGACATTAACTTACATAAAAAAAATATTAAAGTATGGCTAAAATTGTTAAGCAGAACTTGCCTCAAATACAACCCCTTGTTATAAATTATTATTTTAATTAAATTATAAATTTAATTTAAAAACTATATAATTTTTTTTATGTAAAATAAAATGACATGTATTTTTGTCTAAGCCCAAACTTGAACTGGGGACCTTTAGTGTGTGAGACTAACGTGATAACCGACTAAACCACCCAAACATTTATGTAACATCTCTTAATTAAGATCACAATTTAGACGTACTATGATTAATTTAAAAAGCTAAAGGAATACCAATATTTTGCACACCAGATACGCTTAAATACCAACTAAATACGAGTGACTGCACAATTTTAGAAAATCTCAAATATTACAACCCATGTTCTTAAAGTGACAAAATTTTATAAAAATTGCAAATAAACATGAAGTAAACTTTAGGATACAGGTTTGGGTAGACCACAACTTCTAAAGGATCACCAACCAGAGAAAAGGAGAAGAAGTTCTCCTGTGGATAGAGATCCACAAACCAAATTTAGGGGATCAACATCTCCTTTGGACAAAGGTCCATAAACATTGTAATTGGGAAGGATTCCTAAGAGATTATTTGAGAAATATTTAGAAGAAATATTTTCTTCATGGAGGTAGCCATATTTGGGTGAACCACGTTAAATCTATGTCTCTATTGTGTATGGTGTTTTGTGCATTGCTTTGATTACTACTATTGATACTGCTATCTATACACTACATAATATTGATTTGAAAAGAAAAGTAAAAAAATGCTCTTATACTGTTTATCCCTCCTTTCAGTATAAGCTTATGTTATTTAATTGGTATCAAAGCAGGTTCCTTCAAAATATTTTGACATATTGAAGGAAAAGTAGTCAAGAAAAAAATAGATCAAAAGGATCAAAAGGATGGGTCCATCAATAATATAGTACCAATATTTGATGAAAGTGACTTCTTGTATTGGTGTATGCTGATGATATTTCACCTGATGGCACTTGGCAATGAAGTCTGGGATGCAGTGGAACTTGGATATGATTCAACAGTAAATCCTCCTACTGATAAGGAAGGTAAGCTTCTAATGCATGCAAATTCAAGAGCTATGAATGCAATTATAAAAAGGTTGCATAGATCAAAATATATGAAAGTTATGGATTATAAAACAACAAAATAAATGTGGGAACTACTACATAACATATATGAAGGAGATAAAGGTGTCAAGAAAGCTAAGATCAAAAATATCAAAGGAGAATTTTAAAACTTAAAAATGCGGGATGATGAAAACATTCATGACTATCTCAGTAAGATTGATGAACTTGTACATGAGATGAGAGGTCTTGGAATGAAGGTTGATGAATCTTATGTCTATGATAAGATCTTGAGAAATCTTCCAAAAAGGTATAGTGAAAAGGTCTCTGCTATAGAAACATCAATTGATAGTGATTGTCTGACAATAAATTCCTTACTTGGCATGCTTACAACTTTTGAGATAAGAACAAAAGACCCTACTTCAAAAAAGGAAGCATCATTCAAAGAAATCAAGGAAACAAAGGGTAAGAAGTCAGAATAAAGCAGTGAGTCATCCAGTTATGAAGAAGCAAATTATGGTAGAAGAGATAAAGGTTCCAGAAGACCCATAGATCTAAGATCTGTTAAGTTTTTCAATTGTGGAAAGTATGAACATTTTGCAATAGATTGTAAAGAGCCAAAGAACAACAATGGTGAAGAAAAATATGATCAAAGGTACAGGGAATTAGAAAGATATAGGCATGAAAAGAAAAGCAAGTATGGACAAAGTAGACAAGGAAAAAGTTCTTCCAAAGATAAAAGAGAAGGTACTATGCAGATAATGCAAGTAAGTACTCAAATGATAGTGATGCTAGCTTTTTAGACAATGATAGAGATGAAGTACTATTTATGATTGAAGAGAAAGAACCAGTTAAGAAAAGGACTCCAATTATTCTCAAATGTTTTAGATGTGGTATATTTGGACATATTGAAGATGATTGCATAAGGGATGGTTATAGTTTCAGTGATGATGACTATGAAGATGCACTTGAAAGACCAGATGAAAATATTCTAATGGCATTAGAAGCGAAAGTGAGTGATCCTATAGAAGACAAGCCAAAAGAAAGTAATGATGTGTACAAATGCAAACAAATAGAGAATTATTCAGAAGATAATGGTTATGATCTCAAGGGAGAACTTATCTATGCCCTTGACACGATAAAGAAGGTAATAAAGCAACACTTTAAGCTTGAAATTCAGTTTCAAGAATGTGATGAAGAAATAAGATTGCTCATAGAGGATTTAGAAAAATCAAAGGCTAAGGCAAAGAAGTTCAAAGATAAGTTAGAAGTAAATATTTCGAAATGTGAGAAGTTAGCACAAGAAGTGGCACTACTAAAAGAATATGTATAAGACTCCAAGAATAAGCTATACAAGTATGTAAATAATGCAAAGAGTGTGGATAAAATAGTCTAGATAAAAAGAGGAGCAACAAACAAGATAGGTATTGGTTCTAAACAAGTACAAAATAAATGGGAAGAAGAGTCTACTTCAAGTCTTGAAGAAGAAGAATATTTAGATGAAGATACATCAGAATAAGACATTGTAAGAGGGAGTAAGACATCAGAGGATGAGTTGGGCAATAAAGAGTTCAACAAATATAGGAACAATGCACAGAAAAGATGTAGATGGAATAAAAATCAGAATAGGAGACCATTGAGGTCAAGACAAGGAAGCTTAAATGGAAGATGTTTTTCATGTCATAGGTTTGGGCACATTGATTCACAGTGCAGGACACATGAAAGACAAGAATATAGGAAAGGACAACTTTTCCATAGGTATTGCTACTTATGTAATGAGTTTGGTCACAAGGCAATGAATTGCAGGGTTCATGATAGAAGAGGATATGGCTTCACTAGAAGAGATCCTAAGACATTTGCACCTCCAAGGAATAATAACATTAAGTGTTATAAGTACAATAACGATGGTCACATAGCAAAATGGTGTAGAGAAAATTTTCTAGAAATAGGTATGAACATGAATAGGAATGATGACAGGAACAGGAACATGAACAGGAATAGGAACATGGATGAGAATAGGAATAGAAATAGGAACAAGAATGATTACAAAAATAGGAACGATGACATGGATAGAAACAATAAGAAGAATAAAAAAATTGAGAAAATAAGGGAAGAGGATAAATGCAAAGAACAATACCTTTTGGAAGTAGAAATACTCCCACCCTAGAATTAACCACCTCAAAGGAGGTGGGTGAGGGGCTAAGATAAGAGGTTAATTCTTAAAACCAGGCCCCAAAGGCGACCCTTTGTCATTGATGTCAACGGGAGAGAGATTTGTGTATTGGGGAGATATTTGATATGGGGAGAGATTTGATATCTGAGAGAGCATTGAGCCAGGGGGAGCAATGTCCTAGGGGGAGCATAAGGAAAAAGAAAGGTCAGGTTTCATTAAAAGGAATGTGGGTTGCCATCAATGACAAAGAGGGATTATTGGACATTTTGAGTCCCTAAGCCAAAGTTGTCATTGATGTCAAGATGCCAGTGATAGTTCTTCTTTAGTTCAAGTGCAAATTTTAATGGAAGTTTATAATGGGTTTAAATATTTTTATTTTACACCCAAAAGAATGGGTCAGAAAATGGTTTCAGTTCTCCTTTGGAAGCAAATAGATCCGAGGCAATGGAAGGATATAATTTTATAATATTTATTATAATATTTATCGAAGGTGGCGAAAAACCCAAATAAATTATTATAATTTTAATTATAATATTATTTGGTTTACAAAGGACAATTAATTATTTTTTTTATAAAACCCTAAGGTTGAGTTTTTGAGGGAAAAATATTTCAAAGCGCAAATTTTAAAGTAAATTAAACCTTGTTGGTTCGACTTTTATACACACCCTGTGAAGAATGAGCATGAAAACCCGATAACACTTATACGGGATAAATCCCACTCACTTTAGGATCTCGTTGGATATCCAAGGTGTGAGTTACAGAGTTGGGTCAAATGTCTATTCACTCTTTTTCGCTTTTGGAATAGTTTCAAGTGGACTGTCTGTTACCTTACAACGGGTTCTGAACTTGTTCAATAATGTTTTTGGAATTGGTTATCTTGGTAGACACTCAGATTTACAATCAGTTCTTTGATCTAGCTCTTTATGTGTTAGCAGATTTAAATAAAAGACAAATGTAAAAGAAAATAAAAATGGATCATTCAATCGATGGAACAGAGAGAGTAGGGTAGGGCAGAAAGAGAAATTTATCTAACTTAGCTGCAAAACCAAAACTACCAATTTTAGTTATACCGGTTAGCTTCAAAATAGAACAAAATCAAAGAGGAAAGTGTCCAGCTTTCTAAGATCACCTTCCACTAAGAGCATAAGACAAAGACAACAATAGATCTGAAAGAAAATCACAAACAGAAGGGAAGTCGGTTAAAATTGGTATCTTTCACCAGCAGCCTAGCTCGCACAAGTGAGGACAGAGCAATTAGAACAGGCCTGAACCTTAAATCTGTAATTTTCCCTAACATACAATAAAGAAAATGAAGCCTAGCAACATATCCAATCCTGGTAACACAGATCTACAACATAAATTAAATAAACCTTAATGAAATGGAAACAAAAGAAGATGAACTTATCACAATCTGAAAGAGATTAGGCTCCTGGCCACGCTATCACAGAAAACGAAAGTCACACCAACTCTAAGTCCAGAACAAAGCATTCAAACAAGATTTGCAGGAAATTGCTCCAATAGCTTGTATTTCTAAGTTTTCGCCTCTGGAATTTACATTCAGAAGAAGTATTTATAGACTCAGGACAGACCCTGATCTTTTCAGAAATATCTTCTTCTCAAACCCTAAATCTTATCCTCTAAACCTTACTACCTCGGCTTTACAATATAAGCCCCTTTAAAAATAGAGTTTTGAATAAACCCTAACCACTCTGCAAATCTTAGTGCAGTTACTTGCCATAAATGGAGAAGGCATGATCTGATATTATTCTCATCCATCTATAACTGCAAGTAAATATCTTCGTTTTCTGGTCGGTTGCCGATATATTCCATAAATGGGCACTGCGTGTGAAGGTATCTTCATCTTTCTGGTGCATCATCCGAGAGGGTCTCATTAATTCCTCAGAGAAATTTGGATGAGTCACTGATTTCTCTAAAATTTTATCTTCGCAGAGCCGCTTCTGAGTTGAAATTCTTCGCACGCCATTACTTTCACCATAAATTCTCTTGTTAAATGCGTCCATCGGCAAATTTCGATAATCGTGTGTAGATATTTTCATTTTTCGGTCAATTGCCGACATATTCCATTAAATGGGCAGCTGCTTAGTCACTGTAAAGTCTCTTTGCGGCCAGATCTATAAAATATGGATGAACCAGCAATTCTTGGCATCTCAAATTTCCATCTGACGGCCTTCATTTAATCCGTGCTTATTTTGTCTTTTTTCGCCATTACTTCCGCTAGTATGCAACTGCCAGCTCGCTTTCTGCAAAAGACAAACAAGGATTAGTATTTTAATACTATTAAATTAAAATCCTAATGTTCATTATATGTCGACTTTATTTTTTTGACACGTGTCACGAAATCACGACGTCCCCCTACATTCTGGTCTTTCCCAACTCTTCTGCCATGAAATCGCGACATGTCACGATTTCATGACTCGTGAAATCGCGACGTTCCCTTGACTTTGCACTGCTTAACTCTTCCCGTCGTGAAATCGCGACATGTCACGATTTCATGATGTTCTTTCCTTTCTTCTTTTGCTTCTCTCCCTCCTCTTCTTTTTTTTGCTTCGCTCATTTCATGACATGTCACAAAATCGTGACGGTCCCCATGCCTTGCATTTTTTTGTTTCCTCCATCGTGAAATCGTGACATGTCACGATTTCATGACATGTCATGAAATTGTGACGGTCTCCATGCCTTAGCTTCTTTTTTGCTTCCTCCGTCGTGAAACTGTGACATGTCACGATTTCACGACATGTCACGAAATCGCAACGGTCTCCATGCCTTAGCTTCTCTTCTGCTTCCTCCGTCGTGAAATCGCGACATGTCACGATTTCGTGACATGTCATGATTTCATGATGGTCTCCATGCCTAAGCTTCTTTTCGCTTCCTCCATCGCGAAACCATGATGTCATGATTTCGTGACATGTCATGAAATCACGACTCTCCATGCCTTGGCACTTCTTTTGTTTTGTGTCGCAATTTCGCAATGTTGCGAAATCACGACATCACAATTTTGTGACACCTTCTCCGCCTTAGGCTCTTTTTAGCTTTGTGTCGTGATTTCGTGACGTCACGAAATCGCAACGTCATGATTTTGCAACACCTTCTCTGCCTTAGGCACCTTCTAGTTTTATGTCATGATTTTGCGACATCGCGAAATTGTGACGTCATGATTTTGCGACACCTTCTCTGCCTTAGCTTTTGTTTTGAACTTTTGCCGTGAAATCGCGACATGTCGCGATATCGCGACATGCCCTTCAAGCTTGGCTTCTGACTCAAACCTGTCGCGATATCGCGACACTTCCAAGACTTGCACTTTTTTTTGAAAACATGTCGCGATATCGCGACGTTTTCTACAAGCTTTCCTTTTGGTCCAAACCTGTCGCGATATCGTGATGTTCTCATCACTTGGTTATTTTAGTCCAAATATGTCACGATATCGTGACGTTTTCTACAAGCCTCACTTTCAACCAAAATATGTCGCGATATCGCGACGTTTCCAAAAATGGAAATGTCACGAAATCGCGACGTTTTCATTACTTAGCAAATTTTCCAGAAATTGTAGGTTGACTTCAATGAATTCATTCATCTGTATTCTGCATTTTTACATATCAATGAAAGATCCTTTTTACTCAGAAAGATTCTAACATTAAAGAAGTGAATTCCAAATTGAAATTAAAGCATATGCAAGCCTACTTAGATACTTTGGTATATGCAAAACTTGAAGAAAAAGGAGGCAAGCAAAATTTGGAATTAAAACCAGGAAAACATCAAGAGGGTCCCTACTGCAAAATGAAAGCTAAATATTTTCAAAGGATGGAATTTCATTTTTTCAGTGGGGGTGTGTTGCTTCTCAACAAATGGCGATATCTACGAGGTAAAATAGTAGCACTATTTTAGAATCCAGGACTCTAGTTTCAAAACAATATAGACCATGTACCATGCTTTGCCACAAATATTCTTCAAAATAATTTAACTACTACCTGATAGTTGTCAAAATTTCCCAAGGACATACTAGGTTGAATCATTTAAGGAAGATTTCTGATGTGCAATTACAAGCGTATAAAACTTTCTTCAAGAATGACTGGGCCTTCGAATGTTGTACTCTGGATTGATCAGCTTTTCTAGATTGTGAAAGGGGAAACCGAGTAGGGCTCTGTTTACTAGTTTAGCCTTTTACAACCCCGACAGAGTTACTCTTTAGATTTTCACGACCCTGATCCACAACTGTGAGGTAGTATCTACAACTTGGTAAAAGAAAACATCTTCTGAAGCCTTGGCTATCTCTTTCATTACATAACTTCTTCCTTCCCTTTTTTTTTTTTTTGTGTGGGAAATAACAGAGTGCCAGTTTTATGTTGTCTTGCTCAACTTTCACCTTCTCTCTCTCTCTCCTTTGAAATATACCGAAATCTGAAAAGCCTTGCTAAAAAAAACAATTTTTTTTTTTAATATTTCATCGATCTGGAACTGCTTCAGCCTGGGTACTGATAGCCTCTATGGATACTCAAATAATTTCACGAATCAGAGTCCCCTCTTATGACCAACTTTTCTTGGATTCCCTGGGAGTTTCTCCAACCAAATAGTATAGCAGTTTCTTTATAATTAAAATAATTGTGGCAAGCAAGACACAAAATCCAATTATCTTTCTACTGTTGTTCTGAATAACAAAATAGTTCCACTGTTCAGTTTAAGCAGACTATCTCTTAATTAGAATAAAACAAAATGAACACAAGATTTTGAACTCAGAATAAAAACAATTTTTTTAAAGGCTGATTCTTTCTTTACTGCCCAGGCAAAACTAAAAAAAATAGAATTTTTAAAAGCTAAAAGAAATTTGTACAGACCCCAAAGGATAAAACACAGAACTTTAAAATCAAACAAAATAAAATAAAAACAAACTACTTTGTACAGACCCCAAAGGATAAACAAAATAAAATAAAAACAAACTACTTCAAAGCTAAAATAAAATAAAAACAAACTACTTCAAAGCTTATTTACAATATATACACATGTTACAACGTCTTTGTGATTTATTCAAACGATGTATTGGATGGAACAGCTGAGAAATAATGCTTTAGGTATTGACCATTAACAGGAAGGTTCAAAAAATTACCCTCAAGGTCCTGTAGAAGAAATGCATTATTACCTAGGATCTCGGCAATCTGGTATGGCCCTATCCATAGAGGTTGCAGCTCTGTGTGTTTACCTTTCTTTTCTTGGGCTTTGTCCCATAGAAGCACCAGGTCTGCACGATTGAAAGCGCTCACCCTGGCCTTTTCGTCAAGCCAACGCTTGACTGTCTCTTGGTGTCGACTAAAATGCTCCACAGCTTGAAGTCGTCCACCCTGCAAATCAAACAAGTCCAACATACGAGTTTTCGTATCTGCATGATCAAAGTAATGTAAAGCAAATTTTAATCCTGGTACTAATGCTTCATATTCTGCCAAATTATTCGTGCAGGGAAACTGCAAGCGATAAGACATAAAACCGGTTTGATTTTTTGGTCTTTTAAGAACAGCCCCTGTACCATAACCTTGCTCAGACTTAGCTGCATCAATATGAAGTATCCCAACTTCATTATCGTGATCTAGGTGAGCTTTAACCGGTTTCTCCTTTTGAGTAGTTGTCAAATTATAAACCCCGATATAACAACCCTCAGCAAGATTAACAGTCTCATTTTTGGCATTATATTCTGTGATCATGAGTTTATATCTTGGTTCTCTGTTGATTCTTAATTGATTTGCAAAACCATTCCAGGGTAACCACATATGCGAAAAATCAGTAGCCAAGTACCCATTCAAGGATTTTGACCAATCCCTACTCAAAAGCATTCCGTATCCTACAGGAATATCCACCACCTGAATATCAATTCTGTGTTGCGCTCTCGGCTCAGATGCTAGCTGGATATGTATATTCTGAAGTTCACCTACCACTTTAACCTCAAACTTATCCAATTGGATGACTCTCATCTCGGAGTTCATGGGGGTCAAACCCAACTGTTGACAAATGGCCAAAGGCATAACATTAGCTGAAGCACCCGAATCTACCAGACAGTTGTGTAAATTTTTCCCAAATATTCGGACAGTCAGTAGAAAAGGCGAAACTTCAGTCTTCTCTTTATACATGGCCACATTTGCATTTGCCATCTTCTTTCCCTTTTCCAAAGGTTTGGTAGTAGGTTCAGAATATGTTTTGATCAGGTTATCCCTCTGTTCTGAAATTTGGGCCAACTCATGAAGAGTGATGTTGGCTTTGATCTTCTTCATGTCCTCCACTATATTATATCCCTTATTGAGTGGAGGGACAAATGCATCTGGTCCTCTCGGATTTCCTCCCTTGGGTGGAGATGGGTTATTGCTTGAAGATGGATCTGGAGGAACACTGTGGGAGTTGTCCGGAGGGGTAGATGTAGTGTTGGGCTCCGGATTTCTGTTTCTGAGGTTGTAGTTGTCCCTCCTGTATTGTTGAAAGGCTTGCACTTCATCCATGGGTAGCTCCACAACATTCTCTGATTCTTCTGGGAAAGTGAAAGAATCTAACACCATAGCTGCACTATGTTTGGATGAACTTGGAGCATCCGTAGTTCTTTGATGTTCAGGAGAAATCAACTCACCAGATAAAGCTTCAAAGGCATTACAAAATTCCAAACAATCCAATTCCCCATGTTGAGAAGTAGCATGTATCCTGCACCAGTTAGGCAAAGCCAAATCACAAATATTTACATCATGCCCTTTACCTTTATAATCCTTATTGGGTTCGTATGGGGGCCGAGTGAATCTGTTTTGTTGATAAGGAAATCTGTTTGGGTTTTCGTCGATGGACACTTGCCTTTTGAAAGTCAAAAAGTCATTTGCCAACTTTTGGACTACCCTTGAAACTTCTTCAACTCTTGTGTTATCAGATTCTTTCTCCGGACTCTGTACATTTTCAGCAGGTGTTACAACCAATGGATTTCCTGATGGTGGAGTTTGATGTACTGGAAGCATCATCTGATGTGGTATGGGATTGAAAATAGGGGTACCTTGTGTGACCAAAGGAATTTGATGAGCACTTAAAGGTTGAGGCCCCAATTGCCTTTCCAAAACTAAAGCTTCTTTGTAAGCCTCTGTTAGATTGGTAATAGAGGCATCTCTTTTCAAGAAAATAGAAGTCATTGGATCTAGAGAATTCCTAAAAATTTCTAATGCCAGGTCTGCATTTGGCACATAATAACCAATCAGTCTACCATAAGCCTTCTGAAATCTGACATTGTAAGATCCGACAGATTCATTTATTTCTCTTTTAATACCAGAAAACTACTGATATAATACACTGGGATCTATTACTTCACCAAAATGTGATACAAAAACCTTTTCCAAGTCATTCCAACTGGTAATAGAATCGTTAGTGAGATTTAGAAACCAGTCGTAAGCTCCCTCCTGGAGAGTGAACGGGAACAATCTGCAAGCCACATCTTCATGCTGTACATTTAACAATTTTAGAGCATTCTTGAATGCTACTAGGTGTTCTTCCGTTGTCCTAGTTCCATCATGCTTGTATCTGGGAAGATATCTCTCAGGATTTCTAGGTAGGTCATGGGCTGCACCCGGGATATTTAAGGCAGTGGAACCCAACCAGTTGGCCATTACTACTTGATTGACGATGATACTTTCAGTTGTAGTTGGAGTAACTACAAGTGGTGACAAAACTATTCCAGACAAGGACTTGGCCCTTCTGAGGCTGCTTCTTCTTGGAGTTTCTAACTCAGGCACAAGGAGCTCTCCAGCTCTGGAATGGGACCTTGTTACTCTATAAGTGGAATCCAACTTTTCACAAGCAACTTATAATCTTACAATCCTTAACAAACTACTGAACTTTAGGCCCTCCTTCTAGCACCAATTTTAAATGTTGGTGTTGAGTTCCGTTGTTTAGGAAAAAACTCAAACAAACAAGTTTTAAAAGGCTGAGGAGGAGGAAAAAGGCTACCAGACTGGATAAAACATAGTATTTGTTAAATACCACATACAATCATATTTCTCAACTCAAGAGCACTAAGAACGTAAGTTCTGCCCTCCTTCTAGCGCCAATTTTAAATGTTGGTTCGACTTTTATACACACCCTGTGAAGAATGAGCATGAAATACCCGATAACACTTATAAGGGATAAATCCCACTCACTTTAGGATCTTCTCTGGATATCCAAGGTGTGAGTTACAGAGTTGGGTCAAATGTCTATTCACTCTTTTTCACTTCTGGAATAGTTTCAAGTGGACTGTCTGTTACCTTACAACGGGTCCTGGACTTGGTTCAATAATGTTTTTGGAATTGGTTATCTTGGTAGACACTCAGATTTACAATCAGTTCTTTGATCTAGCTCTTTATGTGTTAGCAGATTTAAATAAAAGACAAATGTAAAAGAAAATAAAAATGGATCATTCAATCGGTGGAACAGAGAGAGTAGGGTAGGGCAGAAAGAGAAATTTATCTAACTTAGCTGCAAAACCAAAACTACCAATTTTAGTTATACCGATTAGCTTCAAAATAGAACAAATCAAAGAGGAAAGTGTCCAACTTTCTAAGATCACCTTCCACTAAGAGCATAAGACAAAGACAACAACAGATCTGAAAGAAAATCACAAACAGAAGGGAAGTCGGTTAAAATTGGTATCTTTCACCAGCAACCTAGCTCGCACAGTGAGGACAGAGCAATTAGAACAGGCCTGAACCTTAAATCTATAATTTTCCCTAACATACAATAAAGAAAATGAAGCCTAGCAGCATATCCAATCCTGGTAACACAGATCTACAACATAAATTAAATAAACCTTAATGAAAAAAAAACAAAAGAAGATGAACTTATCACAATCTGAAAGAGATTAGGCTCCTTGGCCACGCTATCACAGAAAATGAAAGTCACACCAACTCTAAGTCCAGAACAAAGCATTCAAACAAGATTTGCAGGAAATTGCTCCAATAGCTTTTATTTCTAAGTTTCCGCCTCTGGAATTTACATTCAGAAGAAGTATTTATAGACTCAGGACAGACCCTGATCTTTTCAGAAATATCTTCTTCTCAAACCCTAAATCTTATCCTCTAAACCTTACTACCTCGGTTTTACAATATAAGCCCCTTTAAAAATAGAGTTTTGAATAAACCCTAACCACTCTGCAAATCTTAGTGCAGTTACTTGCCATAAATGGAGAAGGCATGATCTGATATTATTCTCATCCATCTGGAACTGCAAGTAAATATCTTCGTTTTCTGGTCGATCGCCGATATATTCCATAAATGGGCACTGCGTGTGAAGGTATCTTCATCTTTCTGGTGCATCTTCCGAGAGGGTCTCATTAATTCCTCAGAGAAATTCGGATGAGTCACTGGTTTCTCTGACATTTTATCTTCGCAGAGCCGCTTCTGAGTTGAAATTCTCCGCACGCCATTACTTTCACCATAAATTCTCCTGTTAAATGCGTCCATCGGCAAATTTCGGTAACTATGTGTAGATATTTTCATTTTTCGGTCAATTGCCGACATATTCCATTAAATGGGCAGTTGCTTAGTCACCGTAAAGTCTCTTTGCGGCCAGATCTATAAAATCTGGATGAACCAGCAATTCTCGGCATCTCAAATTTCCATCTGACGGCCTTCATTTGATCCGTGCTTATTTTGTCTTTTTTCGCCATTACTTCCGCTAGTATGCAACTGCCAGCTTGCTTTTTGCAAAAGACAAACAAGGATTAGTATTTTAATACTATTAAATTAAAATCCTAATGTTCATTATATGTCGGCTTTATTTTTTTGACACGTGTCACGAAATCGCGACGTCCCCCTGCATTCGGTCTGTTAGCTCTTCTTCGTGAAATCGCGACATGTGAAATGTGTGCCTTCACTTTTTTCTTTGCATTCTGCGCTTCTCTTTTTTTTTGTCATTTGCATGTCTTCCTTGCTTTTTTGTCGTTTCGATTTCATCGTGATTCTGACCTTCAGTTGCTTTTTTTCACGTCGCGATATCGTTTTTCGTTCTGAGTTTTTTCTTTAAGTCAGTATGTGCGTTTCTCACGTTTTAACAAAATATGTCGCGATATCGCGACGTTTCAAAAAAAAAATGTCGCGATATCATGACGTTTCCAAAAACAAAAATGTCACGAAATCGCGACGTTTTCCATGTCTTAGCCAATTTTTCAGAAATTGTAGGTTGACTCTAATGAATTCATTCATCTGTATTCTGCATTTTTACATATCTGTGAAAGATCTTTTTACTCGTAATGATTCTAACATTAAAGAAGTGAATTCTAAATTGAAATTAAAGTCATATGCAAGCCTACTTAGATACTTTGGTATATGCAAAACTTGAAGAAGAAGGAGGCAAGCAAAATTTGGAATTAAAACTAGGAAAACATCAAGAGGGTCCCTACTGTAAAATGAAAGCTAAATATTTTCAAAGGATGGAATTTCATTTTTTCAGTGGGGGTGTGTTGCTTCTCAACAAATGGCGATATCTATGGGGAAAATAGTAGCACTATTTTAGAATCCAGGACTCTAGTTTCAAAACAATATAGACCATGTACCATGCTTTGCCACAAATATTCTTCAAAATAATTTAACTACTACCTGATAGTTGTCAAAATTTCCCAAGGACATACTAGGTTGAATCACTTAAGGAAGATTTCTGATGTGCAATTATAAGCGTATAAAACTTTCTTCAAGAATGACTGGGCCTTCGAATGTTGTACTCTGGATTGATCAGCTTTTCTAGATTGTGAAAGGGGAAACCGAGTAGGGCTCTGTTTACTAGTTTAGCCTTTTACAACCTCGACAGAGTTACTCTTTAGATTTTCACGACCTTGATCCACAACTGTGAGGTAGTATCTACAACTTGGTAAAAGAAAACATCTTCTGAAGCCTTGGCTATCTCTTTCATTACATAACTTCTTCCTTCCCTTTTTTTTTTTTGTGTGGGAAATAACAGAGTGCCAGTTTTATGTTGTCTTGCTCAACTTTCACCTTCTCTCTCTCTCTCCTTTGAAATATACCGAAATCTGAAAAGCCTTGCTAAAAAAACAATTTTTTTTTTTTTTAATATTTCATCGATCTGGAACTGCTTTAGCCTGGGTACTGATAGCCTCTATGGATACTCAAATAATTTCATGAATCAGAGTCCCCTCTTACGACCAACTTTTCTTGGATTCCCTGGGAGTTTCTCCAGCCAAACAGTATAGCAGTTTCTTTATAATTAAAATAATTGTGGCAAGCAAGACACAAAATCCAATTATCTTTCTACTGTTGTTCTGAATAACAAAATAGTTCCACTGTTCAGTTTAAGCAGACTATCTCTTAATTAGAATAAAACAAAATGAACACAGGATTTTGAACTCAGAATAAAAATAATTTTTTTAAAGGTTGATTCTTTCTTTACTGCCTAGGCAAAACTTAAAAAAAATAGAATTTTTAAAAGCTAAAAGAAATTTGTACAGACCCCAAAGGATAAAACATAGAACTTTAAAATCAAACAAAATAAAATAAAAACAAACTACTTTGTACAGATCCCAAAGGATAAAACAAAACTTTAAAACAAACAAAATAAAATAAAAACAAACTACTTCAAAGCTTATTTACAATATATACACATGTTACAACGTCTTTGTGATTTATTCAAACGATGTATTGGATGGGACAACTGAGAAATAATGCTTTAGGTATTGACCATTAATAGGAAGGTTCAAAAAATTACCCTCCAGGTCCTGTAGAAGAAATGCATTATTACCTAGGATCTCGGCAATCTGGTATGGCCCTATCCATAGAGGTTGCAGCTCTGTGTGTTTACCTTTCTTTTCTTGGGCCTTGTCCCATAGAAGCACCAGGTCTGCACGATTGAAAGCGCTCACCCTGGTCTTTTCGTCAAGCCAGCGCTTGACTGTCTCTTGGTGTCGACTAAAATGCTCCACAGCTTGAAGTCGTCCACCCTGCAAATCAAACAAGTCCAACATACGAGTTTTCGTATCTGCATGATCAAAGTAATGTAAAGCAAATTTTAATCCTGGTACTAATGCTTCATATTCTGCCAAATTATTCGTGCAGGGAAACTACAAGCGATAAGACATAAAACCGGTTTGATTTTTTGGTCTTTTAAGAACAGCCCTTGTACCATAACCTTGCTCAAACTTAGCTGCATCAATATGAAGTATCCCAACTTCATTATCGTGATCAAGGTGAGCTTTAACCGGTTTCTCCTTTTGAGTAGTTGTCAAATTATAAACCCCGATATAACAGCCCTCAGTAAGATTAACAGTCTCATTTTTGGCATTATATTCTATGATCATGAGTTTATATCTTGGTTCTCTGTTGATTTTTAATTGATTTGCAAAACCATTCCAGGGTAACCACATATGCAAAAAATCAGTAGCCAAGTACCCATTCAAGGATTTTGACCAATCCCTACTCAGAAGCATTCCGTATCCTACAGGAATATCCACCACTTGAATATCAATTCTGTGTTGCGCTCTCGGCTCAGATGCTAGCTGGATGTGTATATTCTGAAGTTCACCTACCACTTTAACCTCAGACTTATCCAATTGGATGACTCTCATCTCGGAGTTCATGGGGGTCAAACCCAACTATTGACAAATGGCCAAAGGCATAACATTAGCTGAAGCACCTGAATCTACCAGACAGTTGTGTAAATTTTTCCCAAATATTCGGACAGTCAGTAGAAAAGGTGGAACTTCAGTCTTCTCTTTATACATGGCCACATTTGCATTTGCCATCTTCTTTCCCTTTTCCAAAGGTTTGGTAGTAGGTTCAGAATATGTTTTGATCAGGTTATCCCTCTGTTCTAAAATTTGGGCCAACTCATGAAGAGTGATGTTGGCTTTGATCTTCTTCATGTCCTCCACTATATTATATCCCTTATTGAGTGGAGGGACAAATGCATCTGGTCCTCTTGGATTTCCTCCCTTGGGTGGAGATGGGTTATTGCTTGAAGATGGATCCGGAGGAACACTGTGGGAGTTGTCCGGAGGGGTAGATGTAGTGTTGGGCTCCGGATTTCTATTTCTGAGGTTGTAGTTGTCCCTCCTGTATTGTTGAAAGGCTTGCACTTCATCCATGGGTAGCTCCACAACATTCTCTGATTCTTCTAGGAAAGTGAAAGAATCTAACACCATAGCTGCACTATGTTTAGATGAACTTGGAGCATCCGCAGTTCTTTGATGTTCAGGAGAAATCAACTCACCAGATAAAGCTTCAAAGGCATTACAAAATTCCAGACAATCCAATTCCCCGTGCTGAGAAGTAGCATGTATCCTGCACCAGTTAGGCAAAGCCAAATCACAAATATTTACATCATGACCTTTACCTTTATAATCCTTATTGGGTTCGTATGGGGGCCGAGTGAATCTATTTTGTTGATAAGGAAATCTGTTTGGGTTTTCGTCGGTGGACACTTGCCTTTTGAAAGTCAAAAAGTCATTTGCCAACTTTTGGACTACCCTTGAAACTTCTTCAACTCTTGTGTTATCAGATTCTTTCTCCGGACTCTATACATTTTCAGCAGGTGTTACAGCCAATGGATTTCCTGATGGTGGAGTTTGATGTACTGGCAACATCATCTGATGTGGTATGGGATTGAAGACAGGGGTACCTTGTGTGACCAAAGGAATTTGATGAGCACTTAAAGGTTGAGGCCCCAATTGCCTTTCCAGAACTAAAGCTTCTTTGTAAGCCTCTGTTAGATTGGTAATAGAGGCATCTCTTTTCAAGAAAACAGAAGTCATTGGATCTAGAGAATTCCTAAAAATTTCTAATGCCAGGTCTGCATTTGGCACATAATAACCAGTCAATCTACCATAAGCCTTCTGAAATCTGACATTGTAAGATCTGACAGATTCATTTATTTCTCTTTTAATACCAAAAAATTGCTGATATAATACACTGGGATCTATTACTTCACCAAACTGTGATACAAAAACCTTTTCCAAGTCATTCCAACTGGTAATAGAATCGTTAGTGAGATTTAGAAACCAGTCGTAAGCTCCCTCCTGGAGAGTGAACGGGAACAATCTGCAAGCCACATCTTCATGCTGTACATTTAACAATTTTAGAGCATTCTTGAATGCTACTAGGTGTTCTTTCGCTGTCCTAGTTCCATCATGCTTGTATCTGGGAAGATATCTCTCAGGATTTCTGGGCAGGTCATGGGCTGCACCCGAGATATTTAAGGCAGTGGAACCCAACCAGTTGGCCATTACTACTTGATTGACGATGATACTTTCAGTTGTAGTTGGAGTAACTACAAGTGGTGACAAAACTATTCCAGACAAGGACTTGGCCCTTCTGAGGCTGCTTCTTCTTGGAGTTTCTAACTCAGGCACAAGGAGCTCTCCAGCTCTAGAATGGGACCTTGTTACTCTATAAGTAGAATCCAACTTTTCACAAGCAACTTATAATCTTACAATCCTTAACAAACTACTGAACTTTGGCCCTCCTTCTAGCGCCAATTTTAAATGTTGGTGTTGAGTTCCACTGTTTAGGCAAAAACTCAAACAAACAAGTTTTAAAAGGCTGAGGAGGAGGGAAAAAGGCTACAGACTGGATAAAATATAGTATTTGTTAAATACCACATACAATCATATTTCTCAACTCAAGCGCACTAAGAACGTAAGTTCGCCCTCCTTCTAGCGCCAATTTTAAATGTTGGTTCGACTTTTATACACACCCTGTGAAGAATGAGCATGAAAATCCCGATAACACTTATAAGGGATAAATCCCACTCACTTTAGGATCTTGCTGGATATCCAAGGTGTGAGTTACAGAGTTGGGTCAAATGTCTATTCACTCTTTTCCGCTTCTGGAATAGTTTCAAGTGGACTGTCTATTACCTTACAATGGGTCCTGGACTTGGTTCAGTAATGTTTTTGGAATTGGTTATCTTTGTGGACACTCAGATTTACAATCAGTTCTTTGATCTAGCTCTTTATGTGTTAGCAGATTTAAATAAAAGACAAATGTAAAAGAAAATAAAAATGGATCATTCAATCGGTGGAACAGAGAGAGTAGGGTAGGGTAGAAAGAGAAATTTATCTAACTTAGCTGCAAAACCAAAACTACCAATTTTAGTTATATCGGTTAGCTTCACAATAGAACAAATCAAAGAGGAAAGTGTCCAGTTTTCTAAGATCACCTTCCACTAAGAGCATAAGACAAAGACAACAACAGATCTGAAAGAAAATCACAAACAAAAGGGAAGTCGGTTAAAATTGGTATCTCTCACCAGCAGCCTAGCTCGCACAGTGAGGACAGAGCAATTAGAACAGGCCTGAACCTTAAATCTATAATTTTCCCTAACATACAATAAAGAAAATGAAGCCTAGCAGCATATCCAATCCTGGTAACACAGATCTACAACATAAATTAAATAAACCTTAATGAAACGAAAACAAAAGAAGATGAACTTATCACAATCTGAAAGAGATTAGGCTCCTGGCCACGCTATCACAGAAAATGAAAGTCACACCAACTCTAAGTCCAGAACAAAGCATTCAAACAAGATTTGCAGGAAATTGCTCCAATAGCTTGTATTTCTAAGTTTCCGCCTCTGGAATTTACATTCAGAAGAAGTATTTATAGACTCAGGATAGACCCTGATCTTTTTAAAAATATCTTCTTCTCAAACCCTAAATCTTATCCTCTAAACCTTACTACCTCGGTTTTACAATATAAGCCCCTTTAAAAATAGAGTTTTGAATAAACCCTAACCACTCTGCAAATCTTAGTGCAATTACTTGCCATAAATGGAGAAGGCATGATCTGATATTATTCTCATCCATCTGTAACTGCAAGTAAATATCTTCATTTTCTGGCCGGTCATCGATATATTCCATAAATGGGCACTGCGTGTGAAGGTATCTTCATCTTTCTGGTGCATCTTCCGAGAGGGTCTCATTAATTCCTCAGAGAAATTCGGATGAGTCACTGGTTTCTCTGACATTTTATCTTCGCAGAGCCGCTTCTGAGTTGAAATTCTCTGCACGCCATTACTTTCACCATAAATTCTCCTGTTAAATGCGTCCATCGGCAAATTTCGGTAACTGTGTGTAGATATTTTCATTTTCCGGTCAATTGCCGACATATTCCATTAAATGGGCAGTTGCTTAGTCACCGTAAAGTCTCTTTGCGGCCAGATCTATAAAATCTGGATGAACCAGAAATTCTCGGCATCTCACATTTCCATCTGACGGCCTTCATTTAATCCGTGCTTATTTTGTCTTTTTTCGCCATTACTTCCGCTAGTATGCAACTGCCAGCTCGCTTTCTGCAAAAGACAAACAAGGATTAGTATTTTAATATTATTAAATTAAAACCCTAATGTTCATTATATGTCGGCTTTATTTTTTTGACACGTGTCACGAAATCGCGACGTCCCCCTGCATTCTGGTCTTTCCCAGCTCTTCTACCGCGAAACCGTGACATGTCACGATTTCGCGACATGTCACGAAATCATGACGTTCCCTTGACTTTGCGTTGCTTAACTCTTCCACTCGTTTTTGCTTTCCTCCTTTCCTTTCTCTTCGTTGACTTCTCGTGAAATCTGCCTCCATGCCTGCTTTTGTGCTTTCGCGATCTGTCACGATTTCGTGACATGTCACGAAATCGCGACGGTCCCCATGCCTTGCATTTTTTTGTTTCCTCCATCGCAAAATCATGACATGTCGTGATTTCATGACATGTCATGAAATCATGATGGTCTCCATGCCTTAGCTTCTTTTTTGCTTCCTTCATCTCATGCGATCCTTTTCTTCTTCCTCCATCGTGAAACCGCGACATGTCATGATTTCATGACATGTCGTGAAATCGTGACGGTCTCCATGCCTTAGCTTATTTTTGCTTCCTCCGTCGTGAAACCGCGACATGTCGCGATGTCATGACATGTTGCGAAATTGCGATGGTCTCCATGCCTTGGCACTTCTTTTGTTTTGTGTCATGATTTCACAACATCGTGAAATCGTGACGTCGTGATTTTGCAACACCTTCTCTACCTTAGGCTCTTTTTAGCTTTGTGTCACAAATTGCGACGTCGCGATTTTGCGACACCTTCTCTGCCTTAGGCACCTTTTAGTTTTGTGTCGTGATTTCACGATGTCATGAAATCGCAACATCACGATTTCGCGACACCTTCTCTACCTTAGCTTTTGTTTTGAACTTTTGCCGTGAAATCGTGACATGTCGCGATATCGCGACGTGCCTTCCAAGCTTGGCTTTTGACTCAAACCTGTCGCGATATCATGACACTTCCAAGACTTGCACTTTTTTTTTGAAAACACGTCACGATATCGCGACGTTTTCTACAAGCTTTCCTTTTGGTCCAAACCTGTCGCGATATCGCGACGTTCTCATCACTTGGTTCTTTTAGTCCAAATATGTCACGATATCATGATGTTTTCTACAAGCCTCGCTTTCAACCAAAATATGTCGCGATATCGCGACGTTTCCAAAAACGAAAATGTCGCGATATCGCGACGTTTCCAAAAATGGAAATGTCGCGAAATCGCGACGGTTTCATTACTTAGCAAATTTTCCAGAAATTGTAGGTTGACTCCAATGAATTCATTCATCTATATTCTGCATTTTTACATATCTATGAAAGATCCTTTTTACTCATAAAGATTCTAACATTAAAGAAGTGAATTCTAAATTGAAATTAAAGTCACATGCAAGACTACTTAGATACTTTGGTATATGCAAAACTTGAAAAAGGAGGCAAGCAAAATATGGAATTAAAACCAGAAAAACATCAAGAGGGTCCCTAAGCAGAATATGGAATTAAAACCAGGAAAACATCAAGAGGGTCCTTACTGCAAAATGAAAGCTAAAAATTTTCAAAGGCCAGATGCAAGCCTACTTGGATATTTTGATGAAAGCAAAAATTTGAAAAGGAGGCAAGCAAAATATGGAATTAAAACCAGGAAAACATCAAGAGGGTCCTTACTGCAAAATGAAAGCTAAAAATTTTCAAAGGATGGAATTTCATTTTTTTAGTGGGGGTGTGTTGCTTCTCAACAAAACCAAAGGTTGGGTTTAATAAAAGGTATTTGAAGACTTTACCACCGACGTCATGGAAGGAAGCACGTGAGCACCAAACTCATTAATGCAATGAAGAAACATATAACTATGCCTAACAAACCTAAGTTTTATTTACCCTTGCTCGAATTAATAATCGATGGCATGTGAAAAGAGAGCTTGTGCATTTATGAAAATGTGGCAGCAAAGGGAATAAAGGAGGAAGTTTTTATCCTCAATTTTCAATGGGCAAGCGTGGCCTAGTGGTAGTTGGGAAAGTGCAAAGGCGCTGGCAGCAAGGTGGTTGATGTTTCGAATCCCTGCGTGCATTGTTTGGTGATTTGATTGAGGTGTCCAAGGTGCACGACCTTTTACCCTTGGTGGAAGGTGATGCAAGATTAAGAAGCATGTGGTGCTTCTTTAATATTGAACAAGCACTTGGCTCATGCGATGACTTTGGTCGTGGCTAAGGTGCTTGTGGTGAGACGGGTTTGAGGGTTCAAATCCCTCCGAAGACAAGTAGAGAAAATTTTGATTTAAATTTTGTTAGTTGTTTAATGTTAGAGGAATAAGGGTGCATAAGTGATTATTATTTTTATACATTAAGGCATGAAATTTATGGTGAATGTTTGTTGAGGATTATTGTGGAAGGTTTGATATTTAAAGTTTATGGTGAATTTTTGTTGAGGATTATTGTGGAAGGTTTGATATTTGAAATTTATGGTGAATGTTTGTTGAGGATTATTTTGGAGGTATTGATATTTGAGATTTATTATTTTAGGAGTAATAAGGAGTTTTACTAAAGTTTTAATTAATTTCTTATTAAGACTTTTAAGCATTGTTTTTGTATAAGGGTTTTTTTTATTTAAATAAGACTATGGTGAATGTTATTTTTGAGTTGGAGTAATAAGGTGTATTTTGGGTCATTATTTTGTATTGTGATTTGATTGAAGTCTTCTAACCCTTATTGAGATTGGAAAAGAGAAATTTGTGACTGTGGTAGATTTGTGAGATCAATTGCTTGTCAAGAAAAAAAGTACTGGCAAGTTCTTCTTTGGTTGAGTTGGTTGTTTGGCTTATTTGAAAATTAAGTTTGGAGTGAAAATGATTTGATTAGGGTTTCCTTTTAAAAAATGTTTGAGTTGATGCTTCAAGGTTTTCTGAAATTGAGAGTTGTGATTAAAACATTGTTTTATAAGAATTGTTGTTGAAGCCATTGGTTGTGTGAAAAACCTGAGTTAGGGTTTGAAAAGATCATGAGTATTATTGTTATGTGAAGAATATTTTATAATAATTGTTTTTGAAGTGAGTTGTAATGCAAAGAACTTGAACTAGGGTTTGAAAAGATCATGAGTATCATTGTTATGTGATATTTATTGTTAAGCATTGTTTGAAACATTTTGAGTTGGATGATACATGCTTGGACTAGGGTTTGTGATCAAGAGTTGTTTCTTGAAGTGATTGGTTGAGTAGATTTGATTGAGCCTAGTCAAGTGGATGTATGAAGTGATTTTTCAAGTTCCATAAAACAAACTAGTCTATATTCTGATTTGAGTTGTGAAAGATATTGAGTTGTGAATAGAACATATTGAGTCTCTAACAATTCTCTTTATGCTTCTATGAGATTGAGCCGAGAAAGTGATTGAGTTTTGAGTATAGAACATATTGAGTCTTTAACAATTATCTTTATGATTATATGATATTTATTTGAGTTGAGAAAGTGATTGAGCATTGAGTATAGAACATATTGAGTCTCTAACAATTCTCTTTATGTTTCTATGAGATTGGACAAGTTTTGTATGGACTTGTTAAGCATATTTGAGGTACGTCTTTGAGAAGACTTGTGGGCTGATTTTGTGTGAGCTTTTGTGGAAGCTTACAATACATATTTGAGCATGTCCTAGAGAGGACTTATTAAGATGATTTGGACAAGTTATGTGTGAGCTTGTTGAGTATATTTGAACAAGTACTGTGTGAGCTTGTTGAGCAGATTTGGACACGTTTTGAGTGGACCTGTTGAGTAGGTTCTAAGTGAATATGTTGAGCAGAGTTATGCAAGTTATGAGTGCACCAGGTGAGCATATTTGAGTAGGTTTTGAGTGGAACTATTGAGCATATTTGTGCTAGACCGATTGGACTATGTTTAGTGTAGATTTGAGTGAACTTGTGCTAGACCGACTGGAATGTGTTTAGTGCAAGAGTTGAGTAGATTTGTACTAGACCAAATGTACTTTTTTAGTGCAAATTCGAGTGAGCTTATTGAGCAGACTTAGACTAACTAGACTATGTTTAGTGTAAGATATTGAGTAGAGCTATGCTAGACTGACTAGACTATGTTTAGTATAGATTTGAGATAGAGCTTTGAAGATGACCGAGTAGAGAGGACATAGTATTAAGTGGATAGAGATCCATCAGCCAGGGTAGTGAGGATAGGTATTCTGAGTTGGGACAAGATTATTCAATGGAGAAAGATCCACAAGCCAGTGCAATGGAGGTAGTCATATTCTAGAGGATCACCAAATTCAAGAGCTATGAATGCACTTATAAAAAGGTTGCATAGATCAGAATATATGAAAGTTATGGATTATAAAACAAAAAAATAAATGTGGGAACTACTACATAACATATATGAAGGAGATAAAGGTGTCAGGAAAGCTAAGATCAAAAATATCAAAAGAGAATTTTAAAACTTAAGAATGTGGGATGATGAAAACATTCGTGACTATCTCATTTAGATTGATGAACTTGTACATGAGATGAGAGGTCTTGGAATGAAGGTCGATGAATCTGATGTCTATGATAAGATCTTGAGAACTCTTCCAAAAAGGTACAGTGAAAAGGTCTCTGCTATAGAAACATCAATTGATAGTGATTGTCTGATAATAAATTCCTTACTTGGCATGCTTACAAATTTTGAGATAAGAACAAAAGATCATACTTCAAAAAAGGAAGCATCATTCAAAGCAATCAAGGAAACAAAGGGTAAGAAGTTAGAATCAAGCAGTGAGTCATCCAGTTATGAAGAAGAAAATTATGGTAAAAGAGATAAAGGTTCCAGAAGACCCATAGATCTAAGATCTGTTAAGTTTTTAAATTGTGGAAAGTATGGACATTTTGCAATAGATTGTAAAGAGCCAAAGAGCAACAATGGTGAAGAAAAATAGGATCAAAGGTACAGGGAATCAGAAAGATATAGGCATCAAAATAAAAGCAATGATGGACAAAGTAGAAAAGGAAGAAATTTCTTCCAAAGATAAAAGAGAATCTACTATGCGGATAATGCAAGTAAGTACTCAAATGATAGTGATGCTAGCTTTTTAGACAATGATAGATATGAAGTACTATTTATGATTGAAGAGAAAGAACCAGTTAAGAAAAGGACTCCAATTATTCTCAAATGTTTTAGATGTGATAGATTTGGACATCTTGAAGATGATTGCATAAGGTATGGTTATAGTTTCAGTGATGATGACTATGAATATGTACTTGAAAGACCATATGAAAATATTCTAATGGCATTAGAAGAAGAAGTGAGAGATCCTATAGAAGACAAGCAAAAATAAAGTAATGATGTGTACAAAGGTAAACAAATAGAGAATTATTCAATAGATAATGGTTATGATCTCAAGGGAGAACTTATATATGCCCTTGACATGGTAAATAAGGTAATAAAGCAAAAATTTAAGCTTGAAATTCAGTTTCAAGAATGTGATGAAGAAATAAGATTGCTCATAGAGTATTTAGAAAAATCAAAGGCTAAGGCAAAGAAGTTCAAAGATAAGTTAGAAGTAAATATTTCAGAATGTGAGAAGTTAGCACAAGAAGTGGCACTACTAAAGGAATATGTATAAGACTCCAAGAATAAGCTATACACGTATGTAAATAGTGCAAAGAGTATGAATAAAATAGTCAAGATAAAAAGAAGAGCAACAAACAAGACAGGTCTTGGTTCTAAACAGGTACAAAAGAAATGGGAAGAAGAGTCTACTTCAATTCTTGAAGAAGAAGAATCTTTAGATGAAGATACATCAGAAGAAGATAGTGTAAGAGGGAGTGAGACATCAGAGGATGTGTTGGGCAATAAAGAGTTCAACAAATATAGGAACAATGCACAGAAAAAATATAGATGGAACAAAAATCAGAATAGGAGACCAATGAGGTCAAGACAAGGAAGCTTCAATGGAAGATGTTTTTTATGTCACAGGTTTGGGCACATGGCTTCATAGTGTAGGACACATGAAAGACATGAATATAGGAAAGGACAACTTTTCCATGGGTATTTCTACTTATGTAATGAGTTTGGTCACAAGGAAATGAATTGCATGGTTCATGATAGAAGAAGATATGGCTTCACTAGAAGAGATCCTACGACATTTGCACCTCCAAGGAATAATAACATTAAGTGTTATAAGTGAAATAATGATGGTCACACAACAAAATGATGTAGATAAAATTTTCTAGAAACAGGTATGAACATGAATAGGAATGATGACAGGAATAGAAACAAGAACATGAACAGGAATAGGAACATGGATGAGAACAGGAACAAAAATAGGAACAATAACGATTATAGAAATAGGAAGGATGACATGGATAGAAACAATAAGAAGAATTAGAAAATTCAGAAGAGAAGGGAAGAGGATAAAGGCAAAGAACAATACCTTTTAGGAGTAGAAATACTCCCACCCTAGAATTAACCACCTCAAAGGAGGTGGGGGAGGGGCTAAGATAATAGGCTCATTCTTAGCACCAAGCCCCAAATGTGACCATTTGTCATTGATGTCAAAGGAGGAGAGATTTGTGTATTGGGGAGAGATTTGATATCTGAGAGAGCATTGATCCAAGGGGAGCATAAGGAAAAATAAAGGTTAGGTTTCATTAAAAAGAATGTGGGTTGCCATCAATGACAAAGGGGCAGATTATTGGACATTTTGAGTCCCTAAGCCAAATTTGTCATTGATGTCAAGATGCCGGTGATAGTTCTTCTTCAGTTCAAGTGCAAAGTTTAATGGAAGTTTATAATGGGTTAAAATATTTTTATTTTACACCCAAAATACTGGGTCAGAAAATGGTTTCAGTTCTCCTCTAGAAGCAAATATATCCGAGGCAATGGAAGGAAATAATATTATAATATTTATTATAATATTTATCCAAGGTGGTGAAAAACCCAAATAAATTATTATAATTTTAATTATAATATTATTTGGTTTACAAAGGACAATTAATTATTTTTTTGTAAAACCCTAAGGTTGAGTTTTTGAGGGAAAAATATTTCAAAGCGCAAAGTTTAAAGTAAATTAAACCCAAAGGTTGGACTTAATCAAAGGTATTTGAAGACTTTACCGTCGACGTCATGGAAGGAAGCATGTGAGCACCGACTTCATTAATGCAATGAAGAAACATATAAATATGCCCAACAAACTTAAGTTTTATTTACCCTTGCTCAAATTAATAATCGGTGGCATGCGAAAAGAGAGCTTGCGCATTTATGAAAATGTGGCAGAAAAGGGAATAAAGGAGGAAGTTTTTATCCTCAATTTTCATTGGACAAGCATGGCCTAGTGGTATTTGGAAAAGCGCAAAGGCACTGGCAGCAAGGTGGTTGACATTTCGAATCGCCGCGTGAATTATTTGGTGAGTTGATTAAGGTGTCCAAGGCACACGACCTTTTACCCTTGGTGGAAGGTGATGAGATATTAAGAAGAATGTGGTGTTTCTTTAATATTGAACGAGCACTTGGCTTGTGTAGTGACTTTGGCCACAGTTAAGGCGCTTGTGGTGAGAGGGTGTTGAGGGTTCGATTCCCTCCGAAGACAATTTATTTAATTTTAATTTTAATTTTTTAGTTGTTTAATGTTGGAGGAATAAGGGTGCATAAGTGATTATTATTTTTATACATTAAGGCATGAAATTTATGGTGAATGTTTGTTGAGGATTATTGTGGAAGGTTTGATATTTGAAATTTATGGTGAATGTTTGTTGAGGATTATTGTGGAAGGTTTGATATTTGAAATTTATGGTGAATGTTTGTTGAGGATTATTTTGGAGGTATTGATATTTGAGATTTAATATTTTAGGAGTAATAAGGAGTTTTACTAAAGTTTTAATTAATTTATTATTAAAAATTTTAAGCATTATTTTTGTATAAGGGTTTTTCTATTTAAATAAGACTTGGTGAATGCTATTTTTGAGTTGGAATAATAAGGTGTATTTTGGGTCATTATTTTGTATTGTGATTTAATTGAAGTCTTATAACCCTTAATTATATTGGAAAAGAGAAATTTGTGATTGTGGCAGATTTGTGAGATCAACTGCTTGTCAAGAAAAAAGGTACAAGCAAGTTCTTCTTTGATTGAGTTGGTTGTTTGGCTTACTTGAAAATTAAGTTAGGAGTGAAAAGTATTTGATTAGGGTTTCCTTTTAAAAAGTGTTTGAGTTGATGCTTCAAGGTTTTCTGAAATTGAGAGTTGTGATTAAAACCTTGTTTTATAAGCATTGTTGTTGAATCCATTGGTTGTGTGAAAAACCTGAGTTAGGGTTTGAAAAGATCATGAGTATCATTGTTATGTGAAGAATATTTTATAAGCATGGTTGTTGAAGTGAGTTGTTATGCAAAGAACTTGAACTAGGGTTTGAAAATATCATGAGTATCATTGTTATGTGAGATTTTTTGTTAAGCATTGTTTGAAATTTTTTGACTTGGATGATACATGCTTGGACTAGGGTTTGTGAGCCATAGTTGTTTCTTGAAGTGATTGGTTGAGTAGATTTGATTGAGACTAGTCAAGTGGATGTATGAAGTGATTATTCAAGTACCATAAAACAAACTATTCTATATTCTTATTTGATTTATGAAAGATATTGAGTTGTGTGAATAGAACATATTGAGTCTCTAACAATTCTCTTTATGCTTCTATGATATTGAGTTGATAAAGTGATTGAGTTTTGAGTATAGAACATATTGAGTCTCTAACAATTATCTTTATGCTTATATGAGATTTATTTGAGTTGAGAAAGTGATTGAGCATTGAGTATAGAACATATTGAGTCTCTAACAATTCTCTTTATGTTTCTATGAGATTGGACAAGTTTTGTGTGGACTTGTTAAGCATATTTGAGGTAAGTATTGTTGGAAATTTTGGGTACATTGGGTACATTGCCTTTGCTCAAGTGTTGATGTTGTCATTGATGTCAAGAAGCGGAAAGGTTTTTGTGAAAACCAAGGTAGACAAAATAAAAGGTTTTATTTAAAACCATGGGCAACAGATTTGAAATGGGTTTTTCTTAAAACCCAAGTTGGCTTTTCGTTTCATTGAAAAAGGTGCCCCGATGATGAAGATATTTAATTTTAAATATTTAGTTTAAATTTTATTTATTTAAAATTTAAATTAAAATATTAAATTAAATTAAAAGTGCCGACGTGTTAATCAATGCATCTTAGTGCATATAAAAGGTGGCAATGGAATTCATTAAAGAGGGAATGAATCGATATCAATTTTCGTGCATCGTCTGCGCCAGCGAAGGAGAGCATGTTTTGTTGAGGGCCCACGCATTCGAAAACCACAAGGAGTATGCTTTCGACTCTGGATAACGGACGCAGCGCAAACCTTCTTTGAGCACCCAAATTAAGGGAGAAAGCTTTGAAAAAGAAGCTACGATATTTGACAGTGTGCCAAAGTTTTTAATGAATGTTAATCGAAGTGAATTAAACATCGTCGGAAGGACATTATCGAACAAGACAAACTATTTCGGTGACGCGGTGGTATACAGTTGTTTCACTTTCTTTGAGGAAGATAAAAGAAAGGAACAAATTTGATCACGTCTCCCTTCGATCTCATCCACCGTATGGACCAGACGGTGCTTGGCCACACGGTAAGGGTTGTGAATAAATAGTCGTCGGTTCGAATCTCGCTGAGAACAATGTTAACGGCGGAAGTATTTTTGTTTTCTTATTGAACGTGGTTGGTGCTAAAAATTTCAAGAGGTATAAGGTTTCTTTTTTGAAAATTAAAGTGTGCTTTGGTTTCGGGAGTATGTATGTTGTTCTAGCGGGAGATATAAGGCAGTATATTTTTGTGAAAATTAGAAAGGGATTTTGTTTAGTTAGGAGTAATAAGGGTATTACTTTATTATAAAGTTTTGGGAGTTATAAGGTTATGCAATGTTGTGATTTATTTTAATTTTATGGTATAAGTGGTTTTGGGAGTTATAAGGTTATGCAATGTTGTGATTTATTTTATTTTATGGTACAAGTGGTTTTAGGAGAGATAAGGAAGTTGTGCAATTAAAGGCTTTGGTGATGATTATTGAAAAGTGGAGTAATGTTGATTATTTTGTGATCTACTAACCCTTGTGAAGATTGGCAAAAGAATTTTGTGATTGTGGCAGATTTCCAAAGGGGTTTCTTCACTACAATAAGGTATGGGCACATTCTTCTTATGAGTATGATTGGTGTATGTTTTCCTGAAATAAGATTGGAGTGAAAAGGTATACAACAAGGTTTCCTTTGGTTGGGTGTAAATCCTATTTTCTGGTTTGTTGAAGACTACTTATGCATTGTTATCATTGATGAGAGTTTTGGTGAATGCATAATTCTGGTTTGAGGTAGTGGAAGCATTGTGCACTAGGGTTTATGTTTGTGAGTCTTGCTACTTGCTTTGAGTTGGTGAAACCCTTGGTTGGTTGTTTTGAGGTTGATGGTTGAGTTTCTTCCATAGAGGTTGTTTGATCAAGTTATTGCTTTTACTTGATTCATGATATTGGGCTTACTCCATTGAGTTGATTTGAACAAGTTATTCTTTGCATTTGGTGATATTGTGTGGGTGGTTGTTTTGTTCAAATATCTTTGGAGGGAAAATGATTTCTACTTGTTTCATTTTCTTGTGATGATTGGTAGAATGCTTCAAGGTTAATGTTGAGTTGAATGATGTTGGTTAAACCTTGTCTTTGAGCATTGTTGTTGAAGCCCTAATTGGTTGAGAAAAGATATTGGTTGTTGGAAAGAACATGAGTATCATTGTTATATGAGATATTGCTTGGTTGGCAATTGTTGGGTTGTGTTTCATGTTCTTGAGAAAAGCATACTACATCTATCTTATTATGTTGAGATTGAGATTGAGTTGAGATTGAGATTGGGAGTTAAGTATAGAACATATTGAGTCTCTAACAATTCTCTTTATGCTTCTATGAGGTTGATGAATCACATTGGGTCTTTAACAATTCTCTTTGTGGGTTCATGCAAAGCAAGTTTTCTTGATGAAATTGAGAGCAGGTTTTGGATAGGTTCCATTGGGGACTTGTGAGCAGGTTGTGGATAGGTTCTATTGAGGACTTGTGAGCAGATTTGGACAGGTCCTAGCAGAGGACTTGTGAAGCTGAGTTTGATAGTTCTATCAGAGAACTTGAGGACAGAGGTGCATTGGTTCTATCAGAGAACTTGAGGACAGAGGTGCATTGGTTCTATGAGTAGAACCCGAGGACATTTTTGCCAGACCAAAGGACTGTGTTTGGTGCAGATCAAAGACAGAGGAAAAGGAAATTTGTGCTAGACCGACATACTGTGTTTAGTGCAAATTCGAGGACCAAATTTGAGGTGATAGAGTTAAGGATAGAGGTCTCCAGCTAGAGCAGGGAAGACAGGTGTCTTCTATGGATAGAGTTCCATTTGCTAAGGGCAGTGAAGGCATAGATCTTCTAGAGGATCACTAGCCAGAGCAGAGGTAGGGGAAGGTATCTCCTTTGAGCAGAGGCTCATAAATTTAGATTGGGGGAAGGTATCTCCTTTGAGCCGAGGCTCATAAACATTGTAATTGGGAAGGTTTCCCAAAGAACTTTGAGATAACTTTTAGAGAAAAGTTTTGTGGATGAACCACATTGAAATTGTTGTGTCACTTTGTGAATGATCTTGTGCATTGTTTTGATATTGCTTTGGATATGTTGCTTTACTATTTTGAAGTATAAAGGAAAAGTAAAAAGTGGTCTTATATTGTTCACCCCCACCTATCAGTATAAGCTTGTGTTCTTCAAGTATTTGAGAAGACTTGTGGACTAATTTTGTGTGAGATTTTGTGGAAGCTTACAATACATATTTGAGAAAGTCCTAAAGAGGACTTATTGAGATGATTTGGACAAGTTATGTGTGAGCTTGTTGAGTATATTTGAACAAGTTCTGTGTGAGCTTGTTGAGCAGATTTGGACAGGTTTTTCAAGTGGACCTATTGATCAGGTTATGAGTGGACCTATTGAGCAAAGTTATGCAGGTTCTGAGTGGACCAGGTGAGCAAATTTGAGTAGGTTTTGAGTGGACCTATTGAGAAAATTTGTGCTAGACCGAATGGACTGTGTTTAGTTTAGATTTGAGTGAACTTGTGCTAGACCGACTGGATTGTGTTTAGTACAAGAGTTGAGTAGATTTGTACTAGACCAAATGTACTGTATTTAATGCAGATTTGAGTGAGCTTATTGAGCATACTAAGACTGACTAGACTATGTTTAGTGCAATATATTGAGTAGATCTATGCTAGACCGACTTGATTATGTTTAGTATATATTTGAGATAGAGCTTTGGAGGTGACCAAGTAGAGAGGACATAGTATTGAGTGGATAGAGATCCATCAGCCAGGGTAGTGAGGATAGGTCTTCTGAGTGGGGAAAATATTCTTCAATGGAGAAAGATCCACAAGCCAGTGCAATGGAGGTAGTCATCTTCTAGAGGATCACAAACCAGAGCAAAGGAGAAGGAGTTCTCCTATGGATAGAGATTCGCAAACTAGATTTAGGGGATCAACATCTCCTTTGGACAAAGGTACATAAACATTGTAATAGGGAAGGATTCCCAAGATATTATTTGAAAAATATTTAGAAGAAATATTTTCATCGTGGAGGTAGCTATATTTGGGTGAACCACATTAAATATCTGTCTCTATTATGTATGGTGTTTTGTACATTGCTTTGATTACTACTATTGATACTGCTATCTATACACTACATAATATTTATTTGAAAAGAAAAGTAAAAAAGTACTCTTATACTGTTTATCCCCCCTCTCAGTATAATCTTATGTTATTTAATTGGTATCAAAGTAGGTTCCTTCAAAAGAGTTTGGCATCTTGAAGGAAAAGTAGTCAAGAACAAAATGGATCAAAAGGATCAAAGGGATGTGTGTTAGCATACTTTGTCTATTTCATTATTTAGGTTACTGTTACAACCATGTAACAGTTCTCTGTTTACGCCGTTCAGTCGATGTGCTATTCATGGCATTGTAGAATGTATTTAAACATTGCTGCTCAATCAAATATAAGTTTTGTATTTTACATGGCATCAGAGCCAGTGGTGAGAAGAGAGGCTGGGGAGAGTACGCAGTTTTTTTTTTTGAAGGTTGCTACGTTTTCTGCTGGGAGGAGGAGCTACGTTTTCTATGCGGCGATTTTTTTTTAAAATCACGACAATCGTCACAGTGCATTTTTTCGCTGGGAGAAGGAGTGCAGTGATTATTTAAAAAAAAAAAAAAACTGTCGCACACAGACGCGCGATAGTAGTCGCGCATCCACGCGCGACTACAGGAGGGGAGGCCCCCCCCGCTGCGGACCGCGCAGGCAGGGCCACTGTGCGACGCGCGGACGTCGCAGCCACGTCCCTATTAGAGGACGCAGGGCCCCGTGCGCATGTCCCCATACGTAGGCAGGGCCACTACGCGACGCACGGACGTCACATCGCAGCCGTGTCCGCACGCGCATCCTCGCAGGCAGGGCCACTGTGCGACATGCGGAAGACGTCCACGTGTGCAGGGGGAACACCCCCCCCACCGTTGAGGGGACCGCGCGCGCAGACGCATACACATCACGGCGCGCAGACGCATACACATCACGGTGCGTAGGAGGGGAGGAGCCGAATACCCCCCCCCGGCCGAGCTTCGCCCCCCCCGCGTTGGATCGCGTGACACTGCGTGTGTTCGATCGGGGAGTCTTAAAAAAAAAAACAAAAAGAATCCCGTTCCCCCCCCCCCGCGTTGCGCTGTGCAACGTAAAAAAAAAAAAAAAAAACGTGACAGTAGCTGCGAGTTGCAGAGGAGGCTCGGGAAGCGGGAAGCAGAGAGGAGGACGGGCAGACTGAGGAAGGATAAAGGAGAGGAGCTCCACTGATCCTTCCGGATCAGCCCGCTAGCTCACTTGGCAGTGAGCTGTGCGGTAAGGCTCAGGGAGCCTGCAGGTCGGGGGTTCAAATCCCGCCGACTCCCCCCCTAAGGTATAATTTTTTTTGCAAAGTTTTTTTTAATTATTATTTTTTAATTAAAATTTTTAATTTTAATTTATTTTTTATAGTTTTTAAACTTTATAAATTAAAATTTAATTTTAATTTATTTTTTATAAGTTTTAAAACTATATAAATTAAAATTATTTATTTTAATTTTAAATATATAATAATTATTAAAATGCTTTGTTAAAAGAGAATTTTTTAAGGGGGGATATTTTTTCAAAAAATCAAAGGGGGATTGTGAGTAATTTTTTGAAAAAAAGCAATTTGGCGAATTGTAAAAGGTGCATTTTCGGCTGTGACCGACACCTTGTGGGTTATTCTTGTGGGCATTTTTTTTGTTGTATGTTGCATATTTCATTTTTGCACTATAACATTAAAAATTAAAATCAAAACACTCCCTAAGTCCCCGGAATAATTAAAACCCATCCGTGCAATTTATTGCACTGCAGCGTTCGGTATTTGTGATACCTCGGCCCGCACTTACAAGTAAAGCTGTCGTGATTTGGCTACTGTATCCGCCGCCTAATATAGTCTGCTACAACGACGTACGAGCTTGTTCTCTATAAATCGTCGGGGAGAGATAAGTTAGCCATTTTTGCATTTTTTTACTCCATCCACTACCCTTTATCGCACTTGTGTTTAGGCGTAAATCCTGACGAAGTATTCTTCATAGTGTTTAGGGGAAGTTACGCCCCACGCATGAGAAGAATCTTCTATGGTAGGTGCCATCAACAAGGCGATTCCCTTTCGGTACCGCTTATGTTCCACGTATCGTATGATCTCTAAAACTCACCTATAGTCTCCCTCACGTAAGGGCGGGTGATTTTTGTTGATCTTTCTAAATACCTATAGTTTCCCTCACGTAAGGGCGGGTATTTTGTACGGTATATTGGCCTAGCAAAAGGTATATCGAAAGGGGGACCAATTGGTGATATAAGGAACCTTCACTATGGCCGTTGTTGCAAAGTTGATGGTGATCCGCATCGGTTATTGAAAGGTCCAAATTATACACCATGGAAACATAAGATGAAGGCAATTCTCCAAATGGAAGATTTGTGGGATATTATTCTTTGGAGTAGCAACTAGGCCTTCACCAACGGCGGGATCCACGGGTCCTTCCGTAGATCGGATAGCTTTTGACAAGAAAGACGGTCGAGCAAAGGTGCTCATTTTGTTTGTTTGTTTCGGATGAAGTGCAACCTCATATAGGTGACAAAGCAAGTGGTAAAGAGGCATGGGATGCCCTTAGAACCATCTATGAGGGAAAGAATGATTCCACCATTCTTCATCTTCAACAACAACTTCATAACTTGAGTTTGAGACAGGGTGAAACAGTTGAACTCTTTACGTGCGAGTGTTTGAGTTGAAAGAGAAATTGAGTTCTTTGGGAGATACTGTGGACGAAAAGCTTCTCATTTCACTTGTGATGAGAGCTTTACCTTCTTCATTTGATATGTTGATCACCTCCATCCGGGTGTCTCAACGACAAATTACCTACATCGAGTTGGTCAATCTGCTTCAACAACGGGAGGCACGCCAACTTCACAAGGATGATTCTTCCAATACGGCCCTATACACCAACGAGTGCGGGGTTCTAGGAAGAAAGGTAATGGGCAAAAAGGAGGCAACTTTCGAGAAAGGAGGAAATTCTCAAGAGGATACGAAAGGAAAAGGCAAACAACCTCAAGAGAAGAAGAGGTGGTGCAAGATCCGTGAGAAAGACAACCATGACACCAACGAGGTGTTGGCATAAGAACAAGCGAAAGGCCAAAACAAACCACAAAATAAAAACAAGCAACCCCGGAGGTGAATGTTGCTGTTGAAGAATCGACTCGGATTACGAATGGGCACACAAGGTGCTCATGACTACCACGGATTCCACACGAGAGGGATCCTGTTTGGTATGTCGATTATGGAGCTAGCAAACATATGGTGGCGACGAGATCGTGGTTTGAATCATTTGTGGCCAAAGAGGGCAAACCTTGTCACCATTGCTGATGATAAAACCTACGGGGTTCGGGGAGAGAGTACGGTTTCGAGTCACTCTTCCTGATGGCAAGTGTCAGATTGACAAAGTCCTCTATGTTTCGGGATTGGCCAACAATTTGTTGTCAGTGACACAAATCCTGGATAGAAATATGGTTGTCAACTTTCGTGTTGAGAATGGAAAGAAGTGTTGTACTATTACCAGGAAGGGTAAGCAGATTGCAACGACTTCATATAAGCACGGCTTATTTGCACTAGATGCTATCTCTACTCCACATGTTGCCATGGTTGTCTCTACCAAGGAGGCAACTTCCCTATGGCACAAGAGATATGGGCATCTTAGTTACGGCTACTTACTTGAGCTCGAGTAAGTATGAGATGGTAAAGGGTCTTCCTTCCCTTTATGCCACATTGCCGGTGTGCTCGATTGCTTGGCAGGAAAGCAGCATAGAGTACCATTTGAGAAGAGCTCAACAAGAGCACGAAAACCTCTGGAGTTAATTCACACCGATCTGTGCGGTCCTTTCACACCCAACAGTTGTGGAGGGAAGAGGTACTTTCAGTTATTCGTAGATGACTACTCACGAAAGATGTGGGTTTTCTTTCTCCAACTGAAATCCGAAGCTTTCGCATTCTTCCAGCAGTTCAAGAAATCCGTTGAGAAGGAGTCGGGAGCTTCTATTAAAACCCTCCGCTCAGATCGAGGGGAGAGTTTACCTCTAATGAATTTTTTGCATTCCTAGATAAGCATGGAATCAAGAGACGGTTAACAACTGCCTATACTCCTCGAGCAAAATGGAGTTCCTTGAGAGAAGGAACCGTTCTATCATGGAAATGGTTCGTTGTATGCTCACAGGAGCTACTCTTGGGCAACAATATTGGGCAAAAGCTGTCACCACTGCAGTGTATCTGTTGAATAGGGCACCCACAAAGGCCCTAAAAGGAATGACTCCACAGGAAGCATGGAGTGGTCGAAAACCCTCCATATCTCATCTACGTATTTTTGGATGTCACGCTTTCATGCACATACCGAAAGAGAAAAGGAAGAAGCTAGATGAGAAAACACTGAGATGTATTTTTCTTGGTTATTATGAGCACTCTAAAGGATATCGGTTGATAGATCCTTTGACCAAGAAAATTCATATCAGCGAGAGATGTTGTCTTTGATGAAGCTTTCACATCACCGAGCACATCTAAAGTACACCAAGATATTGTGGAATCTAAGGAAGAGAAGATTCCTTCGTCAACACAGACAGGAGGTCCTTCTACATCTTCTTCAACTCCATCGAAGAAGAATCCTAAATGGTGTACAAATACAATCAGAGACGCAAATTTATCCACTCCTCCCAATTTGAATTTGGATAGACCTCGTACACGCAGTATGGCTCAAAAGGAAAAGAAGCCAAAGAAACTGGTGAGGTTGATGATCTTTGTCAATCTTTTGAGGAACTTTCTGTGACTCCAAGTACAGAAGTAGAGGATATGGATATTGATGATGACAGGGCGTTCATGTCTACCATAGATGATCTTGAACCTGCATCAGTGCAAGATGCTCTTAGTGAGCCTCAGTGGAAGGCCGCTATGGATACAGAGTATGAGTCTTTGATGAAAAATAAAACTTGGAAGCTTGTTGATTTGCCGCATGGAAAGAAACCCATTGGCTGCAAATGGGTATATAAAGTCAAGTACAAGGCAAATGGAGCAAATGGAACAATTGATAAGCATAAGGCCCGTCTTGTTGCAAAGGGCTATGCTCAAAAGGAAGGCATTGACTACGAGGAAACTTTTGCACCTCTTTGCTCGGATGACCACAATTCGGGTTATGTGTGCTATGGCAGCACAATATGGGTGGAAAGTTCACCGGATGGATGTCAAAAGTGCCTTTCTAAATGGTGATCTCCAAGAAGAAGTCTACATGACTCAGGCTGAAGGATTTGAAGTGGAAGGCCAAGAGCGAGAAAGTTTGCAAATTGGTCAAATCCTTATATGGTGCTGAAACAAGCTCCTCGAGCTTGGTATATAAAAATGGACAATCACCTTATGCGGCATGGATTTAAGAGATGTCCAGTCGGATGCAAACCTCTATTTCAAGAAACAGGGTTACGAGATAGTGTTGCTTGTACTCTATGTGGATGATCTGCTCATTACGGGGAGTTCGGAAACTATGATCTCTCTTGTCAAAAGAAACTTGTGCAAATATTTTGAGATGACGGATCTCGGACTTCTCCATTATTGTCTTGGTCGGAATTCAGCCGGAAGGAGCACTCCATCAAAGTGTCTCGGAAAAAATATGCCAAGACATTCTTTGGAAAAATATCGCATGGTCGATTGCAAGCCAATGGCAACTCCGATGGAGAATGGACTTCGGTTATCGCGATATGATGATTCACCTCGGGTAGATGGTACTCTCTATCGACGAGTTGATTGGGAGTCTCATATATCTGACCAATACTAGGCCAGATCTCGTATTTCCTGTCAACTATCTTTCGAGGTTCATGCAGGAGCCTAAGACCACTCATTGGAAAGCGGCAAAACGTGTTCTTCACTATGTCCGTGGTACTATGGAATATGGCCTAGAATACAAGAGGAACAACAAATTCTTCTTGCAAGGATACACGGACTCCGACTATGCCGGATCATTTGATGATCGCAAGTCAACTTCTGGATACATTTTTCATCCGGGATCCGGTCCTGTCTCTTGGCACAGCAAGAAGCAACAGGTGGTTGCTATTTCATCAACGAGAGGCGAATATCATGCCGCACGTGAAGCCGTGTGCGAAGTGATATGGTTACGTCGCATTCGACAAGTATGGGCCATCCATCAAAATCTCCAATACACTTGTTTTGCGACAATCAGGGTGTTATGAACCTCGTCAAGAATCCAGTCCATCATGAAAGAACAAAGCACATTGACACACAATGTCATTTCATTCGAGATGAAGTTCCAAAGCACCGAATTCAGCTTCAGCACATTCCCACCGATGCTCAAGTTGCAGACATTTTCACTAAGGCACTTGGACGTGTCAAATTTGAATTGTTTCGCAGCTCACTTTGTATTGCAAAATGATGTAAGGGGATGTTAGTAGTCTAGTATAGCTATTAGTTATTACATTACCCAAATAATGTAATAAAGGGGGATGTTAGCGTACTGTTCTATTTTGTTTGCATTATATTCTTTAGCATACTGTTACAACCATGTAACAGAGTTTTGTTTACGTCGGTGACTATTCCCGGCAATGTAATCTTTATTTATTTTGCTCACTTTGTATTGCAAAATGATGTAAGGGTGTTATTTGCTTTGGTTATTACATTACCCAAATAATGTAAAAAAGGGGAGTGGGTTTTGTCTATTTCATTATTTAGGTTATTGTTACAACCATGTAACAGTTCTCTGTTTACGTCGTTCAGCCGATGTGCTATTCACGACATTGTAGAATGTATTTAAACATTGCTGCTCAATAAAATATAAGTTCCATATTTTACAATGTGTCCATCAATAATAGAGTACCCGTATTTGATGGAAGTGACTTCTTGTATTGGTGTTTGCTGATGATATTTCACCTAATGGCACTTGGCAATGAAGTTTGGGATGTAGTGGAACGTGGATATGATTCAACAGTAAATCCTCCTACTGATAAGGAAGGTAAGCTTCTAATGCATTCAAATTCAAGAGCTATGAATGCAATTATAAAAAGGTTGCATAGATCAGAATCTATGAAAGTTATGGATTATAAAACAACAAAATAAATGTGGGAACTACTACATAACATATATGAAGGAGATAAAGGTGTCAAGAAAGCTAAGATGCAAAATCTCAAAGGAGAATTTAAAACTTAAGAATGTGGGATGAGGAAAACATTCGTGACTACCTCCTTGAGATTGATGAACTTGTACATGAGATGAGAGGTCTTAGAATGAAGGTCGATGAATCTAATGTCTATGATAAGATCTTGAAAACTCTTCCAAAAAGGTACAGTGAAAAGATCTCTGCTATAGAAACATCAATTGATAGTGATTATCTGATAATAAATTCCTTACTTGGCATTCTTAGAAATTTTGAGATAAGAACAAAAGATCCTAATTCAAAAAAGGAAGCATCATTCAAAGCAATCAAGGAAACAAAGGGTAAGAAGTCAGAATAAAGCAGTGAGTCATCCAGTTATGAAGAAGCAAATTATTGTAGAAGAGATAAAGGTTCCATAAGACCCATAGATCTAAGATCTGTTAAGTTTTTCAATTGTGGAAAGTATGGACATTTTGCAACATATTGTAAAGAGCCAAAGAACAACAATGGTGAAGAAAAGCAAGATCAAAGGTACATGGAATCACAAAGATATAGGCATCAAAAGAAAAGCAAGAATGGACAAAGCAGACAAGGAAAGAAGTTTTTCCAAAGACAAAAGAGAAGCTACTATGTGGATAATGCAAGTAAGTACTCAAATGATAGTGATGCTAGCTTTTCAGACAATGATAGATATGAAGTACTATTTATGATTGAAGAGAAAGAACCAGTTAAGAAAAGGACTCTAGTTATTCTCAAATATTTTAGATGTGGTAGATTTGAACATCTTGAAGATGATTGCATAAGGGATGGTTATAGTTTCAGTGATGATGACTATGAAGATGCACTTGAAGGACCAGATGAAAATCTTCTAATGGCATTAGAAGAAGAAGTGAGTGATCCTATAGAATATAAGCCAAAAGAAAGTAATGATGTGGACAAAGGCAAAAAAATGGAGAATTATTCAGAAGAGAATGGTTATGATCTCAAGGGAGAACTTATCTATGCCCTTGACATGGTGAATAAGGTAAGAAAGCAACACTTTAGGCTTGAAATTCAGTTTCAAAAATGTGATGAAGAAATAAGATTGCTAATAGAGGATTTAGAAAAATCAAAGGCTAAGGCAATGAAGTTCAAAGATAAGTTAGAAGCAAATATTTTGAAATGTGATAAGTTAGCATAAGAAGTGGCACTACTAAATGAAGATGTAGAAGACTTCAAGAATAATCTATATAAGTATGTAAATAGTGCAAAGAGTGTGTATAAAATAGTCAAGATAAAAAGAGGAGCAACAAACAAGACAAGTCTTGGTTCTAAATAGGTACAAAAGAAATGGGAAGAAGAGTCTACTTCAATTCTTGAATAAGAAGAAACTTTAGATGAAGATATATCAGAAGAATACTGTGTAAGAGGGAGTGAGACATCAGAGGATGAGTTGGACAATAAAGAGTTCAAAAAATATAGGAACAATACACAAGAAAGATACATATGGAACAACAATCAGAATAGGAGACCAATGCGGTCAAGACAAGGAAGCTTCAATGGAAGATGTTTTTCATGTCACAGGTTTGGACACATGGCTTCACAGTGTAGGACACATGAAAGATAGGAATATGGTAAAGGATAACTTTTCCATGGGTATTTCTACTCATATAATGAGTTTGGTCACAAGGCAATGAATTGCAAGGTTCATGATATAAGATGATATGGCTTCACTAGAAGAGATCCTAAGACATTTGCACCTTCAAGGAATAAGAACATTAAGTGTTATAAGTGCAATAATTATGGTCACACATTAAAATGGTGTACAACAAATATTCCAAAAATAGGTATGAATAGGAACAGGAATGATGACAGGAATAGGAACATGAACATGAACAAGAACAGGACTAGGAACATGGATGAGAACAAGAACAAAAATAGGAACACGAATGATGACAAGAACAAGAATGATGACATGGATAGAAACAATTAGAAGAATAAAAAAATTCAGAAAATAAGGGAAGAGGATAAAGGTAAAGAATAATGCCTTTTGGGAGTAGAAATACTCCCACCCTAGAATTAACCACCTCAAAGGAGGTGGGGGAGGGGATAAGCTAAGAGGCTCATTATTAGCACTGAGCCCCAAAGGTGACCCTTTTCCATTGATGTCAAAGAGGAGATATTTGTGTATTGGAGAGAGATTTGATATGGGGAGAGATTTGATATTTGAGAGAGCATTGAGCCAAGGGGAGCAATGTCTTAGGGGAAGCAGAAGGAAAATGAAAGGTCAGGTTTCAATAAAAAGAATGTGGGTTGCCATCAATGACAAAGGGGGAGATTATTGGATATTTTGAGTCCCTAAGCCAATGTTATCATTGATGTCAATATGCTAGTGATAGTTCTTCTTCATGTTCGAGTGCAAAGTTTAATGAAAGTTTATAATGGGTTAAAATATTTTTATTTTACACCCAAAATAATGGGTCAGAAAATGATTTCAATTCTCCTTTGAAAGCAAATATATCTGAGGCAATGGAAGTATATATGATTATAATATTTATCCAAGGTGGTGAAAAACCCAAATAAATTATTATAATTATAATTATAATATTATTTGGTTTACAAAGGAAAATTAATTATTTTTTATAAAACCTTAAGGTTGGGTTTTTGAGGGAAAAATATTTCAAAGAACAAAGTTTAAAGTAAATTAAACCCAAAGGTTGGGTTTAACAAAATGCATTAAAATCCTTTAACGTCTACATCATGTAAGGAAGCACGTGAGCGTTGACGTCTTTAATGCAATGAAAAAACATAAATATTCCCAACAAACCTAAGTTTTATTTACACATGCTCGAATTAATAATCGGTGGCATGTGAAAAGAGAGCTTGTGCATTTACAAAAATGTGGCAGTGAAGGGAATAAAGGAGGAAGTTTTCATCCTCAGGTTTCATTGGGCAAGCATGGCCTAGTGGTAGTTGGTAAAGCGCAAAGGTGGTTTACATTTTGAATCCCCATGTGCATTGTTTGGTGAGTTGATTGAGGCACCCAAGGTGCATGACTTTTTGCCCTTGGTGGAAGGTGATGCAAGATTAAGAAGCACGTGGTGCTTCTTTAATATTGAACGAGCACTTGGCTTGTGCGATGAATTTGGCCGTGGTTAAGGCACTTGTGGTGAGACAAGGTTGAGGGTTCGGTTTCCTCCCAAGACAAGATATTTAATTTTTATTTAAATTTTGTTAGTTGCCTAATGTCGGAGGAATAAGGGTGCATAAGTGATTATTATTTTTATACATTAAGGCATGAAATATATGGTGAATGTTTTTTGAGGATTATTTTGGAGGTATTGATATTTGAGATTAAATATTTTAGGAGTAATAAGGAGTTTTAGTAAAGTATTAATTAATTTCTTATTAATACTTTTAAGAATTATTTTTATATAAGGGTTTTTCTATTTAAAGAAGACTATGGTGAATGTTATTTTTGAGTTGGAGTAATAAGGTGTATTTTGGGTCATTATTTTGTATTGTGATTTAATTGAAGTCTTATAACCCTTATTGATATTGGAAAAGAGAAATTTGTGATTGTGGAAGATTTTTGAGATCAACTCCTTGTCAAGTAAAAAGGTATGGGCAAGTTCTTCTTTGGTTTAGTTGGTTGTTTGGCTTACTTGAAAATTAAGTTTGGAGTGAAAAGGATTTTTTTAGGGTTTCCTTTTCAAAATTTTTTTAGTTGATGCTTCATGGTTTTCTAAAACTGAGAGCTGTGATTAAAACCTTTTATAAGCATTGTTTTTGAAGCCATTGGTTGTGTGAAAAACCTGAGTTAGGGTTTGAAAATATCATGAGTATCATTGTTATGTGAAGAATATTTTATAAGCATGGTTGTTTAAGTGAGTTGTTATGCAAAGAACTTGAACTAGGTTTTGAAAATATCATGAGTATCATTGTTATGTGATATTTATTGGTAATCATTGTTGGAAATATTTTGAGTTGGATTATACATGCTTGGACTAGGGTTTGTGAGCAAGAGTTGTTTCTTGAAGTAATTGGTTGAGTAGAGTTGATTGAGCCTAGTCAAGTGGATGTATGAAGTGATTGTTCAAGTTACATAAAACAAACTATTCTATATTATGATTTGAGTTGTGAAAGATATTGAGTTGTGTGAATAGAACATATTGAGTCTCTAACAATTCTCTTTATGCTTCTATGAGATTGAGTTGAAAAAGTGATTGAGTTTTGAGTATAGAACATATTGAGTCTCTAAAAATTCTCTTTATGCTTATATAAGATTGATTTGAGTTGAGAAAGTGATTGAGCATTGAGTGTAGAACATATTGAGTCTCTAAAAATTCTCTTTATGTTTCTATGAGATTGGACAAGTTCTGTGTGGACTTGTTAAGAAGATTTGAGGCCAGTCTTTGAAAATACTTGTGGACTAATTTTATGTGAGCTTTTGTGGAAGCTTACAATATAAATTTGAACAAGTCCTAGAGAGGCCTTATTGAGCAGATTTGGATAAGTTATGTGTGAGCTTGTTGAGTAGATTTAGACAAGTTCTGTGTGAGCTTGTTGAGTAGATTTGGATAGGTTATGAGTGGACATGTTGAGCATATTTGAGCAGGTTCTGAGTGGACCTGTTGAGCAGAGTTGTGCAAGTTCTTAGTGGACCTGGTGAGTAGATTTGAGTAGGTTATGAGTGGACCTATTGAGCATATTTGTGCTAGATCGATTAGACTATGTTTAGTGCAGATTTGAGTGAACTTGTGCTAGACCGACTAGACTGTGTTTAGTGCAAGAGTTGAGCAGATTTGTAATATAGATCGAATGGACTATGTTTAGTGTAGGTTTGAGTGAGATTATTAAGAAAATTTGTGCTAGACCAATTGGACTATGTTTAGTGTAAGAGATTGAGCAGAGTTGTTCTAGACCGATTAGACTATGTTTAGTATAGATTTGAGATGGAACTTTGAAGGTGAAAAAGCATAGAGGACATAGTCTCCAGTGGATAGAGACACATCAACCAGGGTAGTGAGGATAGGTCTTCTAAGTGGGTAGAAGAGTCTTCAGTGGAGAGATATCCACAAGCCAGTGCAGTGAAGGCAGTCGTCTTATAGAGGATCACCAGCTAGAGCAGAGGAGAAGGAGCTCTTCTATGGATAGAGCTCCACAAAGTAGATTTAGGGGATCAAAATCTCCTTTGGATAGAGGTCCATAAACATTATAATAGGGAAGGATTCCCAAGAGATTATTTGAGAAATATTTAGAATAAATATTTTCTTCGTGGAGGTAGCCATCCTTGGGTGAACCATGTTAAATCTGTGTCTCTATTGTGTATGGTGTTTTGTGCATTGCTTTGACCACTGCTATTGATACTGCTATCTATACAATGCATAATATTGATTTGAAAGTAAAAGTAAAAAAGTGCTCTTATACTGTTCACCTCCCCTCTCAGTATAAGCATGTGTTCTTCATGTTTGTGTTCTACAAAGGAAGAATAATATAGGTAGCAAATTAATGGTAAATGCCAAAATATATTCAACAAGTTTCAAAGAGGAGGAAACCAACCCATGTTGTATCCACCAAGAGAAACTAATGAAAAGCTCTAGGAAAAATCAACAATGCCCAAAGTTCCAAGTCGATGATAAAGAAAATTCTAAAATATGGTTAAATCCATATCACCAACCAAAAAGAAAATGGTTAGATTGGATGAGGGTATCTACAATAATTCTTTGAGGGATTACAATTTATTGGAACATGTAATTTCTATATAATAAGCATAAAATTTACAAGTAACCAATAAGACTTTGAGGAGTTGTGTAAGTTCTTACCCAAAAATGAGTTCGTTGCCAAAAATTGTAAGAGAAGATAAGGCTAAATGTTTCCAATCATACAATCTAAAATTGAAGGAATTATTGAATAAATTAGAGAAGGAATTGATAAATATATTGAAAAAAAGATCCATCAAGGTACAAGGAGAGGATGAGAGTAGTTCCTCGAACATCCTATGCAAAGGCTCTTGAAAAGGCTATGAACATAGAAAATGAATCCAAGACAACTGGTGATTAGGATCAAGCAATAAGTGAATCCAATAATACCAAAAATGATGGAAGATACTAAACCAATATATAATGTAAAGATAATATGGGGATGTTCAAGGAATTTAAAAAAGAGACAATAATGAAAGGAACAAGATATGGTGCATGGATTAGTCCCTTTGGGATCATATGAAAAGGATCTTGATAAGGCAATGAACATAGAAATTTATTCCAAGACAACTAGTGATAAGGGCCAAGCAATGCACAAATCTAGCAATACCAACCATAGGAGGAAAAATTGTAACATGGCAAAAATTTGGAGAGTTTTCAATAATTTAGCAAAGAAAATATTGGAGAAAATAATTTAATTCACAAAAAATAAAATTTAAAACAAAAAATAGAGTTAGGAAATCAAATTTTAGTTATATTTTCATAAAATGAATTACAATTCATAATCATTAATGATTATAAAAACTAAAAAAATACAACATACTAAAGCAAAGCCCCTTTTATCTATGTTTTCACATTAAGTCCCTCCATAGACTTGGAGTTAGGGTTGTTGACTTTAGGACATTGCTACTAGTTCCTTGGCCCTCACCCAAAGAATCCATTTATTTTCCCAAAAATAAGATAAGTGTTAGAGGCATTGGAAAAAAAAAAGAAAAGAGAAAATGAAGGGAAGATGAAAACTTTAAAAATTATTTAAAAATAAAAAACTCTAACTCTAAAATTTAGCTCCAAGGTGTGAAGTTTTGAAAAACAATTGTTAAATCTATCAAATCCTTACCTAAATGCATTGAAGAATGTCTAGTTAGTATTTACAAATTTATGATAGAGAGAGATAACAAGATTTCCCTTTTAAATCTATTTGTATGCTTTCTTGGCATTTTATTTCTAATTTATCATTGACCCTATTATCTCATAGGTTTTCTTAGAAATCGTGAGAACTTGATGATTTTTCTTACTATGATACCAATAATGTGTTAGATATTATTACATTATTTGGATTATGTAAATATTTGGAATTATGTAATCATTGCATGATTGTAATTATTGGGGGATTAATAAATATTTCCCTCATATGAGAAAATTGAATGGACACATCTCTCGTGAGATTATGAGGAGATGAAAAGATAGTTAAAAGTGAAATGGCAAGAGTTGCGAAATATTGAAGTGAATCTATTTTAAAATGCTGAAATAATATTATAAGTCATATAACTTATTTTTTGTTTTTATTGTGCCCTTTTGAGAATATCAAGTATTCAATTTTAAGCTAGAGATAAAAATTGTGTACACCTTCTCATATTTGCTCTTGGTACATTATTTATAAAATGAACCTATGTAAACATACGAGCATTCTCTAATTTATTTTTTCTTTTTCCCTAGCATCCTTTTCATTAAAAAAAGTTGTGAGTCCACAAAGTTCTATTTTTCTTCATTTTTTGGGCTCTTTGTCTTCGTTCTTGGCACCTTACCCCTAAAACGTTTATATGAAGCATTTGAAGCCCAAGAATCACTCTAAATAGTTATTTTATGAATAAAATACGATGAATCAACTTGGAGCATTTGCTTGAGACATCTGAGATGATGTAATTCATGAAAATTTTCATGAATGCTTGCTCGAGATGTATAATTTTTTTCTATATGCAAATACACTTTGAATTCCTATCAAAATCCAACATTCACTATCCTGCATGCTACTTGATGTTACAAGTTTGATGTTACCTACCATTATACCTAAATATTTGAGCAAGGTTTAGGTTTAAAATACTCAGAACTATTATTTCAAGGTTATTAAAACTTGTGCTACATGCCCAAACTAGAACATTGTGGTTTTACATGTGGAGGGACATGTGTAACTTTTAAAAAGATGGAAAATTAAAAAGGGTGGATAAGTTTGGGACATGTGAAGTTTAGATCATTGTCAATAAGATGCCATGACAATTAGATCATGTGGCTTAGGCCTTTGGATAGGAAATATCACAAATTCCAGTCTCCTTGCTTCTTTTTTGGAATACACAAGTACATTATTTCATATTTTAAAAGTTTGGATTTCCTCCATAAGTTGCATCATTTTAGAGGGTGTAATGGCATTTAGAGAAAATGCTAGATTTTTGGTGAAGAGAAGGAATGGTTTTTAATCACATTGGATGCATGGTTAAATAGTTCAAGTTTCCATAATTTGAAACCAAGCATTTCTAAGGGTATTTAAATATTTTTGAAGGAAATGAGGGAATTTTTTTAAAGGTTTTTTTAAGAAAAATTAGGGAGTCAAAAGGAAATCATGGGTATTTTTTAAAGTAGTAAGTGTGTGAATTTAAATAAAATAGGGGAAAATTAAAAATATTGAGTTTTTTTTAAAGAAAAATAGAAAAGGGGTTATTGTGATTAAATAAGTGAGTTAACTTCTAGGATTTTTAAGGTATACATGTATGCTTTTTGTGGGTAATTTTTTTGTGAAGTTATAAGCTTACGGGAATTTTTCAAGTGAGCATTTATTGAAGAGAAAGTAAGCATCAAATTTTTGTAATAGTTGAAGTTCAAAGGCTCAATTTTTTGAAAAAAAAACATCACAACCATGAAAATTATAATTATATGTAGCAAGGTGCACTTTTGGCAGTGACTGACACCTTAATTGTTAAAAAATTGCATAAAAAATAAAATTTTGTGGACAAAAATTAAAAACCATTATATTGAAGAAAACAAAATCCACAGGCTAAAAATAAGTGTTCACATCATTAGACAACATGGGAAAAACAAAGAGAAAGAAAAAAAAGAAGCAAAGTGATATTAAAATTACGCATCATTAGAAGTTAGTATAGATGAAGAAAACAAGCATAAATTCAAATCTATAGGCCATCAAAAAACAAATGAATGAGGAGAGAAAAAAACTAGAGATCTCTAGTTTTAAAATGAAAATGAGAAATTATTAGGACTGAGATCTTGCTTACTTTCCATTATTAGAAATGCTCAAAAGTGTATATCAATAGAATTAAAGGGATACTTACAAAGGATTCTTAAATAAGCTAAAGATGGAGACTTCTCAACACTTAGGGACTACTTAAGTATTATTATTATTATTATTATTGAGTAAATACTTCTTATACATATACATATCCACCGTGGGGATTGAACCGGGTCACATCATCGATAATGCAAGTGGTGTCCTTGCCGGTAGGCCACACCTATTGATGTGGGTAATATAATATACATAACATTACTCATACTTAATATCCTTAAGGTGAAGTATAAAATGCAAGAGTAAATAGTTGAAAGTTTTAAGGAGAAGCCCATGATGAAAAATGTATGTTGTATATGTGAGTTGTGATACAAGATATCTTGTCAAAAGAGGAGATAAATCTTGTGACACTAATTATTTAAAGATTGTTTGAGAAAATAAAGGTGATGTATAAGTTGTTTATGGTGGCCATGATAAAGGCCATATTGTTAGAATGGATTGTGATAGAAATAATGATAGTTTAGAATATGTTGAAGATAATTGTGATGAAGACATCTTTGAGCATTTGAATATTGTTGGTGAAAGTGATAAAAATTAGAGTAGAGATGAAAAAGTTCAATGTTTCAATGATGGTGTGAGAATTTAGAGTAATAATAAATGGGAAATACCATAGTGGAATTAAGAAAAATGGGATTTTAAACATCAAGTCTTGTGACTAGGGCCATAATGATGGTAATGAAGAGTTTAGAAATTTTGAAAGACATACTAAATGGATTGGTTCAAAATTATTAAATAAAATAAGATACAAAGGTACATGTTTGGGAAAATATGAGCAAGACATGAAAGAGTCCATAATACCAAAAATAAGGCCAAATTATGAAGGCCTTGCATATACAGGATATGTTAGTGAAATTTTGACAAGGACTACTAATACCAATTTTGTGATAGGTAGCAATAAATGACAAACAGGTAATAGTGAATCAAGAAATGATAATTACAATTTTGGGTTAGACGTCAATAATACAATATTTAATAAAAATAAAAAAGAAAAAAGGAACAAAATTCACAATGTGAACAATTGTTGCTATTATGGTAGATATGGACATGTGATAGAGAAATGTTGGGACCTTCATTGTTGTGAAATTTGTGGAGGAAAAAATCATTCTCAAAATATTGTCAATATAAAAAAAAAGAAAACTACCAAAATAAAAATGAATTGTGGATGGATAACTATGTATGAATAAATTAAGATCAAAGAAATTTTGTATGGTTTCTACAAAGGAGACCAAGTGTGATGAAACATCGAAGTTTATTGAATGTAAAGAATAATGCAAGTTTTTCCATGGTGAAATGTGTTGGAAAACTCGAGATAAATTATTTCAAAAGAAGATGATCCAAACACAACTTGACCTATGGTGATGAATTTGTAGAATAATTCTTATGTGGAATATTCTAAGGATGTGGATGATTCTAAGGATATGTTGTAGTGGTGATTTACCAAAAGGTGATGACTAAATGATTATTCTAGTGGCTGACCCAAAGGTATTGATGGCCGAGTGGATACCCAAAGAGGTGATATAGAGGTAATGATGGCTAAGAGAGGTGACATTTAGGCAATGAGGATCCAAAGGTGATCCAAAGGCAATGATGATCTAGAGGTGATCTAGAGGTAGCGACCTAAAGGTATTGATACAAAGGTAAACTTGAATAGTTCATAGAGGTAAACTTAGTGGAGGTTACATAGATTTAACTAAGACAATGCTAAAAGATCTAGAGCTAGTAAATGACAATGATAAAGCTAAATATAGAGATAGAGCTAGAGTTAAAGAGTGAGAGCTATAGAATATTTCTAGTGTACTACTCCTAAATGAATGAGGGTAATGATATTTTTACCAAATAATGTAATACTAGTTGGTGTTAGACCTTATTACATTATTTGAATTATATAAACATTTAAAATTATGTAGTCGTTGCATGATTATAATTATTGGGGGATTAATAGATATTTCCCTCATATAAGAAAATTGAATGGACACATCTTCCATGATATTATGAGTATATGAAAAGACAACTCAATGTGAAATGCTAAGAACTGTTGAATATTCAAGAGTCTCATAAATGTGAAGAGACCTCATGATGTATAAAATTACATACATATAGCATAGTTTAATTGGTGGAATGTATGAAATATTATGAGAAAATATTAATGGATATTGATGATGAATATTGTGAAATTATTATGTAAATATTTATATGTATGTTTTGTCTAAAATACTATGTTTATGTTTACCTCCATATTCAAAATGATGCGTTGTCGTTATACACATCATTAATTCTCAATGAATTTGTCAATCCAGGGCTGTGTACAAGGCTATCTACGAAAGAAGGGGTAAACAGGGTTATAACTTAGGTCAATCTAGAGCAACAGGTTTTATTGGTGAAACCGATTGTGTGGGGGGTTTTAGGACATTCCTATCTCTAAATTGCATGAATTAAACCTTAATCTAAGTTGCAGAATTGGAAACTAATCATTAACTACAGAAATGAAGTCCTAATTACAATTGGAGAATGAGACCTAATTATGTTGCAGAAATAACAGTTGCAGAATTGAAAGTCTGATTCTAATTGCAGAAAGGAAATCTAATTACTTTTGCAGCAATGAAAATCTAATTCTAACATGGAAATGAAACTGTCAAGGCTCTGTAATAGAAGGTTGTCAATCTTCTATGCAGGGGTTGACAACAAAACATAAAATGCAGGAAATTACAAAAAATAGTAAATTCTGGAAATGAAAGTCTGCAATAAATTGAAAGCTTTGCTGAAAGTGGGGATTACAACCAAATCATTAATCACAAAACATAAAATAAACTAAGATTGCAAATATCATTAGTTGTTTACAAAGGAATGAAAGGACAAGTTCTACAACTCATTATGCTGTAGCAAAATCAGAATAAAAACCTGCTGTTAGTCCTCCTCCTAGGTATGGAAGTGGCGAACCTCTTTGTCCAGAAGAAGGTATGAGTCTCTCTCTCTTTAGATCTTAATCACACTCATTTACAAGCAATATGAAATAGAAACAATATACTTTTATTGATTCAGAAACATGATTACAATAATGCTATTGAAAACTATTACAGGACTATAACAGTCACTTTCTGATTATCACCTATTACTGATTTCTCTATCTTCTATTCCCCTTACTCTCTACTACTTTCTTTCTTCTACCTCTTCTACTAGCTCAACCTGAATGGGAGCCCTATTTATAGATGTCCTAAGATTTACTAACAAGCGAATATCTCAAAAAGATCTAATCCTATTATGCTTGCAACAATTCCTGGTTTTTATCCTAGAAGAAGATCATATTTTGATCTTTCCATAAATGGTGGCTTTGGTCGGCAAGGACGGCAAAGTCAGATCTGAGATATTTCCCTTTATCCTTTTCAATATTTATTTCCCTTTTTCCAGCGTCAAAATTCGGTCAATAAGTCAAAAAGCACATTCTGTTTTCATTCCGAAGATAAGTGGCTCATTCCGAAGATACTGCAATTCTCATTTCGAAGATCCGCTCATTCCGAAGATACTACAGTTCTCATTCTGAAGATCCGCTCATTTCGAAGACACTACAGTTCTCATTCCGAAGATCCGCTCATTTCGAAGACACTACAGTTCTCATTTCGAAGATCCGCTCATTTCGAAGACACTATGTTTTCTCATTTCGAAGATATCTGTTCATTTCGAAGAGACTTCGAAATGAACAAATGTGGGCTCCTTAAATGATTTCCTCTGCATTTCTCATGTGGGTTACTTCTCAGGATCAGATCCCAATGGTCTTCATCTCTTTCCACATGTGAATTCCATGCCTTGCCATTCATTGGCAGCTGGCTGGAATTTACATGGGAAAACCCAATTTTTGCTGCACAGTAACAGTTTCCTTGAACTGTTGCCAGATTTAGGTAAAATGAATGCTTGAGACATATCAAAACATGATTAGTGAAGTGTTGCTATTAATCTAAGCATATCTCATTTTAGCAAGTCATAACAAAACAACATAAAACTTATACAAAAAGTTGTAAAAATCAGAATATAGTACTTCAGATACATTCATCATGCAAATAGTTAATACACAACATATTGAATCAACTTAACTAGCATATTAGATTAAACATAAGAGTTTATAGGCAATTTTAGTGTTCAAAACATGTTATGATTGAGGCATTTCCAGGCCTCATCATTTTCCCCCAACTTATATTGATGCATGTCCTCATGCATTCTATTGGGCTATGGAATCACATATGTCCATGGTCAAATTCCATGACCTGTAGAACAACTTCTTGCCTATATAAAATCCCCTGTTCTTCTGAAGGTCCCTGAGCCATTCTTCAAATTGTTCATCAGGTTGGGCATCTTCTTCAAAGTAGAATGGGACTGGAGTGATGATGGTTGGAGGCCTAAATCTGAGACCTATCCAATTATGTTGCATGAGTTCAATCAACTGTATTACTCCTTCTGCCCTTCTTCTGGACCATTCTAAGTTGATGGGGGAAATGGGTTCTCTTTTCTACAAAGACATGGAAAGTTCAGCCCACCTATTTCTATAGACTGATAATGCTGGCACAAAGTTGTCATTACAAAAATTGTGGAATCTGTTCACACAGTCCCTCAAGTTTGTCAAGTACATTCGCTTCACATCATCCCTGTTCATCATGGTGAAGTGTTGTCTTGTGATAATGGGGTGATTTGGCTGAATTGCTCTAACTAACAATTCAGCTCTTGTTTCAATCTCCTTATTCTGCCTCTTTTCTTGGTCCCAATAAAACTGATTCTGCAAGGTGGACATGAATGCCCTCAATTGAACATCTCCAATGTAGATCTATGGATGAAACTCTACTTCTTCTAGAATAAAGAAACTATGTAAAAATAGTTCACACAGGAGATTTTTCTGCTCAAAAGGGCTGTCAAAGTATGCTTCCAGGAAATCTACAGTGGTGTCCAATTTATATGAAAGATTTGAACTAATCCTCATGACCTGCCATCTGAGGTATTTCTCCTTCAGAATAAGATTGTAGAATCTGGTTGGCCGTCTGAATTGGACTAAAAATTCAGCAATTTGACATAAATCAGACACCTTTTCTTTCAATGCCTGAATTTCTGTTTCCTTGGCTTCTAGCTGTTTTGCTTCTACTTTGAACTTTTCAGTTTTAGTGGCAAGCTTCTCATACCTAATCATCCAGCTAGCTATGTCTGCATTGTATTGTTCTAAGGACACAGTATTAGGTGGTCTGACTACAGGTGGAATTCTAGGTAGCAGATCTATCTGAACCCCTTTTTCTGCCACTTCCACTGGTTGTTCATCTATCAATAATTCTACTTGCACCCCCTTATGTGCTATTTCTATTGGGTTGTCATCAGATAGTAATTCTACTTGCACCCCCTTATCTGCTACTTCTACTGATGGTGTAACAGTTTGAAATATAGGGACATCAATAGGAGTACTTACTTGATCTATTTCATGCTACTGCTTGGACTATTCTGTGTTTGGTGACTCATCTCCAATGTTTTTTGCTGTGCTTTTTGCCAATTCTGAAGCATCTTCAGAATGAAAGGGTGCTTCTGAATGAGAAGGCACATCTTCAGAATGAAAAGGTGCTTCTTCAGAATGATCTCCTATGTCTGCCTCAGCAGAGTCATCTGCCCTAGATAAATCCACAAGCAGTTGAGCCAAATCATCTTCATCATTGGATACAGTTGGCTATTTTTTAGACTATGACAACTTCTCTCTCAGTTCTGCCACTTCTTGTTGTAACTCTGCAATTTTTCTTTCCTGCATCTCAATGATGTTTTCTTTCTCTGAAATCCATCTAGTCTGTGTCTTGACAACACTCCTTGCTGCTCTCAGCTGCTCTGTGATATCTTCCTCCTCTGTTTCTGCTTCAGAATCAGATGCAGACAAGTCAGCTATAGCAGGTTGCTCAATAACTGGCTCTTCCTCTGCAACATCTGTTTGCTCCTGTTCAGGAGGCTCTATGAAATTGTCTATAATTGCATCTACTATTTGTGTGGCTTGTTGAACTGTAGCCACCTCCAGATTATCCTGCCCAGCCTCTTCCTCAATTATCTGTTCAGGGAATTCTAGGAAGTTTTCAGGGGCTGGTTGTATCTCTGTGACATCTGGACTGCTTTGTCCATCTTCTTGTTCTATGACCTGGTCCGTCATTTCCCTCAAGTGGAGTCTTGTAGACCTCCGAGTTCTAGATGCAAACTTCTTCTTTTTGCTCTATTTTCTGGTGACAGTAGGGGTTATGGGGTTAGTTTCAGATGCCTCTATTTCCCTTGTTGTTTCTTCCCCTGTTGGGCTAGGTGCTTCATTTCTCTGTTCTGACAAATCAGTTGCAACTTCAGAAAAATGGACCTTCTTCTATTTTTCTGTTCTGCTTCTAGTTCCAGATCCTCTTTTCTTTTGTCTTTTTGCTTGTGAAGTTGAAGGTTCTAGAGCAAGGTGTTCTGCTGCTGCTGTTGGGTGTGTTTCTGTCTCTACAACAACTTCTATAGCATCTTCTACAGCTTCCTCTACAGCATCTTCTGCAACATTTTTTGTAGCAGTTGTTTCTTCTTCTGCAGCAACATCAATAGTATCTATTTCTTCCTCTTCATCCTCATCTCCAAAAATTACATCATTTAAGGTGGAGTAAAACCTCTCAAAGCTCCTAGGGTTTCCTCTAAAATGGTGCTGGCAAACTAGTTTGATAAGACCATGGTGGCGAAGACTCCCTTTTCCTTCCTGATATCTTTTTGCCATGTTTTTTAATTCCTGGTGCAGGTATAGGGGAAGATTTACCCTAACCTCTGGTTGTTGCCTACCATGTCTGAGATGATTTAAAATTTTTATGTGATGCCCTGACAATAGTACATACTTGCCCTTCACAGGTTAGAAATTTGATTACCCATGTGGCTACTTCATCCCAGGGTTCCTGCAGGCTGGCCCTTTTTACCCCCTTGCATGTGTTATTATGTGTTAAATACTCAGGTGCCCTATCATTTTCTTCCAAAAATTGATTGATTGTGTTTACCAATGTATTTTTGCCAGACCTAGAAATTGGAAGACCTTCTAATGGCAGCTCAATAATTTGACTCAAAACTTCAGGGGTTACCTCAATAGTCATGTCGTTAACGTGTGCCCGGTTGTTTCTGAACGTGTGGGTGAACATGCCGGCCAAGTCTTCAGAGGACCCATTAAATTTATCCAAAAATGGCATAAGCCCTCCATCTTCAAAAATTTGCACCACTTCTAGATTTTCTCGGAGATGGGTGGTATCTGCCAGTTCCATTCTTGTTTTTCGCCCCATTTTCCTGTCTTGGTTCATCACAAACTGCTCTCTTCTACCGCTATTCCTCTATTGGATCTCTGATTTCTGGTGTTTGCAACTTTGCAGGGTTTCTGTGTCATGCAGGGTTTTCTCTATTTTTGTTCTTCGAAATGAACCGTAATCTCTGAGCACTGTACTTCGTAATAATTTTGCGTTAGCAAATATGTCTTCGAAAAGAAGAGTGGCACACGTTTCTATTTTTTGCTTCGAACACATGTCCATCAACGGTTGCGCAGATGTCCTTGCCGTCAGATCCACCTTACTCGCTTTTAGTTTTTCTATTTTTCTTGTAGATTCTCACGTGCATGTTTATTAGCATCAAAAATTGGTGGCATACGGTTGGTCACGTCCTCCGTGATTCTGGTATTTTCCAATGGGTGCAAAAACAAACCATATGCTGACTGACACGTGTTCCTTTATCGTATGCGTCAAAAGAATTTTCACTTGATTGTATTTCTTTCCTTCCTTGGATGCCACGTGGAGATATTACATTGAATGTTCTTTCCGAAGATTATAATTTATTGCAAAAACAAAACTTCATTCCGAATATTATGACTTCATTCCGAAGATTATGACTTCATTCCGAAGACGAGTCTTCATTTCGAAGACAAATCCTCATTCCGAAGATATCTCCTCATTCCGAAGACAAATCTTCTTTTCGAAGACAAATCCTCTTTTCGAAGATAAATCCTGCTGCATTCTGAAGACAAATCTGCTTCATTCCAAAGACAAAGCTTCATTCCGAAGACAAATCGTCATTCCGAAGACAAAGCTTCATTCCAAAGACAAATTGTCATTCCGAAGACAAAGCTTCATTTCGAAGACAAATTGTCATTCCGAAGATGAAGTGCAACAATCTGCTATCATTTCGAAGACAATTTCAATCCGAAGACAACACAACAATTAGTCTAAAGAAGATAGCAGGCACTGTTTTTGGCATTCTTGTTCCGAAGATTAGGCAAAAATCAATATTCCCATTCTCAAAACATGTTTTAAGTATGCCAACTCTTATGGATATCTTTTATGCTAATGGTTAATTGTTATATACTATATACCAATCATTTACAATGAAGAAATGTAAGAAATATATACCGATTAAAACAAGTTAATGCAAGTTTTTGAAATATGATTGCTTCGTTGATGTTCTGCTGAGAATTTCTGCAACATTTCAAAACAAGTGCGGTTGGTGAATTTGTACAATGATGGTTCAGAAATTTTCAAGGTTATGCATGCCAAAAAACTGGTTTTCATGCATACCAACCTAGTAGTGCCTTGAAAAAGGTTTTCACTGCTGAGTTATTCATTTTTCTCTCTTTTTTTTTTCTTTTACCTCTCCTTTTCTCTCTTTTTTTTTCTTGATTCTGACTATGCCCATGAAGGAATTTCATGATTTCCCTGAAATCATGCCCATGAAGGAATTCATAATCAGAATTTATTCATCTTTTTGTTTTCTGTTTTTTTTTATTTTTTTGTATTTTTCTATTTTTTCTTGAAATCCATGATCATGTTGATTGTTTTGAAGTGGAAGAGGAAATTTCTTCCACCTGTTGTGTATCCAAACTGTCAAGTTATTGCAAGAATTCCTCTTTAGTCGAGAGGTGTATGGTACACCCTGAGGCGATGTCCATTCACTACCAACTTTCTCTGTGACCCATCAATAGGAGATAAACAGACTGCTCCATTGTCAAATACCTCCTCAATCCGGTAAGGTCCAAGCCATCTAGTTCTCAGCTTTCTAGGGAAGTCTTCATAGCGAGAATCAAACAGTAAAGCCCAATCTCCTTGTTGAAGTTTCCTCTACTGAATGTGATTGTCATGCCATAATTTCCTCTGCTCTAGAATTACTTCAGTTTGGTGCAGAGCATCCAACCTAAGTTCATCCAATGCATTCAACTGTAGAATCCTAGTCTGTCTGTGCCTGTGACAATTCAATTCCAATTTCCAATGTTGTGCGTAGTGTTAGTAGCTCAAATTCAATAGGTAAGAGGGGCTTTTTACCAAAGACTAGTTCATAAGGTGTGAATCCAGTAGTGGATTTCCAAGTAGTATTGTAAGCCCATACTACTTCAGGTAATTTATCTAGCCAGTTCTTCCTATGAAAAGCTACTATTTTTGTTAAAATTCGTTCCAGTTCCCTGTTTGTTACCTCAACTTGGCCATTTGCTTGTGGGTGATAAGGTGATGATTTTCTATGTTTGATTTCATATAATTCTGTAAATGCCTCAATGACTTTGGATGCAAATTGGGGTCCTTGGTCTGTGGTGATAGACCGGGGAGCTCCAAATCTCTAAAAAATTTGAGTATACAAGAAATCAGCGACCTTCTCTTCACGAGCATGTTTGAAAGCACGCACCTCTACCCACTTTGTCAAGTAATCAGTGCATACTAGAATATGCACCTTTCCTTGAGAAGGTGGATCAATAGGTCCTACAAAATCAAGCCCCCACCTCTCAAATGGCTCTAAAACCAATTGAGGCTATAGTGGCATTTCATTTGTATGAGTGGGTTTCCCCATTCTTTGGCATGCATCACAATGCCTGATGTACTTTTTCACATCCTTGTGAAGAGATGGCCAATAATATCCTGTCCCTAAGATTTTTCTAATTGTGATTTTTACAGAGTAGTGTCCACCGAGGGTTCATCATGACAAGCCCTAAGGATATCATACACCTCATCCTTTCGGATGCACCTACGTAACACATGGTCAGGACTGCACTTAAAGAGTATACCCTTGATCCATTCAAAAGAAGAACTCTGTCTGATTAATTATTTCTTCTGTTTTGAAGTGAAATGTGGAGGAACTTTCCCTGTGACCAAGTAATTGGCTATATCTGCAAACCAAGGTGATTGGACTGATATAGCAAATAATTTTTCATCAGGAAAGGTGTCTTCAACTAATTCCCCTTCATCTGTGTTCTATAGTCTGGACAAGAAATCTGCTACAACATTAGCTTTTCCTGGTTTGTTGATTATAGTGATATCAAATTCTTGTAGCAATAGTAACCAACGAATAATTCTTGCACTTACCATAGGCTTATTCATCAAATATTTAATGGTTGTGTGATCTGTGTGAATAAATATTTGATAACCTGTGATGTAATGCCTAAATTTGTTGATGGCATAAATTACCGCTAAGAATTCTTTTTCAGTTGTGGTATAATTTTTCTCAGCTCCTGTCAAATTCTTGCTAATGTAGTAGATGGCATAGTGTTCACCATTGTCAATTTGTCCTAATGCTGCTCCAATTGCAGTATTGGAAGCATCGTTCTGTATGTGAAATGGTAATGTCCAATTAGGGCCTCTTAACACAGGTGGAGTTACTAATTTTTCTTTCAGAGCTTCAAATGATTCTTGACATCTTGCAGTCCAGGAAAATTTAGAATCTTTAGTCAATAGGGCAAACATGGGATTGGCTATTGTGCTAAAGTTGGGAATAAACCTGCGGTAAAAACCAATGTGTCCTAGGAAGCTTCTGACATTAGTCTGAGTTTTAGGAGGAAGAAGATTCTTGATAATTTCCACCTTCTTTGGATCAACTTGGATTCCCTGAGGAGAGATGTGATGACCAAGAACTATTCCTTCCTTCATCATCATAAAACATTTTTCTGGATTCAAGGATAACTGGTATGTTTCACAGTGAGCTAAAACTTTGTCAAGGTTTTCTAATGTAAAGTCAAAAGTCTGTCCGCATACTGTGAAATCATCCATGTATATCTCAACACTGTTGGTAGTCAAATCAGAAAAGATTGCTAAAACTGCTCGTTGAAATGTTGTTGGGGCATTACACAAACCAAAAGGTAAAACCCTATAGGCAAATGTTCCCCATGGACAGGTAAAGGTTGTTTTCTCTTGATCTTCAGGTGCAATCTGAATTTGATTATATCCACTAAATCCATCAAGAAAACAAAAGTATCTTTTTCCAGCAAGGGTATCTAACACCTGATCTATGAAAGGTAATGGAAAATGATCTTTGTATGTCACCTTATTCAGCTCTCTATAGTCTACACATATTCTCATTTTTCCATTTTTCTTAGGAACTATAACCAATGGAGAGACCCACTGGCTATCAAAAATTGGGTAAATGAATCCTACCTCCAGAAGTTTTTCAATTTCTTCCTTTACAATATCCCTTAGGGCAGGATTCAGTCTTCTCTGGAGTTGTCTTACTGGCTTGACTTCTTCAGTATAAATTTTGTGGGTACATATATCAGGGTGAACTCCTGACATATCTTTATAGTTCCAAGCAAAAGCATGAACATGCTTCTCAAGACAACTATCAATTTGTCTTCCTCTTCCCTAGTAAGCCAATTGTAAATGTTTAAAAATTTTCTTGGCTGGACTTCTATTTGTTTTGTATTTGGAAGGACTGAACTCACTTCTTCATACCTGGTGATTAGGGAGTTAAGAGGACACTGCTGAGATGGGAGAAAATAAGAAATTTTTGTTTCATTATTTTTTGATGGAAGCATATCCTGTATGGAATAGTGAGAAGGAAAAATCAAGTGATGGTGCCACCCATGTGGTAGTGAAACAGAGTTTTCTTGTGATAGTACAGATGGTTCACCTTCAAAATTTTGGTTCTCCTCATTCCTTAACAATTGTTGGATATTTACTGCTTCTTCTTCTAACCCTTGTTCATGCAGAACATTCATTAGGATAGTTTCATTTTTTGAGTTTTCTATGTCATGGAGGTCTTCTGTGTGTTCCCTTACTACCAAGGTGGCTAGTGTGGAAATAACCTCCTCTGATTCTTCATCTGAATCAGGAAACCATAACTGACCTGAAAAATTGTTGGAGGGTCTTGCAGGAGGATACAGAGAGATCTGTTTTAGATCAATACCATTTGAAATAGTCATTTTTCTAGATCTGCAGTCTATGAAGGCTGCTACAGTTGCAAGCCAAGGTCTTCCCAAAATGATGGGATATCCATGTGTTGAATTTCTTGGTTGTAAAACCAAAAAATCTGCAGGGAATTCCCAAGAAGAAACTTCTATAGGAACATCTTCAATGATACCTCGAGGTTTTGCAACTGACCTATCAGCCATTTCTAAAACTATAAATGTGGGGCTGAGATGTTTGAGCTGTAATTGTTTCATTATATCCTTGGTCATGACATTTATTGCAGCTCCTAGATCTACTAAGACATTTGATATTGGTACTTGAACCTATAGTAACTGTGATAATCTGGACTTCCTGGGTCACTATACTTTGGAGGTAATAGTTTTCCAGATAAGAGATCAGCTATCTTTCCTTCAATCTAAACGAGTCTTGGGAAATGCCTTCTTTTTCCTTCCTGCTCTTCTAATGCACAAATCTTGGATAGTACTTTTAATCACTGGTATATCCTTAATGGCTTGCAATAAGGGCAATGATATAGTTAACTTTTTAAGTTCCTTGACCAGGTCTGATTCAGAATTTTCTGCTGTGGTATTGAATCTTTTAGGATATGGAATTATCCTTGATGAAGGTAATTGTTCTGCTTGTGGTTCTGTTTGTTCTTCTTCTTTCTCTATTGTTGGTTCAACTATAATTGGTTCCAAGGGTTCTTGCTCTTCATTTTCTTTGCTTTTATTGGAAATGGGTTTAGGTACAACTTTTCCTGAACGAAGTTGGATGTTACTACAATCAATAACATTGATTTCAATATTTTCTTCAGCTTGACCACATAGACAGGGGATGCCTGTCTCATGTTGTTTGGATTAGTGACTGATTGAGCTGGAAGTTGAGGTTGTTTCACCTATTGTGTTTGTTGTGGTTGGTTCTATTTTTCTTGAAAGTTTTGATTAGGTGTAGGCAACAAATGCTGATTTTGACCTTGATTTCTTTGTTGCCTTGGATAGGACTAGTATTGTTGATTCCACTGTGGTTGATTTTGCATCCAATGTGGATTAGTCTGATTCTGATTCCAGGGTGGATTGTTTTGACTCCATGATGGGTTGTTTTGATTCTGATTCCAGGCTGAATTACTCCAATTTGTTTGTGGCCATTCTTGGGAATTTGTCCATTGAGGATAATTCCAAGGACGTTGGGGTGGTTCTGATTGTCCCCAAGGCATAGTACCAGGATTATGCCCCCAATTTGTAGGAAAAAGAGGGGGATTTTGGTATTGAGAGAAATTTCCCCCTTGTTTTGGTCCAATATAGTTGAGTTCCTTAGTCTAATTTTCTAACATAGTTTTGAGTTGTGGTAGCAGGTGGCATTGATCAGTTGAATGCCTCTTTGAATAGATACTACAAATGGCTGAGATAGATGTTTTATTCAAAGGAAATTCCTACAAAGCATGTTTATTTCTACATCTTGGGCAATAAATTGCCAAAGGTTCTATGTTTTTTGCTTTTGTAGACATTTCCCCCAAAGTTGTGTTTAATTGCACTAGAATATCAGTTTTAAAATTTGCAAGTTCCTCTATTAGTTCCTTCACATCAGTGCCATTTGTATTATTTTTTCTTCTTCCTTGCTTATTGCAAGAGTAATTCCTATAGAGATCCATAATTTCCTCATTACTGAGAGTATTTACATCTCCTCTTCCCATCAAATCCAATACGTCTCTAGATTCATCTTGCAATCCTCTCAAAAAGATGGTTTTGCATAACTCTGGTTCTACAAGTCCACATCTCCTTTGAACAAAGGAGAACCTATCAAGATAGTCTTCTAATGTTTCATCATATTCCTATTTAATCTTGAATAACTCATCTTTCCTGTTCCTTACACGACAATACTCCTGATATTTGTCTAAAAACATAGTTTCCATTTGATCCCAAGTTCGGATGGAATTTGGCTCTAAACTCATGAACCAGTGTAATGCTGAGTCCTTGAGTGTTGAGGGAAAAACCTTAAGTTTTTGATTGTCATTTACATAATCATAGGTTTGACACACTACCTTGAATTCAAACAAAAACTAATCAGGATCTTTAGATACAACACCTCGAAAGGTTGGAAGTACTAAAGGTGAAATAGTCTTCATGGGAGAGTTTTGTGTTGGATTCAAACGGATAGGATATTCAAATGTTCTGGAAGGTTGAGGAATATCTTGATCATCTCCTTCATCATGGACATAGCCATGTTGGCCATTGCCTCCCTCTACCATAGTTTCTGGTTTCTTAGTTAAACTTATCCAAATTTCTCTCTCAAGAGGTCCAAGATCCTCTGTTGATAATGAGTCTGACGATTCTTCTTTCTTAGGATGTTCTAGTGATGGTGAAACTAATGATTTTTCTTTCTTAGAATGTTCTAATGATGGTGAGACTAGTGATTTTTCTTTCAATATTTTTGGTAATTCAAACACAGGTAATTCAAACAATATACTTTTATTGATTCATAAACATGATTACAATAATGCTGCTAAAAACTGTTATAGAATTATAACAGTCACTTTCTGATTATCATCTATTACTGATTTCTCTATTCTATTACCATTACTCTCTAATACTTTCTTTCTTCTACCCTCTTTTCCTAGCTCAACCTGAATGGGAGCCCTATTTATAGATGTCCTAAGATTTACTAACAAGTTGAAAAGATCTAATCCTATTATGCTACAACAATTCTTGGTTTTTATCCTAGAAGAAGATCATATTTTGATCTTTCCATAAATGGTGGCTTTGGTCGGCAAGGATGGAAAATTCAGATCTGAGATATTTCCCTTTATCCTTTTCAATCTTTATTTCCATTTTTCTAGCTTTAGAATTTGGTCAATAAGTCAAAAAGCACATTCTGTTTTCATTCCAAAGATAAGTGGCTCATTTCAAAGATACTGCAATTCTCATTTCAAAGATCTGCTCATTTCGAAGACACTACAGTTCTCATTTTGAAGATCCACTTATTTTGAAGACACTACATTTCTCATTTTGAAGATCCACTCATTTCGAAGACACTACAGTTCTCATTTCGAAGATCTACTCATTTTGAAGACCCTGTGTTTTCTCATTCCGAAGATATATGTTCATTCCGAAGAGACTTCGAAATGAACAAATGTGGGCTCCTTAAATGATTTCCTCTACATTTCTCATGTGGGTTACTTCTCAGGATCATATCCCAATGGTCTTCATCTCTTTCCACATGTGAATTCCATGCCTTGCCATTCATTGGTAGCTGGCTAGAATTTACATGGGAAAACCCAATTTTTGCTGCACAGTAATAGTTCATTGAACTGTTGCCAGATTTAGGTAAAATGAATGCTTGAGACATATCAAAACATGATTAGTGAAGTGTTGTTATTAATCTAAGCATATCTCATTTTAGCATGTCATAACAAAATAACATAAAACTTATACAAAAAGTTGTAAAAATTAGAATATAGTACTTCAGATACATTCATCATGCAAATAGTCAATACACAGCATATTGAATCAACTTAACTAGCATATTAGATTAAACATAAGATTTTATAGGGAATTTCAGTGTTCAAAACATGTTATGATTGAGGCATTTCCAGGCCTCATCACAACACAATTATGGAGAGACAAAATCAATATACACTCTAAAGAGCTATGATCGTGATGTTAAATGAATTCAAAGAAGAGATAAAAAGAAAAGATACAATATATGATGGATGGTTTATAATATGGAAGGTCTTACCAATGTAACATGACCAAAAAAATATTTCATGACATCTGAATAAATGCCCATTTGATATGAAGAATGTTGGAATTGTGTTTAATATTTTCCATATTATTTAGGTGAGGTTAACTCTAAGAGGATTGGACACTCTACCCCTATACTTGTCAGGGTTTGGGGTCAGGTCGAGCCCCGAGAAGGGGTACAAGGGTGGTAGTCCTTGGAGATTTTTTTTGGGGATTTAAGATATTTTTTAGACCCATACGGGCACTTTTGGTTTAATGTATAGTAAACCCATGGATTTGTGCCCATGGTATTGTAATTCCCGTTCTTGTGTTGTTGGAATATAAAACAACACTTGAATGAAGGTTTTGTGTGTGAAATGCACAAGCAATGTAATCGCAAGCAAAAACAAGCAAAATATGGATAAGGATATTATTGTATTGGAGACAGTCAAGTTTATACAATAAGAAAATATTCTTACTAGGTTTTTTCCGAAAGGGTTTCCCAAGATAAATTCTTGTGTAATGTGTTTCTTCTTCTCTATTTTTCCTTTGATTTTGCACTTACTACTTTTCTAGATTTTGTTTATTGGGGTATTATTTCTCTTCATTTGGTATTAAAGCTAGGTTTTAGCTTTGTTAAAGAAGTAAGGGTTTCAACCCTAGGATAAATTGATTCTTGAGTGGGAGTAATAAGCAAAAGAATCTAGGTGAAGGAAAAATTATGGGAAGCACATAGGTAGAGATCAAAAAATTTAATGGACAAAAATTGAAGTTATGGAAACTCAAGATGGAGGATCTATTGGTGGATAAAGATTAGTGGGTTGTAGTATCGGGAGTAAAACCAATAATAACGATAGATGAGGAGTGGCTAAATATTTTTAGGAAGGCAAATAGCTCTATCATATTGTGCTTATCTAATTCAGTATTGCTAAATGTATCGATAGAGACCACATAAAATTTGTTATAGGAAAAGTTAGGAGCACTGTATCAGATAAAGTCACTAGTAAATAAACTCTTTATTTGAAAGAAGTTGTATTCACTTTGGATAAAATATGGTAACTTTGTGGTTGAATATCTGAATGATTTTAATACTATGATAAGTCAATTAAAATTTATAGATGTAAAAATAGATGAAGAGGAAAATTGTATTACTTTACTTTTTTATTACCTGATTTATGGGATAACCTAGTTATGACTATCACCAATGCTACCTCTACATTAAAAGTAGAGGGTATAGGAGGAACATTGCTTTATGAGGAAATGAGAGGAAAATATTCTAAGGATTATCATCAGAAGGATGCCTTGGTTGTGAGAGGTTGTTCTCAAGAAAGAAACAAAAATAAAATAGGAGAAAGGAAATTGAAATCTACCAGAAAATTTATTGTTTTAGACAAAAGGAAATGTTGGAAGTGTGGTAAAACAAAGCATTATAAAAGAGATTGTAGATCTATAAAGGTTGATAATAGTTTTTCATCTGTTGAAGGAACATCTATAGAAACAAAGACCAAAAATGAAGATTCAAGGGACCTATTTGTAGTTATAGCATGATCAAGTCAACACCATAACTCATGGTTGATTGACTCAGAAACTTATTTTCATATGACTCATCATAGGGGAGGGTTATGTTAATATGAAAAGATAAATGGAGGTGAAGTCTTCTTGGGAGACAATTCAATACATAAAGTAATAAGTTGAGGAAGAGTCAAGTTGAGGTTACAAGATGGAATAATTAAAACCCTTCCCGGTGTGCTGCATATTTCAATTGAAAAAGAATATGATATTCATTAATAAAATGAATGACGTGGGTGTGATTGTGACATTCAATAAGGACAACAACAAGATGGTTCATGGATGATTAGTGTTGGCAAAGGGAGTTCATATAGGAACTCTATTCAAAATTGAGGCTAGCACTATAAGTATTGATTGCAATAACTCTTCAGTTGTAGAGGTAATTAATATGGTAGAAGAAGTTCCAAGTATTCGTATAGCAAATATAATGTTGTGGCATCAATGCATGGGACACATTGGTGAGAAAGAACTTCAAACATTAAAATAAAATATATGGTTGAAGGATTTTTTTTTTTTTGGTAATTTAAGTAGTATTTACAAAGCAGGTTTTGAAAGGGACCCTAAACCTTATTACATTTAGGGCTAGACAGTCGCACGCAAGAACAACATTTTCAGAAAGGTACTACTACCTACCCAAAAAATACCTCAAATACCCAAAGGGAGAACCACTAAAAAAGTAACCAGAAACCCGTAAAATAGAGGATCAACTACTAAACAGTAAAAAAAAAATAGAGGGTCATCTGAAAAGACAGTAAACAAAAAATTGCCAACAAAACACGGGTTTCCTTCAGACACAGGTAAACCCCAATAACTTGTTGACACAACTTTCAAATTACCACTCAAACACTAACATAAAATAACTTTACTAGTAAAATTTAACCACCCTTTACACCATCGCCCGAGGAGAGGGTCCCACGTCTATTAATTTTTGCCATCATCCTTTTTCCTCGCAGCATAATGAGACAACATCTTGGAGGTCTCTTGTAGGTATTTGATATAAGTGTCGATGGTGGATGCCATGAGCTCAAAAAATATTTGGGAACATTGATCGTCCTTTTCACTTGCAAAATAAAATATAACATGGGTAGAGGAGGAAAATCATTGGGACTTACCATTTTGAAATTTATCCCTTTCACAACTTGTTGCATTCATTATTTCTTTGGGATAGCTCTCTCCAAATTATGAGACTGATTGACGACACTACCAAGTTGGCCATGAGGTTAGCTAGCTGATTGGCATCCATAACATTATGGAATATGGTCGTATATAGGTAACTTCGAAGGATTTACCTAGATTCTTGGATTGTATTGAAGAATTTCTAGGAGGGGATCTTGTCATTCATCATATAGTTGATAATATTTAGGGAATCACCCTCGATGATGGTCTTTCTAGGGTCCTCCTAAATTAGGACAAGACCTCTCCACAAAGCCATGGCCTCCATAAAATTTTTAGTCTGAGGCTCGAGGAATTTTGCAAACACAAGGATCAAGTTGCCTTCATGGTTATAGATGATGCCTCCTACCCGCGCAAGGCCAAGGTTTCCCTTGGATACCCCATCAAAGTTTAGCTTGATCCATACTTCTGGGGGTGAAATCCACCTAATATTGGCCCTGGGATTAGGCCTTGGTTGAGCTCGAGGATCCTCTTTAGGAATACCAAGGGATTGGAAAAGGGCTCATTCGAGATCCTGGGAAGAGGCCATGGAATAGGGGATGAGTTAGATATTTTCAATAGCATAGGCAATGGATTTAAAGGCCACAACTAGGGGGTCCCTAGGGGAGGATGAAAAGGCCCTATTATTATGATATAGCTATATTTGATAGATCAAATTATGGAGATAGAAGGACTAGAGAGAGCAAATCTTGGGATTTCTAAACAGGTTTGGCCACTAGGAGAATAGGTCAATGATAGAGTTGGGTTAGAGCCAATGGATGCGGAAGGAATTGATCAAGTTATCAAGGGCTATGAAAGAAAAAGCATAATTGGTGAAAATATAATTTGTGGATTCCCATATTGAGAGGCATAGGTAGCAGTGGTCGGGAATCATAAAACCTCTTTTGGCTAGAATTTCAAGCATGAGGATTTTTTTTTGAATGGCTGTCCAAGAGAAGAAACTAATTTTGGGGATGAGTTTATTTCTCCAAAATAGGTTGAAGGGGATGGTTGTAACTTGTGTAAGATCTTGGAAGGTGTAGAATGACTTTATAGAAAATAACCCTTCATCAGTTCCTCTCTATATGGGCCTATATTTCACCTCTCCAATTGTAATAGTGACAACATTGAGTAAGCTAGAAAGAGCAGCAGCTTGAAGGGGGAAGTTTCCTTCATTTATGGATCTCCAAAGAGGCCTTCCATTGTGACTAGTGATAAAAATTGCAACCTTGCTCCCCATGTTGGTGTCAGTGGATGGTTTAAGGATCACCATCTCCCTATCCTTGCTTAAAGGTTCCTCTTGAAGCCACATGTCATACCAAAAGTCTATGGTGTTCCCATTCCCAGAAATCCATTTGCTACCTTTTTTAATGAGACTTTTTATCAAGGTAATGTATTTATAGAATGTCGACCCATTGCGGGGCCCGTGATAATTCAAAAAATGCTGGTTTTGCATGTATTTATTTTTTACTATCTCCACCCATCCGACACCGCTATTGGTGAAAATATTCCATGCATGCTTGGCTAGGAGAGCAAGATTCATTTGGGATACTTTTCTGAGACCAATACCTCCTTTGATTTTGCTATGATATACCAAGTCCTAGACCACCAAGGGGATTCTCTTCTTATCCTTACTCTCGAACTAGAGAAATATATTTTGGATTTGTTCTATTTTGGAACTCACAAAAGCTGGGATTATGAAGACAGACATGAAGTAAACTGAGATTCTATGGAGACAGGCCGAGGTGAGGGTAGCCTTAGCTACCTAGGAGAGGAGGTGACCTTTCCAAGAGGCCAATTTTTTTGGATTCTTTCAATGACATTATTCCACATGGGTTTAGTAGGATTACCAAAAAAAATGGAAGCCCAAGGTAGGAAGTGGAGAGAGCCTCCGGGGAGCACCCAAGGATCCTCGTAATATTAATTTACCTGGAATGGGGAGTGTTGATGAAGTAAATTTTATTTTTGAGGAGGTTGATATTCTGGACTGTAGCATTCTCATATAGGATTAGGATGTGTTTGATGGTCTTGGCCTAGTCAATGAAAGCTAAAGTGGCCAAGATAGTGTCATCAAAAAACTATTGATGACGTCTGGATGAAGACTCGAGGCAGTTTTGATCCTAAAAATGAGTTCTCTCCTACCAGCACTTGCAATGAACCTCCCCAGAGCCTTAGCCAGGATAATGAAAAAAATTGGATATAGGGGATCTCCTTGTCTCAGGCCTCTGGTGCTTGGAAATAACCCTACAAGGGACCCATTGACTAATACGAAGAACCACGGAGAAGATATGCAACTTTTTATGAGATCAACCCAAGTCAGGTGGAAGACAAATTTAAGGAGGACCTCAATGAGAAACTCCCATATCACCCTATTGAAGGCTTTGTTGATATCTAGCTTAATAAGGAAAGCTAGTTTCCTAGCTAAGGTGGTAGAATGTAGGGTGTCATGGATAGTGATCACTCCATATATAATGAATTTTCCTTTAAAAAAGCTACCCTAGTAGGGATCGATGATAAGGGGAGGATTCCATTGAGCCTGTTAGCTAGGGCTTTAGTTAATATTTTGTAGAGAATATTAGAGAGGCTTATAGGGCAAAAGTCAGACATAGATTTATAGGCTTGAACTTTGGGAACTAGGGCAATGAAGGTTGAGTTGATACCATGGGAATGACCTTGGAAGACTAAATATATATAACTGCTACACACACTTCAGGCTTGATCAATTCCCAAAATGCTTGGAAGAAGCATCAAGGAAATCCATATGGTCTGGGATCCTTGTCAGGCTGCATAGAGAACAAAGCTCCTTTGATCTCTTCAATGGCTAGAGGGTTGATGAAAATTTCATTAGTGGAGGGAGAAATGGAGTGGGGGATATTGCCCAAGAGAGCCTCAATAAAATAGGGGAGTCAGGGGAGGAGGTGCCTAGGAGGGACTAAAATAAGCTAGAGTATTCATCCATAATCTTAGATATTTCCCTTGTGACCCTCGCATCACTGCAGGTAAGCTCTAAGATTTTATTGGAATTTCTATTTCTTAGGGTAGACACATGGAAGAATTTGGTATTTGAGTCACCGTCCTTGAGCCACAGGGCTCTATATTTTTACCTCCAATACATTTCTTCTTTGGCCAGGATGTTGTGGTACTCTGCTAGGAGCTTGCTCTCTTCAGCTCTGGTGTTGTTGTCTTGGTTGCATTCTTGAAATTGTTGTTCTATGATCTCTAGATTCTCCTTAATCACCCATTTGATTTCAAAAATATTGCCAAAGGTTTCCCTATTCCACATATTGAGGTTTTTCTTGATGAATCTGAGTTTTTGGTATAGTTGCCCAAATAGTGACCCTTTGAAGGGCTACTACCACCATTGAGAGACTTGGTTCTTGAAATCTAGATGGTGAAACCACATCGCCTCAAAGCAAAAGGGGCTCTTGAAAGAGGGAGCTTTAGTGGCTTCAAACAGAAGGGGACTATGGTAAGAGCCAATTTTGGGGAGGGATTTAAGGGTGGCATCTCTGAAAATAAGGATAGCCTCCCTAGAGAGTACAACCCTATCCAATTTGACCTGGATGAGATTTGTTCTAGCCCTTCTATTGCTCCAAGTGAAATTTACTCCCTTTAGCTAGACATCCATGAGTTCATTCACATCAATGAATTCCCCCAGTTCCTCCATGCTTCTGGTAAGCAGGGTGTTGCCTCCTTTCTTTTCTGATGGGAACATGAGGCTATTAAAATCTCCTATGAGGATCTAGGGAATGGTTTTGAATAGGTTTCTCATATGGCTAATTGAGTTCCATAGCGAGGCTCTTTCAAGAGGGTTATTGGGGACATAGACATTGGAGGGGATCCAAGTGTTGTTGCTAGTTTTCCAATGGAAAAGCATGTTGATGATCCTCCTGGAGGAGAGAATCAGCTTTCCTTCAACTTTTTATGGATCCCACATGCATAAAAGCACTCCAGATGTTCCTTGGTCCAAAGTGAAGACAAATTCACTTTTGTTCCATATTGCTTTGGAAACTTTAGGGGAAGAAATATCATCTAGCTTAGTTTCTTGTAGGATAAGGATTGAATTGAAGGAATTTTGGATTGCCCATTAAATTTTAATTTTTGTGAGCATTGTGTCTTTGGAAAGTAAACCTGAGTCAAGTTTCCTAGTAGTGATACAATATCTAAAGAAATTTTGCATCTAGTTCATAGTGATGTGGTCAGACCTACAAAAGTATCATTATTAGGTAAATCTATCTATTTTGTTGCATTTATAGATGACTTATCAAGAAAGACCCGAGTTTATTTTTTATGGTATAAATATGATGTTTTCAAAAAATTAAAGAGTTCAAGTCTCTTGTAGAAAATCAGACAAATAAAAATATAAAGGTTTTTAAAAGTGACAATGGTGGTGAGTATTTATCTAATGAATTTGAGCATTTTTGCAAGGACTGTGGAATAGAAAGGCAGAGAACAATTCCATATACTCCACAACAAAATGGAGTTCTAGTATTGATGAATAGAACATTTATGTATAAGGCCAAAAGTATACTAAGTTGTGCAGGGTTAGAAAAGAAAGTTTGGACAAAATTCAGGTTAATTGCTTGTTATCTCATCAATAGATCTCTTATCTCAGCTTTGGTGGATAAAACTCCATAGGAGGTGTGGATTGAAAAGAAACCCTCTCTTAGTCATATAAGGGTTTTTGGTTGTGAAGCTTATATGTATGTCCCAAAAGAGAAAAGGACTAAGCTAGACTATAAATCTAAAAAATGCTTATTTGTGGGTTAGAGTACTGCTGTTAAAGGATATAGGTTGTGGAACCTATAAACACATAATATTTCTCACAATAATAATGTGATCTTTAGAGAAATAAAATACATTCCAAAATAGGAAATGCAACCAAGAAAAGAACCTAAAATAGTTCAGGTAAAATTGGAATAGGAGGAAGAACTTGTGGTAGAACCTGATGCTACAAAAGAATATGAATTATAGAGAAAGTATGAAGAGGAATATTTATAGAAATAAGGTAAGGAGGAAGCTGAAGATGTAAAACCTGGAACTCTAATTTTGAGGAGATCAGATCGACTGAGAAGACTGTAAAGAAAGCACTTCAATCAAGTGAGAATAAGTCTTGGAATAGGGTTATGGAGGAAGAAATGAAGTCTTTAGATAAAAATAAGATATGGAACTTGGTGAAATTACCCCCTAGAAGAAAACTTGTTGGTTGTAAGTGGATATTCAAGAAAAAGTACAATGTAGAAGGAAAGTTGGAGAAGCACAAAGCTAGCCTGGTAGGACAATAATTTTCTCAAGTTGAGGGAATTGACTTTGGTGATATTTTTTCTCCTATGGCTAAACTAACGTCAATTAGAGTTCTATTGGATATTTTTACTGCTTTTGATTTTAAAATAGAACAAATGGATGTAAAGAATTTTTTTAACATGGTGAACTTGATGAAGACATATATATGTCACAATCATAATGCTTCAGGGTAAAAGGTAAGGAGGACTTGGTATGCAAATTGAATAAGTCTCTTTACGGATTAAAGCAATCTCCAAGAATGTGGAACCAAAAATTTGATAGATTTATTTTGACACTTGGGCTTGAAAAAAGCAAAGCAGATCCATGTGTTTATTTCAAAAAGGAAGGTGGAAATTTTGTTATAATTGTTTTATATGTGGATGGCATGTTGTTAATTGGTAACAATAAGGAGATGATAAAGTTACTAAAACCTTAGTTTTATTTTGAATTTGACATGAAGGATTTGGGTGCTGCAAATTTTATTATGGGCATAGAAATATATGGGATTGTGCAAATAAAAATTTGTGGTTAAATCAAAGAAAATATATTGATTTGATACTACAAAGGTTTAGGATGTATGATTATAAATCAATACAGTTTATCCCCATGAGACCCAAGGAAGATCAAGTGACTTGGGCTCCTACAGAAAATGGGCAGTTCACTATTAAATCAGCTTCCAAGCTTCTGCTTGATGATGAGGATTTTGTCCTCCTAAAGGACTTCATTTGGATAAAAAATTTAATTCCAAAAATTACAGTCTTTTCATGGCTGGTTATCCAAGGAAGAATTCTAACCATTGATAATATGATGTGTAAAGGTATTTGTATCACTAATCGTTGTTATCTGTGCAGGGCTAATTGGGAGACCATTTATCACATTTTCCTTGAGTGCCCTTTTTCCTTGAATATCCTAAGTGGGGTTTTTTAGGCCTTCAATATTTCATGGGTTAAACCAACCATCATACTTTATTTGTTCGTACAATGGCCTTGCCCATTTTCAAGCCAAATACTTAGATACATGTGGAAAATTTGTCTCAATCACTATCTTTGGCAGGTGTGGTTAGAAAGGAACCATAGAGTCTTTAATGAGTCTATCCATGATCATCAAACTATCATTTCTAGGATCCTATCTTTTGCTAATGAGAATGTGAACCTTATCCCTTTTGATAGTTGTAAACATCATCTGTAGGAGACCACGATTACTCAATATTTAAAATTCACCTTGTTAGATGAGTTTGTGCCTAGGGTAGTCAGACCCAGAGCCAATGTTAAGTGGTATCCACCTCCTACAGATTGGTTTAAGCTTAATTTTGATGGAGCAGCTAAGGACAATCCTGGAAGAGCAGGCACTAGTGGCATTATGCGAGATCATAATGGGAATATGATGCTTGCATTTTCTAAATATTTGGGAACAAGGACGAACAACGAAGCTGAAGCTAGAGCTATGTGGAGAGGCCTTCAAATGACTCAAGACTTAGAAGGCAATTTGATCATAGAAGGAGACTCTATGCATGTTATAAATATCCTCAATAATTGGAAAACACCTCCTTGGAGGATTAAAATAATTGTTGAACAGGCTAGGATCCTTTTCTAGGGAAGATAGGACAGAAAACCCAATATGTATTTCGGGAAGCTAGCAAAATTGCTGATAAGCTGGCCAATTTGGGTGTTGATGGTAACAAAATTTTCAAATGGGAACACGGTGTCCCGAGTGAAGTAGAGGAGCTTATTCAACAAGAATGCCAAGAATGATAGTCAAATTTACCAACAAGGAAGGCACTGTAAGTTTGAAGGCTAGGAGTATTCCTGTCTCTTTTTTGAATTGGACTCACAATAAAAATTATCTGAGCTGTTAGTCTTCATGGATGCTGCTTGGAAATACCACAAAGACTAATGGGGATAGTCACATGTCAGATAACATGGCTCCTAGTCATATTAGTAATTTGAGGTTGGTTGATAATCATAGGGAAGGAAATAAACAACAATATAAGACTTTGAACCAAAGCCACATGGACCACCAGATAGCCACCGCCATAAATCTAGCCAACAGGTTCACTTCTCCAAGGCTGATTGGCCAAGATAGTATGTGGTACCAAAGCATGTCATATATGGAAGAAAGCAATTACCAAAGAATTATTAAGAGTAAGTGTCAATACAAAGCTTGTGGAAGTTTTTTTTAGTACTCTGCTATGTGTGTCTGCAAATTTTTGTTTCTCCATTGTCTCAAGGAAGGGATCCATGTCTGTTTCTTTTTTGTAATTATGATGCATGTGTGTTTTATCGAGGTATACCCAAAATGTTGTATGGGAAGTTTCTTTTTGATAACAGGCTATGTGCCTTACCGGATGTAATGGCTTTGACGACATGTAGATTTTACATATATAGGATCCTTAGTAAGGATATGTTCATCAACAACCCTGGGCTGATTTTTGTAAAAGGTTTTGGGTCAACCTGTAAAACCCGGTATTAATGATATAGTATCTTATCTACCAAAAAAAAAATATGTACTCCATATCATGTTGGTCAAAAGTTATCTGTTGAATAGTATTCTAAAACAAATGAGGAAATTGAAGAAATATATCATGTTCCTTATGCCAACACTGTTGGTAGTCTAATGTATGCAATGGTCTGTACTAGACCTAATATTGCACCTGTAGTGGGAGTAGTTAGTAGATATATATCTAATATAAGAAAGGAAAATTAGACTACTATGAATAGGATCTTCAAATACCTACGTGGAACTATAAATTATGCTATCTGTTACCAAGGTAAATTTAGAGTCACTAATATTATAAATCTACAAGGTTTTGTGGATGTTGATTGGGCTAGAGATCTTGACAAGAGAAAATCCATGAGTGCTTATGTGTTTAGATTGTTTAGAGGGGTAATAAGTTGGATGAGTAAAAACCAATCAGTGGTTGCTTTGTCCATTACATAAGTAGAGTACATTGCAGTAACTTATACCTATAAAGAAGAAATGTGGCTACAAAGGTTGTGTTAAATAGTTGGTCTTAAGCAAAAAGCTGTGAGAATTGATAGTGATAATAAAAGTACAATATTTTTGACAAAAAATCCTAATTTTTATGATCAATCAAAACATATTGATATCAAATACCATTTTGTGAGAGATATGGTTGAAGAGAATCAGGTGATGTTGGAGAAAATTTACAAAGAAGAATACTATTAATTCATTAACAAAGGATGTACCCACTCAAAAATTTTCTTGGTGTAGAAGATCTATGACATGGTTACCATTGATAGTTGACAATGGTAGTTTTTAGACCATATGGAACATACTAAAAAAGTGAGAGAATATTGGAATTATGTTGAATATTTTCCATGTTATTCAAGTGGGGTTAACTTTGAGAGGACTTGACACTCTGCCCCTATACTCATTAGAGTTCGAGATCGAGTTGGACTTTGAGTAGGGGTACGAGGATGGCAACCCCTGTTCAGGGGTTTGAGGGTGGTAGTCCTAGGGAGTTTTTTTGGGGGCTTTTAAGCTATTTTTTAGACCCATATGGGTGGTTTTGGGTTTATGTATAGTCAGCCTATGGATTTGCATCCATGGTATTGTAATTCCTCTTCTTGTGTTTTTGGTATATAAAACAACACTTGAATGGGGGTTTTGTGTGTGAAACATGCAAGCAATATAATCATAAGAAAAACATGGATAATGATATTATTGTATTAGATATGGTCAATTTTATACATGAAGAATCAATATCTTTATTTAAAAAAAGATATAGAGAGTGTTCCACAAACTCTTTGAATGAAGTGCCATAATTAAGGGAATAGACCAAACTAGAATCAAAATGAAGGTTGTGGTGAAGGTATAATTCAATATGATCCTAATGGTACATCTATTATGTAATTATATAAGTGTTATGAATAGTTCCACTTTGAGAAAGATTGCCTATATAACACAAATAAACATAGCAAAATATTAAAATATAGTTAGTGTAGACCAAAGAATCATGAAAATAATTACTGCTCAAAGCAAGTTGGAGGTAAAATAAATAGATTATAGATTGAAGATTGTTGGAATTTACAATACTTTCCAAAAATATTTTGAAACATACATTCATCATGATTATATGTAGAAAATAAAAGAAGAGTGTAATAGAAGATCACATAGACAAAAATAGATAAAGAGATAAATGACACAATTTAAAAGAATAAATAAGGGGTGGGTGTCTGTAGACACCCTAATATCCCACATAACACAAATTGATACAATGGATCAATTATTAGGAAGTTATTTACAGTGATAAAAAATACCCAATTAGATGTTAACCTCAATTCAACATGAATTGAAGGTTAAATTACAATACAATAAATATATTACACCCTTTAATCAAGGTTATCCATAGAGGTGGATTAACCAATATCACTAAAGGTGAATACATGAAGGATACCCTTAGGCTTACATGAAGATACCTGTAGGTTTTCATAAATGATACCTAAGGGCTTGCATAATTAATCCCATAGGCTTACATAAAGAATTCTCATTGTCTTACATTAGTAGTTCTCATAAGCACTCTTTCACACTTTTGATCTTGGCCTAATAAGATCATATTACACAAACTTCAACACCCTCCCATAATTTGAGTTGAGGGGCCAAGTAGAGGAAACATTAGAATTATATATCCTCCCATAATGGATGCTCTGGCAGGCCTCCACTTTTCCATATTCATCATTAAAAAGCTTGTGTTTGGATCTCAATAATTATATCTCAATATTCTTCAATCTTGTTATGCAATTTTTGATGGTGTGTCCTTCCATTTTACAATACTCACATGTGGTTGTGTAGCACCCTAAAATTGACGCAGTAAAATTGAAATAATTACATTCACCTTAGTAAATAAATTTAAATTCAAATTTAACCTCCCAAACCACCCGTTAACCACCGATAAACCCGTTTCCTCTTTTTCGTGCCATTTTTAGCAGCTTGTTTTGACCGCTTGACGATATCGTCTCCGATCGTACGATATCGCCCCGCATTTGACGATTTCGTCTGGACTAGAACGTCCGGACGATTTTGTCGCAAAACTGAATTTGCATAGTTGGAATCCGTTCCAACGGGTCTCCAATCCGGCAGAAGCGTGTCCGCGCCGTTGGGACCTCTTCCCCCATTGGAGATCTCCCAAATTGGGATGATCTCCAACCTCCCAACAACTATCCTATGCCTATTTAACTCTAAAACTTTTCCTTCCCCAACCCCTGGCTGAATTTTTATGTAAATCAACTCCCTATGCGCTAAAACACTTCAAATTTGCTCTTGCACTAGTCCTATATTAATTTTATTGCAGGTACACCACTGGTTTTCAGCCGGAGCCAGCATCTATCGCAGCCGATGAACCTGTCAAGATCGGAGGCGATCTCATCAAATTCGAGACGATCTCGTTCTGATGCGAGACGATTTCGACCGCAGCACACATCGAGGCAATCACTGCTCGGAGTTTGCTCTTCTTTCTCTTTTCTCCGTCATTTTATGCTATAAATTAGATTGTCTATTCAGTTTTTATACTATATTGCATCCGGAGTTCACCCATTTTGTCTAGTTTGCATATTAAGATCATATTCTCGCTATCTAAACACAATGATTTGCATTTACTTTTGTTCTTGTATATTGTTCAATACTCATATTACTTTTTCATATAGTTTGCCCCTCGTTTACAAAATAGAATTTCTTGTATTTCGCATCTGTTTGCCGTTTTGCAGGTCTCTCGATGAATTCGTCCGACGAATTCGTCGATTGCGTACGATCCCGTCGCTTTAGACTTTTTTATCAAATTGAAGGCGATCCTATTGAATTGCAGATGATCCAGATCGCTACAAGTAATCAAAAACTTCATCAGACTTTCGAATCAGGTAATCTTCATTGGCCTCCTACAAATTCTCTGTTTCTGCTTTCTTTTCTGTTTGTCGTATTCATTTAAATTGCATTTTCATGTAGTTTAAGTTAGAATCATTCGGCCAAACCTAGGATGAATGTTTAAAAATAAAACGAACTCATCAAAACTCATTCCCAAAACCTATGCGTGGAGCTGCCGCCAAATGTTTCCCGGTGAACCCACCATCCGTCGAAAAATCACCAAAATGCACCTCCCTTGAGAGGCGGGACCTTCGCAAAGTCCTCTCGTCCGAGGTACCGCACCATCCTTTTCCCATCCTCCTTCCGGGCGCGGATCCAATAGCCTGAAGGTAGGGATGCGAAAAATTTGGAGCGATACATTTTGGTGAACCCGACGTGAAATGCATCATAACCTTTTGAAAACAAAAGCAAAAGCAAACAAAAAAAAAAAAATTAGAACAACTAAAACTTAGATGCATTTTAAAACATTTAAGGTTCAAAATCATGTTTAGATGGTAGCTCCTAAAAAGAGGTTAGCAGTTACTATAAACGTAGTAAACCAATTAGCAGCCATAGAAGTTAATTCTGTCCTTAGTATCCCTGAAACAAGTAGAAATCAATCCTTGTGGGACGAGCTTATCAGGAGACTTAGTATCATTTCATCTAGGTCCACACAACTTAAACAGATTAAGAGGCTAGTCTTGGATAGAATCCTGGGATCCTCATCAATTAGTGTTCTATCATGAACTTCGGAGAGCTTGCCATAGGTGGTTAGCCTATAGGAGAGCTTTAGTATCTTCGGAGTTGTTCAGCCTTCGAGGAATACCTCGAGAATGCAGACATTGTACACCGATTCCTAGGCCTTGTAGAGGACCAAGAAGTTGTTCTCACAGATAGGGAAAGATGGAATAGAGTTCCGCGAGCTGTGCTATATCGAGAGTATTGCCATGAGCTTTACTTTTATCAACCAGGATCTGAAATAGACAATATCACCATAGCCCTTTTCATCAAATTCTTAAAAGAAAACTTTCAATTTGAAGAAGAACATTTCATGACCCCTGAACAGACTTGAACCTATTAATGATATCCATAAGTTATTCATAGAAGATTAGTTCATCTACTTTCAGCCTTATTATTATTGTGTGCATTTATTGTTTCATTTGCTGTCTTTATTATATTGTTTCAAAGAAAAACTAAAAAACTAAAAATCAAAAAAAAAAAAATCAAAGAACATAGTAAAAAACTTAAACATTTCATTTACAATATTGCATTAGGTATATATAAATATATACCTTTTAATTTGTTGCATATATATATATATATATATAAATATATATATATTTGCTGAAATCAAAACTTAGCACCATGACTAAACTTAGGAATGGTAAAGAAATTTTAGGAGAAGGAGAAGATTGGCTACAAAATACAACTGAAAACCCAAATGTCCTTCTTGGAGATACAAATCCGAAAGGTGAAACTCTAGGACAATCAGATGAAGACTTAGGTGAAGATAAGGAACAAGAAGGAAGTGTTAAAGAATCTTCATCCCCTAGAATAGCTCCAAATGGAGGCATCACTTTTGACAACGCAGAACATTTTCAAAAATTTCTTAATCAACATATCGACGTCCTTAATGTGGCAGTCCGTATTGATAAAGGGGAAATTAGTGATGCTCAAACAACCTTAGAACGGGCGCTTGATATGCAAACTAATCCCTTGTCTTTCATTGATCAAGAAAGTGATAAGGGTGGACCATCTAATGCGAATATGGTCACTATAGCCCAAGCCATGACCAAACAACATGTCACCCAACCTCCTAAGCAACCTATTACTCAACCTAAAATCACTCCCGCACAAAAGAAAATTCCCTTCACTACTTCCTTCCTCCAAACTATTGAGCAAAATGCTTTAAATAGACAAAAATCTAAAACAAAGCCAAATACAAACTTTCAACAATCTACAATACAACACAATCCAACTTCAAAACTCCTCCATAATATTTTTCCTACCAATGTTTTACACAATAGTAACATGGCATCTAATCTGCATGTTCCTCCATCCTACGCCCATAACACTTATGGCAATGCCCCACCGAATCAATATGGGGGCAAACTAGTAGTTTGGAAGCTATGGTGAAACAATTGGCTTCACGTATGGACCAGATAGATCCCTACCGTCCCTCGTATAATTATCGAGAGATTTGTAGCCAACCATTGGATCCCATAGTGGTAGCTCAACCATACCCTAAACATTTTCCCATGCCCGTCCCGCCTATCTATAAAGGAACCGAAGATCCCATAGAACATCTTCGCATGTTTAGGATAGCATGTCACGACATATCGCATGACGACTTGCTATTACTAAAAATGTTCCCCAAAAGTTTAGGTGGAATGGCGTTAGAGTGGTATTATCAATTGCCCACTCATTCCTTAAGAAACTTTGAAGAAACAGGCTGAGTCATTTGTTCATCAATTTAGTGCCTACATCGAGAGGCATGTAACTATTAAAGACCTATACAATTTAAAACAAGATAAAGACGAATGTTTTGCTGATTTCTTAGCAAGATGGAGACAATTGACAGGAAAACTGCACTTTGTGCTACCCTATAGGGAAATGTTAGACATTTTCATTAACAATTTACAAGAACAACTTTCTTATGAACTATCAACAGCTACTTTGACTACCTTCGATCAAGCTATAGACTTAGCTCGAAGAGTAGAAGATGCCCTCATTAGGAGAGGCCAACTTAGAAAGAAGGATGATGAGAAAACATCTAGAAATCAATATAAAAACAAACAGAGTTGTCGGTGATGGAGTCACCGATAGCAGTAAATGTTGCTAATGTCAATGCAACAAAAACAACAAAAAAATTCATCTTGAAACCTCCCCGATAAGCCTCCTCGAGAGTTCACTAGATTAAACCAACCTTTATCAACTATTTTACCTCAACTTCTTGAAAGAGGTTTAATCCAACTGCCAGCTATCCGGGAACCTGACCCAAGCATACCCGGATATAGAGCTGATTTGCACTGTGATTTTCATAGAGGTCCTGGACATTCTACCAACGCTTGTAAGAGATTGAAACATAAAATACAAGATTTGATTGACAATAATGAAATGGAAGTGCAAGCCTTCCAACCTAAACAAAACCCTCCTAATAATACTCAAAAGACTGTTCCCCAAAATCAAAATCAGAATGCCAATCAAACTTTAGACATATTTCAACACCCTTTACCAAGACATGGTAAAGAGGTAGCTAATCAAATTGAACATCATAATGTTCCCCCTCCTACCCGATATGTAGGAACCATTAGCGGGCAATTACCTGTTCAGGACTCTCACACATTCGACACAACCTTATCCCTGGTTACAACCAGGCCCTTACATAATTTTCAAACTTCTGATTCTAGCGATATAGAGTCAGATAGTGAAAGTGAAGTAGACACCATTCAATCGAATAGTTCTGAAAACGAATCAGATCCTATTCAACCTATCACAGATGCTAATGTTCCATAAGAACCATTTCCCATAAGAGTCACTACTCGACCTTCTTCTAATGAAGTCCTTCCTTATGAACAAGCCATAAACTCTCAACCGAGACCGTTTCAACGTCGTCACTATAACATTGTAGGTACCATCGGAGTCGTCACCCGACAACAAGCTCAAAATCCCCAACAAGAACCAAACCAGTAACGATGGACCAGCTCCATTTGTTCTAAAAAATCCTAATAAAGGAAATAATGCTCCTATTGTTCAACCTAAACCCCCTTACAGCATTAATGAACAGTTGTCTAATACCACCGCCAGAATCTCCCTTTTAGATTTATTAAGATCCTCTCCCACCCATAGGGATGAATTGATGCTTACTTTGAGCCGTATGATGGTACCTCAAAACATCCAACTCGAAGCTATGGCCAATACTATCATCACGCGAGAGATTGATTGTATTGACTTTCGGGATAAAGATATCCCACAACACACTTTACACAAGGATAATCCCTTGTATATTACGACTTTAATTGGGGATGTAGTCACAAACGAGTCCCGATTGATAATGGCTCATCTCTAAACATTCGCACCTTTGACTTCTACCAATGATTTGGTTTTAGAAGTGATGAAATGAAGAAGACTGATATGATTATCAAAGCCTTTAATGACGAAACACAAGAAACGTGTGGAGTCATTACCCTCCCATTGCAAGTTGGTCCTAGAACCCTTGAGACAATTGTGTTTATTGTACATTGCCCAAGATCGTACAATATACTTTTGGGTCGCCCTTGGATTAACGCCATGCGAGCAGTCCCATCAACTTTACACCAATGTGTTAAGTTTGAGTTTAAAAATCAGTTGGTCACTATTCATGGTGACCCTAGACCTTTTGATATGTGTGCATTGGCATAACCAGCTTGGAGTGCAATTTTGCCCCGCTCTGTCATCCACATATCCTAGTTCTTCTTCATCTAAAACTATGAAATATAAACCCATCACTTCATTTATTCCTCCTCCATTAACTTCATCTTCCCATATAGATCAACCACCTTCTAAACAAATTACTGTAGAACTTCAAAAAGCTCTTAAAACTACAACCAATTCTTCAAGTTCTAATCCCATAAATTCAAAACCTATAGACACATCTATCATACCTTCCACATCTCAAGACATAGGTAATAAGCCTTCTACATCTTATGCCCTTTCTGATGATCTTTTACCATATTTATCTACAACCTTAATATCAGAAAAAATGAATGCTTTCATGCAAGATTCAAACCTTTTAAATCAATTGCCGCCATCTCCTCGTACTTTGGGCCTCCCACAACCTATGGGAAGTACTTACCAAGTCGGGAGTTGCGCCTTCATTTACAAAGGATATGACTAGGGGAAGAATCCCTCATAATATCAAAACCCATCATGATGGATATGCTCGGTGCTATTTTACCAACGATTATATTAAAGCTAAACCCATGATGCTTAAAATGGGATATAAAGGGAAAGGCTTAGGACCTTTCCAAAATGGCATGAAAGAACCTTTCGAGGTAGAACCATGGCCTGCCCGATGTGGTGTGGGCCTATTACCTAGTAAGGGTCAACCTTTTCCTTTTGAGGATGATGATCATCTCATATGCTATCAAGACTATTTGGATAGACATGTTGATTTGCCTCTTAAAAATCCGTCATTTTCATGCAACATGCTATCCATAGCATACCCTGAAATGATTGTTGACCCCGATGAAGAGTTGGAAGGAGATATCTTCCATGATGTCTCTCGTTGAAGAGATGTTGTACAACGGGTTTTATTTTGATGGTTCTATACCAACCATAGCTCAACTTGAGGCCACTGACCCTCATAACGAATTATCTAAATTAACTTTACAAGAATTACAAGAGTTGGGCGTTTCACCCGCCCCACCTAATTTTGAAAGAGATCTACACATGGAGGTAGAAAATGTCATTAAAATTAATATTGGAACTGAGGACAACCCTCACATAATCAACATTGGAGCAGAACTAAGTCAAGAAAAACAAAAACAATACATAGCATTTCTTAAAGAGTATGAAGATGTCTTCGCTTGGACATATGAAGATATGCCAGGTTTAGACCCTTCTGTAGTCATGCACCATCTAGTGGTCCATCCGGATGCTAAACCTGTTAAACAAAAACTTAGAAAAATGCATCCCAAAGTGGCTCGCTTAGTCAAAGGGGAGTTAGAAAAACTCCCGAATGTTATCTTCATACAAGCTATTGATTATGCTGAATGGATCTCCAATGTAGTTCCAGTCACCAAGAAAGAAGCCACCAAAGTTAGGGTTTGCACAGATTTCAGAGATATTAACGCTGCATGCCCTAAAGACGACTTTCCTCTTCCAAATATGGATCAAATTATTGACTTCACTGCTGGGAGTGGGATGATGTCCTTAATGGACGGATTCTCCGGCTATAATCAAATCAGGATAGCTCCCGAAGACCAGGCAAAAACAGCCTTTATTACCCCCTGGGGTACCTTTTGCTGGAAAGTGATGCCATTTGGCTTAAAGAACGCCGGTGCAACTTATCAACGGGCTATGACCTACATTTTTCATGATATGATGCATGATATCCTACATGATTATGTAGATGATATTATAGCGCGCTCTCTTATTGAAGATCATCATTTAGACGATTTAAGAAAAGTTTTTAATCGATTACGAGAATATCTCATTCGATTAAATCCAGAAAAATGTATATTCGGAGTTAAATCCGACAAGTTATTAGGGGTTTTAGTTTCTTTACGTGGTATCGAAATTGACCCTCTCAAAATTGCGGCTATCACTGATATGCCCGCACCCACTAATATATTTGAATTACGAAGTTTACAAGGTAAACTTCAAGCTATCCGTCGCTTCATTGATAAGCTGGCGGACAAAACTGGTCCCTTTCTTAAACTCCTTAAGAAGGATGTCCGCTTTAATTGGGACACAGAATGTAGAGAAGCTTTTGAACTTCTCAAGCAATATCTCCTTAACCCTCCGATGCTTTCACCGCCTAAATCTGATCGCCCATTTCTTCTATATATTTCTGCTTCAGATTCTGCCTTAGGAGCTATGTTAGCTCAGCCTTGATGATGAAAAATGAGAACGTGCTAATTATTACATTAGCCGCACCTTCATCGCTTATGAAACCCGCTATACAGCGTTAGAGAAGTTATGTCTAGCAGTCGTGTTTGCTACGCAAAAATTACGACATTACATGCTTAGCCAAAAAACGTATGTCATTGCCAAATATGATCCTTTAAGATATCTCATGAGTCGACCTTATTTATCGGGTCGCACAGCCAAGTGGGTTCTTGCTCTAAGCGAGTTTGATCTCACCTTCATAGGACATAAGTCTGTTAAGGGTCAAATCATAGCAGATCAATTAGCTGCTACACCCTTAGAGTCTACTCATCCCCTCATTATTGAGTTTCCTGATGAATGCCTTCAATTAGAGGCAGACCTTGTTGAACAATGGTCCTTATACTTTGATGGAGCCCGATGCATGAGTGGGTCTGGTGCGGGTATTATTTTAATATCTCCGCAAAAACATCTTATTCCTCTGTCCTTCAAACTAACCTTTGCTTGCACCAACAATACTCGTTGAGTATGAAGCTCTAATCCTTGGATTACGAGCCGCTTTAGCGCTTAAAATTAAAAACCTCTTAGTTTTTGGGGATTCCCAATTGGTTATAAACCAAATTAATGAAGTTTATCAGACTAGAGATGATAAACTTCGCCCATATAAGGCCTATGTTTTACAACTAATGGCCTTGTTTGATCAAGTTACCTTGGAAGCCATTCCTCGAACTAGCAACCGTGCAGCTGATGCTATGGCCGCCGCTGCATCTCTCTTACCCTTGGAGTTAGACGACGAATATGCTACTATCATCATTCGTCGACTCCAGGAACCCGCTTCACATAAGTCATGCTTAGAGCCTTTGGATGTGTTTCTAATCAAGGAAACTACTCCTGAACTCGGTATACGGACATATTTGATTTCCTCCAAAATGGGACTTTCCCCGCTAATTCTAATCGCAACCAACGTCTGTTATTACGTCGACGAGCAAGTCGATTTGTAATCATTGGCAATACTTTATATAGGAGATCTTTTGAAGGTATCCTATTAAGATGTCTAAATTTAGAAGAGTCTAAATCAGCCTTGAGTGAAGCCCACGATGGATCTTGTGGAGGACACTTTAGTGGTAGCGTCATTGCTAAAAAGCTCCTTCTGATAGGATACTTTTGGCCTACCATGGAAACGGATGCACATGAATATGTGCGCCATTGCGACAAGTGTCAAAAACATGCTGACCTTGTCCATGCGCCTGCACAAGAGCCGCAGGCTATTTCTTCTCCTTGGCCCTTTTCTAAATGGGGCTTGGATATTATTGGTAAAATTAATCCCGTGTCTTCCGATGGACATAAGTTCATCATAACCGCCACTCGAGTATTTCACGAAGTGGGTTGAAGCTATGCCTTTAGCTTCCCGCACCGGTTCACTGTGTCTCTAAATTCATTTTTAATCAAATCATCCGGCAGTTCGGAATTCCTGCAAATCTCATCTCTGATAATGGAACTCCGTTCAAAAATAAAGATGTTAAAAAATTATGTCAAAAATATAAGATTCAACATCGCTGGTCTACTCCCTATTATCCTCAGGGTAATGGTCAAGCAGAAGCTTCTAACAAAACCCTAATCAAAATTCTCAAAAGACTAGTCAATAAAACTGGCCGTGACTGGCATATTCAATTATATCCAACCTTGTGGGCTTATCGAACTAGTGTTCGAACCCCCACGGGCACTTCACCATTTGTTTTGGTATATGGTGCCGAAGCAGTTTTTCCATTTGAATTGGAAGTTCCTTCTTTGGCTCTGCTACTTCAAGACACCGAAGTAGGAGATGAATATCGCACTGGCAGACTCAGTCAACTGGAACTCCTAGATGAAAAATGCATCAATGCTTTAGAGCATCTCCGGGCATACCAAAACAAGCTTAAAAGAGCATATAATAAGAAAGTTCGTCATCGATCCTTTGAGATTGGCGACCTTGTTCTAAAAGAAAATCAAAAAAATACAAATGCAACCAAAGAACTTAAAGGTAAATTTGAGCCCAACTGGCTCGGACCGTACATCATTACTGCAAAATTTGAATCAGGAGCGTATAAATTATCTACCTTAGATGGTAAAGAACTTAAAGAACCCATGAATATTTTACATCTCAAACGTTATTATGCATAAATTTGGTCATTTCATCCATGTATATATTTGTTCAAAATCATTATCGTGTATTTCTTTCAATTTATTCAAAAAACCTCAAAAACATTCATAAAATCTTCAAAAATCTTCAAAAATATTTATTGCATTTTTTAAAAGCACTTGTAAAGTTCCTTTTGCTCCAAAACAAAAATCAACATAAAAATCCAAAAACAGCTATATGCTTGACTCTTTCGAAACCAAAACAATATACATAATAAAGAGAGAGTCAACATTCTCAAAACTTTCTCAAAATCATTATTTTCTTACAATTATTGCAATTCTATGTTTCAACTTATTTTGGATAAAACTAGCATTTATTTGGCATCCCTCACTTGCACATTCACACAATAAATATCTTGATTTTATCTGGCATGATTACTAATCTCTCTTATATCAAAGTTCACAAAATTCAATTAAATAAAGTTTGAGCATAGAGAATTGATCTTGTTATTTACTTAAACCAAGCACATCTTTTCACAATGAAATGATTATATTTGTAATTTCCATGTTTTGCTACATAGTAGAACCGATTTCTTGAGTGAAAAGTTTCCCTTGCTATCCTATCATGCACATGGTCTAGAATCTTTGAGAATTGGCAAAAGGACAAGCTCACCCCTACCTGAATAAAAATCCCTTGCTCTACAGCTAATCTGAGCAAGTATCCCTAGAAAAAAGAAAAAGAAAAGAAAAATTCAAGAAAAAGAGAAAAGAAAAATGTTATGTCAAGCAATGTTCCAAGCATTATCAAGCAAAAGAAATACAAAAAGAAAAATAAGCAAAGTTCAAAAGAAAGCAAGAAAAGCAATAAAATCCCTTTCCCTACCCTTTGAAAAGAAAAGAAGGGTGAATGAGCTTGAATCCCCGGAATTCTCAATTATTCGAAACTCGTGAGGTAAGCCCCATAACAGGTGGTTTGTGCCCAACCCGCTTGGCCTTGGGTAACTCCTAGCGTGGCGATATGTCCGTCACATTAGCGACCTTCTTTTGTACGAGACCTATGTCTCGCTTATGGATTAGCTAGCTCTTGATAATCCGATCTACATAGTAGCCTAGTATGGTTATATGCATCTACATCATGGTTAATGAACACTTATTTGGTTTCTTCAAATCACTTGTATCATAGTATCTTGCTCAAAACTCGGTAAATGAACAATGCAATTGCACACACATTTGTATTTGAGAGATTTTGTCTATCATTATGATAAATCAAGATTGGCAATGAATTCACTTATGCACATGGGATTCCTTATAAATCTAACTTTTTGTCTTCAAAATACTTTGAAATATTATTTTTGCAAACTTGTTTGGAATAAACCAAGTACAATTATTTACCACAAAGATAACTATATAATAGAAAAAATCAAAAATTTCAATCAAAACATATCATATATAACTTATCGACTTTCGCGACGATGGCATAGTTCCAAAACCAAAATGGGAATTTTATGCTTAGCGCAAGTCCTCATTATCATATTTTCTGTTCATCAAAAATTAATCATGCAATAAAACTATCCTTTCTTTGATCTTCGCGATGATGGTATAAGTCTATACCTACATATTCTATGCCTAGCGCAAACCATTGTAACAATTTTATTTCCCGATTTATCAAAGATCATACAAAACATATGACTTCATTTTACACAAATTATGCTTTTGCAAAAGCAAATACATTTTTACTATGTTATGTCATTATGTCACCTTTGCATTTTGCAATGATGGTATAATTCTTAAGGAATTATTCACAAATTTTATCACACTTAAGAATTTATGCCTAGCAAAAATCATTTCACAATATTTCATGCATAATATTTTTATGGAAATCTGAAAGCAAACCATCATCATCATCATTTGCATCATCACAACAAAGTCTTAAGACAGCCTCTTAAGCACTCTTTTCTTTTAACAATATTTCTATCCTGGGACTAGCTTGACGACCGAGTGAGAAGCGACTCCATGAAATGGTCTATAATAGCGACAATGTCCTTTGAAATTATTGTTAGAAATCTCTTTTTATTTTTATCACATTTCATTACAACCAATCAATTTGTTACATCAGATTATTTCATTTAAAATATTTAAAGCATGACATCCAAGTTATAATATTTTCCAAAACGACATAATTACATGAATCATCAATAAAATCATTACATCAATCAACTCAATCAATCAATCAAACATAAAAAGCATCATAAGCATCACATAAGACAAGTCATATGATCAAAAATATCTCATCTATATATATCAACATAATATATACATCATCAACACTGGATTGGTATGCCACAATCTGTACCTCGGCATACTCAATCCTCTATCAATACAAGTATAATACAATATCAGTGGCAGTATCCCGCCCTCTAGCCTCGAGAGCCTCTAGAGCTCTCGGCCTCATCTCCTCCCCCGCCCTGCGGAGGACGAGGTGGTCCCATCGTAGTATGTGTGGTACTACGAGTCCTCGTCGTCGATCGGGATGAGCTCCTCGTCGACCCTGTCCTGATAGGATCTGCTATGGCAGGTGGCACCTGTATCCTCTGGCCCTCTGGCACCGCCTGGTAGTATAGCGCCCGATAGAATGCGGTCCGAGAAACCGACCGCATCAGCTCCCCGAGTGCTCACCCCTCCGCCTCGTGCCCCGAGACGAGCATTCTCGTCTCGTAGCCGCGACACCTCACCCTGGTGCCGTGCAGCCGCATCCCGTAACGTCTCGCACCCGAGCTCGTAGATGATCTCTCTCTCGCCCGCAGAGTAGCCATCTCGCTACTCTCACCAATGTCCACACCCTTGCCCTTATCATGCGATGGTGGCCTCTGTGGAGATGGGGGTCTCGCCTCCCTCCTCTCCCTCTCCCTCTCTCGCGGCCTCTCCTGTGCCTGTGGCCTCCTCTGCTCTCCTCTACCGTGACCCCGGGCTGCCTCTACCGCCGCCTGGCACCGCCTCCCTATCCGATGCACAACTGCGTGGATCGGTCCCTGTGCCCTCGTCATCCGAGGAGGGCGGATGCCTGCGTACTAGGCATCGTAGCCATCGGCTACCCCCGTGTCGTCCCCATCCACCGGCTGAATGGGGGCATCGTCCGCGTCCTGACTCCAGAATCGCTGCATATCTGGAGCCCCGCTAACTGTGGTGTTATCCCGGATAGTCCGAGAAAACTCATAATCCCTGAGAGATGGGATCCCCTGCTGTAGACCGAACTGTCGCAACACTCGGTCGTAGCGGTGGAGCTCCACCTCTCCCCTCTCCATCCATAGCCAGCAGACTCGCCTGATGCGAGCCAGCTCCCTGTGCATCCTCTCGCCCACCCCGGGATGCTGCCTCCATGGCCTCCAGGTGATCTGGTCTGGGACCAAGTCATCCAATAGTCTCCGGGACACCGGCAGGTCGATCCGTCACTGTGCCCCTCTCCGGAGCCACCAATAGAAGACTCGGGGCCTCTCCCCATCAACCCCTATCAGTGGAAGCCCTACCGGCCTCCGCACCGCAATGTGCTCCCAAGCACCAAACCCGTAGGAGCGATGTCATGACCAGACATCGCCCGCCCTTGTACACGACCCCGTAAAGGATCCCGTACAACCGGCATAGAACAAAGCCGCCCCAAGAAAATCTGTAGCCATGGTCACGCATGTCGCAGATCACATCTCGCCAAGATCCATGGTACCCCGCATCCGCTCTGGTGGCACAACAGAAGTCCACCAACCACCCCAACCAAAACTCGTGTCGCTGTAGATGCCCCAGGCATCTGGCGCAGTGCCTCGATGTTCACTCCGCCCTTCTCCAGGGTGAAGCTCGGGTCACCGCAGAGTCGTCCCATCGCGTGGCCCTGATTGGCCGCAGGTGTGATCATCCTCCCTTGTATGGGGATTCTAAGAATCCTCCATACATCCTCTAGTGTGGGAGTCATCTCCCCTGTTGGTAACCGAAAGCATGAAGAGCCCGGTACCACCTCTCCGCTAGGGCCGTCGGAGCCCCATGTTAGTAGAAACCTGCGACATCTCCGCCACATGCCTGCAAGCCGGCTCGTGCCAGCAGATCCCGCTCTCCTCGGGTGAGAGCGGCCAAGTCGTCTCTCAACCCGCCGTATTTCCACTCTCTGCTCTTTAGTAATCCTCTCTGCAAGCATAAACAATCAAAACAACAAACAATCATTAATAACAATTTTAGCAATCAATAATGCCACTTAAAGATCAAATTTTTGCAATTGATGATATCGCCCACTATTGGCCGATATCGTCTGAAATTTGAGCAAAATCGTCTCCGATTTCGCGTGTCGAAATCGTCTCTAATTTGACGAAATCGTCCCTTTTTCGCCGATTTCGCCCTTGGGCGAAATTGACGAACTTGAGACGATTTCGTCCAACTAGGGACGATTTCGTCCGGACGACGTCGATGGCCAAAAACGGCCGCGATGCTCAAAATTCATCCTAAAATTCATTTACAAAGCATGTAAATTCAAATTAAATCAATCTAAACTAAGTTTAAACCCTTACCCGTAGACCGCGACGGACCTCTGCAGATCCCGTGCGACTGCCTCTACCATTTTTTGCTCCGGAGCTCTAAAAACAAGAAAATGAATAAGAATAATGAATTAGGGTTTTTACCCTATTTTTCTTAATTTTATTCAAAATAATTCACAAATAATTTTTGCTTTTTCGCGTTTTTAACTCAAACGTTCGATTTGGGTAAAAACACTGAGGGGGCACCATAGTAAGTCGTCGCCACGATTCGACCAAGAATCGTCGCCTAAAAATGGGAATAATTTTTTGCTTTCTCGTAGATCGAGAAGAACTCATCTTTAACGCATTTTCTTCGGAAAATTCGCTAAAGAGGGGGCAAAATGTAGCACCCTAAAATTGGCGCAGAAAAATTGGAATAATTACATTCACCTTAGTAAATAAATTTAAATTCAAATTTAACCTCCCAAACCGCCCGTTAACCGCCGAGAAACCCGTTTCCTCTTTTTTCGTGCCATTTTTAGCAGCTTGTTTTGACCGCTTGACGATATCGTCTCCGATCGTACGATATCGCCCCGCATTTGACGATTTCGTCTGGACTAGAACGTCCGTACGATTTTGTCGCAAAACTGAATTTGCATAGTTGGAATCCGTTCCAACGGGTCTCCAATCCGGGCGAAGCGTGTCCGCGCCGTTGGGACCCTTCCCCGTTGGAGATCTCCCAAATTGGGATGATCTCCAACCTCCCAACAACTATCCTATGCCTATTTAACTCTAAAACTTTTCCTTCCCCAACCCCCGGCTGAATTTTTATGTAAATCAACTCCCTATGCGCTAAAACACTTCAAATTTGCTCTTGCACTAGTCCTATATTAATTTTATTGCAGGTACACCACTGGTTTTCAGCCGGAGCCAGCATCTATCGCAGCCGACGAACCTGTCAAGATCGGAGGCGATCTCATCAAATTCGAGACGATCTCGTTCTGATGCGAGACGATTTCGACTGCAGCACACATCGAGGCAATCAGTGCCTGGAGTTTGCTCTTCTTTCTCTTTTCTCCGTCATTTTATGCTATAAATTAGATTGTCTATTCAGTTTTTATACTATATTGCATCTGGAGTTCACCCATTTTGTCTAGTTTGCATATTAAGATCATATTCTGCTATCTAAACACAATGATTTGCATTTACTTTTGTTCTTGTATATTGTTCAATACTCATATTACTTTTTCATATAGTTTGCCCCCGTTTACAAAATAGAATTTCTTGTATTTCGCATCCTGTTTGTCGTTTTGTAGGTCTCTCGATGAATTCGTCCGACGAATTCGTCGGATTGCGTACGATCCCGTCGCTTTAGACGATTTTATCAAATTGAAGGCGATCCCGTTGAATTGCGGACGATCCAGATCGCTACAAGTAATCATAAACTTCATCAGACTTTCGGATCGTAATCTTCATTGGCCTCCTGCAAATTCTCTGTTTCTGCTTTCTTTTCTGTTTGCTGTATTCATTTAAATTGCATTTTCATGTAGTTTAAGTTAGAATCATTCGGCCAAACCTAGGATGAATGTTTAAAAATAAAACGAACTCATCAAAACTCATTCCCAAAACCTAGGCGTGGAAACTGCCGCCAAATGTTTCCTGGTGAACCCACCATCCGTCGAAAAATCACCAAAATGCACCTCCCTTGAGAGGCGGGACCTTCGCAAAGTCCTCTCATCCGAGGTACCGCATCATCCTTTTCCCATCCTCCTTCCGTGCGCGGATCCAATAGCCTGAAGGTAGGGATGCAAAAAATTTGGAGCGATACAGGTTGAATGCTTTGAAATATTAGACTTTCACTTGGAAAATAAATCATTATATTCCAGTAATTTTAAGTCCTTTGGATGAGCTCGTATATGAGAAAGAGCTCCATAATTCTTCATTGCAACTCTATAATGAATAAGAAGTTTGAAAATTCATTCAAGAGAAATAGGTTGTGGCTTCTTGATAGTCATAGCATTCACATAAATAACAATCCAACTATATAAAAATGAGTAAGAGTGGAAATGATATATTTTAGATATTTTTCATCACCCTTTATCTTGTATCCTACCATAGCTAGGTCAACTTTTAGGGATTTTAAGTGAAATATGTAGCCTTCATCATTACCAAAATTTGAAAAGCCTTCTTTCCCATGAAAATATCTACCAATGAAGGTGTTATGCTAATTAACAAATCAAGGCATTGTACTTATCACTCTTGTAATGAGTGGAAGAGGATCTCCCCATGATTGGGAAAGAATCCGTAATCCTATTTGTTGTATCCATCTATAGTTCAAACCAAAGTAAATTTAAATAAATAACATCAAATGGATATATCCTACCAAGCCCAATAAAAAGTTAGGACTATGAATACAAATATATTTGTCATGCTTTGAGAGCCAATTTAATAATCTTTCCTTTGTCTTGAAACATGCTATGTTGGAATGCATATCCTTCCTTTTGGGACCGTGATTCAACATGCACCTTTATCCTTATGTTTGTTGGTATTACACATGCACTCATAGACTCTCATAGTGAGTTCATCTCATTTGAAATTATCCCATCCATACTTTGGCCAATGTGTCACTAAGCTTGATGTTTCCATCAACTTTCAGAGGGATTATCCATTAATGGATGCCACTTGAGGTATTAGTTAATTCTTGCTTTCTTAAAATGAGTGAGTATTAGGTCATCCAATGGATATCTTCCTTAATAAGATTTGTTCATGTTTTTACATGTTGAATATCAATGAACATTAGTTATAAATGAATTTAAAATTATTCTTAGGATGAACAATGTTAATTTAGGGTGGAATTATATTATACTAGTGCTTCCCATCATGATAAATATAGGTGGAAACATATACTTAGGCCAATGTAGACCATTATGACATATTTTATCCATTTAGGTCTGAAATATGTTGTTTTAAATTATATATGCATATATACACACATTATGAGGAAGAGAGTAAATTTTATTTTGGGATGAGAGAAATGCATATAAAATAAAATTATTATGAGGTAATTTTAAGGAAATAATAGGAACTTTTCATGATACTTTAATTAGAAATTTTATTGTTATAATGTATTAAAGAAATATGTAATAACAAGTATGGTTATTTATTTTATTTAATTTAGTATATATAATGAAATTGTATATTACTTGAGATATCCTAAGAGATATTTTAAAAAATAAGCATGGAGTCCTTTGAGGTATTGTGAGAAAACTTTTAAATATTAATTTATTTGATTAAAATGATTCATAGTCCATGACACTTCTAATAAATTATATGAACAAGGGGAATTAGTTATGTTCTTTAGGGGGTTTGACATAATTAGAGAAACTATAAGTTTTGGATCTATAACAAGAAAATACTAAATTTTATTAGTACAACTAGGTTTAGACTTATAAGTTAAGCTAACTCCTTTTTGAAATATCAATAGTTTATGTAGGGATTGTTTTATATGAAGGTAATCTAAATGGAAGGGTAATTGCATAAATGCCATATATACTTCCTAGTAGTTTGACATTCATATTTATTATGAAAGTTATAAAAAGGATTTTGTCTTTCATAAAATTGAAGAAATATGTAAAATTCATGGAGTTTTGCAAATAGAATATTAATAAATAGTTTTTAGGAGCTATTGTCAAATTTAGAAGATGAGTTCAAAATGGATTAAATTGCTTCATGATCAATTAGGGAGTTAATCCATTGACAATATCAAAAAATATGGTTGGACTTGACATGAAGACATAGAATTATTTTGATATAAAGAACACTTTTTGATGATGGGATCTTATAAATTCACCATTAAAATTTAACCTTGTATACTATTAGATTTGTGGTTCTAATTTGTGGTCAACATCTTAAGTGTATGTTAACCCTAGTGATAGTAAGAAAATTAAATTAATGATGACTAAAATAAGTTTTAAATCTAAGTTTTATCCTATTATTGTTAGATATGGATCACATATAACATTGTGATGTGCTTTAAAAATAAATATGATCATTTTATTGGATTTTAGATAAGTTTTGGATTTATGTGTGGGAGCTCACCATATATCATCTAGGAATACCATCCTTCCTTTTTCGAATGAGATAAAATCATATTTAAGTTCTCCCAAGAATCCATAAATCATAATTATGAATCATCACTAAACTTTACATAAATAAACTTAGGTCCATCCAACATCTATCATGAAGAGCAACTATAGTTTAAGCATATACATTTATGACTTCAACATTGATATTTTTCTCTTTCCTACAAAACATACTAGCAAACTAATAACTTCTTACTTATGGCAATTGTCTATCCCATTTATATTTTCCCCATGTGGCAATACCTCATGAAAATCCTATAGCATAAATTGTTATACAATCCCCCATATTATAAATATTTTAAAATATGTAGTAACTAAATTACCACCTTAAGATACTCGACACTTAGAAGGCTTTTAAAACCAAATAATTGAGAAATTGGAGCCTCAAGGAAGCCAATTTTGAAATTTCAAGCCTAGATATGTGATCCAATCTAGAATTACAATTGGTCTATTATGAGCAAATTATCCCCTCCCAAGAGAAAATCACTCATTGATAGGAAAAGGAGGACAAGCGTGCATGGATGTCAAGAAATATCTTTGGAAAGTGAATTTTTATCTTATATAGTTCCACTAACCATATTATAAGGCTTACAATTCATTTAGAATTGTATTTAGAGGCATGTAATGTTTGAAGGCGCATAATTTTGCTAAAGATACTCTCAAATCTTTATTTTTATTAGAAGTAGAAATTTCTCACCGAAGGTAACTCAAGGGTAAATTCCTTTCACAAATAGGATTCATAGGATCCATTATAAACATAAATTGGGCTTGAGAGAATTAGACCCATGAATTATGAGTCTGACATTATAATTATTCTAGTTTTAGAAATAATAAGAGATAATAAAAGACTTTTTTATTTTCAATTGTGGCACTACCCTCTTGTCCTCTTGTCATTCCTTGTTATTAATTTTTTATATGTATAGGAATACATCATCATTATTTTATTTTCTCATGTGTTACTTTATCATACACTCTCCTTGATACAACTACAATCATATTTTACTTTTAAGTAACTTGCTTTAATATTTGCATACTAACTTCCAAACATTTAATTTTTGTGTATTTAATTTTTGTACTTAGGTTATATTAGATTAATTTAGCAAGGATAGTGGGGATTCAACCTAAATATAGAGGTTGAAGAGGGCATGATATCCCTTATTCTAATGATTGAAATGGAATTGTGGAAACAATAGAAGTTAGACCTTTCCATAATTCAATAGTTTTTGGCACACTTGATCAAACTAAGGGCTTAATTTCCATGTTGAAATCAAGCCTCGTAGTTTTTGAAATCTACATATGAAATCTAAATTTGCATATCTTTCAAATTTTGCATGCAATTTTGTAGGTGCTTTACAAATGATAAATCTATTTAAAATTTTAGTAGAATCTTAATTTTTTTCCAAAGCAATATCAACAATTCAAAATATTCTTCAAGTTCCTTGATTTGGGTGCAAAATTATATTTTGTCAGTTATAGAAAGCAATTTGAGAAAATTTAAATAATTTTTATGAAGTCTCCATTCAAAGAGTAATTCACTCCCTTAGAAGTGAATTGCTTGGAAAGTAGAAAATTTTCCAAGTAAATTTAGAAGAGCAATTTGCTCAAAACTTTAGGAGCAATTCACCCAAAATCTAGAAGCAATAGCTTGGATACGAATTATTTTCCAAGTTTTTTCAAGCAATCGATTTAATACAAATTTGGAACTAATTCACTCAGGAAATTTGATCTCATTTTATTGAAAATGATTTCCAAGTATTTTTGGAGCATTTCACTCCACATCATGAAGCAATTTTCTCATCTATCCAAAATTTTCATTTTTTACTATGAAATATTTTTTGTGTTGGTACAAGTATGGGGTAATTGAAACTTATGGATACATGATCTAAGATATAGAAATTAGAAAATATATCTATCTAGTTAGAATGGTCTCATATCAAAATAAGAATGCAAAATGGAAGAGATGCATATTGTCATGTGGATACATGAAGAAAAATAGATTGAAGTGGATATGAATCCAAATCCATCAAGAGTTCAAATGAATAACCCATCTAATAAAAAGTTATAATTCTACATCTTCACCCTCTTATGAAGAATTAAAATAATCCCCTATTGTATTTTACTATGTTATTTTTTGTACCAATAAAACTTGGGCATCCTCAATACCTACTATTATGACTATAATTACAAACCCATTATATAGCATACCTTAATCATCACAAATGCCATAAAACATATCACACCATCCTAATAAAATAGGGTTCATATATGGTAGTCAATATTTCCAATCATACACATCCTCAAGCACTCAAGTTGTAATGAGCTAATCATCTTCTAATTCTTAAAACACCCCTTAGATGAGTAGCACTCAAGTTAGTCATAATAAGGTCAAGCAACTAGACTAATGACACTTTAAATCAACCTCCACCTCCTAATCAAATAAATCTACCCAATATCAATACTAGTAATGATTCAAGTCAAGTTAATGTTTTAGTTTCAAGCCAAGTAATATCTTGGAATTTACAAATTTTTCTTGGTGAAATTAAATTATAAGGAATTCATGGTCCAACTAGACAGTTACCATAGAATCTATAGTAAAATATGTCTATTGGAATTCATAATATTTTCTAGAAATAGATGAAAGAAAAACATTTACACAAATATTATACAAAAAAAAAATAAAGATGAAAGAGATTTGGGGCACTTATAGGAACCATGAATAACCACTATTCATAAATAATATTACACAACACTTTGAAAAAAAAATAGGAGTGTGAGGGGTGTTTATAGCAATACCAAAATCCGAATTACATCATAAATATTAACCTAAGTTAACTAAATAAGTGGGATTTAGGTTAATTACAAATAATAAATAGGGTTTAACCATAACAAGGTTAACTAAGGTCTATTGGGATTAAATAATAAAATATTACAAAATAATAAATACATTATACAATGAAATGACCTTAGGCCTATCCAACACGTCACATAATGTTAGTTGTTGGACATAAAGTATATTATAATTTCAACACCTTTATATTATCTGAATTGAGGGGCCAAGGAGAGAATACATTAGTGACAATAATATATTCCACCCATAATGGATGATCTAGTAGGCCTTTACAATTGAGGTAGATTCATTTGAATATCCATCATCATTTGGAAGATGTCCAACTAACTTTAAGAACTGAACTTCAATACTTTATAACTTTTTCAAGATTCATGTGGTATTTCTTTTCTTTGAAGACATAGAATAGTCATTGGACCCCTAGGTATTATCCTCTTTAAATTTTAATTCCTTTACATGAGCCTATATTTAAGGAGTTCCACAATAATTTTTCATTGCCATTGAAAAGTGAACTAGAAAAGAAAATAATTGATCAAGAGTAAAAATATTATAAAATTTCAAAAATATTGGAATCATATGAACCATTAGGATCAACATATTAAAGGAGGGATATATATTAGAAAGGAAAATTTTAACACATTTTACATCATCTTTATTTTTCCCTCTAGAAGATGTAATATCTCCCCTCAAAGCCTTGAATCTCATAAGTCGTCAATATTATCAAACTCAACTAAATTGAGATAAGAAAGCTCTAGTTCCAAGTGATTCACTTTAGTAGCATTAACCTTTCCAAAAATTTCATGTAGTTTTGACCATACCTTGATAGGTCCACTCTCATATTTGTTATGCAAAAGCAAATTGGGTTCAAGTAGTAAGAGGAAAAACATAGAGCCTCTTTTGTATTTTTATCCCAATCTTCATCATCAAGAACAACTTTGTCCTCCTGAAAAATGCACCATAGGTTCTTACTTCATAGAAAGCTAATGATTTGGGTTAATAAAACACTATTTTTACCTATCAAGATGAGTAATAAGAGTTTCATGGTCTATATTACACAACCCAACCCCTAACACCATATCAAATTTGTAAATTGATACCACCAATGCGTAAAACTTGAAAAATCATGTGATTTAAAAAAGAAAGGCTCAAAACACTTTCATATGTAGAAGTTATAGATTCCAAAATACTTGCCCTAATGGACCCAAAAAAATGAAAAAATTAAAGTATCTCACCTTACGGTTGCAAGCACAAAGCTTGGACTTACACTTGTCAAGCTCTAATTTATTAGATCGATTCAATCACTTTTTTCCACATCAACTCCTTTGATCTACTTAGTAATTGATACTTGCCTTATTTTGATTGGTTGAGCCAGTACAAATATGCAAATATTGGAAAGACATGGCATGAAAGTGGGAGACATAATCCACCACGTGGGAATGAATCTTCACTATAATAAAAAAGGAATCTAAAGGCATCAAAGAGATTCAAATCAAGGTCTTTGTGGTGCTAAACATATCACCCTAGTCAACTCTTCATAATTGTACTTTGGAAGGGAATCCAAGTACCACATAAAGGAATCCTTCCCATTTTTTCAAGGCAAAAAAATGATCACACATGTGATTCAATCCATAGACCTTGCATATCTTAAAATATCTTATTGGTCATCCATCTATGATGTGCAACTATGATGAGGGGCATTAGCTTCATGTAGATAACCAACAATCCAAGAACCAACATAGAGGATAGGTATGAATTAATCTCATGCCCTCTATTTTCCAATGCACAATCCAAACATAGCTCCATCCTAGTAGTTGTATGAGAATTCAACAAACAAAAGTGATAGTTGACATGTCGCCATGGATGACCAAAGCACAAAATACCGTATAAATCAAACCTAGGTTGTTAGTGAAGTGTCTTTGGTTCCCTCCCCTTGGTCACAATGGTCACCCTATGGGATGGATAAAAGCACATCCCATATCTATGAATAAGGGAAAAAAGTGCCTCAAGGCCGAAGGGAACAATCCAAAGCTTAAACAAAGGAAACATAACTTTTTAAATTCAAATTCTAGTGAGAAGCTCTTGATCCAATGGTAGCTAGCAAAAATGATCTTTAGATGATCATTTTAGAGGAAGAAAATATATTTTCCTAATTATTATTGAGGTAGTGTTAGCGTACTTAACAATCTATTTGTCTCTATTCATTATGTAGCTCATTGTTACAACTGATGTAACAATTCTGGTTCAGCCGGTGTGCTATTCCCGGCAGTGTAAATGTTATTTAACAGGCTGCTGAAATATGAAAAACTAGTTCCGTATTTCATTTCATGGCATCAGAGCCAGTTCTGTGATTCTTCTGGGCAGAGGATTTTCTTTTGCAGAGATTTTTTTTCTTGCGTGCAAAGGCTAAAAAAAAAATTACGCCGCGCGTTTTAAAAGAAAAAAATTTCGTAGCGTGCTGTGGGAGAAGGAAAAGAAAAAAAACGGACGCAGGAGGTCCGCCCCCTTCCGTGCGCAGACCTGCGAGCATTGTGAAGCATAGCCCCCCTGCGTGCAGAGCCACGGGAGTCCGGTCCGGTCCCTAATGCATGCAGACCTATGCGCGTCGTGACGCGGGCCCCGCGCGTAGACGTCACCAACAAGGAGGAGGGACAGCGCGGCCTGCGCGCGTCCGTGACGTCCGCAGCGCAAGCCGCAGCACGTCCCACGAGGAGGAGGGACAGGACGTCACGCAGATGTCCAAAGTTATGCGACGTCCAAGATGTCAGCTCGGCACGCTACGTCGGAGGGGGACGGAACCCCCGCTCCGGGAAGCAGGGCCGAGGACGTCTGTCTACGTCCCCCCCCTGTGCCGCGACGTCCGCGACAGAGCGCGGACGCGTGACGGTCGCGGAGCGCGATCGGGATGCGCGCAAGCATCGCGGGAGGAAGCCAGGAGGGAGCGCGCGGCCCCCCCCCCCGCCCGAGCGGGAATTTAAAATTTTAAAATTCCGTCGGGGAGTATAAACCCCCCTCGTGCGCGGCGAACGCGCGCCCTCCCCCGAAGAAAAACCGGAGACGCCCCTCCCCCAAAAAAAAAAAAAAAGAAACCAGAGGCGTCCTGCCCCCGGTTGAACGCAGCAGCGGACCGCGACGCGGACTGGGAGCACGCAGACTGCGTTTTAAAAAAAAAAAAAAAGCGACAGCAGAGAAACGGGCGGAGGAAGCTGCAGCGGCGATTTGCAGAGGAGGAGGAACCAGGTGTTCAAAAAGGAGGGCTCCAGTGATCCTTTCGGATCAGCCCGCTAGCTCACTTGGCAGTGAGCTGTGCGGTAAGGCTCAGGGAGCCTGCAGGTCGGGGGTTCAAATCCCGCCGACTCCCCCCTAAGGTATAAATTTTTTTTTCAAAGTTTTTTTTTAATTATTATTTTTTAATTAAAATTTTTAATTTTAATTTATTTTTTATAGTTTTTAAACTTTATAAATTAAAATTTAATTTTAATTTATTTTTTTATAAGTTTTAAAACTATATAAATTAAAATTATTTATTTTAATTTTAAATATATAATAATTATTAAAAATGCTTTGTTAAAGGAATTTTTTTAAGGGGGGATATTTTTTTCAAAAAATCAAAGGGGGATTGTGAGTAATTTTTTGAAAAATAGCAATTTGGCGAATTGTAAAAGGTGCATTTTCAAGCTGTGACCGACACCTTGTGGGTTATTCTTGTGGGCAATTTTTTTTGTTGTATGTTGCATATTTCATTTTTGCACTATAACATTAAAAACTTAAAATCAAATTCACTCCCTAAGTCCCCGGAATAATTAAAACCCATCCGTGCAATTTATTGCACTGCAGCGTTCGGTATTTGTGATACCGAACGGCCAGCACTTACAGGTAAATCTATCGTGATTTGGCTCTTGTATCCGCCGCCTAATATAGTTGCTACAACGACGTCTGAGCTTGTTCTCTATAAATCGTCGGGGAGAGATAAGTTAGCCATTTTTGCATTTTTTTACTCCATCCACTACCCTTTATCGCACTTGTGTTTAGGCGTAAATCCTGACGAAGTATTCTTCATAGTGTTTAGGGGAAGTTACGCCCCACGCATGAGAAGAATCTTCTATGGTAGGTGCCATCAACAAGGCGATTCCCTTTCGGTACCGCTTATGTTCCACGTATCGTATGATCTCTAAAACTCACCTATAGTCTCCCTCACGTAAGGGCGGGTGATTTTTGTTGATCTTTCTAAATACCTATAGTTTCCCTCACGTAAGGGCGGGTATTTTGTACGGTATATTGGCCTAGCAAAAGGTATATCGAAAGGGGGACCAATTGGTGATATAAGGAACCTTCACTATGGCCGCTGTTGCAAAGTTGATGGCTGATCCGCATCAGTTATTGAAAGGTCCAAATTATACACCATGGAAACATAAGATGAAGGCAATTCTCCAAATGGAAGATTTGTGGGATATTGTTACTGGAGTAGCAACTAGGCCTTCACCAACAGCAGGATCCAGAGGTCCTTCCGCAGATCAGATAGCTTTTGACAAGAAAGACAGTCGAGCAAAGGTGCTCATTTTGTTTGTTGTTTCAGATGAAGTGCAACCTCATATAGCTGACAAAGCAAGTGGTAAAGAGGCATGGGATGCCCTTAGAACCATCTATGAGGGAAAGAATGATTCCACCATTCTTCATCTTCAACAACAACTTCATAACTCGAGTTTGAGACAGGGTGAAACAGTTGAACTCTTTCTGTGCAGTGTCTGAATTGAAAGAGAAATTGAATTCTTTGGGAGATACTGTGGATGAAAAGCTTCTCATTTCACTTGTGATGAGAGCTTTACCTTCTTCATTTGATATGTTGATAACCTCCATCCAGGTGTCTCAACGACAAATTACCTACATCGAGTTGGTCAAGCTGCTTCAACAACAGGAGGCACGCCAACTTCACAAGGATGATTCTTCCAATACAGCCCTATACACCAACAGGCAGGGTTCTAGGAAGAAAGGTAATGGGCAAAAAGGAGGCAACTTTCAGAAAGGAGGAAATTCTCAACAGGATACGAAAGGAAAAGGCAAACAACCTCAACAGAAGAAGAGGTGGTGCAAGATCTATGAGAAAGACAACCATGACACCAACAGGTGTTGGCATAAGAACAAGCAGAAAGGCCAAAACAAACCACAAAATAAAAACAAGCAACCCCGAGGTGAATGTTGCTGTGTTGAAGAATCGACTCGGATTACGAATGGGCACACAAGGTGCTCATGACTACCATAGATTCCACACAGAGGGATCCTGTTTGGTATGTCGATTACGGAGCTAGCAAACATATGGTCGGCGACGGATCGTGGTTTGAATCATTTGTGGCCAAAGAGGGCAAACCTGTCACCATTGCTGATGATAAAACCTACGGGGTTCGGGGAGAGAGTACGGTTTCGGTCACTCTTCACGATGGCAAGTGTCGGATTGACAAAGTCCTCTATGTTTCGGGATTGGCCAACAATTTGTTGTCAGTGACACAAATCCTGGATAGAAATATGGTTGTCAACTTTCGTGTTGAGAATGGAAAGAAGTGTTGTACTATTACCAGGAAGGGTAAGCAGATTGCAACAGCTTCATATAAGCACGGCTTATTTGCACTAGATGCTATCTCTACTCCACATGTTGCCATGACTGTCTCTACCAAGGAGGCAACTTCCCTATGGCACAAGAGATATGGGCATCTTAGTTACGGCTACTTACTTGAGCTCGGTAAGTATGAGATGGTAAAGGGTCTTCCTTCCCTTTACGCCACATTGCCGGTGTGCTCCGATCGCTAGCGGGGAAAGCGGCATAGAGTACCATTTGAGAAGAGCTCTACAAGAGCACGAAAACCTCTGGAGTTAATTCACACCGATCCGTGCGGTCCTTTCACACCCAACGGTTGTGGAGGGAAGAGGTACTTTCGGTTATTCGTAGATGACTACTCACGAAAGATGTGGGTTTTCTTTCTCCAACTGAAATTTGAAGCTTTCGCATTCTTTCGGCAGTTCAAGAAATCCGTTGAGAAGGAGTCAGGAGCTTCTATTAAAACCCTCCGCTCAGATCGAGGGGGAGAGTTTACCTCTAATGAATTTTTTGCATTCTTAGATAAGCATGGAATCAAGAGACGGTTAACAAGCTGCCTATACTCCTCGGCAAAATGGAGTTCTTTGAGAGAAGGAACCGTTCTATCATGGAAATGGTTCGTTGTATGCTCACGGGAGCTACTCTTGGGCAACAATATTGGGCAGAAGCTGTCACCACTGCAGTGTATCTATTGAATAGGGCACCCACAAAGGCCCTAAAAGGAATGACTCCACGGGAAGCATGGAGTGGTCGAAAACCCTCCATATCTCATCTACGTATTTTTGGATGTCACGCTTTCATGCACATACCGAAAGAGAAAAGGAAGAAGCTAGATGAGAAACAACTGAGATGTATTTTTCTTGGTTATTACGAGCACTCTAAAGGATATCGGTTGATAGATCCTTTGACCAAGAAAATTCATATGAGCAGAGATGTTGTCTTTGATGAAGCTTTCACATCACAGAGCACATCTAAAGTACACCAAGATATTGTGGAATCTAAGGAAGAGAAGATTCCTTCGTCAACACAGACAGGAGGTCCTTCTACATCTTCTTCAACTCCACCGAAGAAGAATCCTAAATGGTGTACAAATACAATCAGAGATGCAAATTTATCCACTCCTCCCAATTTGAATTTGGATAGACCTCGTACACGCAGTATGGCTCAAAAGGAAAAAGAAGCCAAAGAAACTGGTGAGGTTGATGATCTTTGTCAATCTTTTGAGGAACTTTCTGTAACTCCAAGTACAGAAGTAGAGGATATGGATATTGATGATGACAGGGCGTTCATGTCTACCATAGATGATCTTGAACCTGCATCAGTGCAAGATGCTCTTAGTGAGCCTCAGTGGAAGGCCGCTATGGATACAGAGTATGAGTCTTTGATGAAAAATAAAACTTGGAAGCTTGTTGATCTGCCGCATGGAAAGAAACCCATTGGCTGCAAATGGGTATATAAAGTCAAGTACAAGGCGAGATGGGACAATTGATAAGCATAAGGCCCGTCTTGTTGCAAAGGGCTATGCTCAAAAGGAAGGCATTGACTACGAGGAAACTTTTGCACCTACTTCTCGGATGACCACAATTCGGGTTATGTGTGCTATGGCAGCACAATATGGGTGGAAAGTTCACCAGATGGATGTCAAAAGTGCCTTTCTAAATGGTGATCTCCAAGAAGAAGTCTACATGACTCAGGCTGAAGGATTTGAAGTGGAAGGCCAAGAGCGAGAAGGTTTGCAAATTGGTCAAATCCTTATATGGTGCTGAAACAAGCTCCTCGAGCTTGGTATATAAAAATGGACAATCACCTTATGCGGCATGGATTTAAGAGATGTCCAGTCGGATGCAAACCTCTATTTCAAGAAACAGGGTTACGAGATAGTGTTGCTTGTACTCTATGTGGATGATCTGCTCATTACGGGGAGTTCAAAAACTATGATCTCTACTGTCAAAAGAAACTTGTGCAAATATTTTGAGATGACAGATCTCGGACTTCTCCATTATTGTCTTGGTCTGGAATTCAGCCAGAAGGAGCACTCCATCAAAGTGTCTCAGAAAAAATATGCCAAGACATTGCTGGAAAAATATCGCATGATTGATTGCAAGCCAATGGCAACTCCGATGGAGAATGGACTTCAGTTATCGCGATATGATGATTCACCTCAGGTAGATGGTACTCTCTATCGACAGTTGATTGGGAGTCTCATATATCTGACCAATACTAGGCCGGATCTCGTATTTGCTGTCAACTATCTTTCGAGGTTCATGCGGGAGCCTAAGACCACTCATTGGAAAGCAGCAAAACGTGTTCTTCACTATGTCCGTGGTACTATGGAATATGGCCTAGAATACAAGAGGAACAACAAATTCTTCTTGCAAGGATACACGGACTCCGACTATGCCGGATCATTTGATGATCGCAAGTCAACTTCTGGATACATTTTTCATCCGGGATCCGGTCCTGTCTCTTGGCACGGCAAGAAGCAACAGGTGGTTGCTATTTCATCAACAGAGGCAGAATATCACGCCGCACGTGAAGCTGTGTGCGAAGTGATATGGTTACGTCGCATTCCGACAAGTATGGGCCATCCATCAAAATCTCCAATACACTTGTTTTGCGACAATCAGGGTGTTACGAACCTCGTCAAGAATCCGGTCCATCATGAAAGAACAAAGCACATTGACACACAATGTCATTTCATTCGAGATGAAGTTCCAAAGCACCGAATTCAGCTTCAACACATTCCCACCGATGCTCAAGTTGCAAACATTTTCACTAAGGCACTTGGACGTGTCAAATTTGAATTGTTTCGCAGCTCACTTTGTATTGCAAAATAATGTAAGGGGATGTTAGTATAGCTATTAGTTATTACATTACCCAAATAATGTAATAAAGGGGGATGTTAGCGTACTTAACAATCTATTTGTCTCTATTACATTATTTAGCTCATTGTTACAACTGATGTAACAAGTTCGGTTCAGCCGGTGTGCTATTCCCGACAGTGTAAATGTTATTTAACAGGCTGCTGAAATATGAAAAACTAGTTCCGTATTTTACAGGTAGAGGATTCTAAATATAAAATATTTTAAAAAACTTGCATAAAAATATCCTAAGGTTCAAAATAAAATTCGAAGGCAACAAACCATATTTTGCAGTACGAAGCAATGAAACTCCACACCCATTTTGATATTATGTTGGAATTCACAATATTTTTTGGAAATGAATGGAAGCAAAACATTTACTCAAAACTTATATATAAAGGAAAATAAGTACAAAAGGGATTTGGGGCATTCATTGGCACCATCAACAATCATTATCCATAGATAATATTGCACAACACTCCAATAAGAAATGAGGAATGTGAGGGAGTATTTATAGAAATACCAAAATCCCAATTACATCATAAATTTTAATATAAGATGACATATGGGTTCTAGGATAATTAAAATAAAAAATAGGGTTCAACCATAACAAGGTTAACCAAGGTCCATTGGGATTACATAATAAAATATTACAAAATAATGAATACATTATACATTGAAATGCCCTTAGGCCTATCCAATATATCATTGGTGATAGAGAGTTTTGTTCACCTATGGAGATGGATTATTTTGGGATAGTTGCAACTCTGTCTCCATTGAAATGGCTATGGTTTTGTAATCAATCATCCAAAAAAATTAAGCAATATCTCTTTAGACACCTAAAACACATCATGTTTAGGAGACTACCCATATGGAAACATTTGCAAACCATATGAACCCTCTTGGATCTCTCCAAGAATAAGCAGTGGTTCTAACCACTTAGGTAGGGTAGTTTTGGCCCCTCTAGACTTGGTCGCTCTCAATAAGAGAGACCATAAGACCTGGCCGCTTGAGACTACAATGGCTAGACCTGATAGCGGCCAACATCACAAATAGTTTTTCCATGAATACGGGCCTAGATCACGCAGTCTGACTGCACCTATGCATGGATTTTAGGTGGATTTAAGTGAGGAAATCCCTGAGTCCCTCCTAACTGCCCCTTCAATACAAAATTGTGACTACTACTTCCCACCTGGAATGGTTAGTCGCATGCAATTTGGAGAGACGCTTCTCTAGGAAGCCAAGATCTAGATATGGGAGGGAATCTTAAATATAGAATATCCCACAAGAGCAAATAGGATTTGTGAAGTTTCAAGGTTAAGCAGCGAAGCCTTGATGAAACAGAGAACCAAGCCACACCCTTTTGAGGAGTACGAGAGATCCATTCAGTTGAGCTACGCCCACGCATCAACATTCAGATTCATATTTTCTAACCACCAAACAGTGTATGAGACACACCAGGTGATCCTTAAACATCAATTCGAGCAAGGGATCGACTACCACAGCCCATAAGACCTGAGGTAACCTTCAAGTTAGAGGCCGCTATATTTGACAACAACCCATAGTCATAGCCAAGTTTTAAAATGGTTGATTCCTTTGTTCTTAGTAATAGATATGTATTTATTATTATTTCATTTACATGTCTTTAGCATAGATCTAAATATTCTATCGTATTTAGACTAATATTCTTGGTTTCCATATGCACATTACTTATATTTGCTTCGTTTTAATGCATCATGCTTATTTATCTTTATTATTGTATTTTATAACAAGAGCCTCTTTCGGAGAGGTGGCATGTACTACTTATCATACTTTCTTCTTTTCATGTACGCAAATCTATAGGTTTATAGGACCATATCAAGACATTCGAAGCACGTGATGCATCCTCGATGAGAGAATGATAAGGAGGCATCTGTGAGCCCTCAAACAAGTTCATGTGTGAGATTGAGAAGCCTATGGAAATGTATCACCCCTTTGTGAGGGGACATTATACTCGCTTGTAATTAATTGTATCAAAATAGGTATTTCTCAGAGGGACCAACATGTAACCTGGTAGGAACCTAGGGTTCCTAGCACAAATAATTGATAAATAAATAAATAAACCTAAATCTAAATGAATCGCTTTTGAATTTTTGAGAAGTACCTTCAATGATTTTATAATCATATATTGTATTTTTTATTCATTCATGATCTCATGGTACAATATTTTATATCTATATAACCCTAATGTTACATCATTTCATCATGACCTTTCATAATAATTAAATATATTTAATTATTATGTCTAACCCTAATCCTAATAATAATATAATAATTAATTATTATATTATTACTATACTAAATTTAATATATAAATTTATTATATGAATATTATTAATAATAAAATTTAGGATATGATCCTAACTTTCCACCCCTCCTCGAAAAACTTTATCCTCAAAGTTAAAACTCTAGAAACTGTCAACATGTGGGATGGATGTTCGCCATCGTTCTGATTCAAAACCCTTAAAGCTGGTTCACAATTTGAAGTGGCTAAAAATGTGGTGAGATTTATTGATAGCAAGGTTACCAAATGATTATTTTAACCTTTTAATATTTATAATCTTAGGGTAATCTTAGGGTTTCAATATAAATAAAAAGGATATATGTTTGTTATTTTTATGTTATATGCATTTCATGGTCTTTAATTTTATTTCGGTATAATATTGCAAGCGAAGCAAGCACTGTGCGCCTCCTGGGGTCACACAAATGGCAATCACGATGGGACACCACCAGGGTTTTGTTTTTTTTTTGAGTTACTTATGTTTTGGACATTTTTCTATGCAGATCTAGCCGCTCTGGTCAACAACGACTAGAAGAGCTTATCCGCTACAACTGTTAGTGGCTAGAATCAATCGCTCTTGTCAACAACAACCAGTAGGAGAGTTGAAACAAAGGTCATCCACGTTATCATCAGGAGAGGAATTGAGGTTAGTACAAATTTATGACTCTATATGACTTTCTATTTGCATTTATTTTTTAGAAACAACAAGCAAAAACATAGCTAAGTAGGGAAAAATGAGGAAAATGAAATGAAAACTGCATTGTATATTTCTTGGATTTATTTAGTTTCCTCTAGGCATTGCTAGGAATAGTGGGCCTCTACTTGTAAGGTCTGCCCTAGTCTCCAACATGCTAGGCTTCTATGTGGTTAGTATGCTTGCATGTGGCCCAACCAATGGCCGCCCATTCACAAAGTAGGAAGTGTATTACACAAATATCATCTATATTACATTAATTATGCATATTTATGAAAGAAAAACATTATTTTTTAGGCATATAGGGATGTAAAGTATGAATGCTATTTTATGCATCGTTTTATATTTTAGAATACATAAAAAGAACACCACACACTTACACGTCCTGTCATAACATTGGCAAGGTTGGATTTCATCACCAACCCCCAATTTAGATCGGTGATGTTGGAATTCATCTCCTTCCATTGGCTGGCCCCCTAAATGTCCTTAGATGGAATAGAGAACTCTTTCTGAGATGGTACGAGTCACTTGTGTTCAAGTTGTCTCCCACTATGGCATAGTTGAAGAGCTAGGTGAATCCCCCACTGGGATTTAAGCGGTGTACCCTAGAATATTGTGAGAAGTCATGTTTGGCACTAGTGTCCTCACTCCACTTTGATTGAGTTCCCTCATTCCAAGTCCAAAGAATAGAAAAGAGATCAAAATCATCAACAAATCTAAAAAACATAAAAATTTAGGGAACACGTTAAAATCCTTAAACAAGATAAACACATGTTTACTTTGTTTGTGTAACTTAGAAATTAATCAAGAAGACAAACCAAATCAAAATGGTGAACACACGGACTAACCACCATTGATCCATTATCAATGGGGAAACTAGCACTCCTCACACTCACAAACACATTGGTGTTGAGCCACCCACACATAGCATCATCGAATAGAGTTCGACGAGTCTTAGAGGTGACAACTCAATCCTTTGGGGGTCTCCACGAAAAACCCCAACAAGAGATCCAATTCCTGGGTCCCCATCACATAAACATGAGGAGTCCTCAAGGTCTCCCTCATAACACAAGAATTGGGAGTCCTCATGGCACCACTTATCATATAAACACATGGAGGCATCACGACTTTCGTCATCACATAAACGAGCAAAGGCATCACGACATCCCTCCTCACATCGACCGGCAAAGGCATCACGACCACCCTCATTGCATATACATGTGGAGGATTCAAGGCCTCCATCCTCACATTGGCATGATGAGGTATCAAGGCCTCATTCATCACACAAGCAAGAAAGGAAGGTAAGATCCCGAACATCACATGACACACATAGAACAAACCTTCCCATCAAGGGGAAAAACCATAGGGCTGCACCCAATAATAGACTTAGAACATCTTGTAGCCTCCCTATGGATGGGAGAGTACCCTTAGATCATGAAATAATTGGTGCAAATGGGACTCCACTGAATCAGCCATGGAGAACTAGATAGCTCGATGAGCTAGATCAGTTTCCCTTGAGGCTATCTCTAAGAAGCATCACTACTGCATGTTTGAATTTAGGGAGTTCTCGTAGTGTGGCCACTAGATGCACCAATAAACCAAGGGAATATTCAAAGAAAACCTACAACACATACACTACTTCAGATCATGATCATACTCAACCCTTAACACAATACACAAAGCAAATTGTCCTAGCAGATAATGGCAGGAGCACAACAAGAATCTCATTGAGAGGACTCAATATTAGAATACCTCAAGTAGAAATAAAAATACATGAACCCTCAATAACAAGTCGCTCTAACTACCTATGTAGGTTGGAAGAAGAGCTGCGCATTGAACGGGAATGCATGGAAGATCTTGAGCAAGAAGAGTGTAGAAAAATGTGCCTACGCTTACAAGAACAACTCTCGAGAGAAGAAAGGGCAGAGCATGAGGAGCTAGTAGAGAGGCTAGCTTGAATATATGCACACATTGTCAATAAGAGATATCAATACACAGGGCGTACCAATTCTCCATGAGGGAATGATGCTAGATATGAGCATCTTCAACATGAACCACAACATAAACAACACCCGAAACCCAGATAAACACAATTCAACTGGGACCAAGAAAGGATATGAGATCAGGAACAAGCCTAACCATGACTTCCAAATGTGGTCATGGGGGATGAACACAGAGGCCCGATTGGGGCCAACACTGGAATACCTCCATTACCACCATAAGCAAACCTTCAAGAACATGAAATTATCTCCTCAAAGGCATACCAAACGCTCACTGAATGAGTCAAATCTCTAGAAAATGACACAAATGGAAAAAATCCAACATTGGAATAAATACACAACCAGCTTCTGTGCCCATCAGTCCCGAGTCTTATATATCCTAGGTACTTTGAGATGCCTAGACTAGATAATTTTAAGGGTGAGGGAGACGTGCAGGAACACATGACCAAATTCATGAATGCGTGTGTTAGGACCCTCCTAACTTAATACAATTATCATTATCTTAAGATATTAACTTACAAGGGGTCACACCCTTTCAAAAGCACACACTCCTTGGTTGGGTATATTAACCCAATCAATTTTTATATTTAAGAAATCCAAGTACAAATATATTCTATATCTTATAAATTGCAGGTTTTCCTTCAATTTACAAAAGCGATTCCATTTATAGGTGATTATTCTATTGTTTTCAGCATAATCAAACCCATAAGGCCAGTAGCCTTGCATCTGGTATCAAATCGATTACTTCTTGAGCCCTATCACATCATTGCATCCACATTATACCACAATCAAATTATAAAGCACTCAAACCATTAATAGCATTGCCTGCTAACACCATATACCACTCATTTTTTTGTTTTGTCAACCAAATAGTTGTCACCAGCTAGCGTCAAGTTTTTTTTGGTGACTTCTCTATGATCAAAATAGAAAGGTAAGACAATTGACTAATTAAATATTCATTAACATTAGCTTAGGAAATACTAAGCAATATATTTAGGTTACAAAATAGTATACCAAACTATATTCCCACTATCCATGCTAACCAACGTGCCATAGGAGGTAGAGAGTTTGGTTTAGGTTTGTTAACCTAGGATATTTAGGAATTAACCATAGTTTACCATTAGATATTTGAAATAGTAAATATCTACATGGTAAGTAGCAAATAGTAAATATATGTGGTAAAAAGCAAGAAATAACTTTTTACCATGTGGTAATATAAAATCTACCCAACGTAGGAAATATGTAATTATCCCAAATGATGGAATATTACTCTAACACCCCCCCTTATTACATTATTTTGGTAATACATACATATCTCTCTATACAAAAATATTTGGGTAAAGTATATAACTGCCCCAATACAGTGAAGAAGATGTTGATCTGCTAGTTCTTTGCTCTGTCATAGTACTCTAGCTACTCCTAAGCAAAAAGTGGGTCATTCCTCACTTTGTCTTCACGCCAACGAATGTCCTTATGGTAATCACATCATCCAACCAAATTGCATGGGTAACCAGCCACTACAATCGCTAGGTGTAGTAGAATAGATCACTTCATACGAGGTTCATCCATTTTACAATATGAGTTTGTAAAAGATAAGGTAGCTAAGGTGTCGGACTCTGCCAAAAATGCACCCTTATAAGTTCCCCCCTTCTCGTTGCAAAACATAGTGTAATTAATTTATGAAGGAAGTGTGACTAAGGTGTTGGTCAATGCCGAAAATGCACCCTTATAAGCCATCTTCCCTATTTACAAAAATTGTGAAGAAAAGAAATTTATATCCCCCCTCAATTGCAAAAAGTGTGCAACGCAAGAGTGTTGTGAAGGATTTTACAAATATTGCCTCCTAGACAATTTTACATCATAAAAAGTCGCTCCTCTTGTTACAAGTACTTCAAACACCTAGAATTTGCTATTTATGAAGCCTAAAAAGAGGTACAAGCACCTCTTATTACAAGGTCTTCAAACAAAATACTTATGCTATTTATGAAGCCAAAAAGAGGAGAGAGAGAAAATGGTGCTTTTGCCCAAGGGACACATGTGTTTTCCCTCTACAATACTGTTTTAGCAATGAGCACTCCTTGTGCTCTCTTTGAACCATAATCAGAATCCAAATGAGACACTTCACTAGAAATATGGCTTCTATGATGTGCCTTTGCCATTTTAGTTTTGCTTGTTTTGAAACCAACACTGAATGGTCTCATGGTTTTCATTTTTTACAATTTGTGCAAAACTATGTTTTCTAGGCAATTTTATCAAAAAGTTCACCAAATCATCCTTCCTTATTGTAAGAACTTCAAGCATGATTGCTATTATGAAGTCTAAAAGAAAAGGTATAATTTTGATGACTTCTACTTTTATGATTGCCTTTACAAGTTTTAGTTCCCTCTTGTCAAAAATCTATGTTTTGAAGGAAGAAAGGAATTATCCCCCCTTAGTGCAAAGGATTGCAACTTTTTAAGGTTCCTTATTTTCAAAAACTTGTTCTTTCTTTTTGATTACCCTAAAAGAGTACCAAAATATAATTCACTCAAACATATATTTAATGGCACATGCCTTAACGCCCTTCAAGAAGGATGAGAAGTTGGAGGAAATTAAGCCAAACAAATAAGAGTGAATTAGGGGTTTTGTTGATTTAGGAGAGAATATCAAGTGAAATTGGTTTTAAATCTGTGCATGGATGTACATAAATTTGTGAAATTTTGAGGTTTGGATGTTCTTGATTATATGACTTATAGTTGCAAAAAAAAATGATGCAACAATCAAACAAGAAATGACCTCAAATTTATTATCACCTAGTTTGCCAATTAAGGTGTCGAGTAAAATCGATAATGCACCTTTTTAAATTTTTGCAACAAAATGTGTGTTTTGTGTTGTGCAAAAAATGATATTTTTATGTCTCCTACTTTGTTTTCCAATTTTGCAAAAGAAGTACAATGTTGTCTTCCCCCTTGAATTTTGCAAAATGAACAATTTGAGCACTCCTTCCAAGACAAGTCGACACACGACCCGCGTTTGGAAGGCTTCCAGAACTAGTCGACACACGACTTAGTTTTTGTGGACCCAAGGTTACAATTTCTTCTCAAGTTTACAAAAAAAATGTGCAATTTTATGTCTTATATCTCCTTGGAGAAAACAAATGCACTCTTTGAACTTTGATTCTTACAAAACATTTCAGGCTCCTTGTTGTCTAATTTGCAAAAAAAAATCAAGTGTGATCCTTTCTATGTATGCAAAATTAACAAGTTTTGAGAAGAAAGAAGGCTTTTCGAATTTGCAAAAAAAAATATGCTTTTCTATGTCTTATATCTCCTTTTTGGTGAGAAAACACTAGCACCTTTAAATTTCAAAGATGCAAAAAAAAATATTTCTTTAATTTTAATTTGCAATATTTAAGAAAAGTTTAAGTAAATTATTTTAATTAATAATAAAAAACTAAAAATATATGTTTTAAATAAATAAATTTAAATGTTAAATAGAAATTGATATAATAAATAAAACATTATTTTAAAGTTTAAATTATTAAAAAAAAATAATAATACAAAAAAAAACTTTAATTAAAATGCAAAAATTAATTTTTTTTTTTTTTTAATATACCTTGGAATCGAATAAGGCAAAAAATTGCCTTCTGTACCCGACGAGAGTCGAACCTTGGACTACCCGCCTAGGGCCTTAGCTCGACCTGATCAACCGATCCGGCTAAGGATCCCGATGGGCACTAAGGCACACGACGTGCCTCTTAAACTCTGTGACTGTTTAGAAGGAAAAAAAATTCTTCAGGACTTTTAATCCCACATTGCCTGTGCGGTAATGTTTTAGCTCTTTAAAAGAGCAAAAGCGCATAGAGCGCTTTTATTACCTTCGGGTAGTCAGTCCATCGCATGACTGGTTTTGCTGCCAGTCACGTGGACCATTTAAGTCGTGACACGTGGCTTGTCTGCCACTTGTCACCCGTGTCAGGTCCTGTGACACGTGGCTAGTCTGCCATGTGTCTCATCCATCTACGTCGGGTCATCATCCAGTAGCTGTCTGCCATGTGTCTAGTATCAATCCAATGTAGTCAACACCTTGGGGTGCATACCAAGGTCCAGTACACGTGTTCATCGGGGTGCATGCAGGTTAGGCACAAAAATGTGCCACGTGTTTAGTCTAGGTTGATCTAAGTCTGTGCCTCGGGATATGTGCTTGGGTATGCATAGGTCCCTTCGTTCATCAGATCTTAGGGATTAGAGGACCTCCTACCCTCATGGATCCCAAGGTAGTCTAGTCCTGCGCAATTGTTCAGCTGGTAGGGGAGGGTGCTCCTGCCCTCTCAACTCTCCCAAGCATTTAGGAAGCCACGCGGCTCCTAGGCCCACATGGCTCTGTGGGTCATGGCTTCCTACATAGGGGCCAAGGCGAATGTGCCTCAAGGCCTTTGCTCGTGGGGCTGATCGCCCGCTTGGATGATCGACAACACATGGATGTCGACTGTGAGCTACTGCTCCCACGGAGTTGATCGACAACACGTGACTATCGACTATGGGCTCGATCGATCACCTAGCCTGGGTAGGCTTAGGATGATCGACATGACATCGATGGTGATTGCCATGGTGGCTCGTAGGCCCACCCATAACTGGCAAGTTAATCTGACCTAGCCAGTTGAATCGGGCACACCTAGGCCCTAGCAGGTCGCTTGGACCTGGCCAAGGATTACCCTTTGAGTCCGTCATCCACCATGCTTGCTTGGAGTGTGGTGGCTTAGAAAAATTTGATCCAGATCCAACCCCAATGTAGTTGGCTCTGATGCCAATGTGATAAAAAAAAAGGTAAGACAATTGATTAATTAAATATTCATTAACATTAGCTTAGGAAATACTAAGCAATATATATAGGTTACAAAAAAGTATACCAAACTATATTCCCACTAGCCATGCCAACCAACGCGCCATAGGAGTTAGAGAGTTTGGTTTAGGTTTGTTAACCTAGGATATTTAGGAATTAACCATAGTTTACCATTAGATATTTGAAACAATAAATATCTACATGGTAAGTAGCAAATAGTAAATATATGTGGTAAAAAGCAAGAAATAACTTTTTACCATGTGGTAATATAAAATCTACCTAACATAGGAAATAGGTAATTATACCAAAAGATGGAATATTACTCTAACATGCCCCCTTATTACATTATTTTGGTAATACATACATATCTCTCTATACAACAATATTTGGGTAATGTTTATAACTACCCCAATACAGTGAAGAAGATGTTGATCTGCTAGTTCTTTGCTCTGTCACAATACTCTGGCTACTCCTAAGAAAAAAGTGGGTCATTCCTCACTTTGTCTTCATGCCAACGAATGTCCTTATGGTAATCACATAATCCAACCGAATTTGCATGGGTAACTAGCCATTGCAATCGCTAGGTGTAGTAGAATAGATCACTTCATACGAGGTTCATCCATTTTACAATATGAGTTTGCAAAAGATAAGGTAGCTACGGTGTCAGACGTTGGCAAAAATGCATCCTTATAAGTTCCCCCCTTCTCGTTGCAAAACATAGTGTAAGTAATTTATGAAGAAAGTGTGACTAAGGTGTTGGTCAATGCCGAAAATTCACCTTTATAAGCCATCTTCCTTGTTTACAAAAATTGTGAAGAAAAGAAATTTTTATCCCCCCTCAATTGCAAAAAGTATGCAACACAAGAGTGTTGTGAAGGATTTTACAAATATTGCCTCCTAGACAATTTTACATCACAAAAAGTTTCTCCTCTTGTTACAAGTACTTCAAACACCTAGAATTTGCTATTTATGAAGCCTAAAAAGAGGTACAAGCACCCCTTATTGCAAGGTCTTCAAAAAAAATACTTATGCTATTTATGAAGCCAAAAAGAGGAGAGAGAGAAAATGGTGCTTTTGCCCAAGGGACACATGTGTTTTCCCTCTACAATATTGTTTTAGCAATGAGCACTCCTTGTGCTCTCTTTGAACCAGAATCAGAATCCGAATGAGACACATCACTAGAAATATGGCTTTTGTAATGTGCCTTTGCCATTTTAGTTTTGCTTGTTTTGAAACCAACACCGAATGGTGTCATGGTTTTCATTTTTTACAATTTGTGCAAAACTATGCTTTCTAGGCAATTTTATCAAAAAGGTCACCAAATCATCCTTCCTTATTGTAAGAACTTCAAGCATGATTGCTGTTATGAAGTCTAAAAGAAAAAGTATAATTTTGATGACTTCTACTTTTATGATTGCCTTTACAAGTTTTAGTTCCCTCTTGTCAAAAATCTGTGTTTTGAAGGAAGAAAGGAATTATCCCCCCTTAGTGGAAAGGATTGCAACTTTTTAAGGTTCCTTATTTTCAAAAAAAATGTTCTTTCTTTTTGATTACCCTAAAAGAGTACCAAAATATAATTCACTCAAACAAATATTTAATGGCACTTGCCTTAACACCATTCAAGAAGGATGAGAAGTTGGAGGAAATTAAGCCAAACAAATAAGAGTGAATTAGGGATTTTGTTGATTTAGGAGAGAATATCAAGTGAAATTGGTTTTAAATCTGTGCATGGATGTACATAAATTTGTGAAATTTTGAGGTTTGGATGTTCTTGATTATATGACTTATAGTTGCAAAAAAAAATGATGCAACAATCAAACAAGAAATGGCCTCAAAATTATTATCACCTAGTTTGCCAATTAAGGTGTCGAGTAAAATCGATAATGCACCTTTTTAAATTTTTGCAACAAAATGTGTGTTTTGTGTTGTGCAAAAAATGATATTTTTATGTCTCCTACTTTGTTTTCCAATTTTGCAAAAGAAGTACAATGTTGTCTTCCCCCCTGAATTTTGCAAAATGAACAATTTGAGCACTCCTTCCAAGACAAGTCAACACACGACCCGCATTTGGAAGGCTTCCATAACTAGTCGACACATGACTTAGTTTTTGTGGGCCCAAGGTTACAAGGTCTTCTCAAATTTACAAAAAAAATAGATGTGCAATTTTATGTATTATATCTCCTTGGAGAAAACTAATGCACTATTTGAACTTTGATTCTTACAAAAAATTTCATTCTCCTTGTTGTCTAATTTGCAAAAAAAAATCAAGTGTGATACTTTCTTGTATGCTAAATTAACAAGGTTTGAGAAGAGTTGTCTAATTTGCAAAAAAAAATGTGCTCTTGCTATGTCTCATATCTCCATTTTGTGAGAAAACACTAGCACCTTTAAATTTCAAAGTTGCAAAAAAAAATATTTCTTTAATTTTAATTTGCAATATTTAAGAAAAGTTTAAGTAAATTATTTTAATTAATAATAAAAAACTAATATTATATGTTTTAAATAAATAAATTTAAATTTTAAATAGAAATTGATATAATAAATAAAACATTATTTTAAAGTTTAAATTATTAAAAAAAATAATAATACAAAAAAAAACTTTAATTAAAATGCAAAAATAAAAAATTAATTTTTTTTTTAATATACCTTGGAATCGAATAAGGCAAAAAATTGCCTTCTGTACCCGACGGGAGTCGAACCCTAGACTCCTCGCCTAGGGCCTTAGCTCGACCCGATCAATCGGTCGGGCTAAGGAGCCCGATGGGTACTAAGGCACACGACGTGCCTCTTAAACTCCGTGGTTGTTTAGAAGGAAAAAAATCCTTCGGGACTTTTAGTCCCACATTGCCTGTGCGACAATGTTTTTGCTCTTTAAAAGAGCAAAAGTGCATAGAGAACTTTGATTGCATTCAGGTAGTCAGTCCACTGCATGACTGGTTTTGCTGCCAGTCACGTGGATCGTCTAAGTCATGACACGTGGCTTGTCCACCACTTTTCGCCCATGTCAGGTCCTATGACACGTGGCTAGTCCACCACGTGTCTCGTCCATCTACTTCAGGTCGTTGTCTAGTGGTTGTCCACCATGTGTTCGATCTTTATCCAGTGTAGTCAGCACCTCGAGGTGCACGCTAGGGTCCAGTCCACATGTTCATCGAGGTGCATGTAGGTTAGGCACAAAAATGTGCCACATGTCCAATCTAGGTTGGTCTGAGTCAGTGCCTCGGGATCTATGCCCGAGTGTGCATGGGTCCCTTCATTCATCAAATCTTAGGGATCAGAGGGCCTCCTACCCTTGCGGATCCCAAGGTAGTCTAGTCTCGCATAGTTGTCCAGCTAGGAGGGGAGGGTGCTCCTACCCTCTCAACTCTCCCAAGAATTTAGGAAGCCACATGGTTCCTAGGCCCATGTGGCTCTATGGGTCGTGGCTTCCTACATAGGGGCCGAGGTGACTGTGCCTTAAGGCCTTTGCCCATGGGGCCGATCACCCACTTGGATGATTGATAGCACGTGGCTCTCAACTGCGAGCTACTACTCTCATGGAGTTGATCGACAACACGTGGCTGTCGACTACAGGCTCGATCGATCGACCACTAGGACGGTCGATCGCCTAGCCTGGGTAGGCTTAGGATTATCAACACAGCCTTGGCGATGATTTCCATGGTGGCCTGTAGGCCCGTCCACAACTGGCAGGTTGATCTAACCTGGCAAGTTGAATTGGGCACACCTAGGCCCTGGCAGGTCGCTTGGACCTGGCCAGGGATTACCCTCCAAGTCTGCCAGTCGCCATGCTTTCTTAGAGTGTGGTGGCTTAGAAAACTTTGATCTAGATCCAGCCCCAACGTAGTTGGCTCTGATGCCAATGTGATCAAAATGAAAAGGTAAGACAATTGATTAATTAAATATTCATTAACATTAGCTTAGGAAATACTAAGCAATATATATAGGTTACAAAATAGTATACCAAACTATATTCCCACTATCCACGCTAACCAACGTGCCATAGGAGGTAGAGAGTTTGGTTTAGGTTTTTTAACCTAGGATATTTAGAAATTAACCATAGTTTACCATTAGATATTTGAAACAGTAAATATCTACACGGTAAGTAGAAAATAGTAAATATATGTGGTAAAAAGCAAGAAATAACTTTTTACCATGTGGTAATATAAAATCTACCTGACGTAGGAAATAGGTAATTATCCCAAATGATGGAATATTACTCTAACATTCTCGTTGTTCACACCCCTTGTTTCATTTCACAATGCCCACAAAATCCCTTGAACTCCACCTTCGATCCAAGTGAAACTGGTCAACGAAAAGAAGGAAATACAGTGAAGAGGAACACTACTGGGTACATCTCGTAGAAGGTAGACACCAAAATTTGATCAATTAAATAGCTAAAAATCCATATCAAAACATAGATAAATCTTCCAGAGGTAGTAACAGTGAGATTCAGGCCTCAAAAAGTCGACAAACGAAGAAGAAAATCATTCAAAAAAAAATTTGTGATGTTTTCGACAGAGCTAATAGGAAAACGATGATAAATTATAGGAATTAAAAATTTAATATAAGGTTTTAAAGTTTTTTGGCTACTGGAAAATAAAAATCTGTTGACCGGATTGCCATCAATTTGAAGCATAGGAAAATCATAGTGAATTATCCCACATCATGGTACCGGAGCATGCGAAAGGTTTATAACGTTATAAACACGATAATTAAAGCGTGACTTTGATCACACCCTCTCACCTGACCAAACCTTTGCGTGACCCCAAACCATGACAAGTGGCAAGTTTTTTCATCATTTATTTTTTCAAAGTCAAAATATTCATGCCCCACCTCCCACCACCACCTCTCCACTCTGCTCAACAGCTTTGTACCACTGCCCTAGCTACCCGCCTACCAATCTGATCTGTCGTCTACTGACCCGTGTCATCTACTGTTCATCTCAAAACCCATTTCAATATTGACCCGTGCATCACACAATACCTGCATGTTTGTCGATCGTACTATGTCATCTCCCTGTCACTGTTATAACAGTGATATAAATAATAATTACATAGGGCAGAGCCCAAATTCTTTTTTCCCAATTTTTTTTTTTAAACATTACCTTTGCAAATTTGCAATAGTATTGATATTATAAAATAAATCAAAATATTACAAAGGAGAAAAAAAAAAAAAAAGCAACTTTTGCAAACATTGCCAAAAACTTTTGAAAAGTTGTTACAACTTTTTGATAACTTTTTATTGCACTATTTTACCAAATTCACATCTAACCAACCGCAATGGATGATGGACGTTGATCACTGGATTCCATTCATGAGAAACATGAAAGGCTCACCGAAGAAGTTAAATAGGAAAGAGAGGAGAATACCCATAACACAAGAGAACTCTTCGAGAAAATATTCGCAATGGATGTTAAACTTGATGCTATTAGTCAAAATCAGGAAATAACACATTCAAATTCAACCAACAACGGGTCATCAAACTAAGCACTATTAGGAGGTCCACAAACTTCCATTTTACCATGAATGACCAAATTAGACTTCCCAAAATTTGAAGGTGGTGACCCTACAAACTGGATCTATCGAGCAGAGCAATATTTCTCACTAAATAAAATTCTAGAAATGCAAAAAGTGCATATCACCTCCTTCCACTTGTAAAATGATGCCATCCAATGGTACTAATGGTTTGAGAAAACCAATGGCACTCTGACATGGTCAACCTTTACACATAATCTATTAGTGCGATTTGGCCCTAGCAAGTTTCAAAGCTTTATAGGGGCCCTCACTAAATTATGCCAAACCACTTTGGTAAGCGAATACCAAGCATAATTTGAAATACTAGCTAGTTGAACATCCAGATTAGATGCTTCCTTATTTCAAGAATATTTTAGCAACGAATTAAAAGATGAAATTTGAATTGAGGTGCAAATGTATAACCCTACAAACATGTTAGAGACCATCGAATTGGTGAAATTAGTGGAAGACAAAATTAAGGCATGGAATCGGCTCACAAAACCAACCTTGGGAAAACCATCAAACACTTATACCAACCCAAAACCAATGCAAAATGGAATCGGTTCGAGGAAATGAAGGAAAGATAAGCTAAGGGTATTTGCTACCATTGTAATGAGAAATTTTATAGAAATCATAAATGTGCCTCATGGAAATTATATATTCTAGATGCCACAGATGGGGGGAATTCTACCGAAGAGGAACCTGAAATCGAAGTAGAGGTATTATCCAACACACTTGAAAGTGACAAAGAAAATGCACCAAAGGTTTCCTTCAATGCCCTTGCTAGATTTTCTACCCCTCAAACAAAAGGGTGTTTTAAGAAACAAAACCTTACTATGCTCCTAGATTCTAGTAGCACGCACAATTTTATCAATACAAAGGTGACTAAGCAAGAAAATTGTTTTATATACCCTCGCAATAATTTCAAAGTGATGATTGGAAATAGAGGAAAAATTGCATGCAAAGGAAAATGTAGAAATATAAAACTATGGGGGTTATAACATGAAAGGCGACATGTACGTCCTACCCCTAGGTGGTTGCAACATTGTGCTAGGCGTACAATGGTTACAAACTTTGGGCGTAGTCCAATGGGAATTTGATGAACTATGGATGAAGTTCATAGCAAAGAACCAAAACTATATTATCAAAGGCCTCAAATAAGGACCCTCCCAAATCGTAAGCTTGCATAGAATGGAGAAAATTGTCCGACAAGGAAACAAAAGAATGGTCGCCCAATTATTTTCGATTCAATCTAGTCACAAAGAAGAAGAGGCACCAGAGTTACAAAATATTTTAGACCACCATAATGCAGTGTTCAAAGAACCAAAAGGACTACCTCCACAACGAAGTCACGATCACACTATTCCACTACTTCCAGGGCATCAAACCCCTAATATTAGACCTTATCATTATCCATACCTCCAAAAGACCGAGATAGAGAAATTAGTACAAGAGCTTCTTAAGGCATGAGTCATTAGACCTAGCAAAAGCCCTTACTCCTCTCCAATTATTTTAGTTAAAAATAAGGATGGATTGTGGCGTTTATGTGTCAATTTTTGAGTGCTTAATAAAATGACCATCAAGTATAAATTTCCTATTCTGGTCATAGACAAGCTATTAGATGAACTCCATGGGGTTGCTTATTTTTCTAAGTTAGACTTATGGTCGGGCTACCACCAAATACGAGTCAACAAAAAGGATATTCCTAAGATGGCCTTTCGCACTCACGAAGGGCACTATGAATTCTTGGTGATGCAATTTGGCCTTACCAATGCTCCTTCTACCTTTCAAAGTCCAATGAATAAGGTATTTCACCCTTTCCTTAGTAAATTTATCTTAGTTTTCTTTGATGATATTTTGATTTATAGCAAAACATGGGAAGAACATTTGGACCATGTTAGACAAGCATTACAAATCTTGAAGAAAAATAAACTTTATGCAAAAATATCAAAGTGTTCCTTTAGAAAACAAGAAATTGAATACTTAGGGCATATTGTCTCAAAGGAAGGAGTTATGGTAGATCCTCACAAAATTGAGGAGGTGAAAAATTGGCCTATTCCAAAAACCTTAAAAGGTCTACGTGGGTTTCTTGGACTAATTGGATATTATAGTAAATTTGTCCAAAATTATGGTAAAATCATTGCCCCTATAACAACATTACTTAAGAAAAACGCTTTCAAATGGTCATATAAGTAGGATGAGGCCTTTATCACCTTGAAAAATGCAATGTGTACCACCCCTATTCTAGCCATGCCCAACTTTTCTAAACCATTTGTCATTGAAAGTGATGCTTCAAGAATCGGAATAGGAGTTGTACTCATGTAGGATGAAAGGCCTCTAGATTTTATAAGCAGAGCGTTTTCTCCTAAGAATGTAGCTCACTCTATGTATGAAAAAGAGATGTTGGTGATTGTCCACGCTATTCAACATTGGAGGCATTACCTTATTGGCCAACATTTCATTATACGCACTGACCATCATAGCTTGAAATATTTTTTTGAACAAAGGACTAATACCCCGGAACAAAAAAAATGGGTTACTAAACTTCTTGGCTATGATTATGAAATTACATATAAAAAGGGAAAGGACAACATGGCAATCGATGCACTTTCTATAAAATTTGAAGATATGCCTCAAGTCCATGCTCTTTCCTCCCTTATTCCTAAATGGGTAGATGAGGTGCATGAAGAATGGATAAATGATCCTACTATTCATGCTTTAATTCAACAACTTCAACATAATCCTAGTAGCAAACCTCCATACACTTGGAAGGACAATATATTAAGATACAAAGGAAGGATGGTCCTCACCCCCAATTCAACTTATCATGAAAAAATTCTTCATGAGTTACATACCTCACCCATTGCAGGCCACTCTAGTTTCTTAAAAACCTATAAAAGAGCCACTACCTCCTTCTATTGGGTAGGAATAAAAAATTACATCAAAAATTTTGTAAAAGAATGTGAAGTTTTCCAAAGACAAAAGGGAGAGACCCTTGCTATTTCGGGATTACTTCAACCTCTTCCTATACCCACCAAAACATGGGCAGATATTTCTATGGACTTAGTCATTGATCGCTTATCTAAATATGCCCATTTTTGTCCCATGGCTCATCCTTATACCGCTAGCGCTATAGCCCATCTCTTCCTAGATAACATATTTAAATTACATGGTATGCCCTCCACAATTGTTAGTGACTGCTACCCAACTTTCACTAGCACTTTTTGGAAGGAATTGTTCAAATTACAAGGTACTCAACTTCGTATGAGCTCTGCTTACCATCCTCAAACCGATGGCCAAACAAAAGTTGTAAATAAATGCTTGGAAACATACCTTCGATGTTTTGTTTCTACTCAACCACTCCATTGGGTAAAGTGTCTTTCACTAGCAGAATGGTGGTATAACAATTCATATCATACATACATCAAAATGACTCCTTATGAAGCATTGTATGGCCAAACACCACCATCCCTCACTTCCTATATTACAGGGACTACAAAAATCCATGCGATGGAAATGGAACTCGCTACTCTAGATGACATACTTCGAATCCTAAAATAGAACCTCCACACTGCTCAACATTGCATGAAGCAACAAGCTGATCAACATAGAAGCGAACATAGTTTCCATGAGGGTGATATGGTTTTCATACGGATCCAACCTTACCGTCATTCCTCTCTTAAAAAAAAGGGTTTTCAAAAGTTAGCACCCAAATTTTATGGGCCGTATAAAGTTCTCCAACATATTGGGACAATTTATTACAAACTTGAGCTTCCTCCCTCTTCCAAAATTCACCCCCTATTTCATGTATCTTGCCTTAAGCTAGTAGTTGAAGTCCATATCACGACATAAACCAGTCTTCCTAAATTTTTTGATGATGGAGTACTTCTAGTCGAACCAGAAGCTATCTTGGATCGCCGCTCTCGTCACCTTTGTAATCGTGATATCATGAAATTTTTAATCCATTAGAAGGGTCTACCTTTATAAGACGTGACGTGGGAAACTCTCCATGATATTCAATAACAATTTCCAAATTTCTAGCTTTGAGGACAAAGCTCTTTTAAGGGTGGTGGCATGTTAGGGGCCTCCTAACATAATACAATTATCATTATATTAATATATTAACTTACAAGGGGTCACACCCTTTCACAAGCACACACTCCTTGGTTGGGTATATTAACCCAATCACTTTTTAACTTTAAGACATCCAAGTACAAATATATTCTATATCTTATAAATTATAGGTTTTCCTTCAATTTACAAAAACGATTCCATTTACAGGCAATTATTCTATTATTTTCATCATAATCAACACCATAAGGCTAGTAGCCTTGCAGCGTGCTTCCACCTTAACAAATATGATGCCCTGATGCTGAGAACATTCATCATGACATTCTCAGGTGTGACAATGCAATGGTTCAACCAATTGCCCAAACATAGCATCACTAGATTTGAGCAGCTAGCAAATGCGTTCCTAGAATGTTTCTCCTTTGGTGCCAAGAAGAAGGTGAACTTGTATGACCTAGCCAACTTAAAGCAATATGATGATGAGCCAGTGATGGACTATGGAGACAGGTGGAGAAAAATCATGACGAAGCTATCATTCTCTGTCCCCTCAGAAGAACTCGTTCGAATGTTCACAAAGAGTTGCACAAAACACATTTCCCTGCTCTTGTAGCTGTAGTAATATGAATCATTCAAAGAAGCCTTGGCCCAAGCCAAGCTTATTGAAGACATTAAGGTCGATGAGGGAGACCTTAAGCTCCACAACAAAAAATAATGGAGCAAAAACAATCAAAACAACAAGAACAAATAGAAGCAGGCCAAGCCTTCTCAAGTTAATCAGGTCATGTTAGCCATGCCACAAGGGGGAATGGATAGAAACCCCAGAACTATCAAGCACAACCCCCACCGGCCAACTATGATCCCAAGGACAACCAGGGCCAAAATAGAGAACGTCGGCCACCTCGTTATTTCATGCCTCTAAATGAATCGATGCAGTCGATATTCAACCAATTAAATGAGGCATAGAGGATAAGATTTCCTAACATACAACTGCTTGACCCTAACCATCCCAAACCAAGAGGATACAGGGAAGATCACCATTGCCCATACCATAGGAGACAAGGGCATGACATCAAGAATTACATCGGATTCAATAATGTGGTGCAAAACATGATCGAGAAAGGAGAGCTAAAAGTTGACAACCCACTAGCTCTCGATAATAGAGATATGGGTATATACCAAAACCCATTGCCAAATCATGAGGCCCCTAGAGATTAGGGTCCCCAAGTTAACCAAGTTTAGGTCGAGCCACCTATTCAGGGGTGCATCAAAATGGTCGAATTGGTTAATGTGGCAACCAGGAGTCAGAGATATGGGCAACCATAGCCTCCAATGGCTCCCGTCAATATCCCAGTTGCACCTCGGCTGAGGCTAGCGCATGAAAATCCTCCAGGTCCACCAACGAGACCTGTGGTGACTATTCAGAGTAGATTAGAACAAAATCTACAAATGACTCTAGCCAAATTATCCATCTATGAGCTCATACAACAATCTCCTAGGCACAGAGAGACGTTAATGGAGATTTTGAGATCAATCGAGCTCCAACCCCAGAACCCAGATGCGTTCACACATTTTGTGGGGCAAGTTCAATAGTGCCAAGAGTCGGTGATATATTTTTATGATCATGAAATCAAAGAAGTGCCAACTACTATAGTGGACCCACCTTTGCACATCATTGCATCTATCAATGACATACCATTCAAGCGGGTTCTGATTGATACAGGCTCATCAATCAACATCATTACTACCAAGGCTATAGGGCACTTGAAGATACCCAAGTCCAACATTGTCCCAACTTCATACACCCTTAGGGCTTTCAATGATGCGCTATGCACCATAGTGGGCACAATCATTTTACCTATAAAAGTAGGGCATAAGACCATCCCTGTGATGTGTCATGTGTTGGAAGGGGCAATGCAATATAACATCCTCCTAGGGTGCCCCTGGATTAGGGACATGAAGTGTGTACCCTCAATCCTGCACCAATGCATCAAGTATGTGCACGAGGGACAAGTGCATGTGGTCCCATCTGATGAAGAGCCATTCAAGTATGTGCACCAAGTTGACTTGCCAGGAGGTTTCGACCTACCGTCAACACACTTATACATCAGACCTTCATCTCCAACCATGTAGCCTAGAAGCCAAAGCAGATCAGTGAGAGGTGACCCATCCACATCGATGCCACCTCCTACATTCAAAGCCATTGGCACTTCTGAAATACCTTTGATAGATAAGGCTAGGGGTAAGCAGAAGTTGAAGGCACCCCTAGTAGAGAAAGAGTGCCAAGGGTGGCCGATCAAAGTAGTAGTAGAAATTCCTACTCCCATGGAGGAGGAACATTCCCAAGGAAGAGTCGAGGAGGTACCTCAACCTACCTCACCTACATCATCAACAACATCATCTGCACCCTAGGTGATAGTGCACCTAGCCAACACAATGCTAGGAGAATATCTTGTGCAAAATGTGATGTTCACACCTATCATTGAGTCTGCACAAGACATGGGATGACCAAGAGTCCCAAATCTACCAATAGGAATGGTGGTGCCCTTAGGGATCCTGCCTAACCAGACTAACTTCATATACGCTGGTCTAGATTGCACCCACATTGCTTTGGACTCAGAGAAGGATGAGGATGAGCCATTCACCATGAGTGTCCATTACTTGTCAAACCTTGAGTTCGTGCTAAGATACTTTGAACAATGCCATTGGCATGGATATGGTTTGGGCCTATATGAACAAGGGTGTAGGCTACCATTTCAACCATAATATCAGCTACCTATGGATAGGTGTGGTCTAGGCTATCAAATGTAGGGCCATGATGACTCCTTAGAAGCAGCATTGGATAGGCTAAACATTGGATTCGAAGAAGACATTGATTGGAACCCATATCGACCCCCTGTCAAAAACCTTTGGGGTGACGAATGGGTGTCAACAATCAATATCACACCCCCTGAGACATATCACACTGAATCCTCCCTTGAAGCACCCTCCTTAGGAGCCATCCTATGGGAAGAAGAGCCACTGCATGGATACGGGCAAGAAGAGTACAACTATGTCCCGATCGAGGATGAAAATGAAGCTGAATTGGCCTACCACGGGCCATGATATGTGCAGAACCATGATTGGATAGGCCAGATAGGAAGTGGCTACATCTCAGATGAAAGTGAGTCTCTCCCAAGTAATAGAGGATACATGTCAGATAAAATTGACTATGAGTCAGAGGACTCAATGGAGATGGCCTACTTGCACCCAAGACATGCAGGCTACAACATTGGGCCAGAGACAAATGCTAATGGACTCTTCATAAGTGATGATAACTATGAAGATGAAATGGAGCTGGCCTATCTGGGGCATCAAAAAGCTAGACACCAGCCCATCCTAGGACCAGAAACCAATGCCAATGGCTTCTGGATAAGTGATGATGACTTTGAAGATGAGACCGAGATGGCTTATCTTGGACCTCGACACTTGAGACCAGTCGATTTGCTTGTGGAAAGGGAAGCGGCATTCCATGCCATCGATCCCAATATTCGATTCCTAGGAAGACCAGTGAACCTAGATGCCATCCATCACATGGTCAACCCAGAACCACCAATGTTTAGAGAGCAGCTATTGCCCAATGACCCAGTCATCTCATCTATCTATCGACCGGATCCCGAGATCCCTATGCCACTAGAGCCCCATCATGAGCATAGAGGGCATCCCCTCAAGATAAAGTTTTACCCATGTGGCCCTGGAGATTTCATCCCATCCATCAACATGATCTCCATTGATTTGACCACTCCACTCCATAACCTAGCAGACCCATCAAAACCATTGTGTCTTAATCTAGATGCCATTGATTGGGATCATGTTGATTCACCCCTAGAGCCTGAAGATCTCTTCCCCAATGAAGAGATGCTACAACCATTCCATTTTACATCAGGTTGTGTGCATGATGTCTATCATGCTGATTTTGACCCCGAGGCATTAGGAACCATGAACCCAATAGATGACATCCATCTAATCCCCACTCCTCATCAGCTTGAGGAGGGGTCACACATGGCAATAGAGGAAAATTTTGAGGTAGACATCAGCGATGATCCATCTCAACCAAAGAAAGTCAAGTTTAGAGAAAGCTTATCTCTAGAAGAACAGGCCATCATAATTCCTCTACTGAGAGAGAGACCGAATCTCTTTGCTTGGACTTACAAAGACATGCTAGGGCTAGATCCGAAGTTGGTTGTCCACAACCTGTCGATAGACCCCATGAAGAAGTCGGTCAAGCAAAATCTTAGAAATATGCATCCAACCATCACTTTGATGGTTAAAAATGAGTTGCAAAAACTGTTGGATGTAGTCTTTATTGTTCCCATCGACTATCCGGAATGGGTATCAAACATGGTGCCCATAGGAAAACCTGATGGAAGAGTTTGCATTTGCATAGACTTCAGGGATCTCAACAAGGCAACCCCAAAATATTCATTCCCATTGCCCAACATAGATGCTCTTGTAGATGCAACTACGGGTCATGAGATGCTCTCCCTAATGGATGGTTTTTTTGGTTACAATCAGATTCAGATTAAACCCGAAGACCAACATAAAACCATGTTCACTACTCCATGGGGGACATTCTGCTACAAAGTGATGTCGTTTGGCCTTAAAAATGCTGGTGCAACATACCAGCGGGCTATGACATACATTTTCCATGACTACATGCACACAATTTTGGAAGACTACATCGATGATTTGCTAGCCAAGTCGTTGTTGTGTAAAGAGCATGTTGAGACCCTCACAAAGGTCTTCGATCACCTGATTGAGCATAATGTCAGGTTGAATCCCAAGAAATGCATCTTTGGCGTAACTTTTGGAAAACTCTTAGGATTCATCATGTCCAAACAAGGCATCGAGGTAGACCCAACAAAGGTAAAGGCTATCCTAGAAATGACCCCACCCACGAATGTCAAAGAGCTAAGAAGCCTACAGGGCAAAGTAGCATCCATAAAATGATTTATCGCACAACTCTCGGACAAGTGTTGACCCATGAACCGACTGCTACACAAGGGGGTCCCTTTCCAATGGGATGAAGAGTGTCAACAAGCCTTTGTTGAGATCAAAGAGTACCTAGCAATGCCACCAGTCCTAGCTCCACCAAGGCCAGACATGCCATTCTTGTTATACATATCGGCTATAGATTTTTCTTTGGGCACCATGTTAGCTCAAAAGAATGTGCAAGATAAAGAGCAAGTGATATATTACATTAGTTGCACCTTGGTGAGCTACAAAATTGGATATGCATATATAGAAAAGTTGTGTTTGGTAGTAGTCTTTGCAACCAAGAAGTTGCACCACTATATGTTGAGCCATACCACATATGTAATATCCAAACAAAATCCTTTGTAGTATATGATGAACAAGACATATCATAACACACGTACTGCAAAGTGGATCATGCTATTGATAGAATTTGATCTAGAGTTCATAAGCTAGAAGTCCATCAAGGGATAAGTCATAGCTGATCAGTTGGCTGAGGCACCACTGCAGAATAGTAGGCCCCTCACCATAGAGCTTCCTAATGATGTAGTATTTGCACTATCAAAAGCACCCGAGCTCGAGGAACCAAAAAATAAAGTTGACATGACTTTGTTCTTTGATGGTTCGAAGTGTGAGCAAGGAGGCGGTGTAGGAATTATCTTTTTCATGCCACAAGGTGCTCCAATACCCTTGTCATTCAAGCTAGACTTTCCTTGCACCAATAACAACACCGAATATGAGGCCCTAATTTTGGGTCTCCAAACAACCATCTCCATGAAAATCAAAAGGCTAAATATCTTTGGTGACTCCCTCCTCATAGTCAACTAGGTCAAGGGACTATTTCAATGTTGGGATCCTATCCTAAAATCTTACAAGGAGCTTGTTGACACATACCTGGCCAAACTAGAGTGGTATGACATCGAGGCAATTCCTCATTCATCAAATAGGTTTGCAGACACCATGGCATATTTGGGATCCTTGATCCCTCAAAATCCATCTATCGATTTCATGACCATCCATGTCAAAATGCTCTCGCATTCAGCGATCCAACATGAGGCTTTGGATAACAAGGAATCTGTCAACATGATTCATATAGAGCTAGACCAGGACTGGTTCTGTAAGGCTAGAGACTTCTTAAAGAAGGCACCTTGGGGGTCATTAATCTCTCAAGGTCCCATGGGGAATGGTACCACTATTCACCACAAGGTTGTCCCTCAGTCTGCGTTTGTGCAAACCAAACCGTAGGAGGCACAAGTCATCCTATCGATTGAGGTCATAGCATATGAAGACTGGTTGTCCCAATTACAAGAATTCTTAAGACTTGGAAGTATCCCATAGGGACTATCGCATGCTAAAAAGTGAGCATTCAAGAAAAAAGTGACTAGATATGTCTTGCTAGGAGACATATTGTATCGTCGAGGTTACGATGGAGTCCTCCTCCATTGCTTAGAGCCTCAAGAATCAGCTTGGGAAATATCTCAAGCTCATGATGGTACATGCGGTGGCCACTTCAGCGGCATGGCCATTGTCAAGTGGATTCTTCGGATGGGCTATTACTGGCCCACCATGAAGAAAGAGTTCTACGAGTATGTCAAGAAATGTGTTAAATATTAACATTATGTAAATCTGACACACTTGTCATCCCAGGCCTTACAGCCTATCCAAGTGGCTTGGCCCTTTTCTCAGTGGGGGTTTGATCTAATCAAAAAAATCTCTCCCCCATCATCAGGCCGACACACATTTATTTTAATGGCTACTGAGTACTTCACCAAGTGGGTGGAAGCGGTCCCCCTGACATCAACAATTGGTCCTCGGATCGTGGAGTTCATACTCCACAATATCATTTGTCATTTTGGGGTACCCTTCAAAATAATCTCGGATAATGGACCATCATTCAAAAATAAAAATGTGTGAGCTATAATGACTAAGTACAACATTCAACATAGTTTTGTGACACCATACTATCCATAGGAAAATGGGCAAGCAGAAGCCTCAAACAAGACAATAGTAGCAATCTTGAAAAATATGGTGAAAGAGAATCACAAGGACTGGCATCTACAATTACCCTTAGCATTATGGGCTTACAGGACTAGCGTACGGACGCCCACTAGGGCAACACCATTCTCTCTTGTATATGGCATTGAGGCCATCATGCCCTTAGAGTTGGAGATTCCAATGTTGCGCATCACATTGAAAGAGTTCATCAATGATGACACCGCGTGACAAGCTCACCTAGATCAGCTGACCCTTCTGGATGAACGATGCATCAATGCTCTAGAGCATCTTCGCATCTACCAGGGTCATCTAACATGAGCTTACAATACTAGAGTCCACCTAAGAGACTTTAAGGTCGGTGATCTTGTGCTCAAAGAGAACCAACAGAACTCAAACCTATCACTGCATCTATGAGATAAATTTATGGCTAATTGGATAGGGCCCTACATCATATCTAAAAATATTGGGCCTGGGGCATATCGCCTAACAATGTTGGAAGGTGTTGAGGAGCTAGAGCCTCTCAACATCATTCATTTAAAGGTATTCCACACATAAAATAGAAAATTATCAAAAACATTCAAATAACTGCAAAAGCTTCAAAAACAATAAAAATCATGAAAATCCAAACAAATCAAAAAATATTAAAATAAAAAACAATCACAAAAAGGCTCCAAAGGCATCTTAAAGCCCTTTGGTCAAATCATAAAAAGCTCCAAAGGCATCTTAAAGCCCTTTGGTCAAATCACAAAAAGGCTCCAAAGGCATCTTAAAGCCCTTTGGTCAAATCACAAAAAGGCTCCAAAGGCATCTTAAAGCCCTTTGGTCAAATCACAAAAACCCCAAAGGCATTTTAAAGCCCTTTGGTCAAAAGCAAAAACATAAAAGTCCAAAAACATTCATAATAATCAAAAACTCAAAAACAATTGAAAGCATCAAAAATACAAAAAAAACATTTGCATTATGCATTCACACTTGCATCCATATAGTCGCATTGCATATAAGCATTGCATCCATTACATTTGCATTAGGAACATTTGTGTTTGCAATCTTACAAATGACACCACAGTTGTATCTCAATCATGCATCTTCAAAATCCATCATCATCCATAACCCATGAGTGTAACTATGTTTTTCAACACAACCCTTTCCTATTGCTATGAGGAATATACTAAGGTTTTCCAGTCACTCCGCAATACCTAGTGATTTTATCAAGTGTGGTAGAAAGTTATCTTGGCTTTCGATAGATGAGGTTTAGTTTGATAGCACCTGGTGTATGTCAAAATCCTATCACTAATCAAAACACTAAAATCCTAGTTGGAACAAGGAAATATGAACACTACGAAGTGGTATTAGAAATCCTAAAGTGAAAAGGTTTATCTTGCTCATCCCCTTGTGCGACCGGTTTGGAAATGTTGAGAATTGGCAAAAGGACAAGTTCACCCCTACCCAAAGAAATCCCTTGCTTTAATTAAAACAAGCAAAAATCCCAAGCAAAGCAAAATTCAAAATTCAAAAGTCAAAGCAAAAACCCAAAAACAAAGTGAACATGATTATCATCACTACATGAATCCCTTGCTCAAAAGAAAAATAAAAAATTCAAAATAAATAGTGGTTATCACCACTATACATGAGCAAGTATCCCAATAAAAATGAAGAAAAGAAGGGAGTATAGAACTTGAATCCCTGGAATTCTCAGCATAGTCAAACCTTACGCATGATGATATGTCTATCATAAGTATCTTGCTTTGGTACAGACCAATGTTTGCATGTGGAAGAGCTAGCTTTAGGTGTCTTGTACCACCTAGTGGTTTAATACAACTAAAGTCCAACTTCGGATCAGGATAAACATTGGAGGATCCCCAATACAACAATGGGCTGAATGAATCCCACCTGGCACTAGGGTATGCTTATGTTTCATCTAATATATTCATTTGCACACACAAGGATAATGAGTACCTAGGTCTTCATGATAGAACTTTATCCTTCAAAGGCTCTGTATGGTCAGTATACAACTTTTGATGAAATAACTAGAGTATTTGAGTCTCATGGAAAACCTCAAAAATCATACATAGCAATAACTCATTTCATCCCATAATCATACATATCATTTCAAATCATAATCATGCATATCACATCAGCGCACCTCACATTTTGAGATGTGTAAATAAGTAATTCTTGTATTAAGAGTTATTATTTATATCCATAATTGTTATGCATTCTGTGGTGTTGTCCATTAGATTGTTAAACTCATATCTAATCACTAATATGACTTAGGTGATTAAAGCATACAGGTTCATTTGCATTAAATTACCATCACATAAATAGTGCATCTCAAATATGGCATACATCATATCAATACATCAAAGTTAGACATGCATATAACCAATAGGTATACATACCATTATCAACATCATACCATCCAGTCATTCATACACCATAAAGCACAAGTCATGTAAACCATACCATATAGCATAAAATCACAAAAGCATTCATCCACACATGAACATCATGAAGCATAAGTCATAAGAACTAAAACCACCTGCATACATCATAAATCATACATCGACACATATAAATACAACATCATCTAAACATACATCTATCACATCGCATCACATCATAAAGCATTAAAATCACATCACATCATAAAATCATAATAATGCATCACATAAACATAAAAACATAAACATAAAAGCATAAACATGAAGAAATACACATGATGAGTCTCAAAGCCTAAATATCATATAATCATGTGTCAAATAAGTACATGTAAGTACAAAAACCACTAATAAAGCTATAACCATGTAGGTCAAGTGACCTTACACCCCAAAAATAGGTACAAAGTATCAGATAATCATAGTACATCAAGAGTGGCCTGCACCACTAGTCTCGCCACCACCCTCACCACCTCCTATAGGAGGTGGAATAGAGCTGGTACCTCCAGTGCACTCTATTCAGGACCTAGTCTTCTGGCTTGATCGAGCTGAGGAATCCTTGGAAATGCTCCACATGCTACGCTCTGCACCCCATACTGTGGGACTCTCTGAGGGAATAACACCTAGAGGTCATATTTGCAACTTGAGAGTGGAAATGTAAATGAAATTAGATGTAATATAAGCATCATCCTCCTCTATGATCCCCTACAGTCATCTCACCTTGGTCCCAAGATCTGCACATGTACCTGAGGCAATATGACTTTGAGCCTCATCGCACTTAGCGGTAACCTGGACAAGCTTTACTTGAAGGTCTGCAATAGTGGTATCCCACTGCCAGACCTGTATCTGGGAGATCTGCAACTCAAAATCAACCTGGTGCAATTGAGCCTAGAGAGGAGACTATTTATCCATAGGATCTGCATCCTCCTCCTCATCCGGGGCAAACTGCTTATGCTTCTTAGCTTGTCCCCAATCATCTATCCAAGCCTACACTCGGTGCCCCTCAAGATTCATAGCCTCAACCTCATCCAAAGACTACCCTAGATGGCCACCACCCTACCATAGTTGGGTACCCCACTAGAGTGAGTATGCATCTGTCACTCCAGCATCTGCAACACCAAGATCAACTATGGGAGGGTCATCCTCATCAAGTACTACTATGACATAGGGTGGTGGAAGGTTCTTCTCGATGGCAATCCGATGATAGACCACCGACTCAAGAGGAACATCCTATCGGATCTCGAACTGATGGAGCACCCTAGAGTAGTAGAAGAACTCCTTGATACCGACCTTGTGACCGATCAACCATCGATCATGGTGAGTCCTCATTGTAAAGTTGGTAGGATCATCCTAGGTAGGACACTCATGATAAGGTCTCCATATGATGTTAGTAGCCCATAAACCTATCAAAGATGCCTTGTAGTGAGAAAGCTCCCCTGCATGACATCGACTCTTGCGCTCCTCGAGCACCCTGGGCCACCTAGATCCGTAGCACTGGACATCCTTGTCCAGATCAGCAATCTCCACTAGGAGTCCTCTAGGGTGGTCTACCCTAATATGCTCCCAGCCCCAGACCTGAAGAAGCAAGCTACAGGTAATGCTAGCTCATCCACGACACTGGATGTGGTACAACTCATCATAACACTGTGCTAGCAGTGCACTCCCCCAAGCATAGATAATAGGTTGCTCACTGTCAATCAGGTCCTGTACCATCGCCAAGAGGTTCCATGGGAACCTCAGTCTAGAGCAGTCAAGAATAAGGTTGTTGTAGATGACCATCAACAACACAGCATGCAGGCGGGTGAAGACCTCCTCATCATACCAACGAGAAATAGAGATTCCCCCTAAGCGAGTATCCTTAGAAGCAGCGTCAGCGTGCTCACCAAAGACCCTCGCAAATACAACATGTCGTGCAGTAGTGGGGGAGGAAATAATGGGCACTCCATCGAAGGGGATCCTGAAGATCCTGTAGACATCCTCCGACGTAATGGTCATCTCATCGGTAGGAAGGTGGAAAGTGTTAGTCCTATGGTCCCACTGGTGGGCCAGGGCCATCAAGTAGGCCTGATCGGACATAACCATGGGTATGCCAATGATATACTAGAGCCCACGGGCCTTAAGCCAGCCCCACTCTGTATCAGTCATCTCATGCAAAAGATCACAAAGCAGGTTCGGGTCCTAAGCTTGAGCAGATAAGATCTAAGATTTCAAAATAAAGGCCTAAATCAATGCACTACAGCTAAATAAATGCAATAAACATGCTAAAATGGTGCAAATATGATCAAACTACTCTAAGGCTACATGAGTAATAAATAAATGCACCTAATCATTCAAAAATTTGCATAAAAACAACTCAAAATTCCAAAAAAATCAATTAATTGGCCTAAAAAATCAAAAATCTAAATTAAAAACCTAAAGTTCCTTGGCCGCTCATGCCAGGAGCGGCCACAACTTGATTGCTGTAGTTGGCAGTGGCCAGTTCCCAATGGTCAAAAATTTGACCATTGGGTTTTCAAATTGGCCATTGAAATAGCAAGGCCAACCTCAATGCAAACTAGCCACTCTAAGCGGCAGCAAACGGTGGCACACCAACGATGTTCCTCCCGGGCCCAAAAATAACAAAAAATTGCAAAATTACAAAAACTAAGTGAAACCCATCTAACTAGAACCTAAATGGAGCCTAACTACTGGTGAGGTTCATTGCCAACGAGGTTAATGGGGTTCATTTTCCAAAATTGTTTAATTAGGTTCATTTTACCAAGAATAACAAAGGATGTTAGGGTTTGAGGAGTACCCATGAAGCTCCAGCTCCTCCACTTGATGAAGCCTCACCCTGCTCAACCATGGCATCCAATCAACAACGTTCTAGTCAGAGTAGTCTCGTCCACCTCAAAGCTCCAAAAGTAGATTGACAACTGGCAAAAATGATAGCTTGAAATCCTAATTTACTTTTTGTTTTCAAAATCGTGCCTTGGCCACTGCCAGTGCCAGTGGCCCAAACTTCATGGCCGCTAGACCTGACAGTGGCCATGCACGACAATTGGGGGCCGTTGAACCTAATAGTGACCACAAAATGAAGAAATTTTACACCAAATTGCCACCATAGAGCACTTCAAAATAGGCCATATTAGGCACTTATTTTCTCAGAACATTCAAAATCTAAATCAAACAACCAAAACATCATAAAAATCAAAATTAAAAATCACATAACCAACAAAAAACCCAAAATAGCCTCGTACCCAGTCACTTGTTCTATACACTTAGCGATTGCAGTGATAAGCAATCCATGCAACTCGATAAGATGAACAAGTAACCATAAGGTCACTTAGGGTAAACTAATTACAATGAAATTGAAATGCTTCCTTCCAAACCCGAAGAAGGCCAATTATGGCTGGACCACCCCATGGGAGCGAGGATACATCTCATTTCTCTTATAGCAAATAATATGTCAACACAAGCCACAATAAGAATTGTTAACACCTTGATTCCCTAAGAAGGCCATTACGGCTGGATCGCCCCATGGGATAAATATGTGCAATTACCAAACAGAGTTGAAATCGCACCTAGGTGAGAACTGCTCTATAACAACAAATGCAAACCTCTAAGGAGATCCAAATCATTCATTTTGGTCAAGTGACTCGTCGCTTTGTTAATTGTCCTTTCCTCATCGAATCATCGCCTGAGGAGGTAGTCAAGATTTTCAACAATCATAATCAAAGTCAACAAAAGATCATATCAATCATGATAGAGTTGTGTTCGTCTTACGAATCATTGCCAACAACTATCATAAGCTTACCCTTTGTTGGGGCAAAAAGCAAATATGATAGTTAAGTTTGTAGCTCCCCTCCCTTCGGATCTATAGTAGCACTGAAGCTACCCGATTGCTTGATGAGCGAGTGCAAACTCCCACACACCTAAGCCTTCCATTCTGTTGGAAGCAATGATTCTAGGATTCATGCCCTCCCACATGACTAGGGCATCCTATGTTGATCAGATCAATGATCATCATCCAACCTACAATATGGCCCTAGGTGGTCTACTTTTTTGCTCCGTGTTGTGTTTCGCTCATAGCGCATCCCAAAAAGGGGTATCTGTAGACACCTAAAATATGTCATGTTTAGGAGACTACCCATATGGGCACATTCACAAACCATATGAACCCTCTTGGATCTCTCCAAGAGCAAGCAATGGTCCTAACCACTCAGGCAGGGCAGTTCTGGCCCCTCTAGGCTTGGCCACTCTCAAGCAGAGCGGCCATAACACCTGGCCACTCGAGACTACAATGGCTAGACCTGGCCACTAGACCTAATAGCGGCCAACATCACAAATAGTCTAGCCATGAATACGAGCCTAGATCATGTAGTCTGACTACACCTATGCATGGATTTCAGGTGGATTTCAGTGAGGAACTCCCTGAGTCCCTCCTAACTGCCCCTTCAATGCAAAATTGTGACTACTGCTTCCCACCCATAATGGTTAGTCGCATGCAATTTGGAGAGACGCTTCTCCAGGAAGCCAAGCTCTAGATCTGGGAGGGAAGCCTACATATAGACTCTCCCACAAGAGCAAAAGGATCCACGAAGTTTCAAGGTTAAGCAGTGAAGCCCTGATGAAATGGAGAACCAAGCCACACCCTTTTGAGGAGTATTGGAGCTCCATTCGGTTGAGCTATGCCCACGCATCAACATTCAGATTCATCATTCCAAACCACCAATCAGTGTAGGAGACACACCAGGTGACCCTTGAACATCAATTCGAGCAAGGGATCGACTACCATAGCCCATAAGACCTGAGGTAACCTTCAAGTTAGAGGTCGTTGTCTTTGACAACGGCCCATAGTCATAGCCAGGTTTTAAAATGGTCGATTCCTTTGTTCTTAGTAATAGATATGCATTTATTATTATTTCATTTACATGTCTTTAGCATAGATCTGAATATTCTATCATATTTAGATTAATATTCTTGGTTTCCATATGCACATTACTTATATTTACTTCATTTTAATGCATCATGCTTATTTATCTTGATTATCGTATTTTCTAACAAGAGCCTCTTTCGGAGAGGTGACCCGTACTACTTACCATGCTTTGTTGTTTTCATGTATGCAGATCTACAAGTTTATAGGACCATATCAAGACATCCGAAGCATGTGATCCCTCCTAGATGAGAGAAGGAGAAGGAGGCATCTGTGAGCCCTCAAACAAGTTCGTGTGCGAGATCGGGAAGCCTGCAGAAGCGCATCACCCCTTTGCGAGGGGACATTATACTCACTTGTAATTCATTGTATCAAAATGGGTATCCCTCAGAGGGACCGACATGTAACCAGGTTTCAATATAAATAAAAAGGATCTTTCTTTGTTATTTTCGTGTTATATGCATTTCATGGTCTTTCATTTCATTTCGGTATAATATTGCAAGAGGAGCGAGCAGTGCGCTCCTCTTGGGGTCACACTGTCTATTCATGCTTTATTTGACATGAACACATGGATATTAGTGTGCCATACATTTAAGCAAAGGATAATAATGTATTAGGTCAAGATCAATCATATCAAATGATCATTTCAATGTTTAATTAGTCTCTTCAATCAACTTTATTAACCTCCTAGTAACGTGTTAAAACCTCATCCTAACACTATGATGTAATGTCCCTTGTGAACATGGGGGGATATCCATAGTAATATTTTATAATGTTTTGTAAACGTGGGGAGGATCCATGATAATATTTTGAAATATTCTATAATAGTTGTGGCTTTATAAGTGCCTAGACAAGTGGCACCATCATATGTAACCATTATCAAGAATGTAACTATTTTGTAGGTAGGAGATTCTAGCTCGGGTGGCATTTTGCATGTAAGTCAACCTTGAAAGTTAGGTGGTAGATAAAATATTTAAAACTATGAGGAGCAGGAATGTATGCATCTTGTTGAATAATTGAATGAAAGTATTGAAGGAGGTTGCCCCTTTGAAGTGGCCTTCTATTCTATGTTATCTATGAGATTGTTCATTTCTGCATTTATATTTCATATTTATGTTGTGAGCCTTTATGTTTATTTGCAATATTTTTGTGTGTATTTATTTTTAATAGTAGGTTCCTAACAAGTGGTATCAGAGTGCTTTATAGGGTTGTGTTCTAATGTGACTATGATAGTTCCTTCCATTTCGACTATTAGGAATAAGATTTTGTATTTTTTTTACTAGTTTCCTTTTTTAAAAAATACAACCTCTATTTTTTTGCATTAGTTATTTAGGTTAGAAATCCTATGTCAAGGGTTTTAAAATATCATAAAGGAGTTATTTTTATTGACTAAGATAGATTACTCGTAAAGCATCTAGTGAAGTGAGGGATGATCAAGCTCTAATACCTGGGCCTTAGACAACACCCATATATGAAATTGAGCTCCCATGTATCTTCATGTATATGGGAAGATCCCCTAGGATTAGGAGATACCTTTAGTGATGGGGAGCCAAATCGCTCATGCCAAATCTATGTTCTCATTCAACAATTCGGAAAAAGATTACAATGATGGCAGCAGTCTGCCAAATAAATTCCTTTATCCCGAAAGATAGTTTCTATTACAACATCTTTCGTCCTAGAAGAAAAACAGCCTAAACAGGTCCAGAATGGCCCTCTTGCCTTTACGTCTGCAACTCTGTCTCCATAGTTTTTTGACCCCTGTGCATGCCTTCGCTTCCCCTTTTAAAATCTCTGGCGTGACTCTCCGTTTCCCTTTTTTGACCCTTCATTTCATTTTTCGTGCCTCTTCGTTGTCTTGGCTTCCAAAACGTCTTCCTTTCCGACTCTTGATCTTCATCTGCTTTCATTGCACCTTGGTGCCACGTGCTTGTCCAGTGTTGCCATTGTAGACTCTGTCCACCTGTCAACCCATGATGACGTTCGGGATACCCATCGCTCGACAATTTCTTTTGTAACGTCCCTTGTAATCGCCTGCCTTTCCTTTCCTTATGTTTGGTCGCGAAAATGTGACATGTCGCGATATCGCGACATTTTTGCTTTACTGCCTTCCTGTCCCTCTTCGAGTCGCGAAAATGTGACATGTCGCGATATCGTGACACTTTTGCTTTTCTGGCCTTCCTGCCCTTTGCGAGTCGCAAAAATGCGACATGTCACGATATCGTGACACTTTTGCTTTTCGGCCTTCCTGCCCCTTGCGAGTCGCGAAAATGCGACATGTCGCGATATCGCGACACTTTTGCTTTTCGGCCTTCCTACCCCTTGCGAGTCGCGAAAATGCGACATGTCACGATATCGCGACACTTTTTCTCTCCTGTGCCTCCTCTCGCCTTTTGGCCGCGATAATGCGACATGTCGCGATATCGCGACACTTTTCTCTCCTGCGCCTTCCCTCGCCTTTTGGTCACGAAAATGCGACATGTCGCGATATCGCGACACTTTTCTCTCCTACGCCTTCCCTCGCCTTTTGGTCGTGAAAATGCGACATGTCGCGATATCACGACACTTTTTCTCCTTTGCGCTTTCTTTCGTCCTTTGGTCGCGAAAATGCGACATGTCGCGATATCGCGACATCTTTCTCCTTTGCGCTCCTCTTCCTCCTTTTCGACCATGAAAATGCGACATGTCGCGATATCGTGACACCTTTCCTTTTCGGCTCCTCTTTCTCCTTTTCGGTCGCAAAATTGTGACACCTTTCCTTCTCTGCCTTCTTTCTCTGTTTCGGGTCACGAAATCGTGACATGTCACGATATCGCGACAGTTTCCTTCCTTGCTTTCTTTCTGCTCCATCGGTCGCGATTTCACGACATGTCATGAAATCGTGACATTTTCTTCTCTGGCCCTTCCGGTCTTCTTTCGGTCGTGATTTCGTGACATGTCACGAAATCATGACATTTTTGCTCCGCGTCTTCTCTCTCCTTCCTGAGTCATGAAAATGCGACATGTCGCGATATCGCGACACTTTTCTCTGTCGCGATATCGTGACATTAAGGCTAACACTTAGAATTTTTTTTTTTTGTTGATGCAAGATTGCTCTGCTGCCACCGGATGCTCCTGCATCAGACAACCGAGGTGGATTGAGAAGTGTCCTTCACTTCTGTACTATTGGAGGAAGACCCAGGTGGTCGACCTCTATTTTTGACAACCAAGTTGCATCTTCGATAGGCCTGCCCTTCCACTTGACCAGATATTCAGAATATCGCCTGTTCCTGGTACTTCTTCCTGCTCGAGTGTCTAGTATTTCCTCGATCTCACCTTTTTCGCTGGAGTAGACGTTGGAATACTCCATAATTCTGCACTTGGTGTCTCGCTACTGCCTCCTTCATGATATTCTACCAAATCTGCAATGTTGAAAACAGGTGATATGTTAAGGCCACTGGGCAATTCTACTTCATATGCATTGCCTGAATCCCGTTTTCCTAGAATTCGACATGGTCCAAACTTCTTCATCTTCAGCTTGTTATAGGTTTTAGCAAGAAATCTTTCTTTTCTCAGATGGACCATGACCTCATCTCCCACAGCGAATTCCTTGAACCATCGCTTCTGGTCTGCCCTTGTCTTATATTGGTTATTCATATTAGTAATGTGCTTCTTCACTTCTTCATGCATGCTCTTCAGATGCTCTGCAAAGTCCTCAGCCTCGGCACTGCACCTTTCCCCTGTATCCATCTTCCTCAACTCAAAAGCATTCCTTGGACTACTCCCATACACTATCTAGAATGGAGATTTGTTAGTACTCCTGTTGACAAAATTGTTATATGCAAATTCTGCCTGTGGCAAAACCAAATCCCATCTCGTGGGCTTATCTCCTATCAAGCATCTCAATAGATTTCCCAGACTTCTATTCACCACCTCCATTTGGCCATCAGTCTGTGGGTGGTATGCAAAACTGAATTTCAAATCTGTCTTCAGTTTCTTCCACAAAGTCCTCCAAAAATACCCCACAAACTTGGTATCTCTATCAGAAACGATACTCTTTGGTAGACCATGAAGTCATACCACCTCTTTGAAAAATAACCCTGCAATGTGAACTGCGTCACTAGTTTTCTGGCAGGGAATAAAATGTGCCATCTTGGAAAACCTGTCAACTACCACAAATATGGAGTCATTTCCCTGCTGTGTCCTTGGTAGACCAAGAACGAAATCCATGCTGATGTCCTCCCATGGTCTCTCTGGTATAGGTAATGGCTGATATAATCCAGTGTTTCGGTTCACACCTTTCGCCCTCTGGCATACTCTACAGCTTTGCACAAACTTCTTCACATCTTGCTGCAGTTGTGGCCAATAGTAGTTCTCACTAACCAGGGCAATGGTCTTATCCCGACCAAAATGTCCAGCCAACCCTCCACTGTGTTTCTCCTTGACCAGATTTTCCCTCATTGAACTCCTTGGAATGCACAATTGACTTCCTCTAAACAACATTCCATCTTGGATCAGAAAATCCAACCACTTGGTCCTGTCCAAAGTGACAGGTGCCAAGCAAGCCTTCCAGGCTTCTGCAAAATCAGGATCTTCAAGGTACAAACCCTTCAGTTCATCAAATCCTACCACTTCCACCTTCATTTTTGTCAACAAACACTGCCTTCTACTTAAGGCATCTGCAACTCTGTTTGACCTTCCACTCCTGTGCTTCAACACAAAGGTATAACTCTGTAGAAACTCAACCCACTTCAAGTGCCTCTGATTTAGCTTCCCTTGGCTATTAATATACTGTAAGGCCTGATGATTAGTAAATAGAACAAACTCTTTTGGCAACAGGTAATGTCGCCACTTCTTTAGAGCCTGAACCATAGCATAAAACTCTTGATCATAAATCGAATACTTCTTCCTAGCATCATTGAGTTTCTCACTAAAGTAAGCAATAGGTTTACCTTCTTGACTCAAAACAGCTCCTATGGCACTGCCACTAGCATCACAATCTACCTGAAATACCTTATTAAAATTTGGAAGTGCCAAAACAGGTTGCTCTGTAACCTTCTTCTTCAATAGATCAAAGCTCTTATCTGCTCCTAAGGTCCACTTAAATTCTTTCTTATCCCCTCTCATTGTTTTCGTAAGGGGTGCACAAATACTGCTAAAATTCCTAATGAATTTCCTATAAAAACTTGCTAGACCATGAAATGATCTTACCTCAGTCATGCTTCTCGGAGTAGGCCATTCAATGATAGCTCTCACTTTTTATGGGTCCATTTTTAGACCTTCGACTGAGATGACAAATCCCAGGTATACTAACTCCTTCACGAAATTACACTTCTTCAGATTAATTAACAACTGCTCCTCCCGCAGCTTCTCAAAAACTCTTCTGATATGCATCAGATGCTCATCCAGTGTTTTGCTAAATATTAAAATATCATCCAAATAGACAATGATGAATTTGCCTAAAAATTCTTTCAATACCTCATTCATCAATCGCATGAATGTGCTTGGTGCATTGGTTAGCCCAAATGGCATGACCAACCATTCATACAAACCCTCTCTGGTCTTGAAGGCTGTCTTCCACTCATCTCCTTCTCTGACATGAATCTGATGATAACCACTCTTTAGATCAATCTTTGTGAAGTACTTGGCTCCACTCAAATAGTCCATAATGTCATCCATCCTTGGCAATGGAAATCTGTACTTTATGGTGATCTTGTTAATGGCTCGAGAGTCTATACACATTCTCCACTCTCCATATTTCTTTGGTGCTAGTATTGCAGGTACTGCACATGGACTCAAGCTCTCCCGAATCAGTCCCTTCTCCAGCAACTCTTGGACTTGCCTGTTCAGCTCTTCAGTTTCTGTAGGAGTCATTCTATGTGTTGCCTTATTGGGTAAACTAGATCCTGGTACCAAATCTATATGGTGACTGATCTTCCTCACTGGTGGTAAACCCTCAGGCACATTATCAGATACAATGTCTAGAAATTCTTCTAATAGTCCTAAGACTTCTACAAGGGTATCCTTACATTCTTCCTTCCTAACTCTAGGAATTAATGCATAGCACATATGCTCATGCTTTAAACCATCCAAAAATCTTCCCCCTTCAACTAAATAGATTCTAGCGCTGCCACATACCTTTTCGCCCGCTTCCTTCAAGGGCTTCAGCTTATGGCGCACTCCATTCTTCGTCACTGAGTAAGTGTTGGCGCGACCATCATGCATTGCACACCGATCAAACTGCCATGGCCTTCCCAACAACAAATGACAAGCATCCATAGGCAGGATGTCACACAGGACCTCATCACAGTAATTCCCAATATTAAATTTCATCGAGCATTGCTCACTGACCAAAGCCCTATGGTCCTTCTGTAACCACGCAATCCGATATGGATGCGGGTGGCTTCTCCTCTTTAACTATAACTTAGTAACCATTTCTTTTGAGACCAAGTTATCAGTACTACCATTATCTATAATGATATTACAGACCTTACCCAAACTTCTGCACCTTGTGTGGAACAGGCTCCTCCTCTGGTCTGGTTCTTTCTCCTCATTCAACAGGGTCCTCCTAGTGACCATAACTTCTCCTCCCTCTACCTCCTTAGAATGTTTTGATTCAGCACCTTCATCTGCCATAGCAGCTCTGGCAGGACCCTCAGGTCTCTTATTCGTCCTTTCTCGATGTTGTGGACACTCGTATGCTCGATGTCCTTCTTCACCACTAGTGGAAACAGGTTCCACGAAATCCTCCCCTTCCAAATCCATGTCCAGATCTACCTCTCCCTCTCGGGTAACCATTGTTCTGATTACGGGGTTGGTAGGTGTTCCCCTCTTTATGGTCCTGGGTATTATTGGTTCCACCAGCCTTCATCTGATCCTTATATTTTTCTCCACTGGTCCTTCCACCAGTTCTTCCACCATGACCTCTTCCTCTTTGCTTACCCTCAAACCGTCTGTTCATCTTCTCTTCAACTTTGAGGGCAAATTGGTAAGCATCCTCAATGGTGCTCATCCTAACCAGACTCAATTCTTCTTGAATATTGGTTCTCAACCCATTGATGTAACGGGCCACCTTCTCCCTGTTAGCCTCTGAATGGCCAGTTCTGATTGAGATCTGGAAAAACTCCTCTGTGTATTCTTTGATAGACTTGTTTGACTATCTCAAACTCTGCATTTTTCTCAATAGGTCCAATTCATAATCCATAGGAATAAACTGTCTCTTCAATTTCTCCACCATTCGATCCCATCTGGTTATCTTTTCCTTTCCGCTTCTATTCCTTTCTAGTTGCACTTCTTTCCACCATATGCAAGCATGGCCTTTCAACTTCATTTTTGCAAACTTGATTCGATCTGGATCTACAACCTCCTCATACTCAAAATACTCCTCCATATCATTGATCCAATCAATCAACTCTTCTGGATTGAGATTCCCAGAATACGTGGAGACATCAAACTTTGTCTTCTTCCCGATCCGAGATATGGCCTTAACCAATCTGGCTTCTGCAGGATTCATTGCTTCTTCTTCTGAGGGATTATCAACCTCCCAAGCTTCATCTTCACTATGATCTTCTCTTCTTGGTTCAATCCCTCTTCGTAACTCCTCTTGCAGGGCTTGCACCTACCTCTACAAAGCTCTGAAATCTTCTTCAGGTACCACATTTCTCCCACCACCATGGTTTCTTCATGGAGGCATTCTTCCTCACTCTCTTCTCACAACCCTTCCATAGATCTTGGTGCAAACTGCCTCACTTTCGGCGATCTGCTCACACACTCAAGAACTCTTGCTCTGATACCACTTGATGGGGAGCCAAATCGCTCACGCCAAATCTATGTTCTCATTCAACAATTTGGAAAAATATTACAATGATGGCAGCAGTCTGCCAAATAAATTCCTTTATCCCGAAAGATAGTTTCTATTACAACATCTTTCGTCCTGGAAGAAAAACAACCTAAACAGGTCCAGAATGGCCCTCTTGCCTTTATGTCTACAACTCTGTCTCCACAATTTTTTGACCCTTGTGCATGCCTTCGCTTCCCCTTTTAAAATCTCTAGCGTGACTCTCCGTTTCCCTTTTCTGACCCTTCGTTTCATTTTTCGTGCCTCTTCATTGTCTTGGCTTCCGAAACGTCTTCCTTTCCGACTCTTGATCTTCGTCTACTTTCATTGCACCTTGGTGCCACGTGCTTGTCCAATGCTGCCATTGTAGACTCTATCCACCTGTCAACCCATGATGACGTTCGGGATACCCATCGCTCGACAATTTCTTCTATAACGGCCCCTGTAACCACCTGCCTTTCCTTTCCTTATGTTTGGTCGCGAAAATGTGACATGTCGCGATATCGCGACATTTTTGCTTTACTGCCTTCCTGTCCCTCTTCGAGTCGTGAAAATGCGACATGTCGCGATATCGCGACACTTTTGCTTTTTCGGCCTTCTTGCCCTTTGCGAGTCACAAAAATGCGACATGTCACGATATCGCGACACTTTTGCTTTTCGGCCTTCCTGCCCCTTGCGAGTCGCGAAAATGCGACATGTCACGATATCGTGACACTTTTGCCTTTCGGCCTTCCTACCCCTTGCAAGTCACGAAAATGCGACATGTCACGATATCGCGACACTTTTTCTCTCCTGCACCTCCTCTCGCCTTTTGGCCGCGATAATGCGACATGTCATGATATCGCGACACTTTTCTCTCCTACGCCTTCCCTCGCCTTTTGGTCACGAAAATGCGACATGTCGCGATATCGCGACACTTTTCTCTCCTGCGCCTTCCCTCGCCTTTTGGTCGTGAAAATGCGACATGTCGCGATATCGCAACACTTTTTCTCCTTTGCGCTTTCTTTCGTCCTTTGGTCGCGAAAATGCGACATGTCGCGATATCGCGACACTTTTTCTCCTTTGCGCTTTCTTTCACCTTTTGGTCGCAAAAATGCGACATGTCACGATATCGCGACACCTTTCCTTTTCGACTCCTCCTTCTCCTTTTCGGTCATGAAATCGTGACATGTCGCGATATCGCGACAACTTTCCTTCCTTCCTTCTTTCTCTGTTTTGGGTCACGAAATCGTGACATGTCGCGATATCACGATAGTTTCCTTCCTTGCTTTCTTTCTGCTCCGTCGGTCGCGATTTCGCGACATGTCACGAAATCGTGACATTTTCTTCTCTGGCCCTTCCGGTCTTCTTTCGGTCGTGATTTCGCGACATGTCACGAAATCATGACATTTTTGCTCCGCGTCTTCTCTCTCCTTCCTGAGTCGTGAAAATGCGACATGTCGCGATATCGCGACACTTTTCTCTGTCGCGATATCGCGACATTAAGGCTAACACTTAGAATTTTTTTTTTTTTGTTGATGCAAGATTGCTCTGCTACCACCGGATGCTCCTGCATCAGACAACCGAGGTGGATTGAGAAGTGTCCTTCACTTCTGTACTGTTGGAGGAAGACCCAGGCGGTCGACCTCTATTTTTGACAACCAAGTTGCATCTTCGATAGGCTTGCCCTTCCACTTGACTAGATATTCAGAATACTGCCTGTTCCTGGTACTTCTTCCTGCTCGAGTGTCTAGTATTTCCTCGATCTCGCCTATTGCTGGAGTAGACGTTGGAATACTCCACAATTCTGCACTTGGTGTCTCGCTACTACCTCCTTCATGATATTCTACCAAATCTGCAATGTTGAAAACAGGTGATATGTTAAGGCCACTGGGCAATTCTACTTCATATGCATTGCCTGAATCCCGTTTTCCTAGAATTTGACATGGTCCAAACTTCTTCATCTTCAGCTTGTTATAGGTTTTAGCAGGAAATATTTCTTTTCTCAGATGGACCATGACCTCATCTCCCACAGCGAATTCCTTGAACCATCTCTTCTGGTCTGCCCTTGTCTTATATTGGTTATTCATATTAGTAATGTGCTTCTTTACTTCTTCATGCACGCTCTTCAAATGCTCTACAAAGTCCTCAACCTCGACACTGCACCTTTCCCCTGTATCCATCTTCCTCAACTCAAAAGCATTCCTTGGACTTCTCCCATACACTATCTGGAATGGAGATTTGTTAGTACTCTTGTTGACAGAATTGTTATATGCAAATTCTGCCTGTGGCAAAACCAAATCCCATCCTGTGGGCTTATCTCCTATCAAGCATCTCAATAGATTTCCTAGACTTCTATTCACCACCTCCGTTTGGCCATCAGTCTATGGGTGGTATGCAAAACTGAATTTCAAATCTGTCTTCAGTTTCTTCCACAAAGTCCTCCAGAAATACCCCACAAACTTGGTATCTCTGTCAAAAATGATACTCTTTGGTAGACCATGAAGTCGTACCACCTCTTTGAAAAATAACCCTACAATGTGAACTGCGTCACTAGTTTTCTGGCAGGGAATAAAATGTGCCATCTTGGAAAACCTGTCAACTACCACAAATATGGAGTCATTTCCCCGCTGTGTCCTTGGTAGACCAAGAATGAAATCCATGCTGATGTCCTCCCATGGTCTCTCTGGTACAAGTAATGGCTGATATAATCCAGTGTTCTGGTTCACACCTTTCACCCTCCGGCATACTCTACAACTTTGCACAAACTTCTTCACATCTTGCTGCAGTTGCGGCCAATAGTAGTTCTCACTAACCAGGGCAATGGTCTTATCCCGACCAAAATGTCCAACCAACCCTCCACTGTGTTTCTCCTTGACCAGATTTTCCCTCATTGAACTCCTTGGAATGCACAATTGACTTCCTCTAAACAACATTCCATCTTGGATCAGAAAATCCAACCACTTGGTCCTATCCAAAGTGACAGGTGCCAAGCAAGCCTTCCAGGCTTCTACAAAATCAGGATCTTCAAGGTACAAACCCTTTAGTTCATCAAATCCTACCACTTCCACCTTCATTTCTGTCAACAAACATTGCCTTCTACTTAAGGCATCTGCAACTCTGTTTGACCTTCCACTCCTGTGCTTCAACACAAAGGTATAACTCTGTAGAAACTCAACCCACTTTAGGTGCCTCTGATTTAGCTTCCCTTGGCTATTAATATACTGTAAGGCCTGATGATCAGTAAATAGAACAAACTCTTTTGGCAATAGGTAATGTCGCCACTTCTTTAGAGCCTGAACCATAGCATAAAACTCTTGATCATAAACCGAATACTTCTTCCTAGCATCATTGAGTTTCTCACTAAAGTAAGCAATAGGTTTACCTTCTTGACTCAAAACAGCTCCTATGGCACTGCCACTAGCATCACAATCTACCTGAAATACCTTATTAAAATTTGGAAGTGCCAAAATAGGTTGCTCTGTAACCTTCTTCTTCAAAATATCAAAGCTCTTATCTGCTCCTAAGGTCCACTTAAATTCTTTCTTATCCCCTCTCATTGTTTTTGTAAGGGGTGCACAAATACTATTGAAATTCCTAATGAATTTCCTGTAAAAACTTGCTAGACCATGAAATGATCTTACCTCAGTCGTGCTTCTTGGAGTAGGCCATTCAATGATAGCTCTCACTTTTTTTGGGTCCATTTTTAGACCTTCGATTGAGATGACAAATCCCAGGTATACTAACTCCATGAAATTACACTTCTTTAGATTAATTAACAACTGCTCCTCCCACAACTTCTCAAAAACTCTTCTGATATGCATCAGATGCTCGTCCAGGGTTTTGCTAAATATTAAAATATCATCCAAATAGACAATGATGAATTTGCCTAAAAATTCTTTCAATACCTCATTCATCAGTCGCATGAATGTGCTTGGTGCATTGGTTAGCCCAAATGGCATGACCAACCATTCATACAAACCCTCTCTGGTCTTGAAGGTTGTCTTCCACTCATCTCCTTCTCTGACACGAATCTGATGATAACCACTCTTCAGATCAATCTTTGTGAAGTACTTGGCTCCACTCAAACAGTCCATAATGTCATCCATCCTTGGCAATGGAAATCTATACTTTATGGTGATCTTGTTAATGGCTCGAGAGTCTGTACACATTCTCCATTCTCCATATTTATTTGGTGCTAGTCATCGTAGGTACTGCACATGGACTCAAGCTCTCCCGAATCAGTCCCTTCTCCAACCTCTTGGACTTGCCTGTTCAGCTCTTCAGTTTTTGTAGGAGTCATTCTATGTGTTGCCTTATTGGGTAAACTAGATCCTGGTACCAAATCTATATGGTGACTGATCTTCCTCACTGGTGGTAAACCCTCAGGCACATTATTAGATACAATGTCTAGAAATTCTTCTAATAGTCCTAAGACTTCTACAGGGGTATCCTTACATTCTTCCTTCCTAACTCTAGGAATTAATGCATAGCACATATGCTCATGCTTTAAACCATCCAAAAATCTTCCCCCTTCAACTAAACAGATTCTAGCGCTGCCACATACCTTTTCGCCCGCTTCCTTCAAGGGCTTCAGCTTATGGCACACTCCATTCTTCGTCACTGAGTAAGTGTTGGCATGACCATCATGCACTGCACACCGATCAAACTGCCATGGCCTTCCCAACAACAAATGACAAGCATCCATAGGCAGGATGTCACACAGGACCTCATCATAGTAATTCCCAATATTAAATTTCATCGAGCATTGCTCATCGACCAAAGCCCTATGGTCCTTCTATAACCACGCAATCCGATATGGATGCGGGTGGCTTCTCCTCTTTAATTGTAACTTAGTAACCATTTCTTTTGAGACCAAGTTATCAGTACTACCATTATCTATAATGATATTACAGACCTTACCCAAACTTCTGCACCTTGTGCGGAACAGGCTCCTCCTCTGGTCTGGTTCTTTCTCCTCATTCAATAGGGTCCTCCTGGTGACCATAACTTCTCCTCCCTCTGCCTCCTCAGAATGTTCTGATTCAGCACCTTCATCTGCCACAACAGCTCTGGCAGGACCCTCAGGTCTCTTATTCATCCTTTATCGGTGTTGTGGACACTCGTATGCTCGATGTCCTTCTTCACCATAGTGGAAATAGGTTCCATGAAATCCTCCCCTTCCAAATCCACGTCCAGATCTACCTCTCCCTCTTGGGTAACCATTGTTCTAATGATAGGGTTGGTAGGTGTTCCCCTCTTTCTGGTCCTGGGTATTACTGGTTCCACCAGCCTTCATCTGATCCTTATATTTTTCTCCACTGGTCCTTCCACCAGTTCTTCCACCATGACCTCTTCCTCTTTGCTTACCCTCAAACCGTCTGTTCAGCTTCTCTTCAACTTTGAGGGCAAATTGGTAAGCATCCTCAATGGTGCTCATCCTAACCAGACTCAATTCTTCTTGAATACTGGTTCTCAACCCATTGATGTAACGGGCCACCTTCTCCCTGTTAGCCTCTGAATGGCCAGTTCTGATTGAGATCTAGAAAAACTCCTCTGTGTATTCTTTGACAGACTTGTTTGACTGTCTCAAACTCTACATTTTTCTCAACAGGTCCAATTCATAATCCACAGGAATAAACTGTCTCTTCAATTTCTCCACCATTCGATCCCATCTGGTTATCTTTTCCTTTCTGCTTCTATTCCTTTCTAGTTGCACTTCTTTCCACCATATGCAAGCATGGCCTTTCAACTTCATTTTTGCAAACTTGATTCGATCTGGATCTACAACCTCCTCATACTCAAAATACTCCTCCATATCATTGATCCAATCAATCAACTCTTCTGGATTGAGATTCCCAGAATACGTGGAGACATCAAACTTTGTCTTCTTCTCGATTCGAGATATGGCCTTAACCAATCTGGCTTCTATAGGATTCATTGCTTCTTCTTCTTCTGAGGGATTATCAACCTCCCAAGCTTCATCTTCACTATGATCTTCTCTTCTTGGTTCAATCCCTCTTCGTAACTCCTCTTACAGGGCTTGCACTTGCCTCTGCAAAGCTCTGAAATCTTCTTCAGGTACCACATTTCTCCCACCACCATGGTTTCTTCGTGGAGGCATTCTTCCTCACTCTCTTCTCACAACCCTTCCACAGATCCTGGTGCAAACTGCCTCACTTTCGATGATCTGCTCACACACTCAGGAACTCCTGCTCTGATACCACTTGATGGGGAGCCAAATCGCTCACGCCAAATCTATGTTCTCATTCAACAATTCAAAAAAATATTACAATGATGGCAGCAGTCTTCCAAATAAATTCCTTTATCCCGAAAGATAGTTTCTATTACAACATCTTCCATCTTGGAAGAAAAACAGCCTAAACAGGTCCAGAATGGCCCTCTTGCCTTTACGTCTGCAACTCTGTCTCCATAGTTTTCCGACCCTTGTGCATGCCTTCGCTTCCCCTTTTAAAATCTCTAGCGTGACTCTCTGTTTCCCTTTTCTGACCCTTCGTTTCATTTTTTGTGCCTCTTCATTGTCTTGGCTTCCAAAACGTCTTCCTTTCCGACTCTTGATCTTCGTCTGCTTTCATTGCACCTTGGTGCCACGTGCTTGTCCAGTGCTACCATTGTAGAATCTGTCCACCTGTCAACCCATGATGACGTTCGGGATACCCATCGCTCGATAATTTCTTCTGTAATATCCCTTGTAACCGCTTGCCTTTCCTTTCCTTTTGTTTGGTCATGAAAATGTGACATGTCACGATATTTTTTGCTTTACTGCCTTCCTGTCCCTCTTCGAGTCGCGAAAATGTGACATGTCGCGATATCGCGACACTTTTGCCTTTCTGGCCTTCCTGCCCTTTGCGAGTCATGAAAATGTGACATGTCGCGATATCGTGACACTTTTGCCTTTCGGCCTTCCTGCCCCTTGCGAGTCGCGAAAATGCGACATGTCGCGATATCACGACACTTTTGCTTTTCGGCCTTCCTACCCCTTGCGAGTCGCAAAAATGCGACATGTCGCGATATCGCGACACTTTTTCTCTCTTGCGCCTCCTCTCGCCTTTTGGCCGCGATAATGCGACATGTCGCGATATCATGACACTTTTCTCTCCTACGCCTTCCCTCGCCTTTTGGTCATGAAAATGCGACATGTCACGATATCGCGACACTTTTCTCTCCTGCGCCTTCCCTCGCCTTTTGGTCATGAAAATGCGACATGTCGCGATATCGCGACACTTTTTCTCCTTTGCGCTTTCTTTCGTCCTTTGGTCGCGAAAATGCGACATGTCACGATATCACGACACTTTTTCTCCTTTGCGCTTTCTTTCGTCCTTTGGTCGCAAAAATGTGACATGTCACGATATCACGACATCTTTCCTTTTCGGCTCCTCTTTCTCCTTTTCGATCGTGAAATCGCGACATGTCGCGATATCGTGGCACCTTTCCTTACTGCCTTCTTTCTCTATTTTGGGTCGTGAAATTGTGACATGTCGCGATATCATGACAGTTTCCTTCCTTGCTTTCTTTTTGCTCCATCGGTCGCGATTTCGTGACATGTCGCGAAATCATGACATTTTCTTCTTTGGCCCTTCCGGTCTTCTTTCGATCGTGATTTCACGACATGTCATGAAATCGTGAAATTTTTGCTCCATGTCTTCTCTCTCCTTCCTGAGTCGCAAAAATGCGACATGTCACGATATCGCGACACTTTTCTCTATCGTGATATCGCGACATTAAGGCTAACACTTAGAAATTTTTTTGTTGATGCAAGATTGCTCTATTGCCATCGGATGCTCCTACATCATTTAGCCCTTAGGAATATTTTTGTCCTTGTGTTTTCCATAGTGAAATGGACACAACATTTGAGAAGATTACCAATATGTACTAATAGAGAGGCAGATAGTATGCTTAAGGTTATGTGTGGAATCATCCTTGAGTAGTGGTTTGAAATATTAGTTTGAGCACTATTGTTCATCATTACAGTATAACAAAGGGCCTATAGGTAGTACATACACCCTGGCTTGGCATACCCTATTATTTTGAATATCAACCTGTAGAAAAAATACCTATAATTTGTGTTCTATAAATATTGAACCTATACCATAACCTTGTTATAAAAATTGAGAATACAAAGAAGATATCCCTATCCTAGAATTCCTGCATGCAAAACAATCATAATATTTTTTACAGAAGAATATAATAGATGGGCATAAACCATCAAATTTAGAATATTGGGAATAAGAGGGGTTAGTGTTAGTAATAGTCAAGAAATTCCATTAGTTATAGTTAGTACATGGTCATTAGTTAGTGTTAGAATAGTTACCTATGATAGTTAAAATTTAAAAATAGATAAATAATATCTATGAAAAATTTAGACTAGGTGGGTGCTAGTACAGTTTTAAGAGTGATTAGTAGTCAAAATAGACAAGACAGAGTCAAAAATGGTTGGTCAATACATAACCTAACTTTTGAACCGAACCTCTAGAGGAAAAATCGACCATACCAGCAACCTTGACAAAAAATTAATATTCAATTTTTTTTGAGATGTCCAAAACTACTGATATGATTTATAGTTCATTATGATCATCTTCTCAAGATGATCATTTTGATATATAGCACCCAAACCACTTTTTTGGATTCTTACTAAAAATAGTAACCCCTAAAACCACCTCTCTATTTTTAGTATCACCAACAAGACATAACTCATAGAACATGGTTGTTGGAACTCGACAACAAGAATTAGATAACCAAATTTCTCAAAAAGTGGATACTATGGGAAAATAAATATGGTCCTCAATCACCCACAAATTAAACAATATAAAGACAACTCAAAATATTCTAGGAAACCATGAGTGGTCACCAAGGCACATAAAGAAATGAAGGTAGAGTTGGATAATCATTTTTTATTGACTCATTTGGTCATCAAGATCAACAAGATACAGGTATGAGTCACCACTAATGGAATGTACTAGATCACAAGAGATTTAAATTGCCAAAATTATACTTCCCAAAATTTGATGGAAAAGATATTGAAGGGTGGATTTGAAAGGCTGAACAATATTTTAGTCTTCACAATGTCCCACACTACATGTGGTTGACCATTACCTCTTTCAAATTTAAATCAAATACACTATATTTGTTTCTATGGATTAGGAATACCGAAACTAACCTTTCTTAGAAATATTTTGAACAACATCTACTCACTTACTTTGGTCCTAGTGAGTTTGAATATTTTACAAGAACTCTTTTTAAACTTAGACAAACCTCAACCATTCAAGAGTATCAAACTTAATTTGAAAAACTTGCCAATCATACCATTGGTCTAACTATTGACTCCTTCCAAATTTATTTTGTAAGTGGTTTGAAGGATGAAATTAGGGCTAATTTTAAACTATTGAGACCTCAAACATTACCACAGACAATACAATTAGCTAAATTACTAGAAGAAAAATTTAAGACTCTAGGATGGACCTCTATATGACAAGTCCTACCACTAAATCTTCAACTATTAAAAATTGACTCGTGAAGATATGAAGAGTAGAAGTATGCAAGGGATATGTTATAATAATTGATGAGCAAGGTGCAACCAAAGTATTGTCATTGTTGTCAACACAGTCAGGTTGATCAGTTGATGCAATGGATTGGAGTTGATTGATGAGCAAGGTGATGGACAGGAGTTGATTGATGAGTAAGGTGCAGCCAAAGTATTGTCATTGTTGTCAACACAGACAGAGGATCGGTTGATGCAATGGACAAGAGTGCAGAGGTCATTAGATAGATCGGTTGATGAAGTGAACAAGAGTTCAGAGATCATACGAGCATGTACAATGAATTTCCAAGAAGAAAGAAGTGGCCCAGATGCAAAAGCTCAAAGAAAAAGACAAGTAAGAAAAGCTGTCGCGATATCACGACATGTTTTGTCACGATTTCATGACATGGCAAGGAGAGAGAAGGGAGCAAAATTATCATGATTTTGTGACATGGAGGAGAAAGAGGAAGAAAAATGTTGATTTTTGACATGATTTGTGGATGCAGAAGAGAGAAGGAAGAAAATGTTGTAGATTTCGTGACATGTTGGAGGAGAGAGAAGGCGCAAAGAAAATTTTCATGATTTCGTGACATGTTCGAGGAGAGAGAAGCCAGCAAGGAAAACTGTCATGATTTCATGACATGTTGGAGGCAAAGAAGCCAAGTGGAAAAACTGTCATGATTTCGTGACATGTTGGAAGCAAAGAAGGCAAGTAAGAAAACTGTCACGATTTTGTGACATGTTTGGAAAGAAGGCGCAAGCAAAGAAAACTGTCATGATTTCGTGACATGTTTGAGAGAAAGAGCTTGCAAGGAAAAGTGTCACGATTTCGTGACAATTTGCAAGAAGGATGGTATGGATGAAAAAGTGTCACGATTTCGTGACAGGTTCGAGAGAAAGAGCTCACAAGGAAAAGTGTCATGATTTCATGACAATTTGCAAGAAGAAGCGCTAAGGAGAAAAAGTGTCATGATTTCGCGACATGTCAGGTTTTACGATCCGATGTCAAGAGAAAGCGCTAAGGAGAAAAAGTGTCACGATTTCGCGACATATTAGAGAGAGAAGGAAGGATAAAAAGTGTCACGATTTCGTGACATATTGCATAAGGAAGAGCTCGAGAGAAAAAGTGTCGTGATATCGTGACATGTCGCGTTTTCATGACTTGAAGAGAAGAGAAGAGCTAAGGAGAAAAGATGTCACGATTTCGTGACATGTCGCATTTTCGCGACAGCAGCAGAGAGGAAGGCTCCGAAGGATGAAGTGTCACGATTTCATGATAGAAGCAAAATGAAAGAGCATGGAAGCAGAAGCGTCATGATTTCATGACAAAGTCAAGGAGGAAGAGCCAAAGGCAAAAGGTGATTTGACATGTATTTTGTTTGACATGTTTCATTTTCGCTGGTGCATGCAAAGAAGAGTGTATGAAAGCGAAAGATGTCATGATTTTGTGACATGTCATGTTTTCTCTGGTGCATGCAAAGAAGAATGTATGGCAGTGAGAAGTGTCACGATTTCATGACATGTCATGTTTTCGCTAGTGCTTGCAGAGAAGAGTGTATAGAAGAGAAAGGTGTCACGATTTCATGACATGTCATGGTTTCGCTAGTGCAAGCAGAGAAGAGTGCAAGGAAGCGAAAGTGTCACGATTTCGTGACATGTTCCATTTTTGCAGGCAAGCGATAGAGAAGAGTTCAAGGTAGCGAAAGTGTCATGATTTCGTGACATGTTGTGTTTTTGTGGGTGCAAGCTGAATAATGAAGTAGGAAGGTGAAAGTGTCACGATATCGTGACATGTCTTGTTTTCATGGTCAAACGCCAAGAAAAGTCAAAGGGGCAAAAATGTCATGATTTCGTGACAGGTCGCATTGGCGTGATGGAAGAAGAAGAACCCAGCCGAAGTAAAGTTAACTGGAGTCAGAACTACAGTTGTAGGGGGTGTTGCAAAGAAAATCATGCAAGAAAAATAAAGAAGAGTTAACTGGAGTCAGAACTACAGTTATAGGGGGCAGTTATAGAATAAATTTATACAGCTAAAATTAGAACAGTGCTTTAAAGACAGAACGGTTATTACAGGGCCGTGACGTAGTGAAACTGTCAGAGTGATGGCCATACTGAGAATCCCAAATAAAGAGACAAACCTATTAATAGGTTGCATGTAAGAACAGTGTGTCAGAAAGGAGTTATTTATAGGAATGGCTATTAATAGGCTACATGCGGGTTAATGGCAGTTACAGAAGACTTAGGGTTTCAAGATGAAATATATTGTTTTAAAATGATAGTTGCATGCAGAAGTATAAGAGCTGCTCAGAATTGAAATATGTGTAGCCATAAAGAGGGAAGGTGCCACTGATAAGAATGTAAGAGCGTCAAAATACGTAGATAAGGCTGTCAGAGCACAAAGAAGGCTGTCAGAGCCGTAAGCACGTAGAGAAGGCTGTCAGAGCGTAGTAAGCCATAAAGCGGTAAGAGTGATCCGTTAGGTTAAGCACTGTGTGGGTAGAGATAGATAAGAGAAGCCGAGGTGAGATAGAGCACTGCAGAGATAAGAGCAGTGAGGAAAGAGTGCTGCTGTATAGAAGGATAGTGTTGTGGGCTGTTACAAAGCTAGAAGTATGCTGTAAGAAGTACAGAGCTGTGAGAGCTACAAGAGTAAGCCATAAGAAAGGGTTGTAAGTGTGCAGTAGGGAGAGCTGTAAAAGAGTGTATGCTTTGTGGATAGGGAGTTGAGATTGAGAGTCAGAAAAAGAATATATTGAGTCTCTAACAATTCTCCTTATGCTTCCATGAGATTGATTTGAGTTAAGATAGACCAGTGAGGGTCTTGTAAACGAGAAGGCATTTTTATGTCAATCAAGATTTAAAATAGAAATCCAAGTTGGTGCTTGGAATCAGGGGTTGGTGCTCCTTCCAGTTGGTGCTGGTAAATTAGGGGTTGGTGCTCCTTCCAGTGGATGCTTGGTAAATTGATTGTAAAGTTGGTGCTTTGCAATGGCTGGATTTGGATGGGAGTCCAAGCAGTCTATTTTGAGGAGTAGCCAAAACTGGTGAACCTCGTTACATCTTGTGTTATGTGATGCTCTCTTGTGGTACTTGTTGTTTCTGGTTTTAAGCTTTCATTGTTTTGGCTTTAAGAGTTAAAGTTTTAAGTTTTAAATAGTTGCACTGATTCACCCCCCTCTCAGTGCCATTGTAAGACTAACAATTGGTATCAGAGCCAAGTTCCCAATTTTGGCTAAATCAGTCAAGGTTGATCTTGGATTAGTACACAATGGCTAAGAAGAATAGATCCTCCTCCAAAAAGGCATCTCAACCAGTTTCAGTTCTTGTGGAAGAGAAATTTGAACCAGAGAAGGTAGAAGAAGTGGATTCTGAAGTATGCAATGAAAACCTTGAGATTGAAGTAGATCTTGAAGGTGAGTTGATCTCTGCACTTGAAGAGTTGAGTATAGAAAGGAAAAAGAACAAAAGAATGTCCAAGAAGTTAGAAGAATATGGGGATGAGATTGAAGATCTCTTCCTACAAGTTCAAAAGGCCAAGAAATCAGAAGAAGCCTTGAAGACACACCTGGATGATGAGGATGATGTATGCAACACAAGTGAAGAGGAATCTAACAAAGTTATTGTTGATCTAAAGCTGCAAGTAGAACAGTACAAAAGGATTGAAGATATTCTCAGGTCTCAAATCAATGAGAAAGAGACTGTATGCTTGCCAACAAGAAGAAGAGATTGTTTCATTGAAGAAACAACTAGAAGAGGCCAATATAAATCTCAAATTTGAGAAGAGCACAAAGTTGCTAGATACAATGATAAAGCAACAAAGAAGCTCCACGGCTAAGTTTGGTCTTGGATATGAAGTTGAACAACCTTCATCCTCCAAATCTGCAGAGAAGAAGAAGTCCACTGTTGAAGGATCGAAGCAAGAAAAGTCTGAAGCTGAATCCTCAAAAGGAAGAAAATATCAAAGAAGATCTACAACAAAGCAACCACAGCAAAAGAGGTTCTCTCACTCTCACTCTTTTAATAATAATGCTTTTAATGGCTATTGTTCTAAATGCAACCACTTTGGTCACAAGGCAATTTATTGTGGACTGAACAATAGATCAAAGAGTTATTCTGATAAAAATACATCTGCTTTCCTGAGTGAACACCCTATGCAATGTTTTAAATGTAATGGCCATGGGCACATAGCAAGGTTTTGTCCAAGCACTTCTGTATCCAATCTAAGGCAAGACCATAGATTTCATCATACACATAGAATGCAATACAGACAGGGAATAAAACATGTGCAATGTTTTAAATGTAATGGTCAAGGGCACATAGCAAGGTTCTGTCCAAGCACTTTTGTATCTAATCTAAGGCAAAACCCTAGATTTCATCAGACACAAAGAGGGCAACATAGACAAGGAACATATCATGTGCATAAAAGAAAAGAAAATAATCATCCATCAAGAATGCACAAGAGACAACCCCGCAAGAGAAATGTTCAAGTTCACGAACAGGGGCAAAATAGGGATGTAGTTGAAAAACTCAAGCCCAAGTTCAGGAAAGTCTGGAGAAAGATAGAAGAAAGGAATTCGTGTCTCCTTGGATAGAAGGAGATTACTCCTCTATTGCACTAAGCAACTCCAGGTGGCACATCCTCAGGGGGAGCAATCTTAAAATTTTATTTTAATGCTCCTATGTATTTGTCTGGGTATCTCGAGGATGAAAGGCAAGTAGTCGAGTTATTGTTGTATAGTTGTCAAGTGTGTTTTTCAGTTTATATAGTGGTTTGTGGAAATGTCGTGAAGTGTGGTGATTAATTTGAGAGCTGTCACCATTGGTTGTTTTGAGATATGTCATTGTTGTACTATTGATGATTAATTTGAGAGTTGTCAGTCCAGATAATTTGCTCAGTGAAAGAATGCTTGCCCTAGCTACGTATTTGTGTTTCGATAAAAGCAGCGTGTATTTGTTCTACACTTTGATGTAAAGATTGTTAGATCTTTCATGACGCCTTGGTGAATATTATTTAATTCACAGACAGTTTCATTTTAACTGTTGATAAAATATCAATCCGAGGTTAAGAAGTATGAGGTTGAGTAAGGGGCACTATGGTTGGCTATAAAGTGTTTGACAAAATGTCTTCTCCTGATTTGCACAGTTGAAAGTAAGGTGTGATCTGCAGTAACTGTAGAAAACTCAGATCAGGTTGTAAATATAAAAAGGAATTTGGTTGTGCTATAGTACAGGTTTTGATGCTTGCACAGAGTTGGCAGTAAAATTGCAGAGTTGGTACAAGTGTGAGTCACTTGTCAATTTTGTTGAAAGATGTGAAACCAACATGTTGAATGGGAAGATTGAAGAAGAGGTTTATAATGAGCAGCCAGATGATTTCCAGCCTGGTGATGAATAGTTGAGTTGCTTTCATAGAGGTTGTTTTGATCAAGTTAATGCTTTACTTGATACATGATTTGGGCTTACTCCATTGAGATTGATTTGAGCAAGTTATTCTTTGCATTGGTGATTTATGTTGGTGGCTGTCTTGTTCAAATACCTTTGGAAGGAAAAGGATGTCTACTAGTTTCCTTTTCATGAAGTGATTGGTTGAATGCTTCAAGGATAATCTTGAGTTGAATGATGATTGGTTAAACCTTGTCTATAAGCATTGTTGTTAGAGCCCTAATTGGTTGAGAAGAAGAAAATTGGTTGTGGCTAGGTGGATTGAGGTAGTCTGCTGGATTCTCACTGCAGAGAGAGACAAACAACTGTCATTGGGTTCAAGCTTGTTGAGAATATCCAAGATGCATGGTGGAGATGTATGCAGATGCTGCTGGCATTGCAGAACAAAAAGTTGGCTATATAAGATTATTGTATGCCTTCACTAACAGTGGACAAGTTTGAGTTTGCAAAGCAACAGAGGGTAGTTGCATAGAAGACAGTGGTCCAGTCATGTTCTTACACATGTTATATTGGTGAAGTTGATGGTGATGGTGTCATTCACTGGTTATTGCTGCTATTCACATTGTTGATATTGTTGATGCCTATTATGCTTATCATGATGTTGTCAATCAGTGAAATGAAGTGGTCTTGGACTCAGGGGGAGCATTTATGCATTTGTTTATCATATTGCTCATGTTTATGCTTTTTGCTAACTATAATAATTTTTGCTTGAGAATGTTGTGCATGGACTCAGGGGGAGTTTTGCAGCCGCCCTTTGGTATTATTGTCAAAGGGGGAGAAGAATTACAGGTAATTGCACGCAATTACGTGTGTTGCCAACAATTCCAAAGGGGGAGATTGATGAGCAAGGTGCAACCAAAGTATTGTCATTGTTGTCAACACAGTCAGGTTGATCAGTTGATGCAATGGATTGGAGTTGATTGATGAGCAAGGTGATGGACAGGAGTTGATTGATGAGTAAGGTGCAGCCAAAGTATTGTCATTGTTGTCAACACAGACAGAGGATCGGTTGATGCAATGGACAGGAGTGCAGAAGTCATTAGATAGATCGGTTGATGAAGTGAACAAGAGTTCAGAGGTCATACAGAGCATGTACAGTGAATTTCCAAGAAGACAGAAGTGGCCCAGATTCAAAGGATCAAAGAAAAAGACAAGTAAGAAAAGTGTCACGATATCGCGACATGTTTTTGTCACGATTTCATGACATATCAGAGGAGAGAGAAATATGAAAAAACGATTTCATGACATAGTAGGAGAAAGAATGAGAAAAACTGTCACGATTTGTGACATGATGGGTCATGATTTCGGACATGAGAGAAGAGAAAAGATTGAGAGAAGGCAAGAAAATTGTCATGATTTCGTGACATGTTGGAGAGAGAAGGCAAAAGGAAAACTATCATGATTTCGCGACATGTTGGAGAGAAAGAAGCCAAGTGGAAAAACTGTCATGATTTTGCGACATGTTGGAAGAAGAAGCGCAAGTAAAGAAAACTGTCACGATTTCATGACATGTTTGGAAAGAAGGCGCAAGCAAAGAAAACTGTCACGATTTTGTGACATGTTTGAGAGAAAGAGCTTGCAAGGAAAAGTGTCATGATTTTGCGACAATCTGCAAGAAGGATGGTATGGATGAAAAAGTGTCACGATTTCATGACAGGTTCGAGAGAAAGAGCTCGCAAAGAAAAGTGTCACGATTTCTGACAATTTAGAGGAAGCGCTAAGGAGAAAAAGTGTCACGATTTCGTGACATGTCGGTTTTCATGATCCGATGTCAAGAGAAAGCGCTAAGGAGAAAAAGTGTCACGATTTCGTGACATATTGTAGGAGAGAGAAGATAAAAAGTGTCATGATTTCGTGACATATTGCATAAGGAAGAGCTCGAGAGAAAAAGTGTCACGATATCGTGACATGTCGCATTTTCATGACCTAAAGAGAAGAGAAGAGCTAAGGAGAAAAGATGTCACGATTTCGTGACATGTCGCATTTTGACAACAGCAGAGAGGAAGACTCCGAAGGATGAAGTGTCACGATTTCATGATAGAAGCAAAATGAAAGAGCATGGAAGCAGAAGCGTCATGATTTCATGACAAATTCAAGGAGGAAGAGCTCAAAGGCAAAAGTGTCATGATTTTGTGAGGAGAGTTGTAAGAAAGATGTCACGATTTCGTGACATGTTCATGTTTTCTCTGGTGCATGCAAAGAAGAAGTGTACGATAGTGAGAAGGTGTCACGATTTCGTGACATGTCATGTTTTTGCTTGGTGCTTGCGAGAAGAGTGTACGAAAGCGAAAGATGTCACGATTTTGTGACATGTCATGGTTTCGCTAGTGCAAGCAGAGAAGAGTGCAAGGAAGCGAAAGTGTCACGATTTCGCGACATGTTCCGTTTTCACGGGCAAGAGACAGAGAAGAGTTCAAGGCAGCGAAAGTGTCACGATTTCATGATAGGTTGTGTTTTCGTGGGTGCAAGCCAAATAATGAAGCAGGAAGGTGAAAGTGTCATGATATCGTGACATGTCTTGTTTTCATGGTCAAACGCCAAGAAAATTCAAAGGGGCAAAAATGTCACGATTTCATGATAGGTCGCATTGGCGTGATGGAAGAAGAAGAACCCAGTCGAAGTAAAGTTAACTAGAGTCAGAACTACAGTTGCAGGGGGTGTTGCAAAGAAAATCATGCAGGAAAAATAAAGAAGAGTTAACTGGAGTCAGAACTGCAGTTACAGGGGGCAGTTACAGAATAGATTTATACAGCTAAAATTAGAACAGTGCTTTAAAGACAGAATGGCTGTTACAGGGCCGTGACGCAGTGAAACTATCAGAGTGATGGCCATACTGAGAATCCCAAATAAAGAGACAAACCTATTAATAGGTTGCATGTAAGAACAGTGTGTCAGAAAGGAGTTATTTATAGGAATGGCTATTAAGAGGCTACATGCGGGATTATGGCAGTTACAGAAGACTTAGGGTTTCAAAATGAAATATATTGTTTTAAAATGGCAGTTGCATGGCGAAGAAAGAGAGCCGCTCAGAATTGAAATATGTGCAGCCATAAAGAGGGAAGGTGCCGCTGATAAGAAAGTAAGAGCGTCGAAATACGTAGATAAGGCTGTCAGAGCATAGAGAAGGCTGTTAGATTCGTAAGCGTGCAGAGAAGGCTGTCAGAGCGCAGTAAGCCATAAAGCGGTAAGAGTGATCCGTTAGGTTAAGCACTGTGTGGGTAGAGACAGATAAGAGAAGCCGAGGTGAGATAGAGCACTGGAGAGATAAGAGTAGTGAGGAAAGAGTGTTGCTGGATAGAAGGACAGTGTTGTGGGCTGTTACAAAGCTGGAAGTATGCTGTAAGAAGTACAGAGCTGTGAGAGCTGCAAGAGCAAGCCATAAGAAAGGGCTGTAAGTGTGCAGTAGGGAGAGCTGTAAAAGAGTGTATGCTTTGTGGACAGGGAGTTGAGATTGAGAGTTAGAAATAGAATATATTGAGTCTCTAACAATTCTCCTTATGCTTCCATGAGATTGATTTGAGTTAAGATAGACCAGTGAGGGTCTTGTAACACAGAAGGCATTTTTATGTCAATCAAGATTTAAAATAGAAATCCAAGTTGGTGCTTGGAATCGGGGGTTGGTGCTCCTTCCAGTTGGTTTTGGTAAATTAGGGGTTGGTGCTCCTTCCAGTGGATTCTGGTAAATTGATTGTAAAGTTGGTGCTTTGCAATGGCTGGATTTGGATGGGAGTCCAAGCGGTCTATTTTGAGGAGTAGCCAAAACTGGTGAACCTCGTTACATCTTGTGTTATGTGATGCTCTCTTGTGGTACTTGTTGTTTCTGGTTTTAAGCTTTCATTGTTTTGGCTTTAAGAGTTAAAGTTTTAAGTTTTAAATAGCTGCACTGATTCACCCCCCCTCTCAGTGCCATTGTAAGACTAACAATAATGATGAAAATTATTCCTAGGATACAAGTGTGTGCAAGAAAAACTATATCTACTAGATATGGATGAAGCACCAACCATAGAATCTTTAGAGGAAGAAGAGGATTCTCATGAGGAAGAAACCACAGATCATGCAACAGATCTAGAGGACTCCTCATAAAAATATTTGTGCATGCTTTAGTAGGAGTATCCACTCCCAAAACAATGGAAGTGATTAACCAATTCAAAGGACAAAAGGTCATAATTCTCATTGACTTTGGTAGTACATATAACTTCATTGATCTACATATAGCCAAACAAGAATATTTTTACATAACTACATGTAATTCCTTTGAAGTAATGATTTATAATAGAGGCACACTATCATGTAAAGGAAAATATCATAATGGTAAACTTCAAATTGGAGACTTTAATATTAAGATAAAAATGTTTTCCCTACCACTAGGTGGGTGTGATATAGTTTTGGGAGCACAATGGTTGCGAATGTTAGGACCAAATTTATGGAATTTTGTGGAGTTGTGGATGAATTTTAGTCATTATGGTCAAGAATATGCCTTACATGGCATGAAGGTTGGTGCAACTTAGTTCATTTCTACCCATAATATGGAAATTTTATTAAAAACATCTTCTCATGAAGTGGTGGCACAATGTTTTGCTATCAGTGGACCTACGAAAGGGGAACTGGACCATCCTATGCAATTATAAGGGTTATTAAACATATATGCTAACAATTTTTAGGGATCCCAAGGGACTACCTTCTCATTGCTCACATGACCATGCAATACAACTTTTTCCTAGTAGTATTCCTCTTAATGTCTATCCATACAGGTATCCTTTTGCTCAAAAATCAAATATTAAGAAAATTGTGCAAGAGCTTCATGCTACTGGGGTTATCTACTCCAACATTAACCCCTATTCTTTGCTAGTGTTATTAGTGCAAAAAAATTATGGCACTTGGTGATTTTTGTGGATTATTGGGACCTCAATAAGACCACTATTAAAGATAAATTTCCAATTCCAGTTATTGATGAACTACTTGATGAGTTGCATGGGGCCCAATATTTTCCAAGTTGGATTTGTGGTAAAGGTTGTTAAAGTAATATTCCATTCTTTGGGATATTTACCCTTTTACTCAACTAGGTAAAATAGGTAGTATATTGCATTACACTACTTGGGTAGATTATTACATTTACTTTTCTATCTTCTACCATGTAGATATTTACTGTCTTAAATATCTAATGGTTAATTTCCTAAATATCCTAGATGGAAGAGTTCTAAACCAAAATCTCTTCCTCTTGGCAGATTGTTTGGTGTGATCTCCTGTTCATTCAGTTTTATTACCTATTTTGTAACCTATTTAAACTATAGTTCCTAAACTATATGGTTAATACAAATATTTCATTTCATCAATCATTCATGATTTCTTGGTCACATTGGCATCAGAGCTGGAGGGAGCCAGAGGGAGGAAGTGCAATGAAACTTCATTCCACTGGACAAGGCGAGGAAGTGCAATGAGACATCTTCATTCCATTGGAGAAGGCGAAGGCGATCGCACAGGAGGAAGCACCATTTTCATTTGGTGACTTTAATTTATTTTTCCTATCTTCCTAAAGTTCCTAAGTTCCTAATGTTTGATTAATGATTTATTTAACCCACTAAGCCTAGAGGCAGAGGAGGTAGCAACCTGGATTTTTTTCTAGGCCCACCTTGACCCCACCTCAATAGGCTTTGGGACCCACAGGAGAGGGCCCACAGGATATTGACTAACAAGGCCCTATACGCCGATGATCTTGAGCACCCACAGTCGATCGACCGAGTAGCACACTTCCTATCAGTGATCACGCAATCGTGCCTAAGGGGTCATGGAAGGAGCCTCTTAAGGCTCCCTCCCACATAGATAGCACACCCATGGCAAGCCAACAAGAGCACATAGAGGGTAGGAGCACCCTCATGCTCCCACATGGCCAACCCAATTAGGAGTGCCTAGAGGGTCGGAGTGCACTCACACTCTCGACGGAGCGCACAAGACTCCTAACCTAGACACCGACATCGCTGACCAATGACACACACCTCAAGGATGCACCATACCTGAATCAAAGCTCTCTATGGTGGACACATTGGAAAAGAACTAAACTTGCGAATACCTAGAAATCCATAGGTGGATACGTGGCACTGGCCCATGGCCCAAGGATCTGACAAGGCTGACGTCATCTAATGTGGGCTCGGATCTTGAGGAGATGATGTGGTAAGGCTGACATCATAAGGCACGGGATTAGATCCTGAGGAGGTGGATGGCACTTGCTAAAATTATGATGGGGTGTTGACTTGGCAACTAGCATGACTCCTGAGGGTCGAGAACTGATGTGTCAACCTGATCTGGACTGAAACATGGTGGATAGCCACTAGACGATGACCTGGACTGGGACCGACACATGGCAAAAAAACACTGGACACCAACCAGACACAACATAGAAGCAAACACGTGGTAGACTGACAGGTGGTGGACAACCATTGGACACAATGCATGGACCAGATGACCACCAAAAAGTGGTGGGGACCAAAACACGACCTAAACTGACTGCCCGAAGGCAGTCGACAAGTAAAGGGTGTCTTTGCCCTTTTAAAGCATAAAATTGCATCCACGGGATGCATGTGGGATTATTCCCACTTTACTCCCACTCCACCGTGGGGAAGCCTTCAAGGTGAAGGCCTTCCCCTTCAAGCTCCATCGGGCGGGATAGCCCGACTGGCTTGAAGAGCCAGCCAAGGGCTAAGTCCCGTAGGGTCGCGGGTTCGACTCCCAACGGGAACACTATAAAAAATTTTTATAGAAGGGGTGCCACACCAAATGGTCTTAAGGTAATTTTTTATTTTTTTTGTAATTTTTACTTAGTTTTGAGTTTTTTTCTTAATAATTAAATATATTTTGTTTTAAAATCATGATTTTTTAACAAAATTATTTTTTTATTAATTAATTTGATGCTTAAAATTAATTAGAAATTATGCATTAAAATAAAATAAAAAGGGTTCTATTTTGCAACTACAAGAATTTATATTCTTTGTTTTCTCCAAATTTGGGGATAAAAGACAAGAACTTAGCATGATTTTGTTGCAAATTTGAAGCCTACAACTCTTCTCCAAAACCCTTGTTAATTTTGCAAAATAAAAGGGGGGAAATATCACATTTTGTGATTCTTCTTTTCCAAAATTGTAACACAAGGAGTCACCAAAACTTGCAAAATTCAAAGTCAAAATTTGTGCAATTGTTTTCTCCAAGGAGGGATAAAAGACAGGAAATTGCACATCTTATTTTTTGCAAAAACTTGAGAAGAAATTGTGACATTGGGTCCATATAAACTAAGTCATGTGTCGACTAGTTTTGGAAGCCTTTCAAACGTGGGTCGTGTGTCGACTTGTCTTGAAAGGAGTGCTATTTGTTAAATTTGCAAAACAAAGGGGGGAAGACAAGAAATTGTATTTCTTTTGCAAATTTGTAACACAAAAGAGAGGAGCACTTAAAACAAATCAAACTTGTTTATTTTGCAAAATTAGAAAAGATAGGCAATTGTTTATTGTCACATTATTTGCAAAATTGTAAGACAAGGAGGAGACAAAAACATATCAATTTTTTGCACAACACAATTTCACATTTTGTTGCAAAAATTAAAAGGTGCATTTTCAATTTTACTCGACACCTTCATTGGTAAATTAGGTGCATTTTCAATTGCATCCGACACCTAGGTGATAAGAATTGTGTGGGCATTCTTGTTTGATTATTGCATTATTTCTTTTGCAATTATAAGTCATAGAATCAAGAACACTCTATAACCCAAAATTTCACTAATAAATTTGTGTTAACTATTGCACAGATTTAAATCTAATATTCACTTGATATTCTCTCCTACAAACCAAACCCCTAATTCACTCTATTTTTTTGGCTTAATTTCCTCAAACTGATTATCCCTCTTCAAGAGGATTTTTAGGAAGGCACCATTAAATATATTTTTGAGTGAATTATCTTTCATATCTTATTTGTTTGGATTAATTTCCTCCAACTAATTATCTCTCTTCAAGAGAATTTTTAGGCAGGTGCCATTAAATATCACTTAAGAGTGAAAGAAAAATCATCTTAGTGCAAATTCTAGGACCTTCATCATGGCAACTATCAAATACTTAACTGATACACAATTGCTTAAAGGTCCTAATTATTCAGCATGGAAAACTAAGATGAAAGACAAAGGTACAACACAGAAGAAAAACAAAGGCAATATTTCTAGTGAAGTGTCTAGTTTTGATTCTGATTCTGGTTCAAAAAAAGCACACAAAGTGCTCCTTGCTAAGACAATATTGTAGAGGGACAACACATTTATCACCTTAAGCAAACACCATTTCCTCTATCTCTTTTTTTAGGCTTCATAAATAGCATAAGTTTTTGTTTGAAGTACTTGTAATAAAGGGGTTTTTGTACCTCTTTTAGGCTTCATAAATAGCAAACTCTCATTGTATGAAGTTCTTATAACAAAAGAAGGGAATTTTCTGGTGTAAAATTTCCTAGGAGGCAATATTTGTAAAATCCTTCACAAAGCTTCTTTTGTTGCACATATTTTGCAATCAAGGGGGGATATACATTTCTTTTCTTCACAATTTTTTGTAAAAATTGAAGAAGAATTATAAGGGTGCATTTTCGGCAATGATCGACACCTTAGTCATACTTATTTCAAAAATTAATTACAACATGTTTTGCAACAAGAAGGGGGGAATTTATAAGGGTGCATTTTCGGCAGTGACCGACACCTTAGCTACCTTAGCTTTTGCAAACTCATATTGTAATTGAATGAACCTCATATGAAGGCATCTATTCTACTACACCTAGCAATTGCAGTGGTTGGTTACCCATGCAATTTGGTTGGATGATGAGATTACTATAAGGACATTTGTTGATGCAAAGACAAAGTGAGGAATGACCCACTTTTTTCTTATAAGCAACAAGAGTACTGTGACAAAGCAATAACTAGCAGATTGATATTTCCTTATAATGTATTGGGGTATTTATATACTTTACCTAAATAATGTAATAAGGGGGGATGTTAGAGTAATATTCCATTCTTTGGGATATTTACCCTTTTACTCCACTAGGTAAAATAGGTAGTATATTGCATTACACTACTTGGGTAGATTATTACATTTACTTTTCTATCTTCTACCATGTAGATATTTACTGTCTTAAATATCTAATGGTTAATTTCCTAAATATCCTAGGTGGAAGAGTTCTAAACCAAACTCTCTTCCTCTTGGTAGATTGTTTGGCATGATCTCCTATTCATTCAGTTTGATTACCTATTTTGTAACCTATTTAAACTATAGTTCCTAAACTATATGGTTAATACAAATATTTCATTTCATCAATCATTCATGATTTCTTGGTCACAAAGGTATCATCAAATTTGAATCAAGGATGAGGATATTCCATGAATGGTTTTCAGAACTCATGAAGGGCATTATGAATTCCTGGTTATTCCATTTGGGTTAACCAATGCACCTTCTACCTTTTAGAGTCTGATGAATTCCATTTTTTACCCTTTCCTTCACAAATTTATTCTATTTTTTTTTATGGTATTTTTATTTACAACAATTCATGGGAAGAGCATATTAAGCACTTAGATCAAACACTCAAACTTTTGTTTGATTGTCAACTTTATGCAAACATGTCCAAATAGGTTAAATACTTGGTTCAAATTGTCACTAAGGATGGATTTCAGGTTGATACCAAGAAAATTTAGGTTGTTCAAGATTAGCCTAAGCCTCATACCCTAAAGGGACTTCATGGTTTCTTGGGACTCACAAGCTATTATAGGAAATTTGTGGAGAATTATGGCAAGATAGTAACCCCCTTGACTTCCATGCTCAAGAAGAATTCTTTTTGTGGATCAAACCTGCCAAAAAGGCTTTTGTTGATTTGAAGTATGCCATGACCACTACCCCCATGTTAGCAATGAGAAATTTATCTAAACATTTTATTATTTAAAGTTATGAATTAGGTACTAGCATTGGGGAAATTTTAATGCAAGAAGGTAGAAATTTAGCCTTTACTAGCAAGGCACTCTTAGGATAAAATTTGGGTAAGTCTACTTATGAGAAGGAAATGCTTACCATTTTACATGTCATCAATCATTGGTGATTGTATCTCATTGGGAGATATTTTTCCATCAATACTGATCATTAGAGTCTCAAATATTTCTTAGAACAAAGGGTGGCCACACCAAAACAACAAAAATGGGTTTCCAAATTGTTGGGTTTTGACTATGAATTCACCTATAAGAAGGGTAAGGAAAACATCGTGGTGGATGTTTTGTCTTGATTACATGAATAATAGTATATGCTACATGCTATATAAACACCACATACTTAGTGGATTCATTAACTATGTGAGGAATTGATCAAGGATTTCTCTTTGGAAACTCTCATCCGTAAACTTCAAGTAGATCCTCATTCATGCGTTGGCTATACTTGGGAAGATCATGATTTACGGTACTGTATCGTATTATTGTATGCAATCAGTCATAGATAAAATACCTCATTATTTAGTAAATGTATACTTCTCCAATAGTTGGCCATTCATGGTTTATCAATACTTTTACAAGGACCAAGCGTATCTTTTTTTGGTGAGGAATGAAAATAGATATTCATACTTTTGTGATTGAATGTGATTTTTGCCAATGCATGAAAGGTAAAACCGTGTTCACCTAGTGCCCTTCAATCCTTACTAATTATTGAGTAGGTTTGTATTGATATCTCTATGAATTTCATGAAAGGGTTACCTAAATCTAGAGGTAAATCAATTATTCTAGTGATAGTGGATCATATTACAAAGTATGCTCATTTATATTCCCTATCCCACCCATACATCACATCCATTGTTGCTCAAAATTTCCTAGACTCTATCTTTCATGTCCATGGAATTCCTAAGTACCATTTCTTTGATAGGTATCCTACCTTCACTAGTCATTTTTGGTAGGAATTGTTCAAGTTGCAGCGATCATAGCTCAAGATGAGTTCAACCTATCACCCTCAAATTTATGGTCAAACTAAAATTATGAATAAATTCTTGGAAACATATCTTCATTTCTTCACCTTTGAACATCCTACATAGTGGGCCAAATATCTTCCTTTAGTTGAATGGTGGTATAACACAACATATCACATTGTCACTAAGGTGACTCCTTTTGAAGTAGTCTATGGTTAACCTCCACCAACGTCATCTTCTTACATTCTAGGAAGTTCCAAAGTTCAATTAGTAGATTTGAATCTTTGCTAGTGTGATTCCATTCTTTGCCAACTTAAAGTCAATTTAGATGTGGCTCATAACTGTATGAAACAACAGGCTAATAATCACCACATTGAACATAGATTTGATGTTGGAGATATGGTTTTTCTTCACTTGCATCGTACCAACAATCCTCTATAGCTTTGAGGTTGTCAAAAAATTGCTACCAAATCTTATGCACCTTATAAGGTGTTGCAATGGATTAGGTTGACAACATATAAACTAGCCCTTTTGGCTAGTTCTAAAATTCATCCAATTTTTCATGTGTCTTCCCTCAAGCAAGTTGTTGGTAATAAGTTCGAGGTGCAATATACACTTCCAAAGCTGAATGAGGAAGGTTATATCATTCTTGAACCTAAATGCATTCTCAAATACAAATCACATAACCTTTTTCAGTGTGTTATCATCAATGTTCTTGTCCAATGGCATGGCTTACAACTTGAAGATGCTATATGTGAACCTCTTCATCAACTCTAGCAACAAATTCCTAACTTTTAACTTTTGAGTATAAATATTTTCAAAGGTAAAGGGTATGTTAGGACCCCATCATAACACTATGATGTAATGTTACTTGTGAACATGGGAGGATACCTATAGTAATATTTTATAAGGTTTTGTAAACATGGGGAACACCCTGATAATATTTTGAAATATTTTGTAATAGTTATGGCTTTAGAAGTGCCTAGACAATTGGTGCCATCATATGTAACCATTATCAATAATGTAACTATTTTATCGATAGGATATTATAGGTTGGGTGGCATTTTGCATGCAAGCCAACCTTGAGAGTTAGGTGGTAGATGAAATATTTAAAACTGTGAGGATTAGGAATGTATGTATCTTTTTGATAATTGAATGAAAGTATTGAAGGAGGTTTCCCCCTCAAAGTGGCTTGTGATTTTGTGTTATCTATGATATTGTTCATTTTTGAATTTAAATTTCATAGTTTTGTTGTGAGCTTTTATGTTTATTTGCAATATTTGTGTCAGTGTACTTATTTTTAATAGTAGGTTCCTAACATAATGACCAAGTTATTGCCATATATAATTATGACTAAAACATCTCTTCCTTTTAATTTTAAGCATGATTTCATATCATTAGGATTGATATAAAATCCATGTAGTAGATAAATCTCATTTATCTTCATATACTAAGCTTTAGGAGCCTACTTCATCCTATAGAGAGATTTGATAAGTCTAATTATGCTCTTTTCACTAGGTATGATGAATGCCTCAGATTATGTCATGTAGAATTTTTCATTGATCTCACCATTGAGAAATGTAATATCCATGTCCATTTAATGCACATTCCATATAGACTATGTAGCCATTGTGGAAACCATATGAATGGTCTTAATCCTCATTGTTGGTGCAAAATATTTATCATAATCAGTTCATTGATTTCGTGCATAGAACTTGGAAATAAGCCTTGATTTATATTTTTCAATGCTCCTATTAGATTTGTATTTGGTATTGAATACCCACTTGTGAAAAATGGATTTATTCCTAGGTGGAAGACCAACTAGTTATCACATATTATTCTTCATCAATTATTGATATTTCATAATCATAGAATTTTCCCACTTTGATGCAAGAGCCTTTAAAACCATTGAAAGTTCATATTTTTGCACTACCATACACTTTAGGGCTATGTTGACCTTATTTTAGGCTCTACTCTAAGTTCTATCTCTAGAACTATGTGTATCTAGAACATTATCTAAGTTTGTAGTACAAACTATGTTGAGATACCATTTGGGCCTATGAGTAGTAATCAAATTGGATGGTCTTGGGTTGCTAGCTCCTTTAGGATCATCTCCATAATATTTATCCAAATAAACATCCTCTTATATGCTTTATCATATCATATAACAAGACACCAATAGGTGCCTTCTCATTTGCACATTGCTTAGACAAGGGGACATATTAATTATTCTCATCAAATGTAAAATATTGACTAATATATAGATTTTTGATATTAATATCCATGAGACAATATCCTTTTGACTCACGATTGCATCTAATAAATATACATTGCTTGTATTTCTCCTTTAGCTTTATCTACTATTTTATAATGTGCATGAATGTAGTGAATCCATATGTGTGGATATAGGACATGGTAGGTTTGTTACCCATCCATAACTCTTTAGGTGTGATTTCATTGAATAGAAATTTGGGTGCATGGTTTAACAAGTAAATCCAGTACAAACAACTTCTACCCAAAATATTAGTTCCAAATTGATATCATTTAGTATGCATCACACCATCTCCTGAATAGCATAATTGTACCTCTTTGTAACTCTATTTTGTTAAGGTATATAGGCAGTTATTAGTTTTTATTTGATTACATTTTGCTTTAAGAAATTAAAATTTGTATTACTAGTATACTCCCACTCAATATGAGTAAAAAATTCAAATGGGATGACCAATAATATTTTCCACATGAGCATTAAAATCATAGAAATAGTGGAAGGCTTCATACTTAGGTAATATACCCACATTCATTATGTATGATTATAAACAAACAATTGAAAATATTTATAACCACTAAAATATGGATCCATGGATCCACATAGATTTGTAGGCACCAGGTTGGGTGGACCAATCACTCTATAACTACTTGAGCCACATGGGAATCGATGTTGTTTTCCATCCAAATAATTCATACAAAGGTCATGAGGCTTCATAAAAGACAGAAGTCCATACACCATATTATAAACTAGGAGTGACTTGATGTGGAAAAAACTAAGATGTCCAAGTCACCTATGCCATAGTAAGGTATCTACATCTTCCTTGGCTTCCAAATTTTTTTACCTCACATTACAATTGCAAGCTAAAATATCTTGCATGTGCACATAGCATACAATAATCATTGAACCTCTAGATCATTCTTGAATGATATAGAGTTTTTTTACACCCAAATTTTGAAATTCAACACAAAAATTATGATCAAGAAATTATGTTGGGTAGCCAAAACTATCTAGGGATTGATTTTGGTCATGCACTTCAAGCATAGTGAGCATCCATTGTAGTCGTTGGGTGCATCTGGTACTTGCACCTTGTATGGATTGTATAATTGAGAAGACTAAGGAGCATGGGGCATGGATGACCTTAAATATTTTACCAAGGTTGACTTCTCATCGATATGTAATCATTGCATTATTTTTGCATACCTTCTCGAGTGATAAACTCATCATAAATCCATGTCACCAAACTTGAACTAACTTAAAATAGATAATGATATCAAAATATAGAAGTGGAATACAATTCCATTACCACTTATATAAACAAAATATATAACAAAAATAAATTACAAAGATAACTGGATACACTATTCACATATGTGTCCTACATAACTATCAATAATTTACCATACTCTAAAAAACCATCAACAACGCATTTAAGGCAACAACATGCACACACACTCAAACATCATGTTATCTTCTTATAATATCATAGTCACCCATTGTGGTGGTTGGATGCACCTGATACACCTTACATAGAGCGACACAACCAAAATTATACAGAGCATGGTATGAGACTATTGGGATGACTTCCAAGATTTTTTATAAGGTTGGTTCATTATAAGATGTGATATTCAACACTCAACTTCCTAAACTACTTGTAAACTACTTGTATTCATCAAGGGAAAAGGAAAGAGAGATAATAGAAAAGTAAAGTCCTAAACTACTTGTAAACTACTTATATTTTAATTTGTGATATTATGCAATTGGTATAAGTTGACCATATCTTGTAGATGTTCTAACAGGGTTGTCAAATATTCCTTAGTATAGTATACCAAATATTTAGGTGTTGATATTGAAATTTCATTGTATACAATCAATATTATCAGAGGCCATAGAGGACCTCTATTATTCCATGGTGGAAACATTATAGGTGGTAGAGTGACCATGTTTTGGCCTTGATATCATCTTCTTTAGGTAATGATATTGAGAAGAGGTACTAGCACATATGGATTAAAAGCAATAAAATATCTAGTGGTAGGTCTTTCATTCATAAACTTCTGGGTCCTTTTATTTGAGTAGAGCTGTGAGGTGAATATAAAATTTACTATTTGAGTAGATAGACTAATATTTTCATCAAAATATGATATCCTTCTAGGAAAATTCTTCTAGATGTCCTTCTAAGAAGCTTATTTTGGATATCTATCTTGAGCAAAGTTGTCATGTGAGATTTTTATGTGCTTCAACAAGTAGATAGGTAGGTACCCTCACCATAGTCAAATTCAAATAGGTTATTTTGATTGTGGTACCAATAAATATGGATCAATTGTGTCTCATCAGGTATGTCATTTAGATATTGGGAGGCCAAAAATATTTGGAAACTAGTTTTGGTCATGCACTTTATGCACAATGATCACTCACTGGAGTAATTGGGTATGTCTAGTGTCCATGCCTTATGTGGAGTGCATAGTTAAGAATTTTGATGATCATGGGGCATGAATCCTCAAACAATGTTTAGAATTTTACCAAGGTTGGATCCTTGTTTTTATGTGATCTTGATGCACTCTTCTACCTAATCTAGCCTAGCCTATCAAGTTTTTGTCTAGAAAAAGGGATGAGAGGAAAATAGTAAAGAAATAAATAAAACTAACTAGCCTAAACTATGGGTGGTGATGCACCAAGATCCTAAATCACTTTGCATTATGGTGGTATTTAATGAACATATGCATCCTCATTGAAAACACACAAGGAACATAATATTCATCAAGCACAAATCACTATAGTTACACATACATGAAAAATGGAACAAAAAGAGGGAAATAGGTACAACTTATTATATGTATATGATAACTGATTTGCATTCATGTTTAATAAAAGAGATCAAATATTATCAATAAAATGAATCGAGGCTTGAGTAAAAACATAATAAAAAATAGGAGTGAAAGAAATATTATTTGTAGGACCAAATACTTGGCATAAATACAATATTTTTTTATGCCTTACAATAAAGAAAAGATTAATATTTATAGATAAAATTTAGAAACTTTTCCCTTCCAAAATTCAAAATACCCCTTTCAAAATTCTCCCTAGGATCCATCGCATTGATTGCATGAAATATTAAGGTCTCTATACTTGAAGCCATTGATGTTGTAGGGGCCTAGTTCTTCTAGAGGTGAAACTATACTACTTACGCTAGCTACCCATGCTAGAAACTATAGTGATTAGATGTAAGATATTTCCTATAGTTAATGTCATCAAGTCTATGGTCTCTCCTTAGTAGCCTTTGTACTGATGTCTTTATTGTTGTACTTCTTTGCAGGAGGACTGTACACCCAAGAAGATCAAACATCCCAACATAATTTTCATATCCTAAATTATTGGAGCATGGGTGAAGGTAGCCCATCTAAAAATTATTTATTTCCATTATGTGTGCAACTTTATTTTCAACTCTAGCCAAATTTTTGTCTTCATCCTTTTGTGCATTTCTTAGTCTAGTTATCATTCCTTATAGCTAAGATTACCTTTGATCCTATATAGTATTCTATTTATTACCACAAACCTATGATTTTTGATGTTTTAATCTAGAATGTGCATCCAAGTTGTACTCTTTTTTTATTTTTAACTACTTTGTGCACAACATTGTCTTGGGATTTTACTAAAACTCTATTTGTGTCACCTTGCTATCAATGTTGACCTTAAGGGTATGGTTATTAAAATTTTGTATTCATATTTACCTATACTCTTCATTGGTAATATGGTTTTCTTTGTTTGCATCCCTATCATTTTGGATTTCCTTCAATACTTAGGATTTTGGTCTATGCTCTTTCACATATGGTATTGCCTCAAATTTTTTTTAAATTCTAGATAGCTCACATCCTATGAAAGCCATATTTTATAAAATTGGCTAAGACATTACTCCCCCTAAGTGTAGTGAGAATTCACTAAAAAATAATTCACAAAATGTAAGCTATTTATCAGGCCAATCACATAAAGAACTTGAGTCAAGCAATACGTATGTACTCTAAGATGCAAATAAACATCACCAATTCCAGTAATGTTATTTATTGAATTATCACCAAGTGTAACTTACCCATGATAAGATGATTGTTCAAGTTTCACAAACCATTCTATCTAACCTCTCATGTGTCTAGTAGCTCCTAAATAAACATACCAAACTAGGCTAGATTTTAAAACAACATTAGGAGATTAAAAAAAAGAAACACAGTATTATTATTTTGTGTCAGAATCAACATCTTTGGCTAAGTTGGTATATTGGTGTTGATGTGCATTCCTTGTTTTCCAATGATAACACTTGTACTTTCTTCCTAATGATACATTTGATTTGTATTTCAAGAATTCTATGAGAATAGGTTGTGCTTAGACTCCTAAAGTACATGACCTAGTTTCCCATAGATAAAATAGGTGATATTGGAATGTGAAGAATTCCTTTGTTTTCAATATTATTGTTTATTTTTTCCTTTATACTTGTGTTGGTTTTAATAATTTTTGTATGGTCTACCACATTTATTTGATTATAATGGCTTGTATTTTTATGCATGAGCAAAGCATGTTCATATTCAATATTTATATCTCAAATTGCTTCCTTTCATTGAAGCAAATTCATGACTATCAAAAGCAAGATTGGTTAGTCATGTTCACAAAAATTATGAATGCAGGTGGTAGTGAATGCAACACTATTAGAACAAGCACCCGATGACTAATAATTGTGGCCTTGTAGCAAGGATCATAATTCAACAATTTGTCATTGAAATCTCTCTAGCTTCTCATTGCTATTTATATTCAAGTGATGTAATTGGATTTGTAGATAAAGAATTTGATTTTAGTTCTTGGATTTGAACACTATATTGAGTTTATTCTATGCTTCCTTTGTAGTTACTGTATCATGAATATATATCTAGATCTCATCAATCATGTCAAAAATTATGATCAATTAGGTTTTCTACTTAAATTTATCTAACTTTATTTATTTTTCAAGGTTAGCAGTTTGTCATTACATAGTGCTAGATACCATTCCCCACAGATATTCAAATTCTAGTTGAATATTCAAATTTTTTTTCCAAGTGGAGTAGTTGCCACCTTTCAACAAATAAGAATCATTCAATAGAATATTTAAAGTGTTAACATCCATATCAAATCTTCACAAAATTGGCCAATTTTACTTCCACTAGAATAGGCTCAAAAATAGCATTATAATGAGTGTGTGTGTACTCATAAAAAAATTGATGCCTCAAATCATGAGAAAAGAGTAGGGTAATTTTGGGCCAAAAATCAGGCATGGGGGTTTAAATCCTTTTCCTAGAAATATAATCTCCAAGGAATATTCTTTGAATATTATAGTAGTGTTCCAAAGCATTTAAAATTAAGGGGTGTATCATCCTTCCTTACATGTATTCATCAAACATAAAAATGAACAAGATTTTAAATCATCAAAATGATCTCCCAAAAGAATGTGAAATAATTAAATTTTATTTTCAAATAAGAGAATGCATGCCATAGGCAATGATAAATAGTATATATATTCTTCAAAATATTATGTGTGTGGATGGAGTGAGCTCTTCTCTTTATGCTTATTTAACACCTCCATTATTATCAAAGGATTTTAAATAGCACAATTGCTATTTCCAACAAGAATATGGGATAAAATGATTTTATATTCTCAAAGTGAATATGCCATGGTAAGAACATATCACATGATAATATTACTACATGTTGTATGCAAATTATTTAATGGTCCACCATTAGTGACTATAGGTGAATGGCTTGGGATGGTGATGAATTTAGGATTTGAAATAGTTTATAAAGTTTTTTGAAGCATACCTCCTCTAAAGAATATTCATTCTTTTTGTTTCCTCTTGGTAAACTCTTTGTCTCAACCAATGTTCCATGTATTTTCTCCTCTAGATGGTGCACTTCCTTTCAAGTATAAACCTCCTCAAGTTACACATTTTGATCTATTTTTATGCTATTAATGCATAATACTATGCTTCCTTGGTAATTTAGAGATAACACACCTTACATCCTAATGATATATTTTATTCACATATACAGTACTTTCTCCAAGCTAGCAACATGAAATACACATCAAGAATACAAAATATGTCCTAGGCCTCCATTATTTTTCTAGATGACATTTCACTTCACACAATGCAATAATGTAATATTTCTATCATAACAAATTTGAATGCATTTTTTCCTTGATGTATTCATGTGTTTTGTTACCCCTCTTAATGGTGGAAAAATATCTCTTAATTAGACACATTTCTTTAGATAGCCTATGAGAGGGCTTCAGATGACCCATGCAACCATTAGATGGTCCATGTGATAATCTACTTTGGACAACCTAGTTAATGCAACAAACTTTAGATGGACCAATCAACATGAATATCTCTAGAAGACCCTATATTCACATGGTCCTTATGTTAATGACCCAAAATAAAACACACACAAATAGTCCATTCAAGGCGTTATATGTACCATGTGTGGCTAGACAACCCTATTACAATATGAAAATCTACTGCAATCCAGTATGAATTAATGTACATGTTCTACTCCTATCCTAGAAGAAATCAAGTATTCATAATATTATTTCTACATCTAAATCTCTAATACAATGCTTTATATGGCACTCACCTTACCAAGTTCAATTCTCTAGTGCATAAGTTTAGATGAATTCCATAAATTTTGTGATAACAACTCCTCTGACACAACCAAAATGCATAATAAATCCCAATGGTACATTACACAACTTAGAAACTTATTGGATGTACTCAACTGCAAATGATGTTAGGAATATAAAACTTCTCTAATATTAAAAATATTTGCTTACAAACTTGAAAATACAAATAAGAGCAAACAAGAAGAGCAATTTTCTCCAAACAATTTTGTAAGGTCTCCTCCTTGCATAAAATCAACATACTTACATAAGTAGATTATATATTTTCTAGGACAACATACATGCATGAACTTTAAGAGGTGTCTCCCAATCTGCAACAACTAGATCATCATTGCAATGTTGAAGATATGATACCAAATTTTAGAAATGTAAGTTAGTTGTAATCAAAATTTGCATTGATGTAATAGAATAATAAGAACATAATGATAAAATATGGGAGAGATCTAAAATTATGTTAGAACTCAATAATTAAATATTTTGAATTATGAAGTGATAAGTATCAAATACATACAATGTCTATTTTAGGCATAACAAACTCCTAACAAATCTTGAAACTATATTTTTTCTATAATACATGCATAGACCTTGTGAGGCATGGTTATATGACTTTCCTTATCATATGGGCTATGATGTAATAACTCCTAACATACCCCCCTTATTACATGATAGTCAAAGTTATATTTTTAGCTTATGATGAAACAATGTTGTCTAGGATGATGCTAGATTCTATAGATTTAAGAGAGAAATATCCTCTCAGTGTAGGATTTCTATTATGATACTTAGAAGTGTTGGGTTTTGCTTATCATGCACTCCAAAAACACACTTATTAAAAATACCATTTCAATGCTTATATAATTCAATGAATGAATTATATGTTTCCTTCAATGTTTTCAAGTGAATCATCTGCTACCATTCATATAATTTCACCTATTAAATTGAGTGGTCACCAATTTTTGTCTTGCATGTGATGGAATGAAATTTGTGTGAGGATTATTCTACGAGTTTAATTTCTTCTACTTTTCATTTCTTTAATTGTGATCAAATCCTATATTTCTTTTAAGTTCTCCTTTTATTATAATTTCTTTGATATGATAAATGGTATGTATATTTTGAATGTCATATTTAGTATTTTTTCATACTTATTTAATACCTTTGAATGATCCATAGATTTCATAGTTTTTCCTTTAACAAGAATGTACCAACCCATAAAGTTTTCTATAGTCTTTTAAGTTGAACCATTAGGGCCCAAAAATTGCTGATACTGTAATAAATCTCCCTTTATCTCATATTATATTGTTAATATTGTTGAGATCATAATTCATATTATCATTTAGTGTCTTGATTGCTTTTAGTGTTGTTACACTCCTTGATAAGAGTTTTATGAGATCTTGGGCTTTGATAATGACATGTGGATCTCTTGTTTGAGTTACAAAAGTAGATAATATTCAATGAACAAGATTGATTTTTTAAGTTATGCCATGCATATTCAAGTATTTTTTCACAATAGGCCATTCATCTTGTGATGATGTCCAAAAATACATCATTTTTTATAGATTTTTTCCCTTCTTTTTTTACTATTTGACTATGTTTTACTTCATCATTGCATTAGTTGATTAAATATGACAATTAGGATTAATACAAGAGTAAATTAAGAAGTGTGATATTATGTGCTAGAAAAGGTAAAAGTAATATTTTATTGACCAATACCAACCTTTAGGGAATACAAATAATTATTAGATTATTGCACAATAGATGGAACTCCTAGGACATCTTGGAAGATAACACTAGAGATGGCAATTCACCTAGTGCTAAAAATTGAGAAAACAATAGGCACTAGACACAACACTACTTAGTTAGTGTTAGACTAATTTTTTTTTAAATTTAATATTTAAAAAATTAAATTCAAATTTTTAAATTCGAAAAAGGGCCAACATGAGAAATCAAAATATGAATATGTATTTATATAGGAAATTATTTCCATTTCCTAAGGTTAATATCACACCTTTGTATGCGAAAAGGGAATATCGAGCGCTACATCTACGAAGAAGACAAAGTGGAATTTCAAAGATATTGGAGGGAAATGAGGTAATAAAGACTACGTAGTGGTTTGGCATCCCACAAACGATGGTAGCATAGGTAGAAGTTGGGAGAGTGATAAGGCTTGCATGGAGGAGATCGCGGTTCTATCCACATGATCAACGTTTTGGAGGAAGAGACCTTCGTTTGACTTGTTTGGCATTTTTGTGATGCAGCTATTTAAGACAGTGTGCATCATTTGTTTAATGTGTGCATGCAGATCACTTGGTGGCCTAGCTTAGAGCTAGGGTGTTGGGAGTGCAAATGTCACATGGTCGAATCCGTTGAAGATAGTTTTTGTAGGCAAACCAAACAAAAGGTTTTGAAGATATATCTCCACCAACATAAAAGGTATGGGTACATCTTTCTTGTGAGTAAAATATTGTTGGATTGGATGTTGTGAATGCTAAGTTGGAGTGAAATTATTGTTTGATAAGCATTGTTGAGTTTGGTATTGATATATCCAATATTGATTGATGAATTTTTTTCTAGATTAAAGGTTGATGATAGAAACCTTGTTTGATAAGCATTGTTGGAAATATTGAGTGAGCCTTCATGTGCATGATTAGGGTTTGTAAAAGATCATGAGTACCATTGTTATGTGAGGTTTATTTGATATTGGTATCTCCTTTGGATAGAGGTCCATAAATATTGTAATAGGGAAAGTATTCCCAAGAGATTTGTTGAGAAAATACTAGTGAAATATTTTCTCTGTGGAGTAGCCAACATTGGGTGAACCGCATTAAATTGTTGTCTCTATTGTGTGTGGTGATTTATGAATTTCTTTTATTACTGATGTTGATATTGTCATTGATATATTGCATAATATTATTTGGGAAAGAAAAGTACAAAGTTATCTTATACTGTTAACCCCCCCTCTCAGTATAAGCTTGTGTTCTTCAATTGGTATCAAAGCGGGTTCCTTTGGAAGAGTTTAAAAACTTGAAGAAAAATATTACAAGAACACATATAGATTCTTAAATTGGATCTTCAAGGAATTTAGCACCATTGTTCGATGGGAACAATTATGCACTATGGAGCACAAGGATGAAGTTTCATCTAATGGCACTTGGAAATGAAATATGGGAAGCAGTTGAAATGGATACACACCACCAACATCTCCTACTATAGATAAATATGGTAAGCTCCTACATCATTATAATTCAAGAGAAATAAATGGAATTTTAAGAGATTTGCATGAAACGGAGTTTATAAAAATTATGCATTGCACATCAGCAAAGGAAATTTGGGATAAGTTGCAAGGCATATATGAAGGATATTAAAAGGTAAAAAGGGAAAATTTGCAAAATTTCAAGAGAGCATTTGAAGACCTAAATATGAAGGATGAGGAAAACATTGCAATATATCTACTTCATGTGCATGAGGTTGTTAAATCCATGCAAGGACTTGGGTTTAAGGTTGAGGAAACATATGTTTGTGATAAGATTCTAAGGTCACTTCCAAAAATATTTAGTGAAAATATTTCAGCTATAGAAGAGGAAAAATATATTGAAATTTTGACAAGGGATGAATTACATGGAATTCTCATAGCATTTGAGATGAGGATAAAAGAGGAACCTATTATCCAAAAGGAAGTAAACTTGAAAGTTACTAAAAGAACAAAGGGTAAGAATTTATATTCAAGCAATGAATCATCTAGTTATGAAGAAGCAAACTATGGTAGAAGGAACAAGGACTCAAGAAAATATAAATGTATGCAATTAGTTATATGTTTCAATTATGGAAAATATGGTCACTATGCTTCTTATTGTCCAGGCGTAGGAAATAGAAATGATGAAGAAGAATAGGGAAATGGGAAAACATAGGTACCAAAAGAAAAGTAGGTATGGACAAGGCAAGCAAAGAAAGAAGTTTTTACAAAGGCATAAGAAGATTTTCTATGTAGATAAGTCAAGTAAGAGCTCAAGTGATAGTGAAGAAAGTTCCTCAACTAATGATAAAGATGAAGTACTATTTCTAGCAAAAGAAAAATATGTTGTTAGAAAAATGGTACCAATGGTTCTCAAGTGTTTTAAATGTGGTAACTTTGGTCATCTTGAAGATAGTTGTACAAGGAATGGATTCAATTTTAGTGATGATGAATATGAAGATACACTTGAAAGACCAGAAGAACATTTACTTCTGGCAATAGAAGAAGAAGGAGGTGATCCTATTGAAGATAAAATAAATGAATATGATACTAAAGGCAAAAAAATAGAGGAAGAATTAGAGAAATGAGAAGTTGATCTTGAGGGCGAGCTTATTCATGCCCTTGATGCATTAAGGGAGGTAAGAAAACAAAACTCAAAACTCAAGCTAAAATTTTAAGAATATGATGAAGAGAAAGGAAAGCTTATAGAGGATCTAACTAACTCAATAGCTAAGACAAAGAGATTCAAAGAGAAGTTAGAAGCAAAGGTTTTAGAATAGATTCACTAAGGAAGGAATTAAAAGAGTCTAAGGATAAGTTACATAGGTTTGGAAGAAGCTCAAAAATCATAGATAAGATGATCAAGGTACAGATATGATCATCAAACAAAATAGGACTTGGATTTGAACAGGAACAAAGAAAGCAAGAAGAAGAAGCTTCAGAAGAAGAGAGTGTAAGAGAGAGTGAGACCTCTGAGGATGATTTGGACAACATAAATTTCAACAAGGAAAGGAACAATGCACAAATGAGGAACAAATGGAATAGGAACCTGCACGGGGTAAAAGAAACTAGGAGAACAATGGGCTCAAGACAAGGTAGTTTTAGTGGATGATGCTTCTCATGTCATAGGTTTGGGCATAAGGCTACACAATGCAGGATACATGAAAGACAAGAATATGGAAGTTTTAGAAATAGACAACCTTTTCAAGGGTATTGCTACTCTTGTAATTAGTTTGGTCACAAGGCAGTAAATTATGGGGTTCATGACAAGAATGGATATGGCTTCACTAGGAGAAACCCCAAGATATTTACACCTTTAAGGAATAACAATATTAAGTGATATAAGTGCAATAATGATGGGCATACAACAAAGTGGTGTAGAGTAGAAATCCCAAATACAAGCAGGAACAGGAATAGTCAAAGGAATCAGAAGAATCAATTGAGGAAGAAAGTGGACAAAGGTAAATATCAATATATATTGGGAGTAGAAATACTCCCACCCATAATTAATCACCTCAAGAGGAGGTGGGATTAGAAATACTCCCACCCAGTATCATTATTAGCCCTAAGCCCCAAAGGGGGAGATATTTGAGTTAGGGGGAGAGCATTCAGTTAGGAGGAGCAGTTTCTCAGGGAAAGCAACTTTTGAAAAAGAAAAAGGAATGGTAAAAATAAAGGGGTTGCCATCAATGATAAAGGGGGATATTTTTGGAAATTTTGAGTAGTTTTGTTGTCATTGATGTCAAAAGAATACTGGTTCAATATTGTTGTCATTAAGGACATCAAGTGGTTTTTCCAAAATTAAGAAGATCTTAGAAAGGAATAGGATATAATATTTATTTTTAATATTATATGCCTAAATAGGGTCCAAAGTATGAAAAACCGAGAAAGGAGAAGCAAGTTTAAATTAAATAACAATATTATATTATTATAATATTCTAGGCCAAATAACAAGGTGAAGAAAAACAAAGTCCAAATTGAAAATATCCATGAGCAATTTCAAAGGTTTAATTTAAATTAAAATATTTTAATCTTTGATTTGAAATTTTAATTTAAATTAATAAAGGAGGCAAAGGTTTTTAAAATTAATATTTAAAAAATTAAATTAAAATTTTTAAATTTGAAAAATGGCCGACATGAGAAATAAAAATATGAACGTGTATTTATATAGAAAATGATTTCCATTTCCTAAGGTTAATATCACACCTTCGTATGTGAAAATATAATATCGAGCACTGCATATAGGAAGAAAAAAAGTGGAATTTCAAAGAGCTTGAAGGGAAATGAGGTAATAAATATCGTGTAGTGGTTTGGCATCCCACCAACGATGGTAGCGCAGGCAACAGTTGGGAGAGTGTTAAGGCTTGCATGGAGGAGATCGTGGTTCGATCCACACAATCAATGTTTTGGAGCAAGAGACCTTCATTTGAATTGTTTGGAATTTTTGTGAGGTGACCATTTGGGACAACATGCACCATTTGTTTCATGTGGGTGCGCAGCCCACTTGGTGGCCTAGATTGGAGCTAGGGTGTTGGGAGTGCAAAGGTCACATGGTCGAATCATTGTTAGAAATATTGAGTGAGCCTTCATGTGCATGATTAGGGTTTGTAAAAGACCATGTGTATCATTGTTATGTGAGGTTTTTTTGATAAGCATTATTGAATAAGCTTTCATTGAGTGTTTGGTTGAGGAGAATTGATTGAGCATAACTAATTGAAAGTGTTGTAGTGATAGTTCAAGTTATATGAAACAAATTGTTCTTTATTTCTAGATTGAGTTGAAGAAAATATTGAAAGTGATTAAGCATTGTTGTGAGTGAAACATATTGAGTCTAACAATTTTCTATATGTTTTTGTGGTAAAAAGAGAGATTGAAAGTGATTGAGCATTGTTGTGAGTGTGAAGCATATTGAGTCTCTAAACATTCTCTATATGTTTCTGTGAGATTGAACAAGATTCTGTGTGAAGCTTGTTGGTGTGATTGAAGAGGATTTTATGATATATTGAGTTGAGTTAAGTAAGATTTTGTGGAAGCTTACAATGCAGATTTGAGGAAGACTTGTTGAGCAGAGTTGAGATAAGTCTTGGTGAAGACTTTTTGAGTAGATTGGATAAGTTCTAGTGAGGAATTTTTGGGCATATTGAGACAAGTCTTGGTGAAGACTTGTTGAGTAGATTGGATAAGTTATAGTGAGGACTTGTTGAGTAGAGTTGAGATAAGTCTTGGTGAAGACTTGTTGAGCAGATTGGACAAGTTCTAGTGAGGACTTGTTGAGAAGATTTGAGGTAAGTCTTGGTGAATACTTGAGAGTAGTGAGAGCAAGTTCTAGAGAGGACTTATGGATAGATTTGAGGCAAGTCTTTGAGAAGACTTGTGAGCAGAGTTGATTGATTGATTTGTTCAAACCTTGAGTTAGGATTTGGGGCAGATCTAGTAGAGTTGATTTGTGATTAATTCAAGCTTTATGTTAAGACTTGAGGATAGATTTTGGTGCATATTTGAGGACAGGTTTATGCTAGATCAGAGACAAAGATTGAGCAGATTTATGCTAGACCTATGGACTGTGTTCAGTGTAGATCAGAGACATATTGAGAAGATTTTTTTGTTGAGCAAGGTGCAGCAAAAGTATTGTCATTGTTGTCAACACAGACAGGAATTGATGCAGTTGAAGCAGTGGACAAGAATTCAGAGGTCAGTCAGATCAAGTACGGTGAAATTCTAGGAAAACAGAAGTGGCCCAGATTCAGAAATTTGCAAAAAAAGACAAGTAAGAAAACTGTCGCGATATCGCGACATGTTTTATGTCGCGATTTCGCGACAAAAATGAGGAGAGAGAAGGCACAGCCGAAAATGTCACGATTTCACGACAAAAATGAGGAGAGAGAAGGCGCAGCCAAAAATGTCACGATTTCACGACAAAAATGAGGAGAGAGAAGGCACAGCCGAAAATGTCACGATTTCATGACAAAAATGAGGAGAGAGAAGGAGCAGCCAAAAATGTCATGATTTCATGACAAAAATGAGGAGAGAGAAGGCACAACCAAAAATGTCACGATTTCGCGACATGCTGGAAGGAAAGAAGCAAAGTTGAAAAACTATCACGATTTCGCGACAAGTTTGGAGAAGCAGCGCCAAGGATGAAAAGTGTCACGATTTCATGATAGTTTCGGAAGAAAAGCACTAAGGGCGAAAAGTGTCACGATATCGCGACACGTCGAGTTTTCGTGACCCGAAGAGGAGAGAGAATGTACGACAACAAAAGTGTAGCGATTTCGCTACATGTTGGAGTTTCGTGGGCCAAAGCAGAGAGGAAGAGTCAAAGCACAAAGGTGTAGCGATTTCGCTACAAGTCAAAAGTGCAGAACACAAAGGTGTAGCGATTTCGCTACAAGTCGAAACTGCAAGACACAAAGGTGTAGCGATTTTGCTACAAGTCAAAAGTGCAGAACACAAAGGTGTAGCGATTTCGCTACAAGTCAAAAGTGTAGAACACAAAGGTGTAGCGATTTTGCTACAAGTCAAAAGTGTAGAACACAAAGGTGTAGCGATTTCGCTACATGTAGGATTTTCGGAGGCTGCAACAAAGAAGAAGTGCCAAGTCAAAAAGTTGTAGCGATTTCGCTACATGTCTTGATTTCGCTAGTGCATGAAGTGAGAAATGTACGGATGCGAAAGATGTCAATTTCGTGACATGTTGCATTTTCGTGGGCGAAATGCAAAGAACAGTGCTAAGGCAAAAAAGCGTCATGATTTTGCGACATGTTCCGATTTCGCTGAGGCATGCTGAGAAAAGTGTACGGTAATGAAAAGTGTCACGATTTCGTGACATGTTCCATTTTTAGGCTGGAGAAAGTGTAGAAAGCAAAAGTGTCATGATTTCGTGACATGTTCCATTTCTAGCGAAGAAAGAGAAGCAAAAAGTGTCACGATTTCGTGACATGTTCCATTTTTTGAGGCTTGCGAAGGAGAGTTGTACGGAAGTGGAGAACGTCACGATTTCGTGACATGTTCCATTTTCATGGGTGCTAGCGAAGGAGAGAGTTGAAGCGAATGTCATGATTTGTGTGACATGTTCGTTTGTGCATGTGAAGAAAGGAACAAGGAGGCGAAAAGTGTCACGATATCATGACAGGTCATGTTTTCGCTGGTAGAAGGCGAAGAAGAGTGCAAAGAGACAGGTGGCAACAACATGCTAACTGACAGCTAACTGGAACAGAACTACAGTTACAGAGAAAAAGTAGGGAGCCAAAATTAGAAAAGTCAACTGAAGACAGTGCGACGGTTACAAGTGCAGTAACAGTTAGAATACATGCAGAATCGTAAAAGCATTCGAACAGCCGTATATGCAGAATTCGAATAGCCACATATGGAGAATCAAAAATGCATTCGAATAGCCGTATATGTAGAATCGTAAAAGCATTCGAATAGTCGTATATGCAGAATTTGAATAGCCGCATATGGAGAATCAAAAATGCATTCGAACAACCGTATATGCAGAATCGTAAAAGCATTCGAATAACCGTATTTGCAAAATTTGAATAGCCGCATATGGAGAAGAGAAATGTATTCGAACAATCGCACAAGTAGAATAAAAATTGCATGCACGCACAGAAAAGAATTCGAACAGTCTGAGAATGTTATTCGACTGCATGCAGAATTTGAAAAGTCAGAGAAGACGAGGAGTCTCGATGAGAAAAAGGGGTTATAAAAGGACAGTCGCACAGAGAATCATGTTGCTGCTGTAAGTGTGAAATTACTGCACAAAGAGGGTTAGAAGAGGGCCAAGAGAGAAATAAGCAGAGCCGTGAGAGTGTGCAGAGTTTGTTTAATTGTAGACCAGACAGGGTCGTGTAAACAGTGAAGGCATTTTTATGTCATTATAATTGCTCAAAATTGCAGTCCAAGTTGGTGCTTGGTACTAGGGGTTGGTGCTCCTATCTATTGCAGTAGAAAATTAAGGGGTTGGTGCTCCTTCCAGTGGATGCTGGTAAAGTGTTTGTAAAATTGGTATTTTGCATAGACTGGATTTGGATTGGAGTCCAAGCAGTCATTTTTGAGGAGTAGCCAAATTGGTGAACCTCGTTATATTGTGTGTTGTGGTGTGCTCTCTTGTTCAATTTGCTTTTCTGGTTTTCAAGTTCTCTTTGCTTCAGTTTTAAATGTTGTAGATTTGAATTTTAATAGCTACACTGATTCACCCCCTCTCGGTGTCATTGTGTGAATATCAATTGGTATCAGAGCAAGGTTTCTTGAACAAGCTTAATCAGCTAAGGTGATCTTGGAAGAAACACAATGGCAGGTGGTGAAGGATTCTCATCCAACAAAGCTCCCTTGTTCGATGGAACTAATTACACTTTCTGGAAACTCAGGATGCAGACATATCTGAGTGCGTTGGGATACGACATTTGGGATTCTGTAGATAGTGGATACACAACACCCACTACTCCTCCAACAGATACTGTTGAGAAGAAAAAATTTGAGAACAACTCCAAAGCAAAGAATGCCATAATGTGTGGGCTTGTAGACAGTGAACTGATAAGAGTCATGAGCTGTAAATCGGCAAAAGACATGTGGGATAAATTGAAGAGCATCCATGAAGGAGACAACAAGATCAAGGAAGCCAAGCTGCAAACTCATCGAGCTCAGTTCGAAGCATTACAAATGAATGAAGATGAGAACATAGAGGCCTATATGCTGAGAGTCAATGGAATCATTAATGCAATCAGAGGACTCGATGAAGAAATTGATGATGTAGTTGTCGTGAAAAAGGTTCTCAGAACACTTCACAAAATATTTAACTCCAAAGTTTCTGCAATAGAAGAGGCGAAAGATCTAAACAATTTTAGCATGGATGAGATGCATGGTTCCTTGACTGCATACGAAATGAGAATAGGACAAACTAAGCCTATAGACAGAGAAGCTGCTTTTAAAGCACACAAGAATATAAAAGCTGAACATGAATCTGAGGATGAAGAGACACTGGATGAAATGGAAGCTAATTTTGTTCGAAAACTCACAAAGGGAAAAGGAAAATATAGAGGAAAGCTACCATTTAAGTGCTTCAATTATGGAGGAGTCGGTCATTTTGCAGCCAAATGTCCAATGCATGAGAAAACCAAAAATGGTGAAGGGTCACACCAAGAAAAAGGTGACTGGAAGAAGAAACAAAATTTTAGAAAGAACAACTTCAAGAAGAAAAGCTTCATATCCAAGAATGTCAACTCTTCTGAAGAAAGCTCAGGTGAGGATTCTGAAGAAGAAATAGGTGAAGCTCTGTTCATGGCACTTGAAGAAGAAAGAACAGAAGAAAATCAGGAAGGTGATGAAAACTTTAAGGATGAGGCTGAAGTATATCTGGAAGGAGAATTGGTTGCTGCACTTGAAGAGTTGAGTGTAGAAAGGAAAAAGAATAAAAAGTTTTCAAGAAAACTAGAGGATGCCACTGACATAATAAACAGTTTGAAAATACAGACAGAGGAATTCAAGAAAATGTCTGAAGTTCTTGATGAACAATTAACTGTAAAGACAGTTGAATGCAGCAAGCTAGAAGAAGACATTGTTAAGTTAAGGATGCAGCTAGAGGAGATGAATAGGAAATTGAGCTATTTTCATAAGTTTGAAGAAAGTACTGTAAAGCTGGATAAAATGTTAAATAACCAAAGGCCTTCCGGCATCAAATTTGGTTTAGGCTTCGATGAAGGAGAATCATCAAAGGGTTCAAAGGCCTTAAATGTAGAACCCATAAAGAAAGAAGAAAATATCAGGGTTGATCAAGAAAAAACAAATCATGCCAAAGAAAGCAATAATGCCAGACTCAAGAAGAGTACTGACAAAGATGGATTCACAAAAGTCACACATCCAAGAAGGAGAAGATTCATGGCTCCTACTTCAAACTGGCAAAGACCTGCACCCAGGTTTAATCATTCCTTTTCTGGTTATTGTTTTAAATGCAATGCTTATGGCCATAAGATTTCAGATTGCAGTCATAATGTATCTCAAAGGAATTTCACCAAGTAGAAATGTTTTTTCTCCTTTAATGAATTATGCAATTGAATGTTATAATTGTCATAATTTTGGACATATTGCAAGAAACTGTAGAAGCACTTTTGCATCAAATAATTATCAGGGTAGAAAATCTCAACCAAATGGGTTGAAACAAAACAAGAAATTTCTTGAAAAATAGGCACATGCTAATGAAAGGGCAAAGGCAAAACAAGTAGCCAAATCTGCCATCAAACCAAAATGGAAAGAAAAGGAATCTTTGATTGTTCAGACTGCTTTTAAAGCACAGAACAAATCTGCACCATGGATACTTGATAGTGGATGCTCCAGTCACATGACAGGTGACAAGCAAAAATTTGAGAAGTTACAGAATTATGAAGGTGGTTCTGTGAAATTTGGAAATAATGATGGAGCAAAGATAGTTGGAAAAGGATCAGTCAAGATCAGTGATGGAAAGATAAAATCAAAAGAAGTCTTGTTTGTGATTGGTCTGAAGCATAACTTGCTGAGTGTAAGTCAAATCTGTGATAGAGGTCATGAAGTCATTTTTAAGAAGCAGGGCTGTGAAGTGAGAAAAGCACACAGTGGGAAGCTGATAGCTACTGGATCAAGGACTTCTGGTAATCTATATACTCTCTCAGAAACTACAGAAGGAACATGCTTGATTGGACAGGAAGATGAAAATTGGCTATGGCACAAGAGGCTCGGTCATATTAGTTTTGACAATCTGGCAAAAATAAGTTCAAAAAGAGTAGTAAGAGATATACCAACCATTGGCAAACCAGTAAATAGCATCTGTGCTTCATGTCAAAAAGGAAAGCAAACCAGATCCACATTTAAATCAAAGGAATACTTCACCAAAGAAACCGTTGGAGATAATTCATACTGATTTGTGTGGACCCATGAGAACACAAAGCATAAATGGTGACAAATACTTTATGTTGTTCATAGATGATTACTCCAGGATGACATGGGTATTATTTTTAAAGCTTAAATCAGATGCCTTTGAGATGTTTAAGATTTTTAAAAAATAGGTTGAAAATCAAACTGGAAAAAGGATTAAATGCCTAAGATCAGACAGAGGAGGAGAGTTTATTTCAGAAGAATTTGTAGAATACTATCAAAAATATGGGATAAGAAGACAATTTTCAGCAGCAAGGACACCTCAGCAGAATGGTGTTGTAGAAAGGAAGAACAGGACAGTGCAGGAAATGGCACGGACAATGCTCGCTGAGAACAAAATAGTTGATAGATTTTGGAAAGAGGCAGTCCATACTATAGTTTACATTCAAAACAGGTGCATGCTAAGACCGCATGAAAGCAAAACACCTTATGAGCTGTGGTTCGGCAGAAAGGCAACAACAAGATATTTCAAAGTATTTGGCAGCAAGTGCTACATCAAACGGATTGAAGATAATCTCGATAAATTTGAAGATAGAGCTGATGAAGGTATTTTTCTTGGTTACTCAACAAAAAGCAAAGCCTACACATGTTACAACAAGAGGCTAAAGAAAATTGTTGAGAGTGCTGATGTTAAAGTTGATGAAGGTAGAGAGCGAGAAATTACTTATCAAGAAAACTACCCTATTTATGAAGAAGTCATTGAAGGAGATGATGAAAAGGAAACAGAAGAGAATCAGAAAATTGATCCAGATGTTTTAAAAATTGACTCAGAAGAAGAAGAAAACAAGAAATTTAAAACTGGCAACTGGCAAAAAAATCATCCCAGTGAACAGATTATTGGGGACCCCACAGATGGTATTCAGACAAGAAGAGCAGTAGTGTGGAACTATTCTCTGTTATCTAGCATTGAACCTAAAAATGTTGCTGAAGCAAGCACAGATGAAAGTTGGATGAAGGCAATTAATGAAGAACTAGATCAGATTGAGAAAAACAAAACCTGGGAATTAGTACCACGGCCAACAAATAAAAACATAATTGGCACTAAATGGATTTTTTGAAATAAATTAAATGAAGATGGACAAAGTTGTCAAAAATAAAGCAAGATTGGTCTGTAAAGGCTATGCTCAGGTTGAAGGCATTGATTTTGAGGAAACCTTTGCACCGGTAGCCAGACTAGAGGCAATCAGAATGTTTCTGGCTTTAGCAGTCCATAAAAATTTCAAAGTATATCAAATGGATGTAAAATCAGCATTTCTGAATGGAAAACTGGAAGAAGAGGTTTACATTGAACAGCCAGATGGCTTCCAACTTGGTGACAATCCAGATTTTGTTTGCAGGTTAAAGAAAGCATTATATGGTTTGAAACAGGCACCCAGAGCATGGTATGCAAGGCTGGATAACTATCTTATTAAACAAGGGTTCAAGAAAGGTTTGGTGGACAACAATTTATATGTCAAAACAGAGAAGGGCCATCTTATTGTTCTTGTTGTTTATGTAGATGATATAATATTTGGCAGCAACATGGATGAATATTGCAAAGACATAGCAACTAAAATGAAGAAAGAATTTGAGATGTCTATGATTGGTGAACTTTCTTATTTCCTAGGACTGCAGGTCAATCAAAATGAAAAGGGCATTTTTATTTCTCAAGTTAAATATGTAAAAGAAATGCTGAAAAAGTTCACAATGGAAGATAGTAAACCTGTTAGCACTCCCATGACAACAGGCTGCAAGTTGAGCAAGGATGACAAATCTCCAGATGTAGATCAAACAATGTACAGGTCTATGATTGGAAGCCTATTGTATTTAACAGCCACTAGACCAGATATATTACAGGCAGTATGCATGGTTGCAAGATTTCAGGCTAGTCCCAAAGAAACTCATGTGACAGCTGTAAAGAGGATCTTCAGGTACCTCAAGGGTACTATGGATTATGGGTTGTGGTACCCAAAAGGTAAAGACTTCACTCTGATTGCATATTCTAATGCAGATTGGGCAGGATGTATTGATGATAGAAAGAGTACCAGTGGAGGAGCATTTTATCTTGGAGACAGTCGGTAGCATGGCACAACAAGAAACAAGAATCAGTCTCTCTATCCACAGCAGAGGCAGAATACATTGCAGCAACAACATGTTGTACACAGATATTATGGATGAGACAAACGTTGAAAGATCTTGGTATTCACTTCAAAGAGCCAATTTCAATTAAATGTGATAACACTAGTGCTATCAACATATCCAAGAATCCGGTTATGCATTCTAGAACCAAACATATTGCGATCCGATATCATTTCTTGAAGGATAAAGTTGCAGAAGGAGAGGTCAAATTGGATTTTGTTCCAACTACAGAGCAAGTAGCTGATATATTCACAAAACCATTGCCCAAGGAAGTTTTTGAGTACCTTCGAAATAAGTTGGGAGTGGTCACAATTCCCAAGAACTGACTATCATTTGGGATCACATTCTCAGGGGGTGCATTTATGCCTATGCTTATAGTTTTGCTTATATTTATGATTTTTGCTAACTATAACAATATTTGTCTGAGAGTGGTGTGCATAGACTCAAGGGGAGTCTGCAGTAGCCCTTTGGTATTATTGTCAAAGGGGGAGAAGAATTACAGGAGAGTGCATGAGTGTTGCCAACAATTCCAAAGGGGGAGATTGTTGAGCAAGGTGCAGCAAAAGTATTGTCATTGTTGTCAACACAGACAGGAATTGATGCAGTTGAAGCAATGGACAAGAATTCAGAGGTCAGTCAGATCAAGTACAGTGAAATTCTAGGAAAACAGAAGTGGCCCAGATTCAAAAATTTGCAAAAAAAGACAAGTAAGAAAACTGTCGCGATATCGCGACATGTTTTCTGTCGCGATTTCGCGACAAAAATGAGGAGAGAGAAGGCGCAGCCGAAAATGTCATGATTTCACGACAAAAATGAGGAGAGAGAAGGCGCAGCCGAAAATGTCATGATTTCATGACAAAAATGAGGAGAGAGAAGGCATAGCCGAAAATGTCATGATTTCATGACAAAAATGAGGAGAGAGAAGGTGCAGCTGAAAATGTCACGATTTCACGACAAAAATGAGGAGAGAGAAGGCACAACCAAAAATGTCACGATTTCGTGACATGTTGGAAGGAAAGAAGCAAAGTTGAAAAACTGTCACGATTTCACGACAAGTTTGGAGAAGCAGCGCCAAGGATGAAAAGTGTCACGATTTCATGACAGTTTTGGAAGAAAAGCACTAAGGGCGAAAAGTGTCGCGATATCGTGACACGTCGGGTTTTCGCGACCCAAAGAGGAGAGAGAATGTACGGCAACAAAAGTGTAGCGATTTCGCTACATGTTGGAGTTTCGCAGGCCAAAGCAGAGAGGAAGAGTCAAAGCACAAAGGTGTAGCGATTTCGCTACAAGTCAAAAGTGCAGAACACAAAGGTGTAGCGATTTCGCTACAAGTCGAAACTACAAGACACAAAGGTGTAGCGATTTCGCTACAAGTCAAAAGTGCAGAACACAAAGGTGTAGCGATTTTGCTACAAGTCAAAAGTGCAGAACACAAAGGTGTAGCGATTTCGCTACAAGTCAAAAGTGCAGAACACAAAGGTGTAGCGATTTCGCTACATGTAGGATTTTTGGAGGCTGCAACAAAGAAGAAGTGCCAAGTCAAAAAGTTGTAGCGATTTCGCTACATGTCTTGATTTCGCTAGTGCATGAAGCGAGAAATGTACGGATGCGAAAGATGTCACGATTTCATGACATGTTGCATTTTCGTGGGCGAAAAGCAAAGAATAGTGCTAAGGCAGAAAAGCGTCACGATTTCGCGACATGTTCCGATTTCGCTGAGGCTTGCGGAGAAAAGTGTATGGAAGCAAAAAGTGTCATGATTTTGTGACATGTTCCAATTTCGCTAAGGCATGCAGAGAAAAGTGTACGAAAGTGAAAAGTGTCACGATTTCACGACATGTTCTGATTTCGCTGAGGCATGCAAAGAAAAGTGTACGAAAGCGAAAAGTGTCACGATTTCGCAACATGTTTCGATTTTGCTAAGGCATGCGGAGGAGAGTTGTACGGAAGCGAAGAACGTCATGATTTCGTGACATGTTCCATTTTCATGACTACAAGTGAAGTAGAGTGTAGGGAAGCGAAAAGTGTCATGATTTCGTGACATGTTCCATTTTTGTAGGTGCTTGCAAAGGAGAGTTGTACGAGAGGCAAAAAGTGTCGCGATATCATGACAGGTCATGTTTTCATTGGTAGAAGGCGAAGAAGAGTGCAAAGAGATAGGTGGCAACAACATGCTAACTGATAGCTAACTAGAACAGAACTACAGTTACAGAGAAAAAGTAGGGAGCCAAAATTAGAAAAGTCATCTGAAGACAGTGTGACGGTTACAAGTGCAATAATAGTTAGAATACATGCAGAATCGTAAAAGCATTCGAACAGCCGTATATGCAAAATTCGAACAGCCATATGGAGAATCAAAAATGCATTCGAACAGCCGTATATGCAGAATCGTAAAAGCATTCGAACAGTCGTATATGCAGAATTCGAACAGCCGCATATGGAGAATCAAAAATGCATTCGAACAGCCGTATATGCAGAATCGTAAAAGCATTCGAACAGTCGTATTTGCAGAATTTGAACAACTACATATGGAGAAGAGAAATGTATTCGAACAGTCGCACAAGCAGAATAAAAATTGCATGCACGCACAGAAAAGAATTCGAACAGTCTGAGAATGTTATTCGACTGCATGCAGAATTCGAAAAGTCAGAGAAGACGAGGAGTCTCGATGAGAAAAAGGGGTTATAAAAGGACAGTCACACAGAGAATCATGTTGCTGCTGTAAGTGTGAAATTACTGCACAAAGAGGGTTAGAAGAGGGCCAAGAGAGAAATAAGCAGAGCCATGAGAGTGTGCAGAGTTTGTTTAATTGCAGACCAGACAGGGTCGTGTAAATAGTGAAGGCATTTTTATGTCATTATAATTGCTCAAAATTGCAGTCCAAGTTGGTGCTTGGTACTAGGGGTTGGTGCTCCTATCTATTGCAGCAAAAAATTAAGGGGTTGGTGCTCCTTCCAGTGGATGTTGGTAAAGTGTTTGTAAAATTGGTATTTTGCACAGACTGGATTTGGATTGGAGTCCAAGCAGTCATTTTTGAGGAGTAGCCAAATTGGTGAACCTCGTTATATTGTGTGTTGTGGTGTGCTCTCTTGTTCAATTTGCTTTTCTGGTTTTCAAGTTCTCTTTGCTTCAGTTTTAAATGTTGTAGATTTGAATTTTAATAGCTACACTGATTCACCCCCCCCTCTCAGTGTCATTGTGTGAATATCTTTTTTCTAGATCGAAGGACTATGTTTAGGTCATATTTGAGATAGAGCTAAGAGCAAGCTTTTGAGGTGACAAAGCAGAGGATAGTAGTCTCCAGTAGATAGAGATCCATTATCCAGGGTAGTGAGGATAGATATCTTCTAAGTGGGGATAGAGTATTCAGTGGAGAGAGATCCAAAAGCTAGAGCAATGGAGCCAGTAGTCTTCTAGAGAATCACCAACTAGATCAGAGGAGGAGTTCTCCTGCGGATAGAGATCAATGAACCAGTTGAAGGGATTGGTGTCTCCTATGGATAGATATCCATAAACTTGATTAGGATATTGGTGTCTCATTTGGATAGAGGTCCATAAATATTGTAATAAGGAAATGATTCCCAAGATATTTGTTGAGAAAATACTAGTGAAATATTTTCTTCCTGGAGTAGCCCACATTGGGTGAACCACATTGAATTGGTGTCTCTATTATGTGTGGTGATTTATGTATTGCTTTGATTACTACTATTGATATTGCCATTGATATATTGCATACTATTGTTTGTAAAAGAAAAGTAAAAAGTGGTCTTATACTGGTCATCCCCCCTCTCAGTATAAGCTTGTGTTATTCAACATGGTAGTTTTAGAAAATAGAGGACATGGTAGTAGAGGACAAGATAGGATGTGGCTAAATATTAATATTACCAAACCACCTAAAAATTTTGTTTTGCTATTTAAATCAAACAAACTTTGTTTTTTCTAGCCACCTATGAGTGATGTTAATAGATAGTTAATTATTATTGACTTAGCACAGATGGTAGCCACTCCTAGGAAAAGGAAAAAAGTGTTTTTACATGCATAAGACTAGAAAACTATTCTAAAATTGTATTCTTCTATTTCAAACATGTCCACCATGGAAATTTGAATTTCATGTAGGTAGGTATGACTAGTTTGGACTATTTTTACACTTGATTTTTTTCCTTACATATTGATAGAAGTTACTACATATATTTTTATTGTAATAGTTCAATAACAAAGGAAAAATAGGGTATTGACCTCCTCATTTATAAATACTAGCTATAACTCCATGTGCTAGATTAGGAAGAGTTGTCAAAAAGATAAAGAACAACCAAATACACACACAATAAGATAAAAAAATACGATAAAAACCACATAGAAAAACATAAGAAAAACATAAAAAAGGTGATAGGCTAGGTTTGTATGTTATTTTTTTATTGTTTTAGGTTTAATCCTTGAGTATGTCAAAGGTGGTAGACCAGATGCGAGCCATGGGTGATTTTTACGAAAGAGATAACCCTACCTCCTTGGGTATTACTCGAAAGTGGCATTCCTTCTGGGATATTTTCCACAAAAAAAAAAAACTAGGAAGAGTAGTGGAAGATACCAATATGCTATTGTAATTTTATTATTTACTGCAATTTGTAAGGAAACTCAAAATTTTTAGACTTGTAATAATATGATAATCTAGGCTATTGGTATACTTCAATTTTGTAAGCTTAGTTGAACTGCATTCCTTCCACACTGCTCTAGAGCAAGGGCCCACTTGAGGCTAGGTTGAATGTAGCTTTGTATTGTATTTTATACTTGTAATATTTATATTAATTTGTTGTTATTTCATATATATTATGATAGTGAATCAGTTGCTTGATTTTATCTCCCAAGAGGAGTAATTAGACAATTATTTTCATATTATTACTGTTGTAGCATAGTGTTGAGAGAAGCATTACTTTATGTTCAATTTTCCATACCATTTTTATTTCTTTTTATTATAATAATTTTATTTCTTAATTATATTTATTAGTTTAGTTCTTTCTATTTCCTATTATAGTGATTTTTATTGCTACTTTCTCAATGCTTTAGAGTAGAGAACCTATACTTGACCAACTTTAATTCATTTCTAGTGCATATAGCCTTAGAATACCACCCCAATTTTGATAATTTTTTAAAGCGAGGTTTAATGACACCCATCACTTTTTGGTATTATTGGCATGGACATGAATTTTCTAGGATCCTTTTAAGAACTTTCTAAATATTCAACATCACAACATTTTAGTTGGTTAAAAAACAAATAGTTGTAGAGGTATCACACCTCCTTAGTTGGCCATTCTTGTGATAAGTGTTCACTAAGATAGATTTAGGTTGATATTATAAACCAAGATACCTAGTGCACTTATTTGTACCTATGTCAATAAGAGGCTAATTAGCTAAAACTAAGTGAAAACTAGTGGTGTTGAGAAGAAAAGGTAGAGGTGTTAGAAAATGATTTATTTGATAAGTTAGGATGTATGAATAGATCTAGGGATAAGAAGGGTACAATTATTAGAAATAACCCACAACAAGCCATAGGTACATAAGAATCATATGTAGAGGTTGCATAAGAGTACTCATTACTTGTAGCCACGATCCCAAGTGTCTCATTACATATAAGTGAAGAGGAAGGAAGTACTAGTAGATTGTCATCATCAGTTCTAGATCTCTAATATATCCTAAATTTAAGAATTCCCAAGAACTATCTAGTAGTCTTCCATCTACCTCATACATGATTACATCTATTGAAAACTTAAAAAAAAAATATAACATTTATTGGAAAAATAGCAATATGAGGATAGGCAAGATAAAAATAACATAAGGGATGGACAAAGTGACATCCATCATCATGAAGACTTGGTAATGGTACTAGGATCTTCACATACCTTATTTGGTTGGATGCCCATATGCTAGCCCCTATAAAAAATATTTCTTTATCAAACTTGTCCATATTTAGGGAGACTACGACATAAGACCTAGATAATTTTTTATTCGAATTTAAATCCATATGTTAAACTTATGACTATATTAGTAAAAATAAAAACTCAAACTATTTTCCTCCACACTCAAAGACTCAACATGAGATGGTTTATGGGGTTGGACCTAAAATCCATTTATATAGATTCTTCAAAAACTATTTAGATAGATTCCTCTTCATCCATAGAAGATGCGAAGAAGGTATGGATCAAGAAATAATTAAGGTAATATGTTTGTGAGGATTACAAGATGAGTCAAGGGATGTCCTAAACCTCATGGTAAAAGGTGATGTGAAGAAATTAGACATTCCCAATATTATGTAACTATATAGGAATTATTATTGAGCATGGAGAGGAACTCAAAAAGTAGGAAAGAGGGGAAGTGAGATAGGAGAATTACTAGAATAATTTGCCAACTTTAAAATCTATATTCACCTACACCTAAACACAACATTGGATGAATTGCAAGCTAAAACTAGGACCACTAAACCATTGGCCATATATTATCCAAGGTGTACACAAAAATATTTCTTACAAGAATGCCCTTCGTAAAAGACTAATATATGTAGCATTTGTGAGAAAATCCACCCTATATATTGATGTGATATTTTACCTAAAATTAAGGCCACCCTTGGAAGGAGTCATCATACCATAGAAGAAATTAATTATGTAGGAAAATGAAATAATTTTTCCATAATCAAAGACTATCGTGGGTAAAAAATTTATGGAATGCTCCATGGAATATGCTCCCACCACAACAACAATGGGGCTAGTACCCTTGGTCTCTATATCTCAAATGTGCTAGTCTAGGATGGTTTAACTAGCCATAAATACAATCAATACCTAATCAACCATGGCCAATTTATAATAAAAAATAGTTAAGACCATTCTAATCTAATCAACCTTATGGGGACAACAATACTTTCAAAATAAACAAGCATTGCTATCAGGACCCATTGGTGCTCCTTAAATAGTACAATCACAACCATCCAAGAAACCTCCACTATCAACTCAAATTTTGGCCAATCTAAATAATAATAGGTAGGTATCCCTTGTCTATAATACAAAATACAATGACATAGTTCATATTAATGCTATTGACTATGATAATATTCAACTCTACTCAAGAAAATTATTGCATGTTCTAGAATTACCTATAATAGTATAATTACAAGAAGAAATGTAAACAACTCCACAAAATATTGAGTCATCAAATAAAGAAGGATAAAATATTCCAAAAAATATACCTTCATGAACCTATGAAGCACCATATCCTAAAAATGAACCCAAATAAGAACACTGAGAAATTTGATCTATTTGTTGGAATATATTATATTATTTGGTACATGCTAATGTACCACCTTGGCTACATATTTAGATAAGGAGTGTGAGTCATATATTAGGGTTTGAGTATTTACTTTATGCAATATAATAAATGTAAAAGTAATATTAGAATGTGCAAAGTATTCAATAATGTAAATGTGCATCATAGTACATGTGCACATGAGTCCATAGAATAGGAAAGTGAAGAGTCATAGGAATATATAAGACCAAGAGTCACATCCCATTATATATTGGCCTTTGTGTAAGCATTATACAAGAATATCATTATTTTCATAGGAGAAGATAGAGTAGAGTAGAATACAAGTTTGCTACAATGTAGAACTTGTATGGAGCATGGAGTATTAGTGATCTCCTCATTTTGTATGAAGATACTATTTTTGTGAGCTTTCATTAATGGTAGTTTTATGAGTATTTGCAGAAGTTTCTTATGAGTTTTACATGCTTTGCATATTTTCATTATCTTATATTTAATATTGCATGCTCATTTTATACCTTGTGGTAGATTTTACATTAAGTATTTAGTATCAAAAGCTAATAGTGGTATCAGATCCACAAGGGATATTGATAGGAGATAGAGAGAGCCACAAGAGAGATTGAGAGGATGTAGAGAGATCTCATTTTAGAAATTTTAAAGTTATTTTTTTGGCTAGAGTCTTTTCATAGGGTTGTAGGAAAACTCATGAAGATAAGGAGTCATCATAGATCTCATTCCACTAGATTGAAGGAAAACTAGAGAAGTTTATTTATTTTTATAGATATAAATATTTGCATGTATTTGCATGCTACTCTCTAAGTTTTTTTTGCAAAAAATTAGTTCTCAAAAGTTTAGAAGCTTCCTACAAAAAATAGAGAAGAATTTCATATTTGATTTCCTGATAGTCTATGTGCTTTCCTCATGCAAAAATTAATTCTTTGTTGCAAAAGAGGTAGACATTGAAGATAAAGGAGGTCCAAGAAAAATGTCCCATTGGATATCAAATATTGAGAAGAACCAAGAAGGAGGTATCCATAGAAGCTTGAACATTGAAGACTCTAGATTGAAGAAAGAAGAAAGCAACTCTATTGAAGATTGAGAAGAGGAAAAGAGTCCAATATAAGACGTATTGAAGATTAGAGAAAGAGGATATCCAAGAGAAGATATCTCATTGAAGAAATTCCAGATTTGAAAGATAGAAGATAGAAGATTGAAGATAAAGAAGGACTAGGAAAGGCTTATTACTAATTGAAGAGTTGCAGAATTTGAAGACCCAAGAAAAGAGATCTCAAGAAATATTGAAGGAGAAAAAAAATAAGGCTACAAAATCCCTATTGAAGAAGTTGAAGAAATGGCCATTGGAGAATATTTGAAGAAAGCTTGAGGTTGAGAGACTCCTTAAAAAGGAATTTGGTACAATTATCACCATCCGAAAACAAGCCAAAAATGAAGAAGGATTTAGAAAGAATTTTTGAAGACCTCAAGGCATTTATATTCTTGAGAAAGAGGCTAGTGAAAGAAGCTAGAAGAGACCACCAGATTTGAAATTTTGGAAGAAAACCATAAAGGATTTGAATATTGATTTGTAAAGGAGAATATTTCTATTTTTGTAGTAGAAGTTGAAGAGTCATAGGATAGCAAGTTGAAGGTGACATATATCTGCAAATAGAAGAATATTTGGGTAGATTTTGAAGTGCCCTTAAACAAAAAATTGAATGAAGGGTTGAAAAAAAGAAGGTAGGATTTCTAGCTACAAATTTTAGAGGTTGAGAGAATATATTCAAAGGAAAATTGAAGCTACAATAATCAAATTATTAGGAAACAAATTAAAGGATAAAAGGTAGAAAAGTTAGGCAGCAATTAGAGTTGCAAAATTAATTATTTTAGAGTAGCAAAGAAAAAGGAATTGAAGTTACAAAAGTTTACAAATTCAGGGCATCAAAAAGGTGAATCAAATCACCAAGAATTCTAACTACAAAGGAGGCCAAAAGATATACATTATTGGTGCTATAAAAGTTCACTATTTGAACGTTCACATTATCTTATTATTAAGTCTTTAAAAGCACCATATTTAAGTTTTTAAAGTAGCAAAAAGAAAGGTCTCAAATTTATATCTTCAATGTTGAAGAAGATAACATTCACAAGGGATTAAAACCTACAACAAAGAAAGGAGAAGTTAGATATAATATAAGGAAAGGAAAAATATCAACTCCTTACTATCTCTTGGAAAATAAATAAGTCAATATTTTACAATAAAAAATAGAGGTATTATACTATCCAAAAGGTAAAGTTTTTGGCACAAATTAAGGAGCTTGGAGTCACCAAAGAAGAAACCACCAAGCATAGAGTCGAGAAGGAGCCATTTTAGAAGAGTAGCCAGTAAGGAGGAGCCACCGTGGAAGAGAAACCACCATTACCAAGTCTTGGTGAAGATTAGCCACTAGAGAGGTAAAAAGAAGAGGTACCACCATATTGGAGGAAAAAACCACCATTTCAAAGAATCAAGAGTAACTATTTAAGAAATATTGAAAGTACAAGGGGGAAAGAAATTGAAAATCATGAGCTAGTGTCTCCCTAGAGCTATGTGCAATAGCGATCAAGCATCGTGAGTCATCAAAAACTAGTAAGGAGCCATGAAACAGTAAGGGTAGATCACCAAAGTGCCATTAGAAAGTGAAGTAGTGCAAGAGTTGAAGGGCCAAGGTTATACGACTATTGAAATTGGAAAATGAAGCACCATCTTGAAAATACCTACTAGTAACATCACCAATGAGAAGTGAGTACTACTAATACTTGTTAACATAAACCAATATAAATCCAAAGTGTCATTCACAACAAAAGGAATCAGGTGAATCATTAAACTTTACTAAGTGAAGAGAAGGAGCATTACAAAAAAAGAACAAATGCCATAGAGGAGTAGTATGTTACCAACTAAAGTGGAATAGAGGAGCATTACAAAGAAGATAGATGTTATGTAGAAGAGAAGCACCACCACCTGGAAGGACATAATATATTCTAATAGGAGAGTGAAAGAGTTATATTACCAAGTGTCACAATATAGAAGGTAACTCTAACTAACGTAAGCAAAGTGAAATGTATTCTTTGCATGAAGGACAAGTCATACAAGCATACTCTTGAGATAACAAGGTAATGTAAGTGAGGGAGCACATCACAATCGATGCTTAGAGAAACCAACCAACAATAGGATATTCAATGTCTTAGAGAGCACCATATATAAGAGAGAATATTAAATATAGTGAATGAGGATGTAGTATTGGATTAAAGTCTAGAAAAAATAACATTACCTAAATTAGAGTGCAAGTTACAGAATAAAGGAGGCACATAAGAAGCAGACCAAATTGTAGTGACCCTGAGAAAGTGGCACATTGTCCACCACTCTATTTGCAAATATTATTTTATCTAATATACTTAATCATGCATTAAATGAAATATGTGAAAACAAATGCAACCAAAATACAAAGAAATGAATGAATAACTCTCTTTATTGATTTTTCTCAAGTTTGGTTACATATAGATCCCTTTGAGGGATTCCCTTCATTTGATACAGATTTTACAAAATAGGGTAGCAAAATATGTGGTATCCCCTTGCAAGGGGTGATGCGCTCTCACAGGTTTCTCGATGACGCATACAAAACTGTATGAGGGCTTATAGATGCCTTCTTCTCTAGGTCTATTTCCTAGAGGGATCCTTTTGCTTTCATGTGTTAATAACCTGTCCAGTGAACCTATAGTCCTGCAAGCATGAAAGTAACAAAAAATGCTCAACTATCCGAGATTGCCTCCTCGGATGAGGTTGTTAGCAATTAACTTAACGATAAATAGAAATATGCTCAATGAAAATATAAACTAATGCTATGAATGCAAGTAAATGTAATAAATAAGATCTATGCTAATGGCATGGAAACATGTAATAAGCTAAATGAATGAAACTAATGCTAATAACCCTAGATGAGGCTTACTAGCTGCTATCTGAGATATCATCCACTAAGATGAAAATTTGTCTCTATTGCTCCAGGGCTATGGACCCAAGATGGTTGTTGAAGTTGAAATGGTTGGTATTTATGTCCGATGTGTTGAATATCCTGTAGTTGATGAACCCTCAATTGGCTAGCACTTCGTTGCTCCTAAAAGGCACTCTGATTTGCTCTCTGATTCGATAGGGCTCCAATACAATAAAAGCTCTCTAAGTGTCAAAATCTCTCTGAAAAGTCTCTCTATCTCTCTTTTGGTGCCCTTAGGTTTGCACCTTATAATGCTTTTGAAGCCCTAGGTCAATGTCCAACCCTAGGACTAAGTTATGCATGCAAACTAGATGTTAGCATGAGAATTTTTGTCTTTTCTGTGTTTGAAGGCTAGGTAAACTGATGTCTAAACCTAGACTTGAGTCTTCCATGTAGACTGGTTGTGAGGAGGAATGCAAAGTTATCCATGCTCGAATTTATTGCATGTAAACTACCACTTATACCTGATATTAGGCTAGTTTTATGGAAAATTGCTATTTAGGGCTTAGTCGTTGTCATCTACAGTGGTTAGGGTTATCCACTCTGAGATTCAGCAACAAGAATCCAGCTACTCTGGTTCATGGCGACCAGACTTAGATGGGCTAAAACTATCTCGAAATGAGTGGTGAAAACCACTTTTGGTACTTGGAAGGTCCCAAGGTTTAGTCACATGATTTATGAATACCCACATGAGTAGTTCTCCTAAACATGACATGTTTTAGGTGTCTACAAATGTCCTTTTTGGGATGTATTGTGTGGAAAAGACACAACATAAAGCAAAAATGTAGACTACTATGTTTGTAGGGTGTACGATGATCATTGGTCTGATCAAAACTGGATGGCCTAGCCATGCAAGATGGCATGCATCCCTGAATCATTGCTTCAACCTGATTGAAGGCTTAGTTATGCAAGAAGTTTGCACATGTTTACTTGCACTCATTCCTCAAATGCAATCGGGTAGCTTATGTTGCTACAATAGAACCGACCAGAGGAGAGCTACAAATTGGGATGTTGTATTTGCTTATGAACCCAAAAAATGAGAGGAAGTTATGTGATAGTTTATTGCAATGATTCGTAGGATGAATGTGATCTTGATATGATTGAGTGGTCTTTGGTTGACTTTGATTATGATTATTTTGAAGATTTGAACTACCCCCTGATGCAGGAAGGGCAATGAATGCAATGAAAAGTCTCTTGACAAAAATGACTGGTTTGGCTCCTTTCTAGTGTTTGTCTTTTTAATGGGCAATCCCCCATCCAAGTGTGGCTTCACTATTTATGATGATCATTCATCCCTATCCTGGAGAGCGGTCCAACCATAAATAGCCTTCTTAGGGAGTTAGGATGAGTGATTCTATTTAGGCTTGTGTTGAATCACTTGGCTCAGTGTTGTAATGTCATAAAGGAATTAAGATGATTCCATCACACCTATGGAGCAGTCCAACCATCTTGGTCTTATTCAAGATTGAGGGGGTACATCACCATCCCAAAATGATTAATTTACCCCAAGTAACCTTATGGTAACTTACTTATCTCACCAAATTGCATGGAGTGCAAATCATTGCAACCACTGAGTTGATAGAGTAAGTAATTAGATATGAGGCTTACTTGAGATTTTGTTTTTATGTGATTTTTTTGTTATTTTGATCATTATGATGTTTATGAATCATCAAAATGTGTTTTTTTAATTTTTTTTGCTATTCCTATTGGAAGGAATTCTCCTATTTTTTCCTATTCTCCTGGTCATTGTCAGCTCTAGTGACATCCAAATGCTTGTTTGTGGCTGCTCTCGACCTAAGCATCCAAGAAGTGTGGGTCACTGATGACAACAATGATCGATGCATAATTTGGGAAATATAAAAGCAACCTAGGGTTTTGAATTTTCACTTTCTCTAGCTGTCAATTTGCTTTTCTAAGCTCTAGAGTGAAAGTGACTTCTACGACTTGGAGAGCTTATCGATGAGGACCATGGCTGCATGAGGTAGGGTGTCTACGAGTGGAGGAGTCGAAGCTTCTTGGGTACTTTTTGAAACCCTAACCCTGCTCATTTTTTAGTAAAATGAACCACACTAAGTAATCGGTGAATGAACCTCATTAAACTTGCCAACAATGAACCAAACTTGTAGATAGGCTTAGTTTAGGATTTATTTTGGTGGGATTACCCCCTTTTTGCTTTTTTTGGATGTTTCTGGCCTAGGGCATATGCGTTTGTCATGTCTCCCGTTGGTCGCTACCACACAAAGCGGCCATTTTGGCCTGCGGCTTGGCCCTTGTCGACAGTAGTTGTCGGTTCAAAACTCAATGGTTAAAATTTTGACCATTAGGATTTGGCCACTTCTAGCCTCAACGACCGATTTTTGGTCGCTGTAGACGAGAGCGACCAAGAAACCTTAGGCAATTTTTTTGATTTTTTTTTGTATTTTGAAGTGATTAATTTATTTTTTTGAAGTTTTGGGTTGATTTTCCAAAATTTACCACATGGTTAGGTGCATTTATTCCTGTTTCACTTAGACTTGGGATAGTCTATCATTATTTGCATTTTTTTACATGTTATATTGTATTTTATGCCTTAGATGCACTATAGTTATACCTTGATTTTTGTCCTTAGATTCTTTCTTCTCGGGATCAGGACCCGAAGCTCTTGCTTGACCTCCTACCATGTGTGGATGATACGGACTGGGCATGGCTCAATACCCATAAATTATTGTATGTGACTAGGTTGCCCCAGATTATGTCAGATCAGGCCTACCTCATAGCCTTGGCTCACTGATGGGATCCCAGGACTAATACCTTCCACCTTCCTACCGGTGATATGACTATCACATCAAAGGATGTATACAAGATTTTTTGAATTCCTTTTGATGGAGTGGCCCTCATTTCTTCAATCACTAAGTACCATGAGGTAGTCTTTGCTCATGTATTCAGGGGGTAGGCTGCAACTACCTTCAAGGACACCAAATCTAGCATTTTCCATTCTACAATGGTATAGGGAGAGGGTATTTTTTGAGAGGTATGCGGTGTTGCTGATGGTCGTCAACAATATGCTTCTCCCAGACTACTCAAGTTTGAGGTTCCCTTGGAACCTCCTTGCAATGGTTTAGGATTTGGTGGATAGTGAGGACCCTATCATCTATGCATGGGGGAGTACTTTGCTAGCACAATGCTATGATGATTTGTATTGTATCCATTGGTGGGGTCATGCTAGCATCGCTTGCAACTTGATTTTGAAGGTATGAGGATGGGAGCATATCCATGTAGATCATCCCAGAGGGCTTACCATAGATATCATAAAGATTAATGATTCGTAGTGCTATACCACCAGATGGACTTGAGAGCGCAAGAAGCACAAGAGTTGCCCTCATGTGGGAAAACTCTCCCATTACATTACTTCTTTCACTGGGATACAGGTTTAAGATATCATATGGCACCCATATGAAGACTACCCGACATGGGATGATCTAGCCAGATTTACAGCTAGGACATGGTACGAGAGGTGGATCATTGGCTTCAAGGGTGTGATCAGAGAGTACTTCTACTCTCACATCCTTTGTCAATATAGATTGTTGTAGGATGTGCCTCTTATCCTAGTCCTGTATAGGCACATCATAGCATAGAAAGACCTTTGTCCATACCATATCATAAAGCTTCCTGATGAGGAGGACGCCCCAGTAGTTGATGCATGTATTGATGGGGGAGTCATAGATGCTTTCACATAGTGGTGGGGGGATTGATTGTGGCATGGTGATGGTAGCCTAGATCATGAGGATGACAGCGGTGATGGAGGTGCAGATATAGTAGGGTGGAGAGTCTGAGCTAGGATTGAGGGATGGGGCAGCCAATAGAGTAGGTGGCAGCAGAGGAGTAGGAGGCTCGTAAGGAGGAGGAGGAGTTGGATCCCGAGGAGAGATATTCTCCACTCAGGGTGTAGCTGCATGAGGTAGATACCGAGCTTCAGTCGACCAAAATATAGGTACAACGGTGGGATGCCACTATATCACAATGAGATGCCACTATAGCACAACTCACGATGTAGATATAGGCATTATAGTTTGCTATCGGGAGCAGTGCTACCAAGATGTAGATTGTGGATTCTTCTTCTATAGAGATCAAGCTCCAATCAGCAAAGATCTAGATATAGAAGCGGGATGTCACCATAGCACAACTCACAATATAGGTACATGCTTTACAAGCTGCTACCGAGAGTGTTGTTGTTGGGATGCAGATTATTGTTGCTCCTCCTATATCACAGGGCCCTATAGGGACGGATCTAGGGGTAGAGACTAGGCATCTGTAAGGCTTTATGGATGAGTGTGATGCACATATATCTCATTATGCAGCCTACATTGCCGCTTTTCTACGGTAAATTAGGAGGCTTGGAGCGATTCCTAGGTAGAGGCCACATGTAGGTGGGTCATAGGTTAGCAAGCGCTCTACCTTGGGATAGTATTCAGTTAGGTTGAGCTAGAGGACTCAGGGACATGTAGAGAGACTAGTGGTTTCACACCATTCTACTTGAGATCTATCCATATGGGGCAATAACCTAGGGGGTGTAGGCACAATTTGATTCATGATGTTCTTTAGATTTTATTTTTGAGGTCCACTGACCTACATGACTGTAACCCATGGGCATTTTGTACATCCATGTACTTGATTCACACATTTATATATGATATATTTTGGATTATGATCCATTATGTGCATCATTTATTTCTTATGTTTTATTTATGTGATGCAATTATGGTGTTATGATGGGTTGATGTATGTTTAGATGATAGGTGATATCTATGATGATGTGGATATTTGGATGGATGCTTATGTAGATTCTTATATGATTTGATTATCATGTCATGATGTGATGTATCATGAGTTGACTTAGTGATGGATTTATGATTGTGTGCATAGATGGATTATGATGTATGCATATGGATATTGCCTATATGAATTGCTTACTGCTTTATGATGTAATGCATGTGGATGCAATGATTGTGATTTTAGATGTAAATGGATGAGTTATGAACTATGTATTTGTGGATGCAATGTTATTGTCAAATGCATGTTTAATTTTTGCTTCAGTTGTATGCATTCAACTTGTGTTATGTCATGGTAAATGCAACGTGTATAATGCATTAACTACATGGTTTTTGGTCTAATGTACATGAAATTATATGATTTAATCATAAGAAATGCATATGATATGATTTTAACAATCTAATGGGCGACACCACAGAAAGTGTATTGGTTATGAATGTAAATAATCACTCTTATCACAAGAATTATTTATTTGATCATCCATATGTGTAATGCAATGGTATGGAATGTATGTACTTTCTTGATAAGCTTCTATAATTTAAAATATTCAAAATAGTCAATGGTCATGTAGATATATTTTTTGAAATATATCTGGTATCTAACCTACTATGTTAACACCTTTTAATTCACCAAAGCTCATAAATAAAAATTGATGATATGATTTGTTGTTATGTAGGATGTTTTGAGGTTTTTCCAGAGACTCAAACACTCTAGTTACGCTATCAGCAGTTGCGTACTTACCATACAATATTTTTGAAAATCAAGGATTTCATCATGAACCTAGATATTCATTATCCATGTGTGTGTGAATAAATATATTTCAGATAATACTCAATCATTTCCTCCGATGTCAGACGGGATTCTTTCAACCCATTTCTAAGATCGGGGATCCTCAATTGTTCATCTGATCTTGTGTTGGACTTAGTTGAACTATACCACTAAGCAGTATTGGGTTACCCAAAGCTAGCTCATCAACATGCAAATATTGGTCTATACAAATGCAAGATGCTATTGTGATAGACATATCATCATGTGTAAGGACACCTCCATTGCCAAGCTGACTGTACACCAAAATTGTAATAGGGATCACCTTCCGATTTGTGCAATGCTGAGAATTCCAGGGATTCAAGCTCCATTCCCTTCTTTTCTTTATTTTATTTAGGATAATTGCTCATGCTTAGGGATGAAGATCACTATTTATTTTTTATTGACATTTTTTTTTAATTTTGTTTTTCTCTTGAGCAAGGGATCTATGCAGAGATGGTAATCACTTGTTTGTTTTGATTTTGACTTTTGCTTGACTTTGGGATTTTGTTTGTTTTAATGAAAGCAAGGGATTTACGTAGTGATGCTAATCACTTGTTTTTTTTGCTTTTAACTTTTGCTTGACTCTAGGATTTTGCTTGTTTTAATGAAAGCAAGGGATTTATGTAGTGATGATAATCACTTGTTTGTTTTTCTTTTGACTTTTTATTGACTCTAGGATTTTTCTTGTTTTAATGAAATCAAGTGATGATAATCAATTATTTGTCTTGCTTTTAAATTTTGCTTGACTCAGGGATTTTGCTTATTTTAATGAAAGCAAGGGATTTATGTAGTGATGATAATCACTTGTTTGTTTTGCTTTTAACTTTTGCTTGAATTTGGGATTTTTCTTGTTTTAATGAAAGCAAGGGATTTATGTAGTGATGATAATCACTTGTTTGTTTTGATTTTGACTTTTTATTGACTCTAGCATTTTTCTTGTTTTAATGAAATCAAGGGATTTAACTGGGTAGGACGAAACTTGTCCTTTTATCAATTCTCAGCATCTTCAAATTGGTCACATAGGGGGTGAGCAAGGAAGACCCTTTTTACTTAAGGTAACCTAGACCACTTTTGTAGTTTTTATCTTTCCCTTGTACCAACTAGGATTTTAGTGTTTTTAATTAGTGATGGGATTCTGAAGTATGTTAGGCACTATCACCACTAGACCTCACCTTCTGCTAAGCAATATGGATTTCTACAAAAGGTGATAAAATCACTAGGTATGGTTAAATGATCAAAAAACCTTAGCCTATTCATCATAGAAACAAGAAGTGGTTGTGTTGAAAAACATAGTTATACACATGGATGAATGGGTAAAAATGGAGTGTGGTTGTGATACAAATTGTGTCATCATTTGCAATATCATGATCATAACCTATCATAATACAAATGCAATGGATAGGGATGTTCAATGCAATGCAACTATATGAATGCAGGTGTAAGATGCAATTTTTTTTGTATTTTTGATTATGTTGACAAAAGGGCTTATTGTGCCTTTGGGACTTTTAGGGTTTGACCAAGTGACAAGCAAATACCCTTGGAGCATTTTGATTGCATTTTGACCAAGCGGCTTGGATACCCTTGGAGCATTTTTTGATTGATTTTGACCAAGTGGCTTAGATACCCTTGGAGCATTTTGATTCAGTATTTTGACCAAGCAGCGTAAAGATACCCTTGGAGCATTTTTGATTGAATCTTGACCAAGCGACATAAAGATGCCCTTGGAGCATTTTTTTGAATTAGAATCTTGACCAAGCAGCATAAAGATACCCTTGGAGCATTTTTGTTTTATTTTGACCAAGTGGCTTAAAGATACCCTTGGAGCATTTTTGATTTTGAATTTCTTATGTTTTTATGATTTTTTTGTAATTTTAATACTTTGTATTGTTTTTGTACTTTATGACATATTTGAATGTTTTGTATTTTATGTATGAAATGCCTTCAAGTGAATGATATTGAGAGGCTCGGGCTCTTCAACACCATCCAATTATGTGAGGCGATATGCTCCAAGCCCAACCGTTTTTGAGATTATGTATGGGCCTATCCAATTTGCCATAAATTTGTCTCGTAGGTGCGGCGATAGATTTGAGTTTTTTTGGTTTTCTTTGAGCACAAGATCCCCAACTTTGAATTATCTTAAGTGGAATTTACTATTGTAATCTCGCGCAAGGCGACCCTGATAAACATAGAGATACTCCAAGGCATTGAATTTGCATTCATCAAGAAGCATTAATTGATTAAGGTGGCCTTGTAGCAATGTACCATCATCTATGAAGTCCTTTAATGCTATTGAAATTCAAATATTCAATATTCAAATTAGATAAATAATTCAAGTTACAAAAATTATATAGTGTTTACAATGTAGTTGGAGAGATATTAGGAAGAGGAGAAATAGGTAGGAATAGAAAAAGGGAATTAGAAGTCTAATGTTCCTACCATCCACCAATCTATCTATTGCCCAATCATGTTGACTAGGATGTCGTCCAATGGGGGAAAAAAGGTAAGGTCAAATCAAAAGTTGACAAATTTTTTACCATTTAACTTCCAAAATTATCCCCCTTAAAGTTGAGAGGACAGACTATACAATCTCTCAGCCTTATATATTGAGCTTTAGCCATACCTTTGGTGAAGATATCTACAATGTTGTCAAAAGTGCTACAATATTTAAGCTCAACTATCTGCTGCTCCACCATGTCTCAGATGAAGTGATACTTCATATCAAAATGCTTTGATCTGCTATGGTGGATTGGATTGTTTGCCAACTGAATGTCACTCATGTTATCACAATACAGTCAAGTTGGACCACTTTGATTTTCTCCAATCTCTTCAAGGAATTTTCTCATCCATAGGGCTTGAGTACTAGCATGTGTGATAGTTATATACTCAGCATCAGTAGATGACAATGCTACAACAGTCTGCTTCTTGGAACTCCATGTAATTAGTCTTGAACCTAGACTAAAATAGTTCCCTGACATAGATTTCCTATCATCTATATTGCTTCCCCAATCACTATAACTGAAGCCAACTAATTTCATAGAATTACATTTGTGGTATTGGATTCCAAAATCCAATGTACCTTTTACATATTTTAAGATTATTTTAGTTGCTTGTAGATGCAGCTGAGATGGACTTGCCATAAACCTTGAAACTAGAGAAACAACATATTGAATATCGGGCCTTGTGTTGGTGAGAAACATCAAACTCCCAACCATGCTCCTGTAAGTGGTCATGTTAACCTTTGGTGCTTCGTCATCCTTGCTCAATTGGATTCTATGTCCAGTTGGAGTTGCAACTGATTTGCACTTCTCCATGGAAAATTCCTTGATCATGTCTCGAGCATACTTGTGTTGACATATGAAGATTCCCCTATTTGATTGATGCACTTCCATGCCTAGGAAGTATCGCATTAAAATGAGATATTTCATCTCAAGCTACTTCATCATGGAGTTTTTGAACTCCATATTCGTTTTAGTGTTACTACCCATAAATATTAGATCATCTACATACAAACAAAATATGAGAATGTCTACACCATGCTTTAGGTAGTAAAGATTTGGTTCACTTTTGCTTCTAGTGAATCCATACTCGTTGAAATAGCCATCAATGTGTGAGTACCAAGCTCTTGGTTCTTGCTTGAGGGCATATAGTATTTTTTTTTTAATTTATAAACAAGGTTCTCCTTTCCTTGTTCTTGAAAGCCTTGAGGTTGTTGAACATAAACCTCCTCAATCAAGTATTCATTCAGAAAAGCACTTTTCACATCCATGTGTTGAATGTTCCATTTTTTATGGGCAGCTAAGGAAAGAACTGATCTGATTGTCTCTTGTGCAACAAGAGCAAAGGTTTCCTCATAGTCAATTCCAAATTTTTGAGTAAAACCTTTTGCTACAAGTCTCACCTTGTGCCTCTCAATTCTTCCATAAACATTGAATTTGGTCGTGTAGACCCATTTACATCCAACACATTTTTTCCTTTGGGTAGTTTTACTAGCTCCCATGTATCATTATTTTTTATAGAGGTTAATTCCTCTTCCATGGCTTCGTGCCATATATTTTGAGTACAAGCATTCTCATAGCTAGCTGGTTCTAGCTGTGCACTAGCAAATAAAACATAATTGACTACATCTCCCTTAGGATCATGGGAATCATCATCATCCCCATACAGTTGCTGTAAAACTGTATTCATTTCACTAGATTGGCTTCTAGTGTATATTTTCTAGAAATTTTGATCCAACATTTAAAATGATGGATGCTGTTGTAATGTTATTTTGCCTCTTGATGTAGAGTCACTGTCAATTTCCATTGGTGAAGAACTTACTGATCTCTGTGAAGAAGGACTTGGAGTGGTGATTGAAGTACTTGATGTAGTACTCCTGCTTGGGCTTGGAGGGGGTGGTGTGCCTTTGATTTTCTTGGGAGACACCTACTGTACCTATGAAGAACTTACATCTTGGGACTCATCATCAACAAAAATTCTTTTATGACCCCATTCTTCCCCTTCATCAAAAATTACATCCCTGGAAAGTAAAATTTTATGAGTCTTGGGATTATAGAGTCTATATGCTTTGGTAGACTCATAATACCCTACAAATATATAGGCTTGACTTTTGGGATCAAGCTTCTTCCTCTTCTCATCAAGAATGTGTGCATATGCTAAAGAACCAAAAAAATTGAAGTGCTTTACATTTGGTTTCTTTCCATACCACCCCTCATAAGGAGTGATACCATCTAAAATAGAAGTTGGACTTCTATTAGAATGTATACACTGGTTCTTACAACATCAACCTAGTACATATTAGTTATATGCTTAGTCTGAAGCATTGTTCTCGCCATCTCAACTATGGTGTGGTTATTTCTCTCTGCCACACCATTCTGTTGTGGGGTATAGGAAGTGGTGAATTGCCTTTTGATCCCACTTGCTTTACAATATTTTAAAAATTCTTTTAAGGAGTATTCATCTCCTTGATCTGTCCTAAGACACTTTACATAACACTCACTTTGTTTATCTACATTTTTTCTGAAATCTATGAAGCAATCAAAAGATTCATAGTTATGTTTCGAGAAATAAATCTAGCACATTCTAGAGAAATCATCTATGAAAGTGAGAAAATAGGAATTTATTTTTATACTCTTTGTCTGCATTGGACCACAGATGTTTGAGTTCACTAACTTAAGTGGATAGCTGGCTCTCCACACTTGTCCTATTGGAAACATTGACCTTGAGTGCTTTCCCAAAGCACATCCTTCATAGACCTCCTTCTGTTCATTGATTTTGGGAAGTCCTATCACCATAGCTTGAGAAGTTAGCAATTTCAAGCTAGCAGAATTAAGGTGACCATATCGCAAGTGCCAAAGCACACTTGGATTTGCTATAGCTACATTTGCAAGTTGAGCTCCCCCTGGCTTGCCAAATTTGAGAGGGAATAATCGATTCTTGGTCATTGGGACCTGTGTGATGACATGATTACAATTGTTTTTATCAAGAATGATACATTTTCCTGTTGTGGAGTTTCCACAACCACCCCAAAATTCTTGGGAACCCACTTGTCATATTTTGATATGAAAGGTTTTTTGTTTTCTTTGGTTTGTAAGAATAGGGATATTTGACCATTTTTTTTTTAATGATTTTAATTGCTTTGGTTATTTGATATTTAATGATTAATTAATCTAGGCATTAATGCTTAGATTAATTAAAATCCATTTTGATGAATAAGAGTTTAATGTTCTTCATATTATCTAAGGTGATGGAATGTGTTTAACAAAGCAAGGCCTAACATAAAACAAAAAGAGGATACAAAAGGTACAAAGAAATTGAGATAGAAGTCAATATGCTATTATCTACCTCATTAACTATATTATGTACATAATAGTAATATTTTTAAGATTATGTTATGAGGTTCTAAAATGTTATCATTATAATAATATTATTATGATTATATTATAATGTTATTATTATAATAATATTATTATATTGTATATAATATTATTATTATAATGTACTTTATAAACGATGTGATAATAATATTTTCGATAAGGTAAAGTTTAACTTTGTTTCGTTTGATTGCAGATAAGGAGATGGTGGCTATTCGAAAACATTTAAAGACATGAGTGGCTAGTCCAAGAACGTTCAACACTATGGCAGTGAAGCTTCATGGAGCAATACCGGCAAAGAAGAGGCGGTCCAATATGGCTGCGTAGGGAGGAGCTTGCTAAACTAATTCAAAATTTGAATTTTTTAGCTAATCAAATTTACATGTTTATTTCATTTACTTTTCTCAAAGTTTTATTTCAAGCATTCATGCATTCCATTCTGGTCCATCCAAAATTTTAGTTTCTTTCATTTCCATTCTGGTCCTTTTCCAGAATTTCTGCTAATTTCCTATTAGTTTCATTTTTTTTTTGTCCATTTTCAGAATTGTTAAGCTTTCAAGTTATTTCCATTCTGGTCATTTTCAAAAAAATTTGCACCTCCAAGTTTCATTAACCTAAAGCTTTCAGATAAAACACATGGTTTAGGAGGGATACTAACCTACTATTTCACATTAAACTAAGATAAGAAATGAAATCTAACTTTGCTAACTTTGCTAACATTGCTAACATGCTAACTTCTACTAACCACTATTAGGGTAGTGACATCAACATAAGGAAGATAAAATGAACCGAACTATCTAAAATTTACTTTATCTTAAAGGCACATGCATTAAAATGAGGTGGAAAATTCCACATTTTGTCATTTGAAACCTTTTAAATGAAGATAAAATACTCTACTAACAAGGATTCAAGGTAGCACCAATTTAAAAAAATCCTAAAAAGAACTATTTTTATTTTTAGTTAGATATTTCAAATCACTAAGCATTGTTTAGAACCAGTAAAGGCCCCTTGTTTATGGTCACATGCATTATTGAATTATTTCTGGCACTATTGTAATATTTTAGATATTTTACCAGAACCTTGGAGAAGTTGAATGTTTGTCATTTGGTTTCTTTTCGAGAGAGTTTTCTATTCAATACTCTGCATGTGGTGGTATTTTGCAATTGGGAAAAATATACACTCAACATATTTGGTGCTAGAAGGAGGGCCTTATTTTATGCTTTGTGATTTAGTTTTTTGCTATTGCTAACATGGTCAATTTTGGTTCAAAAGTATTGTGTTTGCAGGTGCAACATTTTACTCTTGACTAGTTTGTGAGAAGCCTTAATAGAATAAATTTGAGTTTTCCAAAGCTGGACCCACCTAGACGTATTGCTACTAGGTCTAAAACCATTGAGGAAACCATTTTTTAAAGTCTTTCTCCCAAAAATAGGAAATCGAGGTACAAAATCCAGGAGATTAAAATCTCGTCCGAGCTTTCTGATACGTTAGGTTTAGAGATGCTTTGCCAAGATTTGGAAAGGCTACCTCTCATACCTTTGAATCTTAATACCTTAAGTGGATGTGCACCCATTAGTTCCACCACAAGAGCTACATCAAGTGTACCTGTAGCACCCTAAAATTGGCGTAGTGAAATTGTAATAATTACATTCATCCTAGTAAATAATTTAAATTCGATATCCGTTTCCCCCTTTTTCGCACCATTTTTAGAGGTTATTTTGACCGTTTGATGATATTGTCATTGATCAGACGATATCGCCCTAGATCTGATGATTTCGTTTGGACTAGGACATCCAGACGATCTTTTCCCTAAACTGATTTTGCACAATTAGCTTTTGTTCCAACGGGCCTCTAATCTGGGCAGAAGCATGTCTGTGTTGTTAGAGACCGTCCCCCATTGGAAATCTCCCAAATAGGGATGATATCCAACCTCCTAACCTCCCTCCTAAGCCTATTTAATCCTAAACCCTCCCCTTAGCACCCCCTTGGCTGAAATTCCCTGTAACCCAACTGCATACATGTTAAAACATCTTAAGTTTCTATTTTGCATTAGTTTTATACAATTTTGTTGCAGGTACCATATTGTTTTTCAGTCGGAGCAACCTTACATCGTCGTCGACGAACCTGTTCAGATCAGAGGCGATCCTATCGAATCAGAGACGATTTCGTACCAATGCGAGATGATTTCAACTACAGTCAACATTGAGGCAAACAGTGCCTGAAGTTTGCATTTTTTCTTCCCTTTTTCTACTGTTTTATGTTGTAATTAGCAATTTTATCCAATGTTTTATGCTATTCTGCATTTTGGAGTTCACCCATCTAGATTAAATGCATAATTAAGCCATAATTGTGATTAAATTAGCATAATTCATTCATGTTTCTATTTGCAAGTTTTAGTTTAATAGTACTACTATCATTTTATATTGTTTCCCTCTGTTATAATAGTTGTATTTTTTGTATTTTGTACCTATTTCTTTGTTTGTAGGTTTCTGACGAATTCGTCTGATGAATTCGTCAGATCTCAGATGATCTTGTATGATCTCAGATGATCCTATCAAATCAGAGGTGATCCTGACTGCTTCAAGAATTAGAATCATCATCAGACATCCGGATCAGGTATTCTTCTTTTATATTCTATAATTTCTCTATTTTCTGTCTTCTATTCTGCTTTTCTGTATTCATTTAATTTGCATCTTCATATAGAATAGCTTAGACGAATTTTGGCCAAACCTAGGATTTGAATGCTTAAGGCTAAAATGAACACATAAAACACATTCCCAACCTAGGCGTGGAAACTGCCATTGAATGTTTCCTGGTGAACCCACCATCCATCAAAAAATCACCAATATACACCTCCCTTGAGAGGCAAGACCTTCACAAGTCCTCTCAGTCTGAGGTACCATGACATCCTTTTCACATCCCCCTTCCAAGCACGGATCCTATAGCTTGAAGGTAAGGGTGTGAAAATTTTGGAGCGATACATTTTGGTGAACCCGACATGAATGCATTGTAAACCTTTTGAAAAAAAAAATAGAACAACTAAAACATAGATGCATTTTAGATCATTTAAATTTAATATCATGTTTAGATGGTAGCTCCTAAGAAAATATTAGCAATTATTATAAATGTAGAAAACCACTTGGCAGCCATAGAAATTAATTTTATACTTAGTGTGCCTGAAACAGATAGAAATCAACTCTTGTGGGACGAACTTGATAGAAGACTTAGTGTCATCTCATCTAGGTCAACAGACCTTAAACAAATCAAGAGGCTAGTCCTAGATAGAATCCTGGATCCTCATCAACTTTTCTTTTATCATGAACTTAAGAGAGCCTGCCATAGATGGTTAGCTTATAGGAGAGCTCTTGTATCCTCAGAATTGTTCACCTTCGAGGAATACCTCGAGAACGCAACCATTGTACACCAGTTCCTAGGTCTTGTAGAAGACCAAGAGGTTGTTCTTACAGATAGGGAGAGATGGAATAGAGTTCCTCGAGCTGTGTTATATCGAGAGTATTGCCATGAGCTTTACTTCTATCAACCAGCATCTGAGACAGATAATATCACTATAGCTCTTTTCATTAAATTTTTAAAAGAAAACTTTCAATTTGAAGAAGAACACTTCATGAATCCTAAAGAACTAGAGCCTATTAATGATATTTATAAGTTGTTTATAGAAAACTAGATTATTACTTTCAGTATTATTTCTTGCATTTATTGTGTTATTTGTTGTCTTTACAATATTATTTCAAAAACAAAAAAACTAAAAAACATAGCAAAAACTTAAACATTTCATTTTTGTAGTAGGTATATAATTAATATATACCTCTTAAACTTGTTGTGTATATATATATATATATATATATATATATATATATATATTCACTGAAATCTGAAATTAAAGCACCATGCCTAAACTTAGGAATGGTAACAAAACTATAGGAGAAGAAGAAGATTGGTTACAAGATACAACTAGAGACCCAAATGTCCTTATTGAAGATCCAATTCTAGAAGGAAAAACTCTAGATCAACCAGAACATGACCTAGGTGAAGATAATGAACAAGAAGGAAGTGTTAAAGAGGATGGACCCTCATCCCCTAGAGTAGCTCCAGATGGAACTATTGCTTTTGACAACGTAGATCATTTTCAGAAATTTCTCAATGATAACATTGATGCCCTTAATGTGGCAGTTTGTATTGATAAAAGGCAAATTAGTAACACTCAAGCAGCCATGGAATATATGTATGATGTGAGCACTAATCCCTTATCTTTCATTGATCAAGAAAGTGATAAGGCTGGGCCATCCAATACAAACATGATCACTATGATGCAAAACATGTCAAAACAACAAGTTACCCAACCTCCTAAGGAACCTGTTATTCAACCTAAAATCATTCCCACAAAAAAGAAAACATCCTTCACTACTTTATTTCGCCAAACTATTGATCTATATGCTTCAAGTAAACAAAAACCTAAAACGAAGCCAAACACCAATTTTCAACAATCTGGAATACATCATAATATAACTTCAAAATTCCTTCATAACACATTTCCTACCAATAATTTACACAATAGTAACCCATCATATGCTCACAAAACCCATGTCAATGCCCTACCAAACCAATATGGGAGGCAAACTAGTAATCTGGAAACCATGGTGAAATAGTTAGCTTCGTGTATGGACCAGATAGATCCTTATCGTCCCTCGTACAATTATCGAGAGATCTGTAGTTAACCTTTGGATCCCATAGTTGTAGCTCAACCATACCGTAAGCATTTTCCCATGTCTATCTTGCCTATATATAAAGGAACCAAAGATCCCATAGAGCATCTTCACATGTTTAGGATATCATGTCATGATATATCACATGATGACTTGCTATTACTAAAAATGTTCCCCAAAAGTTTAGGTGGAATGGCATTAGAGTGGTACTATCAATTGCCCACTCATTCCTTGAGAAACTTTGAAGAAACAGTTGAATCATTTGTCCATCAATTTAGTGCCTACATCGAGAGGCATGTAACCATCAAAGATCTATACAACTTAAAACAAGACAAGGATGAATGTTTTGCCGATTTCTTAGCTAGATGGAGGCAATTGATAGGAAAACTACACTTTGTGCTACCTTATAGGGAAATGTTGGACATTTTTATCAATAATTTGCAAGAACAAATATCTTATGAGCTATCAACTGCTACTTTAACTACCTTCGATCAAGCTATAGATTTAGCTCTAAGAGTAGAAGATGCCCTCATTAGGAGAGGCCAACTTAGGAAGAAGGATGATGAGAAAACATCCAGAAATCAATATAAAAACAAACAAGTTGTTGGTGATCGAGTCATCGACAACAAAAATGTTGCTAATATCAATGCAACGAAGACAACAAAAAATTTATATTGAAACCTCCCTGATAAACCTCCTCGAGAATTTACTAGATTGAATCAACCCTTATCAACTATTTTACCTCAATTACTCGAAAGAGGTTTGATCCAATTACTAGCTATCCGGGAACCTGATCCAACTATACTCGGATACAGAGTTGACTTACACTATGATTTCCATAGAGGACATGGAAACTCTACCAACGCTTGTAAAATGTTGAAACATAAAATACAAGATTTGATTGATAATAATGAATTGGAAGTGCAAGCCTTCCAACCTAAACAAAACGCTCCTAATAACGCTCAAAAGACCATTCCCCAAAATCAAAATCAAAATTCTAATCAAACATTAGACATATTTCAACACCCTTTACCAAGACATGGTAAAGAGGTAGCCAATCAAATCGAACATCACAATGTTCCCCCTCCTACCCGATATGTAGGAACCATTAGCGGACAATTACCATGCTCGGGATCCTCAAATATTTGACACAACCTTATCCCTGGTTACGACCTGGCCCTTACATAATTTTCAAACTTCAGATTCTAGTGATATAGAATCAGATACTAAAAGTGAACTAGACATTACTTCAAACCAATCAAATAGTTCTAAAAATGAATCAGATCCTATTCAACCCGTCACAGATGCCATGGTTCCAGAAGAACCATTTCCTAGAAGAGTTACTACTCGACCTTCTTCTAATTAATTCCTATCAAATGAAAAAGCCATAAATGCTAGACCGAGACCAGTTCAGCGTCCTCAATATAACATTATAGGTACCATTGGAGTCGTTACCCAACAACAGGCTCAAAATTCTCAACAAGAACCAAATCAGAGCGATGGATCGGCTCCATTTGTTTTGAAAAACCCCAATAAAGGGAATCATGCTTCCCATGTTCAACCTAAACCCCCTTACAATATTAATGAGCAATTGTCCAATACTATAGCCAGAATTTCCCTTTTAGATTTGTTAAGATCCTCTCCCACCCATAGGGATGAGTTGATGCTTACATTAAGCCAAATGATGGTACCTCAAAACATTCAACCTGAAGCTATGGCCAATACTATCATCACTCGAGAGGTTGATTGTATTGACTTTTGAGATAAAGATATCCCACAACACAGTTTACATAAGGACAATCCCTTATATATTACTACTCTAATTGGAGATGTAGCTGTCAGACGAGTCCTGATTGATAATGGCTCATCTCTAAACATTTGCACTTTTGACTTCTACCAATGATTTGGCTTTAGAAGTGACAAAATGAAGAAAACTGATATGACTATCAAAGCTTTTAATGACGAAACACAAGAAACATGTGGAGTTATTACCATCCCCTTGCAAGTTGGTCCTAGAACCCTAGAAACAACCATGTTTATTGTACATTGCCCGACCTCATACAATATACTTTTGGGTCGACCTTGGATCAATGCGATGCAAGCGGTCCCATCAACTTTACACCAATGTGTTAAATTTGAATTTAAAAATAAGTTGGTCACTATCCATGGTGACCCTAGACCCTTTGATATGTGTGCTTTGGCAGAACCTGTTGGAGTGAAATTTTGCCCCGCTCTATCATCCACACATCCGAGTTCTTATTTTTCATCTAAATGTGTGAAACGCACACCCATAACTTCACCTATTTCCCCTCCATTAATTTCATCCTCCTATATAGATCAACAATCTTCTAAACAAATCACTCTAGCACCTCAAAAAGATCTTAAATCTACAACCAATCCTTCATGTTCTATCCCTATAAATTCAAAACCTATAGACACATTATCATCCCTTCCACATCTAAAGATATAGGGAATAATCCTTCCACATCTTATGCTCTTTCTGATGGACTTTTACCAGATTTATCCACAATCTTAATATAAAAAAAAACAAATACTTTCATGCAAGATTCAATTCTTTTAAATAACTTGCCACCATCTCCTCGTACTTTGGGCCTCCCACAACATATGGGAAGTACTTACCAAGTCGGGAGTTGTGCCTTCATTTATAAAGGATATGACTAGGGAAGAATCCCTCGAAACATTAAAACTCATCATGAGGGATATGCTCGATGTTATTTTACTAATGAATATATTAAATCTAAACCCATAATGCTTAAAATGGGATATAAAGGGAAAGGCTTGGGACCTTTCCAAAATGGCATGAAAGAACCTTTCGAGGTAGAACCGTGGCCTACCCACTGTGGTGTGGGCCTATTTCCTAGTAAGGGTCAACCCTTTCCTTTTGAATATGATGATCACCTCATATGTTATCAAGATTATTTGGATAGGCATGTTGATTTGCCTCTAAAAAATTAGCCGTTTACATGTAACATGCTATCCATAGCTTACCCTGAAATGATTGTCGACCTCGATGAAGAGTTGGAAGGAGATATCTTCCATGACGTCTCTGTTGAAGAGATGTTACACAATGGATTTTATTTTGATTGTTCTATACCAACTATAGCCCAACTTGAGACCACTAATCCTCAAGATGAATTATCCAAATTAACCTTACAAAAATTACAAGAATTGGGCGTTTCACCTACCCCACCTAATTTTGAAAGAGATCTACACATGGAGGTAGAAAACGTCATTAAAATTAATATTGGAACTGTGGATAATCCTCACATAATCAATACTGGATCAGAATTAAGTCAAGAAAAACAAGAACAATACATTGCTTTCCTTAAAGAGTATGAAGATGTCTTTGCTTGGACATATGAAGATATGCCAGGTCTAGACCCTTCTGTAGTCATGCATCATCTAGTGGTCCATCCAGGATGCTAAACCTGTTAAACAAAAACTTAGAAAAATGCATCCCAAAGTGGCTCTGCTAGTCAAAGGGGAGTTAGAAAAACTCTTGAATGTTGTTTTTATACAAGCTATTGATTATGCTGAATGGATCTCAAATGTAGTTCTAGTTACCAAAAAAGAAGCTACCAAAGTTAGGGTTTGCACAGATTTTAGAGATATTAACGCTGCATGCCCTAAATATGACTTTCCTCTTCCAAACATGGATCAAATCATTGACTTTACTGCCAGGAGTGGTATGATGTCCTTAATGGATGGATTCTCTGGTTATAATCAGATTAGGATAGCTCCTGAAGATCAGGCTAAAACAAACTTTATTACCCCCTGGGGTACTTTTTGTTGGAAAGTGATGCCATTTGGCTTAAAGAACGCAGGTGCAACCTATCAACAAGCTATGACCTATATTTTTCATGATATGATGCATGATATCCTACATGATTATGTAGATGATATTATAGCCCACTCTATTTTGGAATATAATCATTTAGATGATTTGAGAAAAAAATTTAATCGATTACGAGAATATCTTATTCGATTAAATCCAACCAAATGCATATTTGGAGTTAAGTCCGGTAAACTATTAGGGGTTTTAGTTTCTTTACGTGGTATCAAAATTTACCCTCTCAAGATTGTGGCCATTACTAATATGCCCGCACCTACTAATATATCTAAGTTATGAAGTTTAAAAGGTAAGCTTCAAGCCATCCATCGCTTCATCGATAAGCTGGCAGACAAAATCGGTCCCTTTCTTAAAATCCTTAAGAAGGATGTCCCTTTTAATTGGGACAACGAATGTAGAGAAGCTTTTGAACTTCTCAAACAATACCTCCTTAATCCACCTATGCTTTCACCGCCTAAACCTGATCGCCCATTTCTTCTATATATTTCAGCTTTAGATTCTGCCTTAGGAGCTATGTTAGCTCAGCTTGATGATGAAAAGAGAGAACGGGCTAATTATTATATTAGCCGAACCTTCATCAGTTATGAAACCCACTATACAACATTAGAGAAACTATGTCTAGCAGTCATGTTTGCTACGCAAAAATTATGACATTATATGCTTAGTCAAAAAACTTATGTCATTGCCAAATATGATCCCTTGAGGTATCTCATGAGTCGACCTTATTTATCGGGTCGCAGAGCCAAGTGGGTTCTTGCTCTAAGTGAGTTTGATCTCACATTCATAGGACAGAAGTCTGTTAAGGGTCAAATCATAGCAGATCAATTAGCTACTACACCCTTAGCGTCTACCCATCCCCTCATCATCGAGTTTCCTAATGAATGCCTTCAATTAGAGGCAGACCATACTGAACAATGGTCCTTATACTTTGATGGAGCCCGATGCATGAGTGGGGCTGGTGCGGGTATTATTTTAATATCCCTGCAAAAACATCTTATTCCTCTATCCTTCAAATTGACATTTGCTTGCACCAACAATACTGCTGAATATGAAGCTCTAATCCTTGGATTATGAGCTACCTTGGCGCTAAAAATTAAACATCTATTAGTTTTTGGTGATTCTCAACTGGTTATAAACCAAATTAATGAATTTTATTAGACTAGAGATGATAAACTGCACCCATATAAGGCCTATGTTTTACAATTAATGTCCCTATTTGATCAAGTTACCTTGGAAGCTATTCCTTGAACTTGCAACCGTGCAGCTGATGCTATGGCCTAAGCTGCATCTCTCCTGCCCTTGGAGTTAGATGACGAATATGCCACTATCATTATTTGTTGACTCTAAGAACTTGATTCAAATAAGTCATGCTTAGAACCTTTGGATGTGTTTCTAATCAATGAAACTACTCCTGAACCTTGGTATACGGATATATTTGATTTTCTTCACAATGGGACTTTCCCTGCCAGTTCTAATAGAAACCAGTGTCGGTTATTACGTAGACGAGCAAGTCGATTTGTAATAATTGGAAATACTTTATATAGGAGATCTTTTGAAGGTATCCTATTGAGATGTTTGAATTTAGAAGAATCAAAATCAGCCTTGAGTGAAGCCCACGATGGATCTTGTGGAGGACACTTCAGTGGTAGTGTCATTGCTAAAAAGCTCCTTAGAATAGGATACTTTTGGCCTACCATGGAGAATGACGCACATGAGTATGTGCACTATTGCGACAAGTGACAGAAACATGTTGACCTTGTCCATGCGTTGGCACAAGAACTACAGGCTATTTCATCTCCTTGGCCCTTTTCAAAATGGGGCTTAGATATTATTGGCAAAATTAATCCTGTGTCATCTGATGGACACAAATTCATCATAACTGCCACTGAGTATTTCACGAAGTGGGTCGAAGCTATGCCTTTAGCTTCCTAAACTAGCACACAAGTCTCTAAATTTATTTTTAATCAAATCATTTGTAGGTTTGGAATTCCTGCAAATCTCATCTCTGACAATGGAACTTGTTTCAAAAATAAATATGTTAAAAAATTATGCCAAAAATATAAGATTCAACATCGCTTGGTCCACTCCCTATTATCCCCAAGGTAATGGTCAAGCGAAGCATCTAACAAAACCTTAATCAAAATTCTCAAAAGATTGGTCAATAAAACTGGCCGTGATCGGCACATTCAATTATATCCGACCTTGTGGGCCTATCGAACTAGTGTTCGAACCCTCACGAGAACTTCACCATTTGTTTTGGTTTATGGTGCTGAAGCAGTTTTTCCCTTTGAATTAGAAGTTCCTTCTTTGGCTCTGCTACTTCAAGATACTGAAGTAGGAGATGAATATCGAGCTGGTAGACTCAGTCAGCTAGAACTCCTAGATGAAAAATGCATCAATGCTTTGGAGCATCTCTGTGCCTACCAAAACAAGCTTAAAAGATCATATGCTAAAAAAGTTTGTCATCGATCCTTTGAGATCGGTGACCTTGTTTTAAAAGAAAATAAAAAAAATACAAATGCAACTAAGGACCTTAAAGGTAAATTTGAGCCCAACTGGCTTGGACCATACATTATTACTGCTAAATTTGAATCAAGAGCATACAAATTATCTACCTTAGATGGTAAAGAACTTAAAGAACCCATGAATATTTTGCATCTTAAACGTTACTATGTATAAATTTGGTCATTTCATCCATGTATATATTTGTTCAAAATCACTATCTTTTATTTTTTTTTTTCAATTTATAAATTCAAAAACACCAAAAAAATTCATAATCATCAAAAACTTCAAAACTATTTGTTATGGCACTTGTTAATTCTTTCAAAAATGATAAAAATAAAAACAACAATATTCTTGACTCTTTCGAAACCAAAACAATATAAAGAAGAAAGAGAGAGTCAACATTCTCAAAAATTCTCAAAAATCATTTATATATATTTTCTTACAATTATTGCAATTATATGTTTCAAATTATTTTGGGATAAATTAGCATTTATTTGGAATCTCTCACTTGCAAGCTCAAAAAAAAAATAATAATAAATAAATAAAAAATAAAAATAAATATCTTGATTTTATCTGGCATGATTACTAATCTCTCTTATATCAAAGTCCACAAAATTCAATTAAATAAAGTTTGAGCACAGAGAATTGATCTTGTTATTTACTTAAACCAAGCACAACTTTTCACAATAAAATGATTATATTTGTAATTTCTATGTTTTGCTACATAGTAGAAGTGGTTTCTTGAGCGAAAAGTTTCCCCTACTATCCTATCATGCACATAGTCTAGAATCTTTGAGAATTGGCAAAAGGACAAGCTCACCCCTACCCAAAATAAAAATCCCTTGCTCTACAGCTAATCCGAGCAAGTATCCCTAGCATAGAAAGAAAAGAAAAGTTCAAGAAAAAGAGCAAATAAAAATGTTATTTTATATCATTACAGCAATATTTCAAGCATTATCTCAATTATCAAGAAAAAATACAAAAAGAAAAAGAAAAGAAAAAGCAAAAGAAAGCGGAGAGGGGAGGGCTCTGGTCCCTCCCCTGCTCCCCCTCCCATGGCTTTTGGTTTCTGCCCAGTCCCCGGCTCAACCCAGGTCATCCCTCCCGGGGAGTGGTTGTTTGCAGATGATCTCCGGGGGGAGATCCTTCTCCACTATCTGCGCCCCTCCCGACCGGCTAGGGTTTCCTTGGTTGTTTTTTCGGACTGGTGCTTCCCAGGGATCCCTGTTTGGTTGGGGATCCCTTCCCTTTTTCCCTCAGGCTTCCCCCTGGGGTTTTTTGCAGGTGATTCGCGTGGATCTGGTCCCCTGCGTTTCTTAGTGCGGTGGAGGTGACGGTTTAGGGTTTGGATAGTTTCCCCATTTTTCTTGTGAATCCTCGACAGGCTCTATGCTTGGACGGGATTCTTGGTCCCTGCTGTTGGGATCCTCTTCTGTTTTCTTGGGGCGGGTTCCTTATGGTGCAACTCTCTGGTCACTTCCTGATGGACTGGATCCTCTCTGTGCTGGCTGTCGGCTTCCTACAGGATGTCTCACACTGAAATGAATGTTTTCTCGGTGGGCGGGATGGTTTCTCCATAGGGCGGGATCCGCCAAATCCGCCGGTTTTCCCGCGAGGCGGTATCCTTTCTTTTCTGCCGGTTTCCCGAATGGCGGGATTTCCCTGTTGCTTCCCGCTAGGCGGGACTATTTGTGGTGGTTTTGACTGCTTCCCGCGAGGCAGGATTTTATTGTAACGGTTTTTCTTTGCTTCCTACTGGGCGGGATCTTCTCGATGGTGGTTTTTGGCTACTCCCCGCTGAGCGGGATCTCCAAAACTACTTTTTTTCTTATTTGTTTGTTTCCCACCGAGAGGGTTTGTTTCATGCTTACTGTTACCGTTGGGTGGGATTTCTGTTTTGGTGTTCAGTTTCAAGGGATTGATGCCCTAGGCCCATTGCTTATGTAATCAGGTTTTGGGATCCTTGTTAAAACCCGCTATAAATACAAACACATAATTATCAAAAAAAAAGAAAAAAAAAGAAAGCAAAATAAAGCAAAAGCAAAAACAATAAAATCCATTTCCCTACCCTTTGAAAAGAAAAGAAGGGTTGATGAGCTTGAATCCCTGGAATTCTCAATTATTCAAAAACTGTGAGGTAAGCCCCATAACGAGTGGTTTGTGCCCAACTCGCTTGGCCTTGGGTAACTCCTAGCATGGTGATATGTCTGTCACATTAGCGACCTTCTTTTGTATAGACCTATGTCTGCTTATGGATTAGCTAGCTCTTGATAATCCAACTTACATAGTAGTCTAGTATGGTTATATGCATCTACATCATGGTTAATGAACACTTATTTGGTTTCTTCAAATCACTTGTATCATATTATCTTGCTCAAAACTGATAAATGAACATAGAAATTGCACACACATTTTATATTTGAGAGATTTTGTGTATCATTATGATAAATCAATATTGAAAATGAATTCACATATGCACATGGGATTCCTTATAAATCTAAATTTTGTCTTTAAGATATTTTGAAATATTTTTTGCAAATTGTTTGGAATAATTCATTTTTTTCTTTAAAGTACAGTTGTTTAGACAACTATCTATATAATAGAAAAATCAAAATTTCTTTCAAAACTATACAATCAAAACATATATATCTGGTTGACTTTCGCGACGATGGTATAGTTCCAAAACCAAAATTGGAATTTTATGCCTAGCGCAAGTCCTCATCTTCATATTTTTTGTTTATTAAAAATCAACCATGCAATAAAACAATCTATTTTCTTCTTTTTGGATTTCGCGATGATGGTATAAGTCTATACCTACATATTCTATGCCTAGCGCAAACCATTGTAACAAATTTTATTCCCCATTTATTTAAAAATCATAAAACCCATATGACTTAAATCATTCTGTTTTACAATTATGTTTTTCAATAAAAGAACAAACACATTTTCATTATTTCATGTCATTATGTCAACCTTCAAATTTGCAATGATGGTATAATTCCTAATGAATTATCCAAAAAATTTATCACACTTAGGAATTCATGCCTAGCAAAAATCATTTTAACATTATTTCATGCATACTATTTTTATGAAAATCTAAAAAACAAACCATCATCATCATCATTTGCACCATTGCACCAAAGTATTAAGACAGTCTCTTAAGCACTCTTTTACTTTTAACAATATTTTTATACTGGGATTAGCTTGACGACCGAGTGAGAAGCGACTCCATGAAATGGTCTATAATAGCGACAATGTCCTTTGAAATTGTTGTTAGAAGTCTCTTTTTATTTTTTATCACATTACATCACAAACAACCAATTTGTTACATCAGATTATTTCATTTAAAATATTACAGCATGACATCAAAATTATAAATTTTCAAAATGACATAATTACATGAATCATCAAATCAATCACATCAAAACATAAAAGCATCATACAATTACATAAGACAAGTCATATGATCAAAAACATATCTCATCTATATATATCAATAGTATATATACATCATCAAAACTGGATTGGTATGCCACAATCTGTACCTCGGCATACTCAATCCTCTATCAAAAATAATAATGCTATCATATCAATCTATACAATGTAGTGCAGTAGCTAGCCTCGAGAACCCCTCGAGCTCTCAGCCTCATCTCCTCCCCCGCCCTGAGGTGGACGAGGTGGCCCCATTGTAGTATGTGTAGTACTGCGAGTCCTAGTCGTCAAGCGGGACAAAGTCCTCGATGACCCGATCCTAATCGAATCTACGATGTTAGCTGGTAGGGGTAGTCTATCCTCCTCTGGCACCAGCTGATAGTACAATGTCTAATAAAAAGTAATTTGGACAATAGCTCGTGTCAGCTCCCTAGTGCTCGCCCCTCCGCCCCGTGCCCTGAGGCGTGCAATCTCGTCTCTGAGCTGTGTAACCTCAGCTCGATGTCGTGTAGCCTCCTCCTGTAGGGTCTGCACCTATGCCTGGAGACGGATTGTCTTTGCTCGGAGAGTAGCTGTCTTGCTACTCTCCCCTGTGTCGACACCCTTGCCCTTATCGAGCAATGGTGGCCTCTCTCTCTGTGGAGAATGGGCTCTCGCCTCCCTCCTCTCCCTCTATCACGGCCTCTCCTGTGCCTGTGGCCTCCTCTGCTCTCTCATGTTGCGACCCTAGGCTGCCTTCATAGTTGCCTGGCACCGCCTCCCTATCCAATGCACAACTACGTGTATCGGACCCTGAGCCCTCATCATCCGAGGAGGGCGAATGCCTGTGTACCAGGCATCATAGCCATCGGCTACCCCTATGTTGTCCCCATCCACTGGCTGAATGGGGGCATCATCTACGTCTTGACTCCAGAAGCGCTGCATGTCTGGAGCCCCGCTAACTATGGTGTTATCCTGGATAGTCTGGGAAAACTTGTAATCCCTGAGAGATGGGATCCCCTACTGTAGACCGAACTATCACAAAAATTGGTCATAGCGATGGAGCTCCACCTCTTTCCTCTCCATTCATAGCCAGCAAACTCGCCTAACATGAGCCAACTCTTGTCTATCCTCGACCCACCTTGGGTGCTCTCGCCATGGCCTCCAGGTGATCTGGTCTGGGACTAGGTCATCTAGTAGTCTCTAGGACATCAAAAGGTCGATCCGTCGTTGTGACCCTCTCCGGAGCCACCAGTAGAAGACTCGAGGCCTCTCCCCGTCAATCTCTATCAGAGGAAGCCCTATCGACCTCTGCACTACAATTTTCTCCCAGCACCAAACCTATAGGAGTGATGTCATAACTAGACATCGGCCGCCCTTATACATGACCCCATGCAGGATCCTGTACAATCGACATAGAACAAAGCTACCCCAAGAAAACCTGTAACCATGGTCTCGCATATCACAGATCACATCTACTAGCATCCATGGTACCCTACACTCGCTCTGGTGGCATAGAAAAATTCCACCAACCACTCCAGCTAAAACCTGTGTCAGTCTAGATGCCCCAGGCATCTGACGCAGTGCCTCGATGTTAACTTTGCCCTTATCTAGGGTGAAGCTCAGGTCACCACACAATCGCCCCATAGCATGGCCTTTATTGGCCATAGGAGTGATCAACCATCCTTATATGGGGATTCTTAGAATCCTCCATACATCCTCCAAAGTGGGAGTCATCTTCCCTATAGGTAGTCAAAAATAGGAAGAACACGGATACCATCTCTCTGCTAGGGCTGTCAGTAGCCCCATGTCTGTAGACACTTGTGGCATCTCTGCCACATGCTGTAAGCTGGCCTGTGCTAGTTGATCCCACTCTGCCTGTGTAAGAGCAGCCAAATCATCTCTCAAACCTCCATATTTCCATTCCCTACTCTTTAGCAATCCTCTCTGCAACATAAACAACAAACAATCATTAAAAACAAACTCAAGTGATTAATAATGCAAGTAAAATAAGTTCAATTTAATCAAATGATGATATTGTCCACTATTGGATGAAATCATCCCAAATTTGAGTAGATTCATCTCCGATTTTGCAAGCCGAAATGGTCCCTAATTTGACAAAATCGTCCCCCTTTCACTGATTTCGCCCTTAGACGAAATTGGCAAAATTGAGACAATTTTGTTGAAATCGAGACGATTTCGTCCCAATGACATCGACGGCCCAAAAATGACTGTGATGCTCAACAATTAATTAAAATCCACCTAAAAAGCATGTAAAATCAAATTAAATCACTCTAAACTAAGTTTAGACTCTTACTCGTAGCCCGCATCGGACCTCTGTTGATCTTTGCGTCGTCTCCACCATTTTTGCTTCCAGATTTCTAAAACCAGAAAAATGAACAATAAAAATGAATTAGGGTTTTACCCTATTTTTCTTAATTTTATTCAAAAATAATTTGGATTTTCCACGTTTTTACCTCAAACGTTCGATTTGGGTAAAAACACTGAGGGGGCACCATAGTAAGCTGTCGTACGATTTGACCAAGAATCGTCGCCTAAAAATGGGAATAATTTTTGCTTTGTCGTAGATCGAGAAGAACTCATCTTTAATGCATTTTCTTCGGAAAATTCGCTAAAGAGGGGGCAATATGTAGCACCCTAAAATTGGCATAGTGAAATTGTAATAATTACATTCATCCTAGTAAATAATTTAAATTCAAATTTTAACCTCCCAAACCACCCGTTAACCACCGGGTAATCCATTTCCCCTTTTTTCGTGTCATTTTTAGAGGTTGTTTTGACCATTTGATGATATCGTCGCCGATCAGAAGATATCGCCCTAGATCTGATGATTTCATTTGGACTAGGACGTCCAGACGATCTTGTCCCTAAATTGATTTTGCACAATTAGCTTTTGTTCCAACGGGCCTCTAATCCAGGAAGAAGTGTGTCTGTGCCATTAGAGACCCTCCACCATTAGATATCTCCCAAATGGGGATGATCTCCAACCTCCTAACCTCCCTCCTAAGCCTATTTAATCCTAAGCCCTCCCCTTAGCACCCCCTTGGCTGAAATTCCCTGTAACCCAACTGCATACATGTTAAAACATCTTAAGTTTCTATTTTGCATTAGTTCTATACAATTTTGTTGCAGGTACCATATTGTTTTTCAGTCGGAGCAACCTTACATCATTTCCAATGAACCTGTTCAGATCGGAGGCGATCCTGTCGAATCAGAGATGATTTTGTACCAATGCGAGATGATTTTGAATACAGTCAACATTGTGGCAAACAGTGCCTGAAGTTTGTATTTTTTCTTTCCTTTTTTTGTTGTTTTATGTTGTAATTAGCAATTTTATCCAGTGTTTTATGCTATTCTGCATTTTGGAGTTCACCCATCTAGATTAAATGCATAATTAAGCCATAATTTTGATTAAATTAGCATAATTCATTCATGTTTCTGTTTGCAAGTTTCAGTTTAATAGTACTACTATCATTTTATATTGTTTCCCTCTACTAGAATAGTTGTATTTTTTGTATTTTGCACCTATTTCTCTGTTTGTAGGTTTTTGATGAATTCATCTGATGAATTCGTCAGATCTCAGACGATATTGTCTAATCTCAGACGATCCTGTCAAATCAGAGGTGATCATGACTGCTTCAAGAATCAGAATCATCATCAGACATTTGGATCAGGTATTCTTCTTTTATATTTTGTAATTTCTTTGTTTTCTGTCTTCTATTCTGCTTTTCTGTATTCATTTAATTTGCATCTTCATATAGAATAACTTAGATGCATTTTGGCCAAATCTAGGATTTGAATGCTTAAGGCTAAAATGAACACATAAAACACATTCCCAACCTAGGCGTGGAAACTGCCATTGAATGTTTCCTGGTGAACCCACCATCCGTCAAAAAATCATCAATATACACCTCCCTTGAGAGGCGGGACCTTCGCAAGTCCTCTCAGTCTGAGGTACCGCGACATCCTTTTCATATCCCCCTTCTGGGAATGGATCCTATAGCCTGAAGGTAAGGGTGTGAAAAATTTGGAGCGATACAGTACCCATATTTATCATCCCAAATGTATCAACTGCTTTAGTAGGATCATTACCTTTGGTTAATATGGCCCAACAACAACAACAACAACAACTAGTTCCATGGTTTGGTACCAAAAGTTCTATGTTAAGTATACCTGGGGATGTCCATGACATACCTAGGAACCTTGAGAGGTCTATCCCTAAGTTTATCCATGATGGTTCCATTTTAGCTGAAGAGCACATTCAAATTTACAATGACCATATGATTAGGTAGGGAGCCAGTCATGAAGACGTCGCTTGTCGACTGTTCTATAATAGCTTTGACCAAATGGCTCATGAATGGTACATGAATATTCTTGCAAGGTCCATTACATCTTGAGACCAATTGGAAGTTGCCTTTGTTAATCAATTTAGGTCATTGCTAGATCCTACCATCATGTATAACCAATTCGTGTCATGCAAGAGGTATCCTAATGAACCTATCAAAACATTTAATGCCAGATTCAAAAACTTTATACAAACATGGCTCATCACTTTCCAATAGATGCTACTGCGACATTGCAATTATATCGCACAGCCTTAGATCCGATGACAACCATGTTTTCCAGGATAAATACTCAAGTTACAATGCTGGCCTTAGCCTATGCTAAAGCCATGACTATTGAGAAACGAATGACACCGCAAGGTGGCACTATGCCTCAATTTCCCATGTTAGGGCAATATGGACCTTACAATCAATTTGCCATGATGAATCAAGCTATGACAACTTAGATGCCCATGATGAATGCTTTGCCATATCATCAGTTATACCCATTCACTCCCACGCTTCCATATTTTTTGACATACCCTAGTGTTGCCATTCCACCCACTCCAAAAATGATGGCTGCTAACCAGATAACTTTGCCAGTATTTGAGGCGAGTAGTACTCAAGCCTCAAATGCATATCCCATGGTTGTGCCTCTTCATGCCAAGGGTCCATGGTGGACCCAAAACACCCAGAGTCAAACCTTAGTGCCTAATCTAGAGGTTTCTAATGTCAGAAATTTCAGTGGATCCAGGTTTGTCATGCCCCAGCCATAAGGACCCAATTCTGAGTCATAAGAGCTCAAGAGAATGACCATCAAATAGGGCAATGACATCATTTAGTTATAGAAACAAGTTACCCAAAATCACATGCCCAATAGAAACCACGACCATAGGAGAACAGGTTCATACAATACGCAACCTAATAATGGGCACGTACCCAATCCGATAGCCAATCAGGCTGATGAGTTAGGAGATTATGATGAGTCAGAGTCATGTGATGAGGAAATGCATCACTATTTCCATATAAAGTCAGACTCTTTGGTGTATGAAGTCATTCATTATTTAGAAAATGATGAGATGGAGGAAGATATAAATGTGTTAGTAGAGGAAGAGGATGAAGCTTTGGAAGCCCAAGCCGCTAAACATTTTGTGAAAGCTAATCACAAGTACTTTACTAGGAGTTCTAAGGATCCCAAAACCTCCTCTACTCCCCCAAACAACCCTTTCGTTCCTCTTGATACAAAAGGTGATGTGAATCCACCACCTCCATTTTTGGAAGCACCTAGGACAATACCAAAAGTGTCAAATCCTAGAACATCCACTTATGACTTGGAAGAAGATATGAAAAGGACTAAGGCCAATATCTCAATGTATGAGGTCTCTCTATTGTTTGGGCAGGATAAAATCGTGGGGAAGAGATTAAATTCCCTGAGTCAAATTCATGAGGTTAAATATGTAGAACCCCAACTTGCTATGATGAAAGAGAAACTAGAGGTACCTCCTTTTCTCATAACTGTTAGGATCACAGGCAAGAATTTACACAACTGTTTGATTGATTCTAGTGCCTTGGCCAACATCATGCCTCTTGAGATAAGCCAAAATCTAGGACTTAAGCCTGTTCATTCGAATAGCAAAGTGGTCCAATTAGACATATCTATGGTGGATGTAATAGGTGTTGTAAAATATGTCCTAGTTCAGATCAACTCAGAGCCTAGGGTCCAACATTACATGAATATCCTTGTGCTAAATATTGTTGCCAAGTATGGTATGGTGTTGGGGAAGTATTGGAGTAGAAATCTCAATGGTTATGTGGTGACTGATTCCTCCCATATGTGGTTGCCATGGAGAGGAGTTGCAAATCAAATTCGGGTAGACAGAGATCCTAGAATTAGGGAAATTATTATAGAATATAATAAACCCAATGAGATTCAGTTTACTAAAATAGAATTAGGGGTTTACAATTTTGACATAGAGGACATAGTCGAAGGGTCCCAAAACGATAATCTTTACCATTGTACTTCAAAAGAAAACAAGAGGGTGTGGACCCTAAAGTTTGATGGGTCTAAATCAAAACAAGGTGCGGGAGCTGGGGTAGAGCTCACATGTCCTGGTAGTAAGCCTTTGCTTGCTGCCTACAGATTACAGTTCTCGGCCACCAATAATGTGGCAGAGTATGAAGCCCTAATTTTTGGACTTTAGTTGGCCCTAAGAGAAAAGGTAAAATGCCTTAAGGCATTGGGAGACTCAAAGTTAGTAGTCAAACATGTCAAGGAGCAATATACCTATAGAGACAAGAGGTTGAACCTCTATAAAACCAGAGTGAGGGAATTAATTAATGAGTTTTATGCTTTCAATATTTCCCTCATCTTAAGAAAAAATAATAAAATGGCTGATTCGTTAGCCGTAGCGGCCAACATGCTTTCACCTTCTGGCCATAAAAAATGTAAAAAAAATTCCATTGAGTTAGTGCCTTGCCCCTCCATACCAGACAATGTCATGAACTTACAGGTCTTTGATAGTGATAGACACATTTTTAGTTTTGTCACTAATTTTGGTATATTTGAAAATCAGGTTATAGACGAAGAAGAGAGGAGGCAAGTAGAAGTAGGAACAACTGGAGTATGGAACGAAATGCCAAGTGATAGGGCCTCTCTAGAAAAGTTGTTTGATATGGGATATCAAAAGAAAAAAGAAATAAAAATACCATCCCCCAAGGAATCATGCAATTTAGTCAATTTGGGGAGTGCAGTAGATCCACGTGAAGTATTCATTGCAAAGGCATGCACACAATGAGAGAAGGAATCAATAGCTCAGGTTTTAGGAGAATACATTAATTGCATAGCTTGGAGCTATGAAGAGCTGAAAAATTATGACCCAATGTAATCATGCATACTATTCCTCTGAATCCTTATTCCAAGCCTTTTAGACAGAGACAAAGAACGAATAACCCAATCCTAGAGCCCCTAATAGATAAGGAAGTGAAGAGGTTAATGGAAGCCAAAATCATCTTCCCTGTTAGGCATTCCACATGGGTGGCTAATATTGTCCCTGTTAGGAAGAAGAGTGGAGATATTCGGTTGTGCATAGATTTTAGAAATCTGAACAAAGCTTGCCAAAAAAACAATTACCCATTACCCACCATTGATGAGATACTCCAAAAGGTAAATGGGTCTGAAATGATGTCATTCTTGGATGGATACTCAGGATATAATCAAATTATCATACATCCAAATGATAGGATGAAGATGACCTTCACCACAAAGTGGGGAACATTTGCCTACTGGAGGATGCCATTTTGTTTGTTGAATGCTGGAGCCATTTTTCAAAGATCCATGGATTTTGTATTCAATGGGCTCAGTGGTAAGTGCATTATTGTCTATGTGGATGATATTCCTATCTTCTCCAAGAAGAGGGAAGATCATGTTAGATACTTGAGGAAAGTGTTCCAAATGTGCAGGGAACATGGAATTTCCCTAAATCTAAAAAAGTGCATCTTTGGGGTAACAAAGGGTAAGCTATTAGGACATGTCATTTCGAAATATGGGATTGCTATAGACCCAGAGAAGATAACCACTATCCAGGATATTCCTCATCCCAATAGAAAAAATTAGCTTAGGTCCTTTTTTGGTAAGATTAACTTTGTGAGAAAATTCATTTTAGGTTTTGCTGAAATCGCCAAGCCCCTAAATGACATGCTGAAAAAATATGTTCAGATAAAGTGGACCAGTGAGAATAGGGATGCCTTCACAATCATCAAATATGCTATTTCCAAAGCCCCAATTCTCATTAGTCCAGACTATAAGCCATTTTATATTTACACATTTTCTTCAGATCATTCTTTTGCAAGTGTGTTAACTCAGAAAAGTGAAGACAACATTGAAAATCCTATAACCTTTCTAAGTTCTCCTTTGAAGGATGTGAAACTGAGGTATTCTATTCTAGATAAGCAAATGTATGCCTTGTTTAAAACTGTAAAAAAAAATTCAGGTATTACATTGTGCATAGTAAAGTTTTTGCTATAGTTCCTGACCCGACAGTAAAGTCCATGTTCTTACAGAGTGAGCTAGGTGAAAGAAGGGGGAAATGGCTTTCCACCCTTCAATAATTTGACTTAGAGATAAAGCCCATGAAGATAGTGTGTGGACAAGGTTTGGTCAAGGCTATCGCATAAATTGACCCTTTAATAACGTGCCAAAAATATGAGGTTAATGATATCACTACAGAGGAATGGTACGTAGATATTGTAGATTTTTTGTTGCATGGTAAGTGCCCTTCTCATTTGAATTCCACTCAACGTAGGGCACTGTGTTTAAAATCAGCTAGATTTTTGATTAAATATGGTGTGTTGTATAGGAAGAATCACGAAGGAATTTTCCTTCGTTGTATTACTCAAGAGGAAGCAACCCAAGTACTCAAAGACTTCCATGGTAAGTATGGAACTAGAAATGGGTCAGCAAATGCGACAACACACCAAATTATTAGAGCTGGGTATTATTGGCCCCACTTTTTTAAAGACACACATGCACATGTAAGAACATGTCACATATGCCAAGTGGTAGCCAATAGATAGTTGAATGCAGAAATGTCGTTGCAGTCAGTGGTAGAGACAAGACCATTTGTACAATGGGGGTTAGAATTTGTTGGGGTGATAAATCCTAACTCGTCTTATTCCCATAAGTTCATCCTCATCGCTACTGATTACTGCACAAGTTGGATAGAGACTATACCTACTAAGAATGCCACCTCCGAGGTTGTGATTAGATTTCTAAAGGAAAACATAGTCACTCATTTTGGAATGCCTAACTCCATAGTAAGTGACAACAGTTCTGCTTTTTCCTCTTTAGAATTTGCAAATTGGGCGTACGACAATAAGGTGAGTCTAAAATTCTCTTCCAATTATTACCCCCAAGGCCATGGTTTGGTAGAATCATCAAATAAAAATTTATTATGCATAATCAAAAAATTACTTGAAAAGAACCCTAGAGATTGGCATATTAAGTTAAAATTTTCCCTTTGGGCAGATAGGATCAGAAGCAAAGAGTCAATTGGGACATCTCCTTATCACTTAGTCTATGGGAAAGACCCTATTTTTCCTACTAATCTAAAATTGCAAACTTTACATTTTATAAAAGACTATGTTGGGACTGATGATAAACTTGAAACCAGATTAACCCAATTAATGCATCTTGATGAGAAAAGGGAGGAAGCCATGCTTCATTTCAGCAAACATCAAGACAATCAAAAGGTGGTTTGATAAACGGTCCAAAATTAAGGTCTTTAAGTTTCAGATTTAGTTTTTTTGTGGGATAAAAGGCATGAAAAAAAAGGAGAACATGAAAAGTTTGATTAATTGTGGCTGGTACCCTATCTAATATCTGAAGTCCTAGGTGAAAATAGTTTTAGATCACCCAGGTGTTGTAGGTGAGTTGGAGAGGAGAGGGCAATTCTCCAAGGGAGGTCCCAGGTTCAAATCTCCACCCTACCAAAAAGTTGAATTGGGTATCCAAAATCCAATTGATAATTTTGGTACGGGCAGGGTCGGGTGTGACTCTCGGGTAACTTTGACGGTGTAGAACCCCTTGTTCGTGGTCTCTCAGACCAAGGCGGCCCCAGAAGGGGTTTTTCGCTTAAAAAAAAAAAAAGTTTCAGATTAAAAACCTTGGATGGAAAATATTTGGCCTTACCCATCAATGGCCTTCATTAAAAGCATTATTTTCAGGCCTAAGGATAGAGTCATTGTATTATATGTACACTAATCAGCTTGCTTAATTGTTTGTATTATAAATTTTATTTCCTATTTATTTGATCTTATTTCTTTGATTTCAAAAGTCTTTAGTATGTCAAAGTGGTCCAGTTTTGGATTTTATTGTAGGAGTAAGAGGTCAGTCTATGTGTATACGAATGTCAACCAAGACTAAAAGGATGCGAAAATTTGGAAGCATATGGCAAAAGGCTTGAACATGTGAAATATTTTTTGCAGCTCATGAAGCATGTAGTTGTTGATCTTGCATATCATCCACCCATGTCTCAAAGGCAAATTCTTATTACATAAACATCATATGCTAAACCCAAACACTGAATGTGATGTCCAATTATCTTGGGATCAAAGGCACAAAGAACACTAAGAAGATCTTAGGTTTGGAAGTTGTTGTCAAATTTGTCGTAGGTCTATCACATTTCTATCCATGTCCAACATCTTGGGTAAAATAATATTAAACCACACTTGGATGGGGATGTGAGGTGAAAAGATAATTCTGGTCTATCTCACCCTGCACATAGTCCATAAAACAATGGTTTTTACCACTTCTACAATACTTGAAAGCCCAAAATCAGAGTAGTAATTATAGGGTCAAATTATCATCATGCTTAGGTTGAGAATCTGATTCCCCAAAGCTTTGATTTTGCCTCCATCACACCATGGATCATTGGGTTGTAAGGATCGTACTACATGTCCCTCAAAAGGATGGGCAGTCATCCCAAGGTTCAAGAAATCTAAAGCAAAATGTTCACCACTCTGTTTCCATCACACCATTGACTATTTGGTTGTAAGGATCATACTACATGTCCCTCAGAAGGATGAGTAGTCATCCCAAGATTCAAGAAGTCAAGAGCAAAATCATGGACTATGGAGTTAACCTCCATCGGGGCTATAGACGCTTGACTAGTAGTGGAGTACACTCATGCCTGGTGACATGACTCTCGTAAGGTTAAGATTTATGGCCACCATGAGGATAGATTAGTTTGATGACATCATCCATAACCGGTTTAATTATTTTTGTCAAATATGAGAGTAGTAAAGGATAGGGCTATATTCTCATCACACCTTGGTTGCGAATTTGATTCCCCAAAGCTCTAAGGTATACTTGCACACACTAGTCCTTGATGATGACGGCTCATAACAAAGCCCTAGATCTAGTCAATGAATTCATTGTACACACATTTTATCCTAATATGGTTAGAAATTTTTGAGGTGTTTGCTCAAGCCACCATAGAATGTGCTGCTCATGCTATAAAAAAATTTACCCTCAAAGCTCTCCATATCCATTGCCATAATTATAGTAAGGTAAAATTGATGATGCAATGCAAAAAAGTTACAAAAAAATAAGGTGTGGAGTGCTACACACACCCAGATCTAATATTGCATGATTCTAATATTTTACTGTTCTTATAAGTCTATTGACATTACTCATGCATTTGTTGATGCTTGTTGCTTTCTGGTTTGGAGTGTGTTTTTAGATTTTCTTTTTGGGTTCTCACCGAAATGCTCAGGAGCATTTCCCAGTAGAGTTGCCATTTTTTTTGGAGTTTCTACAACCACCCCAAAATTCTTGGGGACCCACTTGTCATATTTTGACATGAAAGGTTTTTGGTTTTCTTTGGTTTGTAAGAATAGGGATGTTTGACCGTTTTGTTTTAATGATTTTAATTGCTTTGGTTATTTGATATTTAATGATTAATTAATATAGGCATTAAACCTTAGATTAATTAAAATCCATTTTTATGAATAAGATTTTAATGTTCTTCATACTATCTAAGGTGATGGAATGTGTTTAACAAAGCAAGGCCTGACCTAAAACAAAAAGAGGATACAAAAGGTACAAAGAAATTGAGATAGAAGCCAATATGCTATTATCTACCTAATATAATTGCATTAACTATATTATGTACATAATAGTAATATTTTTAAGATTATGTTATAAGGTTCTAAAATGTTATCATTATAATAATATTATTATGATTATATTATAATGTTATTATTATAATAATATTATTATATTGTATATAATAATATTATTATAATGTACTTTATAAAAGACGTGATAATAATATTTACGATAAGGTAAAGTTTAACTTTATTTCGTTTGATTGCAGATAAGGCAATGGTGGCTATTTGAAAAAATTCAAAGACATGAGTGGCTAGTCCAAAAATATTTAGCGCTATGGTAGCGAAGCTTCATGGAATAACGTCGGCAAAGAAGAGGCGGTCCAAGATGACGTTAGGGTTTTAGAAGAACAACATGAAAGGTGTCGGAGTTGTCAATGAAATGGCTGAGAGGTAGAGGCATGCCATTGAACAAGGAAGGAAGAAGCATTATTAGGGCAACTTGTGATGCCAATTTATGGAGTTAAAGGCCGACCTCAAAGAGCATGGAAGGTTTTAGTGTTGCATCTGTTTCATTATGCTATGGCAGCATGAGTGGGAGTTGAACAACACCATGGGTATGTAAGTTTGGTATCACCACGACATCAATGGTAGCATTGATGGATGCGTAGGTTTGGTAGCACCATGATGTCAATGGCAGCATCGATGGCTACATAGGTTTGGCAGCACCATGACATCGATGGCAACATCGATGGATGCGTAGGTTTGGCAGTGCCATGACGATGATGGCAGTGCTATGGCTGTATAGTCTTGGCAATGCCATGGCTGCATAGGTTTGGTAACACCATGACATCAATGGCAGCACCATGGTTGCATAGGTTGGGTAGCACCATGACGATGATGGTAGTGCTATTTCTGCATAGCCTTGGTAGCGCTATGGCTATGTCGTTGGTAGTGCTATGGCTACATCGTTGGTAGTGTTATGGCTGCATAAGTTGGACAGTGCTATGGCTGCATAGGCAGTGTGGTGGTTTCTTTTGGTTATGTGGAAACCAAAGTGCCTAGGATGGGGGAATGCCATCCCAGTCCTTGGGCACATTGGTATGGCTTAGGATAAATACCACTAGGTCTCAGCCTTAAAAAGTGACAACGAAAGTTTCACTGAATAAGATTGTCCTATATTATTTTAGTTAATGTGAATGTGGTTTGATCACATTCAATGTTTTAAAGGAGGTCTAAAATTGTAGGGGTTATAAGGTATAGTTAATGATTTTATCATTCGTTTGATGGATGTAAAGGGGTATTCTTGGGTAGAATTCTTATAAGAGAAAGGGGAGATATAAGGAGTCATGCAGGGTTATGTTTTTGTTGTTAGTTTTCTAAAAATAAATAACGTTTACAAGTGTTATGTTTATTAAATCATAGAAAATGATGATGGATTATTTTCTTATATCCATTCATTATTTTGGTTGTGAGAGAAGATGAAACGAAAGGACTTCTAAGCATTATTTATACCTTGCTATCCTACCTTTTTCAAGGGGGGTTGGAAATGATGTAACATTCCGAGAAAGCAATAAATAAAGAGTATTTTTCAGATTTTGAGAGGGTAGCAAACTTCTATGAGCAAAATCAAAAGGAGGGTTTTTATCATAAAACTAACGTTTTTAGTGTCTTGTCATTTTTGATTTTTAGTGACTTATAGCCATTGTCTTATGCCATGAAATGGGTTGCAATAGGTGAAGGTCAATATTATGTAGTTTCTTTATGTTTCCTTTGAGTCTCACACTTGATTTAATGGTATTGTGCTTATGTTGCAGGTCCATTGATTCAGGTTGTTTTATGATTACCTCATAACTTGGGATTTTGCAGGGAGGAGCTTGCTAAACTAATTCATAATTTGACTTTTTCAGCTAACCAAATTTACATGTTTATTTCATTTACTGTTCTCAAAGTTTTATTTCAAGCATTCAAGCATTCCATTCTGGTCCATCCAAAATTTTAGTTTCTTTCATTTCCATTCTGGTCCTTTTCCAGAATTTTTGCTAATTTCCTGTTAGTTTCATTTTTTTTGGTCCATTTCCAAAATTGTTAAGCTTTCAAGTTATTTCCATTCTGGTCATTTTCCAGAATTTCTACACCTCCATGTTTCATTAATCTAAAGCTTTCAGATAAAAGACATGGTTTAGGAGGGTTAATAACCTACTATTTCACATTAAACTAAGATAAGAAATGAAAGCTAACTTTGCTAACTTTTCTAACATTGCTAACATGCTAACTTCTACTAACCACTATTAGGGTAGTGACATCAACATAAGGAAGATAAAATGAACCCAACTATCTAAAATTTACTTCATATTAAAGGCACGGGCATTAAAATGAGGTGGAAAATTCCACATTTTGTCATTTGAAACCTTTTAAATGGAGATAAAATACTCTACTAACAGGGATTCAGGGTAGCACCAATTTAAAAAAACCCTAAAAAGAACTATTTTTATTTTTAGTTAGATATTTCAAATCACTAAGCATTATTTAGAACTAGTAAATGCCCCTTGTTTATGGTCACATGCATTATTGAATTATTTCTGGCACTATTGTAATCTTTTAGATATTTTACCAGAACCTTGGAGAAGTTGAATGTTTATCATTTGGTTTCTTTTCAAGAGAGATTTTTCTATTCAATACTCTGCATGTGGTGGAATTTTGCAATTGGGAAAAATATACACTCAATATTTTCTTCATCAAAAACAAGTTTATAATTATTCTCCATCATTTTCCCAACGCTTAGTAGATTATGTTGGAGCTTTGGAGTGTAGTAGATGTCATTCACTTTCTTTAGTCCTTATTTCATTGGAACATCCATGGCTCAAATACCTTCGACTTGCAAAGCTTTATCATCCCCTAACTTGGTGTGGGATTTATAAGTGGAATCTATAGTAGCAAAAATATTTTATTCGCCACTCATATGGTTTGAGAAACCAGTATCCAAAATCCATGTGTCATTTAGATTTTGTTCTGATTTTCCATATGAAAGAAAAATATTAGAGGTATCATCTTCTTCACCAAATTTCCATATTGACTACTGTTGCCTTTAGAAGATTTTGACCAGTAGTCGCAAGCAAAGTGACCTGGCTTGCCATAATTAAAACAAGTTATTTTGGATTTATCTCTTCCTCATCCTTGATTTCCACTTCATCCTAGATTTCCTCCTCGATTTTGGTTTCCATCTCTGTTCTGATTGCCTCCTCTGTTGGAGTTGCCTCCTCTATTCTGATTGCCTCCTCTGTAGTTGCCTTTGCCTCTACCTCTTCTTTGGCCTTTGCCTTGACCTCTTTTACGTCATCTTCTAGTATTTTCATTGGATGTGAAGGCTTTATCATTGCCTCCATAGCTGGTTGAAGGAGATTCCTGTAATTTCTCTTCATAAGACATTAACGACCCGATTAATGCATCAAATGTTAAAGTGGAAAGATCTTTTGACTCTTCTATAATTATGGCTATGTGATTCCATATTTTTGGAAGTGTTCACAACACTTTTATTGCAATTATTTTAGGCTTAATTTCCTCGCCAAGAGTAACCATTTTATCTACAACAGCCTTGAATTTGACACAGTAGTCACCTATTTTTTTGTCTTCTTTCATTTTGAGATTTTCAAAATCTCATTTCATAGTTTGAATCCTCACTTGCTTCACTTGATTACTTCACTGAAATCCATATTTCAAAGCCTTCCATGTAGCTTGTGAAATTGTACAAGCGACGATTCTAGGGAATATACTCTTCTCCAATGCTGCTTGGAGATGATAAAGAGCAGAAGAGTTGCTCTTTTGTCCTTCTTTTCTTGTTTTCTTATCTGCGGCACTTAATGTTACCTAGTCTGAGGATTTTGTGTAACCCTCTTCTACTATGTCCCACAAACCTTTCCCTATGAGTAAGGTCTTCATTTTGATAGACCAATACTCATAGTCATATTCATTGAATTATGGAATTGGTAGATTATTATGTGAGGCCATAGTTGCTATAAACTAAAACACTCTCTTTATTTCTCAGTTACAATAAAGCACTCTGCTTTTAGAAGGAAGAAAGAAGAGATTACAAATTTAAGTCAAATTTGACTTGATTCACTCTTTCATTGATTGCTTGTTCCTCTTGCTATGGCGCTACTATTTCTTGATTCATGAAATTATCTGCTACTTGTTCTTCGTCGTCACTGATCAATATTATCTTAGGTGATTTTGGTTCTAGAATTTCCACTGAATTACTATAATGAGTATATTCTAATTCTTATGGTGCAACTTATACGGATTTGGATTGCTCAAATCTACTCCCAAAAGAGTTATCTTTAGAGTCTACCTCGTACCCTGAGTCTGGATGCCTCTGGTGTGCTATTACTATGTTCTACAACTGACTAAACACAGTATGTAGCCCATAAGATCTCACTTTTTCATGAAAAATTTTGGTATTTTCTCTCACCAAAAGTGCACATAGGGAATGATAACAACCACTTGGTCTTATCATCAATGCCTCCTTACAAATTTTAGTTTGGTCTTTTGTCTCTCTTACAAGAAAAAAATACTAAGCCTCTCAGGCCTGTTACAGAAAAAGGAAAAAATTTCAGTTTTTATAGCCTTCTAGGTTATCATAGCATATTTTTCCACTACAATTTTTGATTCCTCGAATCAGGTGTAAAGCTCCTTCTTTTACAATAAATTGCCTCTTAGGCAATGTTTTTCCAAAAAAAATTATATAGTTTTCTTTCTATTATAATTTTAAAAGTTATTATAATAATAAGTTAAATAATAATAAAAAATATTGGTTTTCTTTAAAAAACTTAAAAAAAAACAATATAATTTAATATTATTAATAAAATTTATTATAAAACTTTAAAAAATTATAAAAAATAAAAACCCTTTTTAAAAAAAAAAAATTAATGCCAATTTCTTATGCGACCTTCGAAGACCTTTACCATATGCCAATAATAAAAAAAACTTTATGTCATTGGGTTTCGAACCCATGACCTCCCCCATGCAACAATCGACCCTTTACCATTCGTGCTACAAGACGCTTTTGGCTGTAAACTCCTTAACATTTATTTAAACACGAGGGTGACATGATTTAATTAAAAAAAATTAAAACCTGTTATCCCACATGCATTGGGATTTTTGTGCAGAGGGTGTTTAAAACAATGGGCACACGGTAGATAGTTCAATTACCTTCGGGTAATCGAACCTTGCCCTTTTGCTCCCTTCAGGAAAATCGCCTTTCGCCACATCACCTTCTCCTTGCTTTTTTTCTTGCCACATTAGTCTTTCCTTGCTGTGTGTCTGCCATGTCACCGCCTAGTTAGCAATCCACCACATCACCACCTAGTCAGAATTCCTCAATCTGCATGCCATTTGCGTCAGCTATGCCACATCACCGTATAGTCAACCTCGGTCCACTCTACCATGTTAGCCCTGGTGACTGCCATGTTTCCAATCTGCTACTACTGGTCTATGGGCCTCACCTCACCTTCAGTAGTCCACCCTGAGAATCATGCCTTTGTGTGTCCTCGGTTTTTGTGCTAGCCTGCTTGCTTGGCTTTAGGATCCACACCCTGTGGGACTCCTAGAAAATTATGCCTAGCCTCGATGCTCCTCCTACGATCCTATGGGCCTCCTCGGACCTCCTCGAGAATCATGCCTGGCCTTGAAAACCTAGATACTCCTCCTACACTCTTATACCAGATATTGAAAGTCAAATCTTCAATATTCAAATTAGATAAATAATTTGAATTACAAACATTATATAGTGTTTACAATGTAGTTGGAGAGACATTAGGAAGAGAAGAAATAGGGAGGAATATAAAAAGGGAATTAGAAGTCTAATGCTCTTGTTGTCCACCAATCTATCTGCCGCCCAATCATGTTGACTAGGATGTCGTCCAATGGTGGAAAAAAGGTAAGGTCAAATCAAAAGTTGATAATTTTTTTACCATTTAACTTCCAAAAAATACTATGCATAGGGTTGGAATTTCCAACTTTAGGGGCATGATGGCTTCAATACCATATACAAGTGAAAATGGTGTTGCTCTAGTGGACGTCCACACACTAGTCTTGTATGCCCATAATGCGAGAGGTAATTGCATATGCCAATCCTTATGATTATCTTTAACTATCTTCCTCAAGATGGAAACTATTGTTTTGTTTAAGGCTTCTGCTTGCCCATTTTATTGCAAATAATAGGGTGTTGAAAAATTGTACTAAATATGGTATTTTTTCATCAAAGCATGCATATTTTTGTTCTTGAAAGATGGCCCATTATCCGATATTATTTTCTAAGGGACCCCAAAATGACTTATGATATTATGGAGTATAAACTCCATAATCCTTGGTCTAGTTGTTGATTTCAAGGGGATCACTTCGACCCATTTGGTGAAATACTCAGTGGTCATAATGATGAACGTGTTTCAACCTGAGGATGGGGGTGAGATCTTCCTAACAAAGTCTAGTCCCCACTGTGAGAAGGGCCATGCTGCCTGGATGGGTTGCAAGGGTTGTGATGGCAAGTGTGTGAGGTTTGCGTGATGTTGGCATTTAATGCATTTCTTGACATACCTACAATAGCATTTTTCCATAGTGGGCCAATAAACCCATTCTCAAGATGTGCTTAACGATGGCCATGCCACTGAAGTGACCACCACACATGTCGTTGTGAGCCTAAAAAATTGACCAAGGTGCTTCCTACGGCTCAAGGTAATGGAGGAGCATTCCATAATACCCTCATATATAAAGGATTTCTCCCAATAAGATGTACCTTGTTGCCTTATGTCTAAATGTTCATCTTTTGACATGCGATAGGCCTTGCGGTACCATTCCAAGCTTTAGGAAGTCTTGTAACTGGGAAAGTCAATCCTGATAAGCCACAACTTCTATAGAAAATATGGTTTGTTCCTCCTACATTCTGGAGCTTGTGAATATAGATTGAGAGATAACCTTGTGGTGAATGGTTGTGCCACACTCCTCAAGACCTCCCGAGGTGCCATTCGTAAGAAATATCTAGCTCTGAAGGACCAATCCAAATTTGGTTCGACATTGGCCATGTTGACTGATTCTCGATTATCAAAAGCCTCATGCTATATCGTAGAGTGCGAGATCACTTTAACGTGAGTGATTATGAAATCTGTAGATGGATTTTGAGGGATTAAATATCCCAAGGATTCCATGGTTTCTACAAATATATTTGACGTACAAGGGATTGTCTCAATGTCATACCATTCTAGCCAGGCTAGGTAGGTGTCAACAAGTTCCTTGTATGAATTTTAGGATTGGGCATCGGTATTGGAACAAACCTTTGACTTGATTAACTATGAGCAAGGAGTCACCAAATATATTCAATATTTTAATGCCCATTGCAGTGGCTATTTGAAGTTCTAATATTAGGACCTCATACTCGGTGTTATTATTGGTGAAAGGGAAGTCTAGTTTGAATGATAAGGACAATGGAGCACCCTACGGTGTGATAAAGAAAATCCCTGCTCTGCCCCCTTACTCGCACTTCGATCCATCGAAGAACAATGCCATGTCTCTTTCTTTCTCAGGTTTTTTGAGTTTTGGTAGATCTGATAATGCAAAGACTGCATCATCAAGAAATTCTATGGTGAGAGGCTTGCTATCCTGAAGAGGTGATTTTGCTAACTGATATGCTATGACTTATCCCTTGATGGACTTTTGGCTTATGAATTCTAGATAAAATTCTATCAATAGCATGATCTATTTTGCATTACGTGTATTGTGATAGGTCTTGTTCATCATGTACTGCAAAGAATTTTGTTTGGATATGACATAGGCCGTATGGCTCAACATGTAGTGTCACAACTTTTCTACATATGCATATCCTAGATCATAACTCACTAAGGTGCGACTGATGTAATATATGGCTTGCTCTTTATTTTGTGCATTATTTTGGGCTAACATGGTTCACAAAGCAAAATTAATAGCTGATATGCATAGTAAAAGTGGTACATCTAGCCTTGGTGGAGCTAATACTGGCAGTGTTGCTACGTAAGTTTTGATCTCTGCAAAGGCTTGTTGGCATTATTTGTCCCAATAAAAAGGGACTCCTTTGCATAGTATCTAATTCATGGTTTGAAATTTATCTAATAATTGTGTGATGAATCATTTTATGGATGCTACCTTGCCTTTCAGTATTCTTGATTCTCTAATGTTGGTAGGGGTGGCCATTTCCAATATAGCCTTTACCTTTGTAGGATCGACTTCAATTCCTCACTTAGAGATAATTAACCCCAAGAACTTACCATAAGTTATGACAAACATGCACTTATTAGGATTCAATCTAACGTTGTGCTCAATGAAGCGATCTAAGACTTTCTTAAGGATTTCAGTGTGCTCTTACCGCAATACAGACTTGGCTAACAAGTCGTCCATGTAGTCCTCTAATATTTTATGTATATAGTCATGAAAGATGTATGTCATGGCCCATTGATATGTGGAACCAACATTTTTAAGGCTGAATGGCATCACCTTGTAATAGAACGTTCCACATGGAGTGATAAAAGTGGTTTTGTGCTGATATTCAGGTTTAATTCTGATTTGATTGTAACCAAAAAAACCATCCATTAGGGAAAGCATCCCATAACCTACAGTGGAATCCAAAAGAGCATCTATGTTAGGCAATGGGAATGAATCCTTTGGAGTTGTACCATTCAAGACTCTAAAGTCCGTACAAATGTAGATTCTTCCATCCAAGTTTCCCATGGGCACCATGTTCGATACCCATTCAGGATAGTCGATGGGAATAATAAATATCACATCCAACAGTTTTTTCAACTCATTATTCACCATCAAAGCGACAGCTAGATGCATTTTCCTTAGCTTTTTCTTGATCGATTTCTTCACGGGATCCAATGAAAGGTTGTGTACAACTAACTTTGGATCAATCCTTGGCATGTCTTTGTAGGTCCAAGAAAAAATATTAGGCCTATCTTTAAGTAAAGGGATTATAATGGCTTGTTCCTCTGGAGATAGAATTTCTCTGAACTTGAATTTATTTGGTTGAGTAGGATCATCACTGATGTCCACCTTGAAAGTTGCTTCTATATCCATATAGACCCATACTCTATCTAGTGAGGTGTGGGTATCAAATGAATGTCATCGACATGATTTATAGGTCCTACTGACTCAGGATCCAAACCATGGAATACGCCATATGCATAGCCTGGTGCAAAATGAAATGGTTGTAACATCTCTTCGTTAGGGAAAATATCTCCAGGATCTACAGGTGAATCAACATGATCCCAATAAATAATATATATATCAAGATACAATGGTTTAGAAGGATCTGTTGGGTTTTGAAGTGGAGTGGTCAAATCAATGGAGATCGTATTGATGGATGGAATGAAATCTCTAGGACCACATGGGTGAAATATTGTCTCAGAGGTTTTCCCTCCATACTCACATTGAGGCTCTGGAGGAAAAGGGATTTTTGGATCTGGCCCATGAGAAGGCTAGATAACAAGATCATTGGGTTCCAAGAGCTCTCTGAACATAGGCATAAGGGGATTTATTGCATGGTAAATGGCATCTAAGTCGGTAGGTCTTCCCAAAAATTGTAAGCCAGGGTCTATGGTAAAAAGTGTTGCTTATATTTCTACTAGCATGTTGACTTGTTGCAAGTGGTGAGGCCCAAGATAAGTCATCTCAGTCTCATATTCATAGTCATCATCGCTTATCAAAAAACCATTGCCATTGGTATGCGGTCCTAAGATAAGGAGCACGTGTCTTGGCCCCAAGTAGGTCATATCTATATCATCCTCATATTATTCGTCACTTATGAAGATGCTATTTGCATTAGTATCTTGCCCCAAGCTATGGGACCACTACCTTAGCCCCAGGTAGGCTCTTTCAATTTAGTCCTCTGACTCAGCCACTTTCATCTGATATGTATCCACTCTCATTGTGGCTGGACCAAGAAAGGTATTATAAATAGTGAGGCCCATGATAGGCTAAGCTTACCTGTAATTTATCATCGCTTGCCACATATCCATTTTCTTCTCGCTCTTCATCCCTCAAGGTGCAACCTATAGGGGTGGCATCAATTGAGAAGTTTGGATGATAAATCTCTAGTGGTGGTGTGTTTACCATGGCCACTTTTTTGTTGATCAGATGTTTTGTACTTGGTGGGTGATAAGGAATAAAATTGATGTCTTCTCCTAACCCCAATCTTAATCTATCTAAAGATGCTACTAGAGAGTCATCTTGACCTTTGATGTAGTAGCCTAACCCAAACTTGTCAGTAGGAAGTTGGTACTGTAGCTCGCATGGCCACCTATGCCCCTACTCATATATACCAAGACTGTAGCCATACCAATGGAAAAATTCAAAATATCTTAGAGAAAACTCAAGATTAGAGAGGTAACGAACATTAACAGTGAATAGTTCATCATTGTCCTCTTCTACATTTGAAGACTTATGGGCACAGTCCAGGCCAATGTAGATAAAGTTGGTTTGGTTGGGAGGGATTCCAAGCGAAACCACTATTCCCATTGATGGTCTTAGGTATTTTGGTCATCCCATGTCTTGTGTAGACTCAATGATGGGCGTGAATGTTATATTCTACACAAGGTACTATCCTATCCTTGTACTTGCCAAGTGTATTGTTGCATGTGATGTGGATGACCCTACAAACGATACTGGAAAAGTGGGTTCTAATATTTCCTTGACTTGATCTTGGAGATCTTCTTCTTCCATGGGACTTGGGATTTTTGCAATGGCTATAGTTAGCAATTCCTTAGGATTTTCTTCCTTGATTAAGGGTACCTTTAGCTTTTTATTATCTTTAGGTTTAGATGTTGATGGTATTTTAGAAGTGTCATTTATTTTGGGTGCAAGAGGAGGTGTTGATGTTGATGGATATTTTCGTACCCCTTTGTCTCTATCATCTAGTTGAGTAGTTGGATATGAAGGTCCTACATACAGGTAGGTGGAAGGAATAAAAAAATCTACTAGAAGATCTACCTTATGGATATATTTGAATGGCTCTTCATCGGCCAGAACTACATAGACTTTGTCATTGTGCACATACTTGACACATTGGTGTAAGATCGAAAGCACACACTTCATATCTCTTATCTAGAGATGTCCTATGTTGTATTGCATGACCCCTTACAAGATATGACACATCATAGGGATGGTCTTATGCCCCACCTTAATGGGTAAGACTATTGTTCCCATAGTAGAGCATAAAGCATCATTGAAAGCTCTTAACGTGTAGGCTCTTGGAATGATATTGGATTTGGGGATCTTAAGGTACCCTATTATTGTTGTTGTGATGATGTTGATTGATGAACCTGCATCTATCAAGATCCGCTTAAAAGGTAAATCATTGACTGACACAATAATGTACAGTGGAGGGTCTGGTAAGGCAGTAGGTACTGTCTTAATCTCATTATCATAAAATAAAATTATAGGTTCTTGGCATTGTTGTACTTGTACCACAAAATGAGTGAATGCATTTGCATCTTATGGTTGAAGCTCAATTGATCTCAAAATCTCCATCAATGTCTCCCTATGCTTTGGGGCTTTTGTATGAGCTCATAGATAGATAGCTTGGTCGGAGTAATTTGTAAGTTTTGTTCTAGTCTACTCCGAAAAATTACCACAGGTCGGGTTGGTGGACCTAGAAGGTTGTTTTGCCCCTGCCTCTACCTAGGTGCAACTGGGACATTAATGGGAGCCGCAGGAGGTTGCGGTTGATCATATCATCTTCTCCTGGTTTCTATGTTAACAATTTCAACCATACCAATGCATCCATGGGTAGGTGTATCGATTCGTAATTGATTGACTTGGACATATTACCCTCTAGGGACCTCATGGTTTGGCAGTGGGTTTTTGTATATGCCCATATCTCTGTTATCGGGAGCCAATGGGTTGTCAACTTTAAGTTCTCCCGCTTCAATCATATTTTGCACCTGGTTCTTGAAACCAATGCATACTTCAATGTCATGCCCCGATATTCTTTGATAAGGGCAAAATTAATATTCCCTATATCCTTTGGCTTAGGATGGTTGGATTCTAAAGGAGGTATATCAAGAAATTTGATCTTCCTAGCCTCGCTCAACTGGTTGAAAATTGATTGCATTGACTCTGAAAGAGCTGTAAAATAGTGAGGTGGCTTGCATTCTCTGTTTCACCCCTAATTGTTATTTTGATCATAATTTGCTGGTGGGGACTGTGCTTGATAATTTTGGGATTGCTACACATCCCCATATTTAGGTGTAGCCAATACTACTTGATTAACTGGAGTAGGATTTGCCTTCTTCTGCTTGTATTTGTCATTCTTCCCATTTTTGTTCCACTCCTTGGTTTGGAGTTTGATGTTTTCCTCATCTACTTTTATGTCCTCAATGATTTTGGCCTATGCCAAGGCTTCCTCAAATGAATGATATTGTTGAATTTGTTACAATAGGGAAATGTGTTTATAACAACTCTTGGTGAACATGTGGATGATTTCTTTTGTGGGGATGGAGAATGATAACTTCGCCATGACTTTTCTCCATCTGTTCCCATAATCCATTACTAGCTCATTATAATAATGTTTTAAGTTGGCCAGGTATGAAAGATTCACCTTCTTCTTAGCACCAAAGGAGAAATGTTTTAGGAAAGCATTTACTAGTTGTTCAAAAGTGGATATGTTGTGCTTGGGAAGTTGGTTGAACCATTAGGTGGCAACCCCTGAAAATTTCATAATGAAAGTTCTTAGTATGAGAGCATCATTGTCTTCAAGATAAAAACATGCATTTATGAAATTGGTAACATGCTCTTGTGCATCCTCTTCACCTTTGAATTTTTCTAACCTAGGAATCTCAAAGTTCTTAGGATATGCAAGGCTAGGAACTGATGGGCACAACGACTGATTGTGTATTTTACTCAATGTTGGTTGGTTCCCAACCGTATCTTGCTTCTCAAAGGACTTCATATTTTTAGTGAGTGTATAGAATACCTTTGAGGCAAGGAGTTCCTCTTCTTGCAGGCCTACTTGTGGTGGTAATGGAGGTAACCCTTTATCCACTTGACTTGTTTTATTCTCTTCCATCCTATGAGGGAATTTAGGATGTGTCTGATCCTGATTTATCATGTTTATCCTTTCCCCACTAGTTTGGTTTTATTCATGATTTGAGTGGTGGTTTCATTATGGGCTATCTTCTTGCCTAGTGCGTCCTTATTTTAGTGAGTTAGTGCATTTATATCTTTGATGGTCATCACCATATGCTTGTAAATTGATACGAGCTAGCTTCTCAAGTTGTTCTCTTAAACGTTGCTCATGTTGGTGCAAGATCCTTTCTCTTTGTTTATCATGCTCAAGAGCATCCACTAGCTCTCGCTCTTTATGCAATGCATTTTATAACTGTCGCACACAGTTAGATTACACTATTAAATAAGACTCATGTTCATCTGATTCTGTTCTTGTGGTTCTTATCCATAGATTCCACGAAGAGGTTTTCACTGTCTCTTTGCTCTTGTTAACCAAGGTAGCTTATTTAGTGTGTTGGTAAGTGCCTCTATGATAAAATTCTATGTGTGTGCCGTGGGGTCACTTTGAAGCTTCCCCAAGTTGGATGGTGCATTTAGAAGTAACAGTTTGTGAACTTCCAAATGCAGAATTTTTTGTGGCTATGGTTCTAGGAGTTGGCCTCGAATAAAATCGATCCAACTCATCTAACTGTCCTATTTTCCATGGCTGATCCCATGGGGTGCCATTCACTCCAATGAGGTCATAATCTATTGTAATCCTCCCCCTGGTGTGAAGGGTATATATTTTTTGATGCCTATGAGTAGATGTAACTCTAGTTTCTTGGCCCTTAGTGGGTAGATATGTTCTAAGTGTTTCATGTGAAGTTTGAGATGTTGTGATTCTTGTATATCTTCTTAGTGATGAAGTCTTTTTGGCCTCACTTTTCCTTCATGAGGATGGAGGTGGTGAGACCTCATCATACATATGTGAAGAATGAGGTCTAGAGACCCTATTATGTCCATGCGGGGAGGAAGCTCTTGAAGCCTCCTCATGTCTTTGAGAAGTTTCTATGTGTTTAGAGGAGGGCCTTAAGGCCTCCTCGTTTCTCCTTGATGATGATGGTCATGAAGCCTCTTTGTGTCTTTGTGACTTAGTTACATGATGTGATTCCCTAATTGGGGTTTCTCGAGGAGAACCTCTAAGGGTTGAATTGTCACCCCTTAGGCTCTCAGAACTGCGTCCCATGGTCTTATGAGTAGGTGTTTCAATGTTACTACGACTTCACCTATGGGTGTGTGTTGTTTCAGATTCTACCTCGATATTGGATCGAGGATGCTTACTTCTAGTTTTAACCATTGTGTTTGTGAATTTATATTTTGTGTTGTAATTAAAGATAGCCAAATAATATCAAGCAAGTGTTTATCTTGATTATCAATTTATGTGTGCCCTAAATTATTTGTTGCATTTTGATGTGTTTTTGTTCTTGTTCTCTTGCTCTTGCTTTGGATTTATAATGAGGAGACTCATCCATAGGGGGAATCAAGAACACCCATTCCAAACATGATTTTCTCAAAAGAAACTAGGGTACACCACTAAAGTCCCAGTGGGGGGTTCACCTAGCTCTTACACTCTGAACCAATAATTCTTCCAATAGTGGAAGATAGTTTAAGCATGAGTAACTTAGTACCACTATAAATAAGTGCCTTATTCCATTCTAGGAAAATCTAAGGGAAATCCAATGGAAGGAAATGAATGCCAATGTCACCATACTGAATCGAGGGTTGGTGATGAAATCCAACTCCCTAATTTTTAAAACATGTGTACGTGTGCGGGTTAATTTTAAATTTACATAAAATAAAATGCATCATATAGCAAAAATACCTCTTTCCTATATGCCTAATACAAATGACATTTCAATTTTTAGAAATATGCATAAACTAGTATGAGTTTTATGGGCATACTCTACTTTGTGTAGATATGGCCTTTAGTAGGGCATCAAAGCAAGTAAACCAATGCACAATTTCTAGCATGTTGTATTATAGGGAAAAATTTACAAGCATAAGCTACTGTTCCTAGCAACGCCTAGTGGAAATCTAATAAAAACCTTAAAATATGCAAGATGCAAGTTCTTTCCTTTCCATTCCTTAGTTTCCAAATCGAAATATGTCTTAATTTAACTATTTTATGAAAATATAAGTAGATAGAGAATCATAAAACATTAAAAACATTGTACCAACCTCTAATCCAACTTAGAGAACAAATATTTTGTCCCCTGCTACACTCCAGCTCCGACCATTGTTGACCATAGTAGCTAATTTCTGGCCACTATTAGGAGGAGTGACTAAGACTGTGGGCCGTTGTAGACCAAAGTGGCTAAACCTGCACATGAAAACTTGACTCAATAAATTGGTATAAAATAAAATTTTGGCGGTGTCCCACCCTGATCGCCATCTGTAGTGACCCCGAGAAAGTGGCGTACCATACACCACTCTATTTGTGAATATTATTTGATCTAATATACTTAATCATGCATTAAATGAAATATGTGAAAACAGATGCAACCAAAATACAAAGACGTGAATGAATAACTCTCTTTATTGTTTTTTCTCAAGTCTGGTTACATATAGATCCCTCTGAGGGATTCCCTTCATTTGATACAAATTTTACAAAATAGGGTAGCAGATATACGGTATCCCCTTGCAAGGGGTGATGTGCTCTCGCAGGCTTCCCAGTGATGCACACGAAACTGTATGAGGGCTTATAGATGCCTCCTCTAGGTCTGGTTCCTAGAGGGATCCTTTTGCTTTCATGTGTTGATAACCTGTCCAGTGAACCTGTAGTCCTGTAAGCATAAAAGAAACAAAAAATGCTCAACTGTCCAATATTGCCTCCCCAAATGAGGTTGTTAGCAATCACCTTAATGATAAAGAGAAATATGCTCAATGATAATAGAAACTAATGCTATAAATGCAAGTAAATGCAATAAATTAGATCTATGCTAATGGTGTGAAAACATGTAATAAGCTAAATAAAATAAACTAATGCTAAGAACCCTAGACAAGGCCTGTGGGCTGTTGTTTGAGATAGAAACCTCTAAGATGAAAACCTATCTCTATTGCTCCAAGGCTATGGACCCAGGATGGTTGCTGAAGTTGAAATGATTGTTGTTTATTTCCAATGTGTTGAATATCTTGTAGATGATGAACCCTCAATCGGCCAACACTTCGTTGCTCCTAAAAGGCACTCCAATTTGCTCTTCGATTCGATAGGGCTTCACTACAAGAAAAGCTCTCTAAGTGTCAAAAGCTCTCTAAAAATTCTCTCTGTCTCTCTTTTGGTGCCCTTAGGTTTTGTTGGCATTTTTGCCACATTGTTTTTGTTGTTACTGTTCATGCAAAAGAATGCACAAATTGTAGAGATACTCACTCCTCTGTTTGTCCCTCCAAGCACTTCAAAAGGGAAAATACAAAAATCTCTACAAGTTTTGTGTTCAAGCAAAGTAAGTGTAAGATGTCGTGATATCGTGACCTATTGCAGTTTTACGGTGTCCGATGCAAAAAGAGCTAAGTATAGAAAATGTCGTGATATCGCGACATGTTGCATTTTCATGACCTATCGCGTTTTCGCACTAGAAAATAGCAAAGGAAGCAGTAACGGCAAAATTGTCGTGACATCGCGACATGTCGCATTTTTGTGACTTGTTGCGGTGAGGGAGCAGTAAAGTGAAAGTTGTCGCGATTTCGTGACATGTCGCATTTTTGCGACTTGTAGTGGCAACTAAGCAAAGTGATAGGAAAATGTCACGATATCGTGACATAAAGCAGCAAAGAGGAGCGCTAAGGAAAAATGTCACGATATCGCGACATGTCACGTTTTCATGGAAATGTTGAAGGTAAACTCAAGGCGGGAGAAAGATGTCACGATTTCATGACATTTTTGGAAACGAAGCCAGGCAACAAAAAATTGTCATGATTTCACGACATGTCATGATTTCGCGAGGAGAAAGTGCGAAAGCAGCCAGATAGTACGAAATGTCATGATTTCATGACATGTCAAATTTTCATGGCCAAAAGCAACAAAGTACAAGAAGACAAAAAAGTAGGAGAAGTGATTCGCGACATGTTGCATTTTTGAGGGGCAAAGGCAAAAACAAGGGGAAGATAGAAACATGTCATGATTTCATGACTTGTTGAAGACGAAAGAACAAAACAGAGAAAATTGTCATGATATCACGACATGTCATGTTTTCATGGTGAAAAAGCGGGAAGGACAGTGCCAAGTACGGAATGTCATGATTTCGTGACATGTCACATTTTTGCCACTTGCAAGAAGATGAAATCCAACAAAGAGGAGGATGTCACGATTTCGCGACATGGTGCATTTTCACGAAAATAATGAAGACAGGAGCCAAGTGAGTGAAAATTATCACGATTTCGTGACATGTCACATTTTTGCGACAAGAAACGAAAAATCCAAAACAGAGGAGAATGTTGCGATTTCGCGACATGTCATGGGGATAAAGCTAAACGAAGATAAAATGTCATGATTTCATGACATGTCACATTTTCATGACTAGTGGTAACAGGAGGAAGCAGTAAGGTAAAAGTGTCATGATTTCGCGACATGTCGCATTTTCGCGACCTATCACATTTTCGCGACAGAAGCAACAACAAAGGCCCGATAAAGTTTTGTCCATATTTTCCTTCAAAATTGCATAGGAGAACGTGAGGAGAAGATAAGGATCAAACAAAGTAATGTTTTAAAAGCTCTCCAACTGATTTTGAGATCATGGTCAAAGAGGCTCCAAAATTAAATGTTTTGTTGCTTACCTATGTGCGCAAGATGGGAGAACGTGTTTAATCAGTTTGTTCTCGAAGCCACCAAAATTAAAGATGCCTCCAGTATTAAAAGCTCTTGTTCGTGATCTCCTAACAACTTCAAGCTTGCCCCGAGAATAGTCATTTAATGAAGAAATATGGTCCCTTGTTTCTGTTCAATTTTTAGTTTTGATCCATAAAAATAGGGAATGTCATTTCTCCGAGGCAGATTAAGGGGGATTGTTTTTCTTTTCAAGTGCATATTTTGTGGACCTCCTCTTCAAAATCTGTTTTATGTTTTAAATGTTGTGATGCGAAAGGGAGAGGGAAGGCCTCTATAAATACTAATGTATATCTCAAGAAAAGGGAGGAGGACCTTTTTGCAAAAATTGAAGCAGAAATCCTAAGTGCATTTTGCTCTATTCTTAGTGTCTTTTGAGTTGGTAATCCAAACTGTTGTTCATGTGATGCTTTCTGTGTGATTCACTTCTGTTTAGTCCAGTGTTAAAATATAAGTTGAATTTTGTTGTTCTGAATTTGACTATGTTTTCATTTGAACATTTGAAGTATAATTGAAGGCGAACTTATGGTCAATGTTTGGTCCAATTTCTGTATGTGCATTCTAAGAATTAGTTGCTACTTATCTTCGAGATCTGGTTTGAGGTTATTTGCTATCTGAGGTTGTTCTCCCTATCAACTATCGGCTTCAGCCATATTTCCATCTCTTTCTGTTATTTCCCTTTCTTTCTGCATTTTCCATTTCTTTCCCGCACCCTTATCTTCAAACAAGTTTAGATTAGTTTGGGAGCCAGCCCTCTCTGGAGATTGGCCCGGGAGACTTCTCTTTCTCTCGGCCTTTCAATGTTGGTCGGGTCTAGGGTGCATTTTATATGACTAGGCGGATTCGTGACCAACAATTTTTGGCACGCCCGATGGGACCCTGAAAGTTTCACTTTCAATAGTATTGAGGTTTAATGTTCGCCTTCATGTTGTATAGTTAGAACATTTGGTGACTCAGCACTACCCAGAAGCCTCCGAACGTGGAGACAGTGAGAGTTGTACTTCATGATCACAAGATCGAAGGCCAAAAAATCTAAAAATCCCGTTGAGTTTTTTGAACTTGACAACCAAAAATTAAGTGGACACCCTAAGTTGGTCTCCCCACCACTTACGTCCTCTACAACATCCTCACAAATTGCTGGTGTATTTTCTGTTCCTTCAAGTTCATCTAGTACTGCTACTAGTTTTCCACCTCTTTAGCCACACACACCAGTCCAAATGGCCCAACATCCTCCACCAAGGTAGTTCTCGGCATGGAATAGTTCGGGAGCCTTGAATTTACTGGCACAAAATCTAGTCCCTCAAGCTGCTTTGAAAGCTTTTCCGACCTATGATGGTACTGGTAAAACTGCTTATGAGCATATTCAAGATGTAGCCTCTTTGGCGACCATCCATGACATAATGGACGAAGACGTGATGATAAAATTGTTGGTGTTGTCATTGAGAGGGAAATTGTTGTATTGGTACCAATCATTGCAACCAGGCACTATTGCATCATGGGATCAATTAGGAGAGTTGTTAATCAAAAATTTTCATGAACAAGCTGATCCATTTTCCTTGTTGCATCAATTTAATGCAATTCAAAGGCATCCGTAGGAGGAGATAGCGGACTTCAATGTCAGATTTACCAGAAGCTGGTAGAGAGTTCCTGAAGGTCTTCGGCCCACTCATGAGCAAGTTGCATTCTATTATCTCAGAGCTTTTAACACAGACATTGGCTTGGCTATCCGACAGTCCAATGTGACTACATTCCCAGAGCTGTTCGAACAAGTGCAAAAGGTGGAAGCTGACTTGATTGCCATAGGTAGGCTTCCCCCAAAGGTAACAATGCCTATCTTACCTGATCTTCCTAAGCATTTGTATTCTGGTTCATTTTCATAGCCTATGCCTTCCATGTATCCTATTCCATCATGGAGCTCAAGTGCACCTCAGATCGCACCCATTCCAGTTCCCCAGCTCCCTGCTCCAACTATTCCACAATTGCCTACACCAAGCATTCCACAATTACCAGCTCCCACTTCATTCCCAGCATTGCCTGCACCGCCAACACCTCTACCTATACCGGCACCTCCTGCGCCCTCAAATCTTGATCCTTACACAATGCTATTACAAGAGGTAAAATCTGCTAATTCAGCTATAAGAGCGATGGGAAATAAAATCACAATTATTGAAAGAAAGCAGGCCGAGAGAGATTTCCAACCCAGGAGATTTCAACCTCTACCGATCACTAGAGAACAAGCGGCTTCAACAAGCAAAGTGCCTAAAAATAACCCGACTGTGTTGACGAATGAGGAAGCTGGCCCTATAGAAAGAACATATTGGTGCTCTACATGTAATGATCCACACGGTGAGGAGACTTGTATGGTTCATTTGAACTATGTACAAACATTGGCCGCAAGCTCTTCTGGAGGACAAGTTAATATGATTACTGAGGTAGATCATAATTTTATGGTTCCATCTGAAGAACAAGTCTCAGTTCTCATGAGAACTAGGAAGAAGCCAGTCATGGTAGATCCAGTAGAGATGGAACCATTAAGGGTACCGGCTGATCCGAAGATGCAAAATGAGAAGAAACAAGTACAAGTGAAAGCTCATGTTTCAATACCAAATCCAGATTCACCTGTTCTATTAAAAGATCTTTTGCCACCATGAGCAAAGGAAAGATTGCAAGAAAAAGCCTCAGCTTCGTAGGCAAGAGCTGAAATAGAGGAACGAGCCAGAGAAAAGCTCAAGTACCCATATTTGACTAAAATACTGAGGGTAGAAGCCACTCAGCAATATCGAAGCAAATATGAAGACACTATTGAAAAGAGGGAGTCTGGTGCATCTACATACAATATTGTTGAAGAATTGAAGAAGATTCCAGCCAAGGTTAGTCTCTATGATGCATTACAATTACCTGGGCAAGTTGATTTGTTACAAGAATCATTGAAGTCTATGAAAGATAATGAGAAGAATCCTACCCAGATGATTTTTGCTCAAACATTAACTACTTCAACCACTAGAAAAAATAGACCACCCCCATTTTATTTGTCACTCAGGATGGAGGGTTGGATAGTGCACAACTGCATGATTGATTCTGGTGCTGCGACAACTGTCATGCCAAAGGCAGTTTGTGAAGTCATGGGTATGGAGTATACAAGAAGTAGCCCTGGTGTCTTGCAGTTGGATGGGACTCCCATGAAAATAGTGGGTGTAATCAAGGATATTCCTATTGTTCTACATAGTATGCCTCAAATTACAGTAATTCAGGAGGTAGTTGTGGTTGATTTGGAACCATATTTCAGTATGTGTTTGTCGAGAGAATTCACTACCAAGCTAGGAGGCTACCTTTCTCTGGATTATTCTCACTTGGAGATTCCTTTCAAAGGAAGAAGAATCCGTATTTACAATGAGAAGCCTTCTACTTTTCATATAGAGAAGATGGAAGAAGAAGAAAAGTCCACACATTCTGTCAACATGATAACTGAAGAATTGGAAAATCTTGATTTGATGGATGAAGTCCTGGATGAGCTTCACTTAGAGGATGAGTTTTCAATGCTCGATTTTAATGCCATGATGGAAACTAAAATTGGTTGTTACTCCATTACAAAGCCTAAAGAGGTTGAAATAAAGATGCCTCCTGATCAAGTTGGTCAAGACTCTATGCCAGATCAGCTCTGGAAGCTCTATTTTGATGGAGCACGATGTAGAAATGGCATTGGAGCTGGGATTGTTCTAGTATTACCTTCTAGGATTCAATGATCCTATTCATATCGTTTGACCTGGAGCTGCACAAATAATGCGGCAAAATATGAGGCTTTATGCCTAGGCCTCAAGAAGGCTAAAAAACTTGGAGCGCGACAGTTGCAAATCTTTGGTGACTCCGAGCTGATTGTTAATCAGGTAACCAATAAGTGTGTGTCCAAGCACCACTATCTCAAGAACTATCGCAACAAGGTCTGGGACCTGTTTGAATCGTTCTCTGCTCTCAGCATGCATTTTGTCCCACGAGAACAAAATAGACATGCTGACCTGCTGGCTTCCTTGGGAGCAAATTTCTCACCAATTGAACAGGTAGTAAGAAGGCCAAAAATAGTAAGAATGGTGTATAGGCCCTCTGTCCCAGACAAGGATACCTTTTGGCAAGTCTTCGATAGCGATGAGAAAATTGTTAATTTTTTGGTTCAAGAAGCTACCACCATCAAGGGAAGGACCTTGGAGCATGAAGAAACTGAAGGCCTGATTTAGTTGCAGAATAACCACATTCCTAAAGGCCTCATTACTCTAGAAAGCTTGTTTGATCAGAATGATCGGTCCAAGAAGCATCGGATCGAGGTCGATGAGAAAGAATACATGGAGCTTCAGTTGGAGGATGATAAGGTCATCAAAATTGGGACTGATTCTACTCCTACTGAATTGCAAGAGATCAGACAATTGTGTCAAGAGTTTTTTGACATCGTGGCCTGGAGCTACGAGGATCTGAGGGGATATGATAAAGAGATCATTCAGCACACTATCGAGCTGGAAGAAGGAGTCAAACCCTTCAGGCAGAAGCAAAGACCGGTGAACCCAAATATTGAAGCCCTCATGAAGGTGAAACTTGCGAAAATGTTGTAGGCCCAGATTATATATCCGATCAAGCACTCGACTTGGGTTGCTAATTTGGTTTCGGTCCATAAGAAAAATGGAGATATACGGTTGTGTGTGGATTTTCGAAACTTGAACCGAGCGTCCTTGAAGGACCACTACCCATTGCCTCGCATTGATCAGATCCTTCACGTTGTTGCTGGGGCTCAGCGCTTTTCATTACTAGATGGATTCTCTGGATACAATCAAATTTGGGTCAGGGATGAGGATCAGCACAAAACCGCATTCACAACCAAGTGGGGTACCTTTGCCTATCAGTGCATGCCCTTTGGATTGTCCAATGTTGGGGCTACATTTCAAAGGGCCATGGACATCACATTTGGGGAGCTTTTAAATAAGATCATTGTCATCTATCTCGATGATATGACTATCTTTTTGCACAAACGAGAAGAACATTGTTCTCATTTGAGGCAGATATTTGAGAAATGTCGAGAGTTTGGCATTTCCATCAACCCAAAGAAGTCCATTTTCGTAGTAAAGGAAGGTAAGCTCTTGGGACATGTCATCTCAGAGAACGGTTTGGCAATTGATCCATCGAGAGCTGAAGCTTTGAAGAAACTATCACTCCCTGCCAATAAGAAAGAGTTGCAATCTTTCTTCGGGAAAATCAACTTTGTCAAAAAATTTATTTTCGACTTTGCCCGAGTAGTCAAGCCCATGACTGAGCTATTAAAGAAAGATGCAGAGTTCAAGTGGACAACTCAGAGGAAAGATGCATTTTAGGAGATTAAATATAGAATTGCACAAGCCCCTGTATTGATCAATCCAGATTATTCTAAAGACTTCATTCTATACGTAGTTGGAGAGGATGAAAGCTATGCTGCAGTGCTTACACAGAAAGGAGACGATGGGGATGAAAGACCTATTGCTTTCCTTAGCTAGGTTATCTTACCCCATGAGGAGAGATACAATTTCATTGAGAAGCAGGTTTATGCCATTATGAAGTCTCTCAAAAAGTTTAGGCACTTCGTATCTCAGAGCAAGACGATCGTCTATGTCATCCACCCCGATGTAAGGAACTTCATCATTCAGGGTGAGATGGGTGATAAGCATGCTGGTTGGATCACCAAAATTCAAGAGTTTGATGTTGAGATCCATCCAACCAAGTTGGTGCGGGGTAAGGCCTTATGCTAGCAATTAGCAAAAACTACGGCCTCTGAGATAGTTGATCATCAAGTGAACAATCTTGTTGAAGAAAGGAATCTAGTGAATGTCTTTGCACAGGGCCAAGATTGGGCAGACGACCTTGTTGACTATTTTTCTATGGGTAGATGTCCCTCACAATTAAATGCTTCACAAAGGAGAAGGTTTCACCTACAAGCTCTTAGGTATGTATTGTTTCCCGAGGGATTGTTCTTCAAAAACATTGATGGAGTTCTCCTAAGGTGTGTTAAGGAACCCAAGAAGGCTAGACTCTTGGAGGAGTTTCATTCTGGCATGTCGGGAGGACATTACGCTGGTAGGCCTATGGCCTTAAAAATTATTCGGGTTGGTTACTATTGGCCAACTTTGTTCATGGATACTTTCAATATTGCTCAAGCTTGCGACAAATGCCAAAGGTATACGGGACGGATCAGAAATGCACCATTGCCCCTACATCCAATTCAAGTAGAAGCACCTTTTTAGCAATGGGGGCTAGACTTTATTGGGATCATTGATCCAAACTCTTCAGATGGACACAGGTACATCTTGATGGCTACTGATTACTTTACAAGATGGTCTGAGGCCATTCCAACCAAGGCTGCAAATCAAGATGTGGTAATCACTTTCATTGAAGGACTGATCATGCGTTTTGGCATTCCTGATGCCATTATCACAGACAACGGAACTCCATTCATTGGAGCCAAGCTAGGTGAATTTGCAAACAAGTACGGTATTTTTTTGAAGACATCCTCCAATTATTACCCTCAGGGTAATGGCTTGGCAGAGTCCACAAACAAGAACTTGTTGAGGATTTTAAAGAGATCCTTGGGGGATAATAAGAGATCTTGGCACCTTCTGCTGAATCAGGCATTATGGGAAGATAGAATTTCAATCAAGAAGTCTATCAAGACTTCACCATACGCCCTGGTATATGGGAAAGAGGCAAGATTGCCTATTCATTTAGAACTGCCTGCCTTGCAACAATTGAAGGAATTCCCGGACGATGAAGAAAATATGGATCCCATGAACATACGATTGGCCCAGTTGTGTTGGCAATTTTGGGTACTTTGGGTACATTGCCTTTGCTCAAGTATATAAGTTGTCATTGATGTCAAAAGGCATTTTTGTGTTGATATCAAAAAGAGTGTGATGTCAAAAATATCTTGAGAAGCTTCATAATGTTAAAGGGTTTTTATTAAAACCATGGTGACAAGGTTAAAGGTTTTTCTTAAAACCATTTGGACTCATTAAGGGTTTTTATTAAAACCAAGCTTAACTTAATGCAAAGGTTTTTACTTCTTGAAAAACCTTGAAGGTCCATGTTTATTATTAATATTTAAATTAACTCAAACCTTTGACAAGGGTCTAAGTTTAATTTATTATTAATAAAATAATAATTATTATTATTTTAATTATTATTAAAGGGTCTTTCAACCCTTAAGCGATGGAAAAAAAGAATTCTTTCGCCGATGTGTTGCCATCATTGGAGGAGCGCTGACGTAAAACAGTTAAGGAGAAATGGCTATATAAGTGGGGATGATTTTCAAAAGTGATTGTAACTCTGAGTAATGAAAATTGTAGCTCTGTGATCTTCGAGAAAGCATTGTATTTCTTTGAGAGTTGATTATCTATATTGAGTTACCCAAGTAATTTCTTGCATTTTCAGTTTGCGCTTTGACATATGACAGATTGCGCTTCACCTACAGTTGTTGGGACTGCACTCGAATTACATTTTCAGTTTGCGCTTTGACATCCGACAGTTTGCTTTCACCTACGATTGATTGGATTGCATGAAGGATAACAGTTTCTAGTTTGCACTGTTAGGATGATTATTTCTATTGCCCAGTAAGTTATGTTTTGGAAAACACTCACCAGTTTGCATGTGGCTTGAGGAAGACATTTACGTTTTCTAGATTCTTGAAATCAAAGGAAGATAAAATATAGGGCAACACTATATTTCTTCATTGGGCACTTGTGACCAAACGGCGGTGGCATTTAAGCGAAAGCGCTAGAAGGCAGAGGTGCCAAGTTCGATTCTCTTCGTGGGTAATTTTATTTTGGTCGTGGTGTGCAAAGGATAGTGGCTGTGAATGTGCTGGAGGTATAAGGTTAAGGTATCATATTTGCTTTGACATTGTTTTATTGATGCTTAATGTTTATGTGGAGTAATAAGGTGTAAAGAGGTTTTACTTTGTATGTATATTATACTTCCGGTGGTTTTTATTAAGTTGGAGAAATAAGGTGTTAATTTGGATCTTTATTATTGTATATTGTTGTATAGTTGCTAACTCTAATTGGTGGCAAATTGAGAGTTATTGTTGTGACAGATTTTGAGTTCTCCTTCTTCATCAAAGTAAAGGTATGGGCAACTTCTTCCATGTATATTGTTGATGGTATATTTTTTGAAATTGAGTTTGGAGTGAAAAGGTTGTCTACTAGGTATTTTTGGTATAAATCCTATTTTCTGGATATTGAAGATTGTTTATGCATTAAAATCATTGATGAGTTTTTGGGTGAATGCATAATTATGGTTGAGGAAGAGGAAGCATTTTTTGCACTATGGTTTATGTTAGTAAGTCTTGCTACTTGCATTGAGATGATGAAACCCTAGTTGTTGGTGAAAAGAATATGAGTATCATTGTTATATGAGATATTGCATAGTTGGCAATTGTTGGGTTGTCTTTCATATTATTGAGAAAAGCATACTACATCTATCTTATTCTTTTGAGATTGAGATTGAGTTGATATTGATATTGGGAGTTAATTATAGAACATATTGAGTCTCTAACAATTCTCTTTATGCTTCTATGAGGTTTATGAATCACATTGGGTCTTTAACAATTATCTTTGTGGGTTCATGCTAAGCAAGTTTTTCTTGGTGAGCTTGCTGAGGTTTTGGACATGTTCCGATGGGGACTTGTGAGTAGTTTTTGGACAGGTTTCGGTGGGGACTTGTGAGCAGATTTGGACAAGTCCTAGCAGAGGACTTGTGAGCTAAGTTTTTGAGAGTTCTATCAGAGGACTTGAGGACAGATTTGGCAAGTCTTTGAGAAGGCTTGTGTGCAGAGGATTGATGTGTTCAAGTGTTGGATAGATATGATAGACAGAGGAAGACTTGTACTAGACCGACTGACTGTGTTTGGTACAGGTAGATGAGCTGCTGTGGATGTGATCATAGAAGGCAGAGTTATTTTAGGCTAAGCATTGAGGATAGGAGGTCTTCGGTGGAAAGGAATTCCACGTGCTAGTAAGAGGTAGAGGCAGTTGATATTCTGAGGGATCATTTCTAGAGCAGAGGGGAAGGTATCTCCTTTGATCAGAGGATCATAAATTAATATTGGGGGAAGGTGTCTCCTTTGGGCCGAGGCTCATAAACATTGTAATTGGGAAGGATTCCCAAAGAAATTTGAGATAACTTTTAGAGAAATTTTTTGTGGACGTAGCCCAGCCATTCTGGGTGAACCATGTTAAAAATGGGCTTTCAATGTGTGATGCTTTCTATCTTTATTAATGTTGTGTTGATGCCACTGCTATCTAAAGTTAAAAATATTAATTGGTTAAGTCTTATACTGTTCACCCCCCTCTTAGTATAAGTTCATGTTCTTCAATTGGTATCAGAGCGGGTCTCTCCAGAAAGAGCCTAACAACTTGGAGAAGGATCTATCAAAGGATCATACAAATTTAGAAAGATATGAAGAGGTTGATTTTGATCTCAAAGGTGAATTCTTCTTGGCTTTGAGAAATCTTGAGAAATTCAGGGAAGAGAATTCTGTTCTCAAGCATCAATATCAGGAAGAAAAGATAGCAAGATCATAATTATCTCAAAATGTTATAGACTTCAAAATTCTAGCTGAAGAATGGAAGAAGGTTGAACAGGTTCTGACAGAGGTTCTCAAAGGAAAGGAAGCTGATTGTGAGAAACTAGAAGAAGTTATGTCTCTTAGAGTGAAGTTGGAACAATTGGCTCTCAGACAGAATACTCCATGTGAAAAGCAAAAGAAGGATGGTATCACCATTCAAGAAATAGGGTCTTCGAGCAAGATCAATCTTCATCCTGAAGAATGATGGATTTCAGTTGGTCCCAAGAAGAACAATCATCCAAGGCATCAAAATAGGTTACATAATACTTTCCATGGCTATTGTTTTTCCTGGAAGAAATTTGGTCACGAAGCTATGCATTGCAATAAGTTTGTGAATAGACATAGTAAGGAAAATGGTAACTCTTTTGCACCTCTTATGAATAAAGATGTCATGTGTTACAAGTGCAATAATTTTGGGCATATTGCTAGGATGTGCAGTTTGGATAGATCTAGCCTTGAGTTCACTAAAAAGAAAAATGAGATCAAATCTAATTCAATGATAGCTCAAACTGCTTTTCATGCTCTAGACAAAGTAGAAAAATGGTATCTTGATAGTGGTTGTTCAAAACATATGACTAGTGAAAAAGAAAAGTTTTTGGTCTTAAAAGAAACAAACAGAGGAACAGTCAGTTTTTGAGATAACGAGTCAGCTAAAATCTGTGGTAAAGGGACTCTTAGTTTGGATGGGAAATCCAAAATAGAAAATGTGATTTATGTAGAAGGCCTAAGACATAATCTTCTAAGTGTGAGTCAACTTTGTGATCAAGGGCACATAGTATCTTTCTTTTCAGATAGATGTGAGATAAGTAAAGAAAAAAATGGAAAACTCATTGCTAGTGCTACAAGGACTCCAAACAATATTTACATGCTAAGTGAGATAAAAAAGGAAAAATGTTTTCTAACTCAAGAAGATGAGAGTTGGTTATGGCATAAAAAATTAGGGAATTTGAGCTTTGATAATCTTATCAATATTAGTAACAAGGAAGTAGTTAGAGACTTGTCCAAAATAAAAAGGCCCCATAACATCATTTGTGGTCCTTTTCAACATGGAAAACAGACTAGAACCAACTTCAAATCAAAAGGGTATACTTCTTCAAAACCATTGGATCTTATTCATACTGATTTATGTGGCCCTACCAGAACTCAGAGCATTCAGGAAGAAAGCTACTTCATGCTTTTTATAGATGATTATTCTAGAATGACTTGGGTTACTTTTCTCAAAGAAAAATCTGAAGCTTTTGAAAAATTTAAAGCTTTCAAAGAAATGGTTGAAAATGAGACTGACAAGAGAATCAAATGTTTAAGATCATATAGAGGAGGAGAGTTCACTTCAAATGAATTTATGGAATACTGTGAGCAGCAAGGAATCAAAAGAGAATATTCAGCAGTAAGAACTCCTCAACAAAATGGAGTAGTTGAAAGGAAAAATAGAACTATTGAAAATATGGCTAGAGCTATGTTGAATGAGTCAAAACTTTCAGATGGCTTTTGGAAAGAGGCAGTCAGTACAACAGTCTATATTATCACCAGGGACCAACTTAGAGTCAATCATCATAAAACTCCTTATGAGTTGTGGAAAGGAAGACCAGCTACAGTAAAATACTTCAAAGTGTTTGGGAGTAAGTGCTTCATCAGAAGGGAAGATCAAAATTTGGGTAAGTTTGATCCTAAATGTGATGAGGGAATATTTCTTGGGTATTCCAACAGAAGCAAGGCCTACAGATGCTTCAACAAAAGAACTCATACAGTTGTAGAGAGCATAAATGTAACTGTTGATGAAAATACAGGGATAAGAGAACCAATCTAGGAATTCAGTGATGAAATTTTTCAAGAAGAATTCAGAGAGATTTCAGATGAAGAAGAGGAAAGACAACAAGCTGCTTCCCAAAACTCCTTCACGATATGTTCAGAAACATCATCCCAAAGATTTGATCATTGGTGATCCAAATAGGAGGCAAACAAGAAGAAGAGTCATTCCCTCACATGATTCTACAAATGTTTCATTATTATCTCAAATTGAGCCAAAATATTTTGGTGAAGCATGTGCAGATAAGTTTTGGGTAAAAGCAATGGATGAAAAGCTAAATAAAATAGAGAAAAGTAAAACTTGGGAGTTGGTTCCAAGACCTAAGGACAAGAATGTCATTGGCACAAAATGGATATTTAGAAATAAACTCAATGAGGATGGAAAGATTGTCAGAAACAACGCTAGGTTAGTCTGCAAAGGTTATGCTCAAGTAGAAGGTGTTGATTTCGAAAAGACGTTTGCTCCTATTGCTAATCTTGAAGCTATCAGAATTTTTTTGGCCCTTTAAAGCTTCAAATAATTTAAGGTGTATCAAATGGATGTAAATTCAGCTTTTCTAAATGGGGTGTTGGAAGAAGAAGTCTACATAGAACAACCAAAAGGAGTGTCTCTCTCAGAACAGTTAGACTATGTGTGTAAAATAAAAAAGGCCTTGTATGGGTTAAAGCAAGCACCTAGGGCTTGGTACTCAAGACTTGACAGGTATCTTCATGAGCAAGGCTTCAGGAAAGGTGTGGCAGATAACAATTTGTATATTAAGGATGAAGGTGATGATATGCTGATTATGGTTGTCTATGTTGATGATATTATTTTTGGGGGAAATAATACTCAGATGTGCAAAGATTTTGCTAGCACCATGCAAAAGGAATTTGAGATGTCTATGATTGGAGAGATGTCATTCTTTTTAGGTCTTCAGATTTCTCAATCAAAAGATGGTGTATTTCTCTCTCAAGGAAAATATATCAAAGAAATGTTGAAGAAATTTGGGATGATAGAAAACAAATCAGTTTGTACTCCAATGATTACAGGATGCAAGATGAGTAAATATGATGAATCTCCAGCGACAGATCAGAGGTTGTACAAATCAATGATTGGTAGTTTATTATATGTTACAGCTACCAGACCAAATATCATGCAGGCAGTTGGGTTGGTAGCAAGATTTTAGGAAGCTCCTAAAAATTCTCATGTTATGGCAGTTAAGAGGATATTCAGATATCTGAAGGGCACTATGGAATTTGGGCTTTGGTATCCCAAAGGCGATGATTTCACCCTCACAGCTTATACAGATGTAGATTGGGTAGGCGATATTGATGACAGGAAAAGCATTAGTGGTGGAGCATTCTTTCTGGGAAAGAGTTTGGTTTCTTGGCTAAGTAAGAAACAACCTTCAGTTTCCTTATCTACAGTAGAGGCTGAATACATAGCATAGTAGTGGCTGGGTGTACACGAGTTTTATGGATGAAAACCACCTTAGAGGATTTCAAAGTCAAACATGAACAACCCATCTCCATACTTTGTGATAATACAAGTGCCATAAGTATTTCCAAAAATCCGGTAATGCACTCAAGGACAAAGCATATTTCCATCAAGTATCACTTTATAAGGGAGAAAGTGCAAGACAAATAGGTCAAGGTAGAGTATGTGTCTACTAAAGAGCAGATTGCAGATATCTTCACCAAACCTCTTCCAAGAGATACATTTGAGTATCTAAGGGAGAAATTGGGAGTTGTACTCCCACCCCAAAATTAATCACCTCATTAGGAGGTGGGGGAGGGACTAAGCTAAGAGGCTAATTCTTAGTCCCAAGCCCCATAAGTGGCCCTTTGCCATTTATGACAAAGGGGGAGAGATATGAGTAAGCGGGAGAGCTTCAAAGTGAAGAGGAAAGCTTCAAGTCAGGGGGAGCAAAACTTCAAAGGAAGATTCTCAGTTGTGAGCACAGTTGGTCAGTTGTTAGCACAGTTGGTTTTAGTTTTGGCTCTTGAGAAGTGTTTTCAATAAAGGTTTGCCATCAATGACAAAGGGGGAGATTGTTTGGCAATTTTGGGTACTTTGGGTACATTGCCTTTGCTCAAGTGTATAAGTTGTCATTGATGTCAAAAGGCATTTTTGTGTTGATATCAAAAAGAGTGTGATGTCAAAAATATCTTGAGAAGCTTCATAATGTTAAAGGGTTTTTATTAAAACCATGGTGACAAGGTTAAAGGTTTTTATTAAAACCATTTGGACTCATTAAGGGTTTTTATTAAAACCAAGCTTAACTTAATGCAAAGGTTTTTACTTCTTGAAAAACCTTGAAGGTCCATGTTTATTATTAATATTTAAATTAACTCAAACCTTTGACAAGGGTCTAAGTTTAATTTATTATTAATAAAATAATAATAATTATTATTTTAATTATTATTAAAGGGTCTTTCAACCCTTAAGCGATGGAAAAAAAGAATTCTTTCGTCAATGTGTTGCCATCGTTGGAGGAGCGCCGACGTCAAACAGTTAAGGAGAAATGGTTATATAAGTGGGGATGATTTTCTAAAGTGATTGTAACTCTGAGTAATGAAAATTGTAGCTCTGTGATCTTCGAGAAAGCGTTGTATTTCTTTGAGAGTTGAATATCGATATTGAGTTGCCCAGGTAATTTCTTACGTTTTTAGTTTGCGCTTTGACATCCGACAGATTGCGCTTCACCTACAATTGTTGGGACTACACTCGAATTACGTTTTCAGTTTGTGCTTTGATATCCGGTAGTTTTCTTTCACCTACGATTGATTGGATTGCACGAAGGATAACAATTTTCTATTTACACTGTGTGGATGATTATTTCTGTTGCCTAGTAAGTTACGTTTTGGACAACGCTCACCAGTTTGCATGTGGCTTTAGGAAGACATTTACGTTTTCTAGATTCTTGATGTCAAAGGAAGATAAAATATAGGGCAACATTGTATTTCTTCATTGGGCACTTATGACCCAACGACGATGGAATTTAAGTGAAAGTGCTAGAAGGCAGAGGTACTGAGTTTTATTCTCTTCGTGGGTAATTTTCTTTTGGTCATGGTGTGCAAAGGATAGTGGCTATGAATGCGCTGGAGGTATAAGGTTAAGGTATCATATTTGCTTTGACATTGTTTTATTGATGCTTAATGTTTATGTGGAGTAATAAGGTGTAAAGAGGTTTTACTTTGTATGTATATTATACTTCCGGTGGTTTTTATTAAGTTGGAGAAATAAGGTGTTAATTTGGATCTTTATTATTGTATATTGTTGTATAGTTGCTAACTCTAATTGGTGGCAAATTGAGAGTTATTGTTGTGACAGATTTTGAGTTCTCCTTCTTCATCAAAGTAAAGGTATGGGCAACTTCTTCCATGTATATTGTTGATGGTATATTTTATGAAATTGAGTTTGGAGTGAAAAGGTTGTCTACTAGGTATTTTTGGTGTAAATCCTATTTTCTGTATATTGAAGATTGTTTATGCATTAAAATCATTGATGAGTTTTTGGGTGAATGCATAATTCTAGTTGAGGAAGAGGAAGCATTTTTTGCACTATGGTTTATGTTAGTAAGTCTTGCTACTTGCATTGAGATGATGAAATCCTAGTTGTTGGTGAAAAGAATATGAGTATCATTGTTATATGAGATATTGCATAGTTGGCAATTTTTGGGTTGTGTTTCATATTCTTGAGAAAAGCATACTACATCTATCTTATTCTTTTGAGATTGAGTTGAGATTGATATTGGGAGTTAAGTATAGAACATATTGAGTCTCTAACAATTCTCTTTATGCTTCTATGAGGTTTATGAATCACATTGGGTCTTTAACAATTCTCTTTGTGGGTTCATGCTAAGCAAGTTTTTCTTGGTGAGCTTGTTGAGGTTTTGGACAGGTTTCGGTGGGGACTTGTGAGCAGTTTTTGGATAGATTTCGATGGGGACTTGTGAGCAGATTTGGACAGGTCCTAGCAGAGGACTTGTGAGCTGAGTTTTTGAGAGTTCTATCAGAGGACTTGAGGACATATTTGGCAAGTCTTTGAGAAGGCTTGTGTGCAAAGGATTGATGTGTTCAAGTGTTGGATAGATCTAACAGATAGAGGAAGACTTGTACTAGACCGACTGATTGTGTTTGGTATAGGTAGTTGAGCTACTGTGGACGTTATAATAGAAGGCAGAGGTCTCTTAGGCTAAGCATTGAGGATAGGAGGTCTTCGATGGAAAGGAGTTCCATGTGCTGGCAAGAGGTAGAGGCAGTTGATCTTCTGAGGGATCATTTTCGGAGCAGAGGAGAAGGTATCTCCTTTGAGCAGAGGCTCATAAATTCATATTGGGGGAAGGTTTCTCCTTTGGGCCGAGGTTCATAAACATTGTAATTGGGAAGGATTCCCAAAGAACTTTGAGATAAATTTTAGAGAAAAGTTTTGTGGACGTAGCCCAGCCATTCTGGGTGAACCATGTTAAAAATGGGCTTTCAATGTGTGATGCTTTCTGTCTTGATTAATGTTGTGTTGATACCACTGCTATCTAAAGTTAAAAATATTAATTGGTTAAGTCTTATACTGTTCACCCCCCCTCTCAGTATAATTTCATGTTCTTCAAGTTGTTGTAGCTGGAAGAGCAACATTCTTTGGCCTATGATGATTTTGCTAAGCATTCACAAGTGATATCAAAATGGTTTCACAAAGGTTCTACTGACCACACATTCAAAGTGGGTGACTTAGTATTAAAGTGGAATGAAAAGAAGGCCAAGCCAAGGATGCACCAGAAATTTGATGCTCTGTGGGAGGGTCCATTCCAGATTGCCAGTACAAGTTCAACAAATTCATTTTATCTTGAAGACTTGGAAGGTAATCAACTTCCTATCTCAGTGAACGGATTTCATTTGAAATCCTAAATTTCTTTATGGAAAACACAATGTTACCTTGTACATAAATAAAAAAAAAGAAAAGAAAAAATAAAAACAACAAAATTTGTCAACTTCGACTCCTTTTGCACACGAGCCCACAGGTATGTTTATTTCTCTTTCTTTTTCTTTTCCTTCCTAGCAGGAAGTGGCTTCCCCTCTACTTCTTTCTTCCACTCCCACTCCTTCTTCCACTGTACATAATCAAGCCACTACTATTGTTTCTACTCCCCTCTCTGATGTTCCCTTTTCTTCACTTTCCCTTTCTTCTAATCCTTTGTCTTTTGACCATTTCTCCACAGTTCCCACCGCTTTCTCCATTCCATCCACTTCCATTTCATTATCTATTTTTATAGAATCCCAGCAGCTGGTAGCACAGTAGCACCATCTTCAGTTGTTGTATCTACCACTTCTACTCCTCCATCTTCCACCATTCCATCATTCACCATTCCCGTTCCACGACCTGCTCATCTGTCGATCATCACTCCATTCATTCCTATTTTTTCAATTCAAGTGCTTCTCACTACTGCCATGGAGATCCTTGTACAACACTTGGTGATTACCCAGCTCAACCGAGCTAGGAAAAATGCAGTAGTTCAAGGAATAAGGGAAGTTTTGCTATTCTACAAATTTCTACTGAAGGTCCTATTTTGAGTGCCGAGCACTAGCAAGAGCTTGTTGCAGTAGCCCATAGAAACGTCCAACATCAACCAACACTCACTTCTTATGATCCTCCAACTTCTTGAATCTGTTGCCCAATGGATAAAGGCCTGAGTTTCATGCATACAACATAACTGTATACCCCGAGAGCTGCCAAGAATGTTGGCATTTTTGCCACATTATTTTTGTTGTTACTGTTCATGCAAAAGAATGCACAAATTGTAGAGATACTCACTCCTCTGTTTGTCCCTCCAAGCACTTCGAAAGGGAAAATACAAAAATATCCACAAGTTTTGTGCTAAAGCAAATTAAATGTAAGATGTCGCGATATCATGACATGTCGCGATATCATGACATGTCGCGATATCACGACCTATTACAGTTTTGCGATGTCCGATGAAGAAAATAGCTAAGTATAGAAAAGGTCGTGATATCATGACATGTCGCATTTTCATGACCTATCGCGTTTTTGCACTAAAAAATAGCAAAGGAAGCAATAACGGTAAAATTGTTGTGACATCGTGACATGTCGCATTTTCGTGACTTGTTGCAGTGAGGGAGCAGTAAAGTGAAAGTTGTCGCGATATCGTGACATGTTGTATTTTCATGACTTGCAGTGGCAACTAAGCAAAGTGATAGGAAAATGTCGCGATATCATGACATATAACAGCAAAGAGGAGCGCTAAGTAAAAATGTCACGATATCGTGACATATCACATTTTTGCAGAAATGTTGAAGATAAACACGAGGCGGGAGAAAGATTTCACGATTTCATGACATGTTTGGAAACGAAGTTAGGCAATAGAAAATTGTCCTGATTTTACGACATGCCGTGATTTTGCAAGGAGAAAGTGCGGAAGCTGCCAGATAGTACAGAATGTCGCAATTTCATGACATGACGAATTTTTGCTATCAAAAAGCAGCAAAGTACAAGAAGATAGAAAATTGTCACGATTTCATGACATATCGTGGAGACAAATCCAAACGGAGAAAGACATCACGATTTTGTGACATTTCATGTTTTCGCGGGGCAAAGGCGAAAACCAAGGGGAAGATAGAAACATGTCACGACTTCATGACTTGTTGAAGACGAAAGAACAAAACAGAGAAAATTGTCGCAATATCATGACATGTCACGTTTTCACGATGAAAAAGCGGGAAGGACAATTCCAAGTACGAAATGTCACGATTTCACGACATGTCACATTTTTGCCACTTGCAAGAAGATGAAAGCCAACAAAGAGGAGGATGTCACAATTTTATGAAATGGTGCATTTTTGCAAAAATAATGAAGACAAGAGCCAAGTGAATGAAAAATGTCGTGATTTCGTGACTTGTTGCATTTTTGCGAAAATAAACAAAAAAGCCAAAACAGAGGAGAATGTCGCAATTTCGCGACATGTCATGGGTATATAGCTAAATGAAGAGAAAATATCACGATTTTGCGTCATGTCGCATTTTCGCGACTGGTGGTAACAGGAGGAAGCAGTAAGGTAAAAGTGTCACAATTTCGTGACATGTCGCATTTTTATGACAGAAGCAACAACAAAGGCCCGATAAAGTTCTATCCACATTTTCCTTTAAAATTGCATAGGAGAACATGAAGAGAAGATAAGGATCAAATGAAGTAATGTTTTAAAAGCTCTCCAACTGATTTTGAGATCGAGGTTAGAAAGGCTTCAAGATTTAATGTTTTGTTGTTTACCTATGTGCACAAGATGGGAGAACGTGTTAAATCAGTTTGTTCTCGAAGCCACTAAAATTAAAAATACCTCTAGTATTAAAAACTCTTGTTCGTGATCTCCTAACAACTTCAAGCTTGCCCTGAGAATAGTCATTTAATGAAGAAATATGGTCCCTTTTTTCTGTTCAATTTTCATTTTTGATCCATAAAAATAGGGAATGTCATTTCTCCGAGGTAGATTAAGGGGGATTGTTTTTCTTTTCAAGTGCATATTTTGTGGATCACCTCTTCAAAATCTTTTTCATGTTTTAAATGCTATGATTCGAAAGGAAGAGGGAAGACCTCTATAAATACTAATGTATATCTCAAAGAAAAGGGAGAGGACCTTTTTACAAAAATTGAAGCAAAAATATTAAGTGCATTTTGCTCTATTCTTAGTGTCTTTTGAGTTGGTAATCCAAACTGATATTTATGTGATGCTTTCTGTGTAATTCACTTCTGTTTTTTCGAGTGCTGAAGTTTTAGTTGAATTCTGCTATTTTGAATTTGGCTATGTTCCACTTGAACATTTGAAGTATAATTGAAAACAAACTTATGGTCAATGCTTGATCCAATTTTTGTATGTGCATTCTAATAATCAGTTGATGCTTATCGTAGAAATATGGTTTGAGGTTATTTGCTATCTGAGGTTGTTCTCCCTATCAACTATCGGCTTCAGCCATATTTCCATCTCTTTTTGTTATTTCCCTTTCTTTTTGCATTTTCCATTTCTTTCCCGCACCCTTATCTTCAAACAATTTTAGATTAGTTTGGGAGCCATCCCTCTCTGGAGATTGGCCCGGGAGACTTCTCTTTCTCTCAGCCTTTCAATGTTGTCTGAGTCTAGGGCGCATTTTATATGACTAGGTGGATTCGTGACCAACAGGTTTGTACCTTATAATACTTTTGAAACCCTAGGTTAATGTCCAACCCTAGGACTGAGTTTTGCATGCACACTAGATGTTAGCATGATAATTTTTGTCTTTTCTATGTTTAAAGGCCAATTAAACTGATTTCTAAACCTAGACTTGAGTCTTCCATGTAGAATAATTGTAAGGAGGAATGTAAAGTTATCCCCACTCGGCTTTATTGCATGTAAACTACCACTTTCACCTGATATTAGGCTATTTTGATGGTAAATTGCTATTTAGGGTTGAGTCGTTGTCGTTTGCATCGGCTAGGATTGGCCGCTATGAGCTTCAATGACCATTGGCTAGGCTTGGATGGGCTAAAACTACCTCAAAATGAGTGGTGAAAACCACTTTTGGAACTTGAAAGGTCCCAAGGTTTAGTCACATGGTCTATGAATTCCCACATGAGTAGTTCTCCTAAACATGACATGTTTTAGGTGTCTACATGAATATGTAGCATGCCATATTTGAGAAGGTACATAAATTTCAAATCAATTTACATTTGCATAAAGGTCAAGGAGGTATAAGGAATATCAACACTAAGGTTAAATTTAGATAATATTTTATGCATGATATTAATTAAATAAATGGAGGTATAAGGAATTGCATTGATAAACTATAACCTTATATGACTTATTGAATTATTTGAAAGCTTTTTGAAGTAAGAAATATTTAATTTGAAAGCTATTGGAATTACTTTATTCAAGCATAGAAATATTTGCAAATAACTTAACTTGGAGGAATAAGGACTTCTACATAGAAATTGAAATATTAAATTTGCAAATACCCTTATATTCTAAATTTCTAAATTAGGGAGTTATAAGGAATTCATCACCATCATAGGTTCTTGAAATTTATAAAATTGAAAGATATAAAAAGTACAACATAGAGTTGTTAGAAAGTTGGAAAACTACATTGGAATTAGTCTCTTGCTCAAATTAATGAGACATAAGGAATCCAAATTAAAGTACTTGAAGATAGAGAATTTTATCAATTAAAATTGCAATAAAATTATCTTAAGCTTTCTATTCATAGATAGGGAGAAATAAGGTGAAGACTAGAAGTTGAACATTAAGGAGACAAAAGGGATTCAACTCAAAGGAAACCTTAGAAAGATAAATATTTTATCAAAGCCATTTTATATTCAAAATGCTAGGGAGCTAAAAGGAATTCTACCTAGAGATTTGACTATTGATTGATCATTATCCAAAAATTATAAAAACAAGATATAATACAAGGTTTGAAGAATTGAAATTTAGAATTTGATCATATACTCAAATTCAACTTAGAATTTAAAAGTTAAAATATAGGGAGATATAAGGCTTACAACATAATTGTTTGAAAAATTGAAAAGTGTTCTTAGTCTATCAAAACAACTAAGGAGTTACAAGAAAAAATTGCCTTAGAATAACAATGGAAGAACTTATTAAGTATACAAGATTCAAGGAATCAAAATGGTTTAAAGATATACTTAATTCAAGGAATGACAATATGAAAAGCAAAAGAGAAGAACCAATATGGCTTAGAAAGTTTTTTTTGGAAAGTCACAAACTGATAGTTTGGCAAGAATAAAATCTATAATGACATCCTCTAACAACATGATAGAAGAAATTGATGACAATCATATTAATGGAAATATGGATAATAAACTCAAAAACCATTCTCAAAAGGTAGCAAAGAATATTGGTCAAAAATATGTCCTTCAGATTTATAAAAAAAAGTACAGATAGAATAGCTTAGTTGTACACAACTAGTTTTACTTTATAAAGGAAATGAATAAACTTAAAATTTAAAAGACAAGTAACAAATAAGTGGAGACATATTTGCAATGTACTTTTTGTAATAAGACAAGTCATGAGAAAGAAAACTATTGGAACTTCCATCCATGTAAATATTGTGGAGGAAAATATCACTCATCTTATTTTTCTTACTATAAAGATAAGTACTATAGAAGATTTGAAGAGATATTAATATTCAAATTATATTATCTCTTTCAAGTTCTTATTTCTAAAGCATCTACTAATAATGAGTTCAAATTTGAAGTTTCTGAAGAACAAGAAGAAAGGTCACCCAAAGAACAAAAGGAAAGAAAATGGATCAATCCTGATCCACTTATAACTTGCAAGATAATGAGATCTCTTGTTCATCAAAAATACTTGGAAAAATTCAAGAACAAAGATCTTATCAACCACTTTGAAATATAGGAAAATAGTGGAATGAAGAAGACAAGAAAAGATAGCATGAGTTCCAAGAAAGGCAAAATGAAGACTTAACCAAATGAATATACTAATTATTTACTTGATCAAGATACAAAAAAGAACAAAATGAAGAAAGCAAAAAATAAGAGCTCAAGTTCCAGAACTAGGATGAAGACCATATTGAAGACTAAATACTTCAATAACCAAACAATGTAATACAAGGGGGTGTTGGAATATATTACATTATTTGGTGCGTGCTAATGTACCACCTTGGGTACATCAATAGATTAGGAGTGTGAGTCATAGATTAGGATTTGAGTATTTACTTTATGCAATGTAATAAATGCACAAGTAATATTAGAATCTGTAAAGTATTCAATAATGTAAATGTGCGTCATAGTCCATGTGCACATGCAGACTTCATAGAATAAGAAAGTGAAGATTCATAGAAATATGTAAGACCAGGAGTCACATTCCATTATATATTGGGCTTTGTGTAAGCATTATACATGAATTTCATCATTTTCATAGAAGATAGAGTAGAGTAGAATACAAGTTTGCTACAATGTAGAACTTGTATGGAATATGGAGTATTAGTGATCTCCTCATTTTGTATGAAGATACTATTTTCATGAGATTTCATTAATGGTAGTTTTATGAGTATTTACAAAATTTTCTTATGAGTTTTACATGCTTTGCATATTACCATTATCTTATATTTAATATTGCATGCTCATTTTATACCTTGTGGTAGATTTTACATTAAGTATTTAGTATCAAAAGCTAACACTATTCATGGAACTAAAATATTTAAATATCATAATCCCCTTACTCTAGGAAATCAAGGATGTACCAATATTTAAAAAGTTATTCGAGAAATGTGTGATAAGAAGCCTAGGATAAGATGAAAGCCTTATCCAAATATTTTATATTTGGATGGAAAATTAGTCAACCTCTTAGTAGGGAAGCTCATTCCACCTAAATATGAAAATACTAGAAACTCTATCATTATAATATCCATGAGTGAAAAAAAATACCTAATGTATTGGTTGACTTAGGAGTTGGTATAAATATCATGACTATGGAAATGATGAATCAAATCCTTGACCATTATGTGACCTACCTATATTATATTCAACTAGAAGATCAATCTATAACACAACTTAAAGGAATAGTAGAATATGTACTGGTAACAATAAAATCATGGGAATATATTGTTGATTTCATGATTATCTAACCAAGAACTAAGATGAATGTTTATCCATTTATCCTTGGATGACCTTGGTTGGTTATGGTTGTTGCTTTCATAGATTGTTTATTTAGGGAATATGCCTACCTCAAATGGATTGAATATAAAAATATTTCTCTATACCCTCCAACTCGACCCTCCATGGATTTCTTTAAAAACATATGGATGGATCAACTTGGTGAACAAGAAAAATTTGCTTATATGGCTATGGAAATGATAGAAAATCATGCACCAATGGGGACATATTTTAATGGTTGGGACAAATAGATGATGTAGCCCACACTAAGGTTCAAATTTTGGTAGCATCAACTAGTATATATAGCTCAATGTGACTAAGTTGATGTAAAAAGAAAAATGAAATCCTTTCAAAATCCTCTTTAAAAAAATGGTAAAAAAACATGCAAAAGAGTTAGATACACTAGAAAGAGATCAATTTTAAGATGAAACTATCATTTTTCTTATATTATGAGGAGACTACAGTCCATAGATTCATGTGGAAGGATGAGGGTGAAACCTATGAACCCTTGTCACCTGTATCACTATGAGACAACCCATTTACTTTGAAACACAAACAACAAAGATACCTCCTATCAAATTTTAGATGCCCTTTAATGAATATAATTCCTGCAAGGATTATTTTTAATGAAAACACTAGAATTTTCCATTCCTTGCTACATCATCATTGTCCCTTAAACTCATTGGTAAGCAAAAGAGTTAACCCAATGTAACCAAGCACCAAGTAAATAGAAATATAACCAAGGAAATTTTTCAATATCAATAGTTGGTTGTTGGATGAAGAAGAAGCTAAATTATTTGACATATTAAGTTGACATGTAAAAATATTTACATGAGACTATAGTGATATGAATGGGATCCATCTCGACATATGCACTCATAGAATTTATACCACTAATAAGAAACCTATCTATCAACCACAAAGGAGGATATGATGAGCAAGGTGCAGCAACAATATTGTCATTGTTGTCAACACAGTCAGACAGATCGGTTGATGCAGTGGACAGGAGTTAAGAGGTTCTTCAGAGTATGTACAATGGTTTTCCAAAAGATAGAAGTGGCCCATATACTAAAAATCAAAAGAAAATCACAAGGAAGAAAACTGTCGCGATATCGCGACATGTTGAGCAAGAAAGAAAAATTGTCGCGATATCGCGACATGTTGAGCAAGAAAGAAAAACTGTCACGATATCGCGACATGTTGAGAAGAAAGAAAAACTGTCATGATTTCGTGACATGTTCGGAGAGAAAGCGCAAGCAAGCAAAACTATCACGATTTCGTGACATGTTCGGAGAGAAAGCGCAAGCAAGCAAAACTATCATGATTTCGTGACATGTTCGGAGAGAAAGCGCAAGCAAGCAAAAATTTATGTTGGAAGAGAGAAAGGCAAGAAGAAAAAGTGTCATGATTTTGCGACATATTGCAAGAGAGATTGTATGGAAGAAAAAGTGTCACGATTTCGTGACATATTGCAAGGAAGATTGTACGGACGAAAAAGTGTCACGATTTCGTGACATATTGCAAGGAAGATTGTACGGACGAAAAAGTGTCACGATTTCGTGACATATTGCAAGAGAGATTGTACGGACGAAAAAGTGTCACGATTTCGTGACATATTGCAAGAGAGATTGTACGGACGAAAAAGTGTCACGATTTCATGACATATTGCAAGAGAGAGAGTCCGAAAGAAAAAGTGTCACGATTTCGTGACATATTGCAAGAGAGAGGTTCTAGGAGAAAAAGTGTCACGATTTCGTGACATATTGCAAGAGAGATGTAAGAAGAAAAAGTGTCGCGATTTCATGACATATTGTAGGAGAAGAGCTAAGAAGAAAAAGTGTCGCGATATCATGACATGTCGGGTTTTCACGACCCGAAGGCAAGAGAAAGAGCTAAGGAGAAAAAGTGTCATGATATCGTGACATGTCGGGTTTTCGTGACTTGAAGGCAAGAGAAAGAGCAAAGGAGAGAAAGTGTCACGATATCGTGACATGTGGTTTTTTGAAGAAGGAAGAGTAAAGAAAAGGAGGGAAAGTGTCACGATATCGTGACATGTAGTAAAGAAGAAGAGTAAGGAGGCGAAAGTGTCACGATATCGTGACATGTTAGTTTTCAGGGTTGAAGCCAAGAAGAGTAGCAAGGAGGTAAAAGTGTCACGATATCGCGACATGTTGTTTTCACTGGTTGAAGCCAAGAAGAGTAGCAAGGAGGCGAAAGTGTCACGATATCGTGACATGTGTTTTTGTAGGTTGAAGCAAAGAAGAGTAGCAAGGAGGCGAAAGTGTCATGATATCGTGACATGTTGTGTTTTCATGGGTGAAAGCCGAGAAGAGGACAAAGAGGCAAAAGTGTCACGATTTCATGATAGGTCACTTTGGCATGAGCTAAGAAGAGAACCCAACCGAAATAAGATATGTGACAGTTAACTGAAGTTATATGGTAGTTACAGGTGCAGTTGTAGAAGAAAATCATGCAGCTAAAATAAGAAGAGTTAACTGAAGTTAGTACGTTAGTTACAGGTGCAGTTATAGAGAAAAATCATGCAGCTAAAATAAGAATAGTGAACTAAAGTCAGAACGACAGTTACAAGGCCAGTTACGAGTGTAATCATCGAGCGATGGTTAAACTGAAAGTCATCAGTCGAAGACCAAACTTGAGTCGTAACTATTAATAGGATGCATGAAAGAATACTGTGAGATAAAGGAGTTACATATAGAAGTTTCTATTAATAAGTTGCATGTGAAAATATGGAAGTTAAAAATAGAATCAAAATTTTGTTATAAAAGGAGGTCTACATGGAGAATTAAAGTTGAAAGAGAGAAAAAGTGCTGCAAGAAGAGGGTTGGAAGAGTGTCGTAAGAGAGAGTTGAGCAGAGCCGTGAGAGCCGTAAAAGTGTAGTAAGTAGAGCCTTTAGTGTGTGTGGTATTTTGGTGAATAGCGAGAGAGGTTGGGTTAGCAATAGACCAGTCAGGGTCTTGAATAAGTGAAGGCATTTTTATGTCAATCTTATAGCTTCAAATTTGTAGTCCAAGTAGGTGCTTGGAATTAGGGGTTGGTGCTCCTTTCTATTGGTGTAGATAAATTAGGGGTTGGTGCTCCTTTCTGTGGGTGCAGATAAATCAGGGGTTGGTGCTCCTTCCAGTTGGTGCTGGTAAATTGATTGTAAAATTGGTATTTTGCAAAGGCTGGATTTGGACGGTAATCCAAGCAGTCATTTTTGAGGAGTAGCCAAATTGGTGAACCTCGTTACATCGTGTGTTGTGGAATGCTCTCTTGTGATACTTGCTTTATCTGACTTAAATCTTCATTGTTTCAGTATTAAGAGTTGTAGATTTGAATTTAAATAGCTACACTGATTCACCCCCCCCTCTTAGTGTCATTGTGAGACTAACAATTGGTATCAGAGCCAAGTTCTTGAACAAGCTTAATCGGCTAAGGTGATCTTGGAAGTGAGACAATGGCAGGTGGTGAAGGATTCTCTTCAAACAAAGCACCATTGTTTGATGGAACAAATTACTCATTTTGGAGACTCAGGATGCAGACATATCTGTGTGCTTTGGGATTCGACATTTGGGAGTCAGTAGACAGTGGATACACAATACCCACCACTCCTCCAACCGATGCTGCCGGTAAGAAATTGTTTGAGAATAACTCTAAAGCCAAAAATGCTATCATGTGCGGTTTAGTGGACAACGAACTGATAAATATTATGAGTTGTAAAATGGCAAAAGACATGTGGGACAAACTAAGGAGCATTCATGAAGGAGACGACAAGATCAAGGAGGCCAAGTTACAAACGCATCGAGCTCAGTTCAAAGCATTAAAGATGAATGACGATGAGAACATAGAGGCATACATGCTGAGAGTTAATGGAATCATTAATGCGATTAGAGGACTCGACGAGGAAATGGAAGATGTTGTCATCATGAAAAAGGTACTAAGATCTCTTCCCCAAAGATTTGATTCTAAAGTTTCAGCAATAGAAGAAGCTAAAGATCTAAATACTTTTAGTATGGATGAGATGCATGGTTCTTTGACTGCATATGAGATGAGAATAGGAAAAACTAAACCCACAGACAGAGAAGCTGCTTTTAAAGCACATAAAAATATAAAAGCAAAGCAAGAATCCGAGGAAGAAGAGACATCAGATGAAACGGAAGCAAACTTTGTTCGAAAACTAATAAGGGGAAAAGGAAAATACAGAGGAAAGCTACCATTTAAGTGTTTCAACTATGGAGGCATTGGACACTTTGCAGCTAAATGTCCACTTAATGAGAAAAACAAAAGTGATGAAGGTTCACATCAAGAAAGAAGTGACTGGAAGAAGAAACCAAATTTTAGAAAAGGCAACTTCAAGAAGAAAAGTTTCATATCCAAGAATGTCAGTCCTTCAGAAGATAGCTCTGATGAGGATTCTAAAGAAGAAACAGGTGAAGCTCTTTTCATGGCATTCGAAGAAGAAAAAATAGAAGAAAAATAGGAATGTGATAAAAAATTTGAGGTTGAGGCTGAAGTAGATCTGGAAGGTGAGTTGGTCGCTGCACTTCAAGAGCTGAGTATAGAAAGGAAAAAGAATAAGAAAACTTCAAGAAAGCTTGAGGATGCCAATGAAATCATAACCAGACTTGAAAGTATAGATAGACAAATTTAAGAAAATATCTCAAGATATCGAAGTACAATTAACCATGAAAATAGATGAGTGCAGCAAGCTAGAAGAAGAGATTGTTGGTTTAAGGATGCAGCTAGAAGAGATGAATCAAAAAATGACTTGCTATCACAAACTTGAAGGAAGTTCTGTGAAGCTGGATAAGATTATAAATAACCAAAGGTCTACAGGCATCAAATTTGGGTTAGGCTTCGTCGAAGCAGAATCATCAAATGGATCAAAGGCCATAACTATAGAACCCATAAAGAATGAAGACAAGATCAGGGTTGATCAAGAAAAAATGAATCATTCTAAAGAAAGCAATAATGCCAGGCACGAGAGGAGTATTGACAATGATGGATTCACCAAAGTCACTCATCAAAGGAGAAGAAGATTTATGGCTCCCACTACAAAATGGCAAAGACCATCACCCAGGTTCACTCATTCCTTTTCTGGTTATTGTTTTAAATGCAATGGTTATGGACATAAGATTTCTGATTGCAAGTATAAAGTAGGACAAAGGAACTTTTCCAGTAGAAATGTTTTTTCACCATTGATGGATTATGCAGTAGAATGTTATAACTGTCATAATTTTGGGCACATTGCAAGAAATTGTCGAAGTACATTTGCAGCAAATAAACATCAGGGAAGAAAATTTCAACCAAATGGTTGGAAACAAAATAGAAAATTTCTCGAAAAATAGGTACAGGCTATTGACAAAGAAAAGTCAAAACAAGTGACCAAAACTGCAATCAAACCAGAGTGGAAACAAAAGGAGCAACCCAAGGAAGAAAAGGAATCCTTGATTGTACAGACAACATTTAAAGCACAGAACAAATCTGCACCATGGATACTTGATAGTGGATGCTCCAGTCATATGACAGGGGACAAACAAAAATTTGAAAAGTTACAAAAATATGAAGGTGGTTCTGTAAAATTTGGAAATAATGATGGAGCTAAGATAGTTGGCAAAGGATCAGTTAAGATCAGTGATGGAAAAATCAAGTCGAAAGAAGTCTTGTTTGTGATTGGTCTGAAGCATAACCTATTAAGCGTAAGTCAGATTTGTGACAGAGGTCATGAAGTAATTTTCAAGAAGCAGGGTTGTGAAGTCAGAACAACAAACTATGGAAAGTTGATAGCAACTGGATCAAGGACATCTGGCAACTTGTATACTCTCTCAGAGACTTCAGAAGGAGCATGCTTGATTGGACAGGAAGAAGAAAATTGGTTGTGGCACAAGAGGCTCGGTCATATTAGTTTTGACAATCTAGTAAGAATCAGCTCAAAAAGGGCAGTGAGAGATATTCCCACCATTGGTAAACCATTAAATAGCATTTGTGCTTCATGCCAAAAGGGGAAGCAAACTAGAGCCACATTTAAAACAAAAGAGTACTTCACAAGCAAACCTTTAGAACTAATACATACTGATTTATGTGGACCCATGAGAACGCAAAGCATAAATGGTGACAAATACTTTATGTTGTGCATAGATGACTATTCCAGGATGACATGGGTACTATTTTTGAAGCTTAAATCAGATGCCTTTGAAATGTTCAAGATTTTCAAAAAACAAGTTGAGAATCAAACAGGAAAAAGGATTAAATGTTTAAGATCAGATAGAGGAGGAGAGTTCATTTCAGAAGAGTTTGCAGAGTACTGTGAAAAATATGGGATTAGGAGACAGTTTTCAGCAGCAAGGACACCTCAACAGAATGGTGTGGTAGAAAGAAAGAACAGGACAGTGCAGGAAATGGCACGGACTATGTTGACTGAGAGCAAAATAGCAGACAAATTTTGGAAAGAGGCAGTCCATACTGCGGTTTACATCCAAAATAGGTGCATGTTGAGGACGCATGAAAGCAAAACTCCGTATGAACTGTGGTTCGGTAAAAAGGCAACAACAAGATACTTTAAAGTTTTTGGAAGCAAGTGTTACATCAAAAGAACTGAAGATAATCTTGGAAAGTTTGAAGATAGAGCTGATGAAGGTATTTTCCTTGGCTATTCGACAAAAAGCAAAGCCTACACATGCTACAACAAGAGGCTAAAGAAAATTGTGGAGAGTGTCGATGTTAAAGTTGATGAAGGTAGGGAACAAGAAAGAAGCTATAAAGAAAACTACCCAATTTATGAAGAAGTTATTGAAGGAGATGATGAAAAGGAAATGGAAAAGAAATAAAAAATTGACTCAGATGAGTTAAGTAGTGATTCAGAAGAGGAAGAAAACAAGAAATTCAAAACAGGCAGCTGGCAAAAAAATCATCCTAGAGAGCAAATAATTGGAGACCCCACAGTTGGTGTTCAGACAAGAAGAAGAGTAGTAAGTAACTACTCTCTATTATCCAAGCATTGAGCCCAAAAATGTTGCTGAAGCAAGCAAAGATGAAAGTTGGATGACAACAATAAATGAAGAATTAGATCAGATCGAGAAAAACAAAACCTGGGAGTTAGTACCAAGACCTGCAAATAAAAATATAATCGGTACTAAATGGATTTTTCGAAACAAATTGAATGAAGATGGACAGGTAGTCAGGAATAAAGCAAGATTGGTCTCAGTAAAGGCTATGCACAAGTTGAAGGTATTGACTTTGAGGAAACCTTTGCACCAGTGGCCAGACTAGAGGCAATAAGAATGTTTCTGGCTTTAGCAAGTTCACAAGAATTTCAAAGTTTATCAAATGGACGTGAAATCAGCATTTTTGAATGGAAAACTTGAAGAAGAGGTCTATATTGAACAGCCAGATGGTTTCCAACTCGGTGATAATCCCAATTTCATCTGCAAGTTGAAGAAAGCATTGTATGGCTTGAAACAGGCACCCAGAGCATGGTATGCAAGGCTAGACAACTATCTTACTCAACAAGGGTTTAAAAAGGGTATGGTGGATAGCAATTTATATGTCAAAATAGCGAATGGCCATCTCATTGTCCTTGTTGTATATGTAGATGATATCATCTTTGGCAGCAGCAATGATGATTCGTGTAAAGATTTAGCAATTAAGATGCAGAAAGAATTTGAAATGTCAATGATTGGTGAACTTTCGTATTTTCTCGGACTGCAAGTTAATCAAAATGAGAAGGGCATATTTATTTCTCAAGTTAAATATGTGAAAGAGATGCTAAAAAAGTTCACAATGGAGGATTGTAAGCCTGTTAGCACTCCCATGATGACAAGTTGCAAGTTGAGCAAGGATGACAAATCTCCAGATGTTGATCAAACCATGTACAGATCTATGATTGGGAGCCTATTGTATTTGACAACTACCAGACCAGATATCTTGCAGGCAGTTTGCATGGTAGCACGATTTCAAGCGAGTCCCAAGGAGACTCATGTGACAACAATGAAGAGGATTCTTCGGTATCTGAAGGGTACTATGGAGTATGGGTTATGGTATCCGAAAGGTAAGGACTTCACCCTTATTGCGTATTCAGATGCAGATTGGGCAGGATGTGTCGATGATAGAAAGAGTACCAGTGGAGGGGCATTCTATCTTGGAGACAGGTTGGTTGCATGGCACAGTAAGAAACAAGAGTCAGTCTCTTTATCCACAGCAGAGGCAGAATATATTGCAGCAACTACGTGTTGTACGCAGGTCTTATGGATGAAACAAACCCTGAAAGATCTTGGCATTAACTTCAGTGAGCCAATTTCAGTTAAGTGTGATAACACCAGTGCCATTAACATCTCAAAGAATCCGGTTATGCATTCTCGCACAAAACATATTGCTATCCGATATCACTTTCTGAAGGAGAAAGTTGCGAAAGGTGAGGTAAAGTTGGATTTTGTCCCAACTACAGAGCAAGTAGCGGATATCTTCACAAAACCGCTGCCCAAAGAAATTTTTGAGTACCTTCGCAATAAATTGGGAGTGGTTATGCTTCCCAAGAACTGACTAGCTATCGAAACCACATTCTCAGGGGGAGCATTTATATATTTGATTATCTCTTTGCTCATATTTGTAATTTTTGCTAACTGTCATAACGTGTGCCTGAGAATGTTGTGCATGGACTCAGGGGGAGTCTGCATCAGCCCTTTGGTATTATTGTCAAAGGGGGAGAAGAATTACAGGAAATTGCACGTGTGTTGCCAACAATTCCAAAGGGGGAGATTGATGAGCAAGGTGCAGCAACAGTATTGTCATTGTTGTCAACACAGTCAGATAGATCGGTTGATGCAGTGGACAGGAGTTAAGAGGTTCTTCAGAGTATGTACAGTGGTTTTCCAAAATATAGAAGTGGCCCATATACTAAAAATCAAAAGAAAATCACAAGGAAGAAAACTGTCGCGATATCGCGACATGTTGAGCAAGAAAGAAAAATGTCACGATATCACGACATGTTGAGCAAGAAAGAAAATTGTCGTGATATCGCGACATGTTGAGAAATTGTGAAAGAAAGAAAATGTCACGATTTCACGACATGTTCGAGAGAAAGAAGCAAGCAAAACTATCATGATTTCGTGACATGTTCGGAGAGAAAGCGCAAGCAAGCAAAACTGTCACGATTTCGTGACATGTTCGGAGAGAAAGAGCAAGCAAGAAAAATGTCATGATTTCGTGACATGTTCGAAGAGAGAAAGAGCAAGTAAGAAAAAGTGTCACGATTTCATGACATATTGCAAGAGAGATTGTACGGAAGAAAAAGTGTCACGATTTCATGACATATTGCAAGAGAGATTGTACGAAGAAAAAGTGTCACGATTTCGTGACATATTGCAAGAGAGAGTCCGAAAGAAAAAGTGTCACGATTTCGTGACATATTGCAAGAGAGATTGTAGGAGAAAAAGTGTCACGATTTCGCGACATATTGAGGAAGAGAAAAGTGTCGATTTGAATATTAGGAGAAAAGTGTCACGATTTTGACATATTGAAGAGAGAGAGTAAGGAGAAAAAGTGTCACGATTTCGTGACATATTGAAGAGAATGAAAAAGTGTCATGATTTCATGGACATGTTATGAGATGAGAAAGAGCTAAGAGGAGAAAAGTGTCACGATATCACGACATGTGGGTTTTCAGACCGAAGGCAAGAGAAAGAGCTAAGGAGAAAAAGTGTCACGATATCGCGACATGTCGGGTTTTCATGAACTGAAAGTAAGAGAGAGAGCAAAGGAGAGAAAGTGTCACGATATCGTGACATGTTTTTGATAAGAAGAAGAGTAAGTAAGGAGGGAGAAGTGTCACGATATCGCGACATTTAAGAAGAAGAGTACAAGGAGGGAAAGTGTCACGATATCATGACATGTGTGGGTTTTCATGGTTGAAGCCAAGAAGAGTAGCAAGGAGGCGAAAGTGTCACGATATCGCGACATGTGGTGTTTTCATGGTTGAAGCCAAGAAGAGTAGCAAGGAGGTGAAAGTGTCACGATATCGCGACATGTTGTGTTTTCATGGGTTGAAGCCAAGAAGAGTAGCAAGGAGGTGAAAGTGTCACGATATCGTGACATGTGTTTTCATGGGCGAAAGCCGAGAAGAGGACAAAGAGGCAGAAGTGTCACGATTTCGTGACAGGTCACTTTGGCGTGAGCTAAGAAGAGAACCCAACTAAAATAAGATATGTGATAGTTAACTAAAGTTATACGACAGTTATAGGTGCAGTTGTAGAAGAAAATCATGCAGCTAAAATAAGAAGAGTTAACTGAAGTCAGTACGTCAGTTATAGGTGCAGTTATAGAGAAAAATCATGCAGCTAAAATAAGAACAGTGAACTGAAGTCAGAATGATAGTTACAAGGCCAGTTACGGAGTGTAATCATCGAGCGATGGTTAAACTGAAAGTCATCAGTCGAAGACCAAACTTGAGCCGTAACTATTAATAGGATGCATGAAAGAATACTATGAGATAAAGGAGTTACATATAGAAGTTTCTATTAATAAGTTGCATGTGAAAATATGGAAGTTAAAAATAGAATCAAAATTTTGTTATAAAATGAGGTCTACGTGGAGAATTAAAGTGCTGCTGAAAGAGAGAAAAAGTGCTGCAAGAAGAGGGTTGGAAGAGTGCCGTAAGAGAGAGTTGAGCAGAGCCGTGAGAGCCGTAAAAGTGCAGTAAGCAGAGCCTTTAGTGTGTGTGGTGTTTTGGTGAATAGCGAGAGAGGTTGGGTTAGCAATAGACCAGTCAGGGTCTTGAATAAGTGAAGGCATTTTTATGTCAATCTTATAGCTTCAAATTTGTAGTCCAAGTAGGTGCTTGGAATTAGGGGTTGGTGCTCCTTTCTGTTGGTGCAGATAAATTAGGGGTTGGTGCTCCTTTCTGTGGGTGCAGATAAATCAGGGGTTGGTGCTCCTTCCAGTTGGTGCTGGTAAATTGATTGTAAAATTGGTATTTTGCAAAGGCTGGATTTGGACGGTAATCCAAGCAATCATTTTTGAGGAGTAGCCAAATTGGTGAACCTCGTTACATCGTGTGTTGTGGAATGCTCTCTTGTGATACTTGCTTTATCTGACTTAAATCTTCATTGTTTCAGTATTAAGAGTTGTAGATTTGAATTTAAATAGCTACACTGATTCACCCCCCTCTCAGTGTCATTGTGAGACTAACAGGATAAATTCTACTTTGAGAGATATGGTGAAAACAAAGAGTAAGAAGTTATTGGATGCAAGTTTTATTTACCTAATATCTAATAGCCATTGGGTCTCCCCACTAGTTATTATTCCAAAAAAATAACAAAAATATGCATGTATGTGTTTACTACAGAGAACTTAATAAATCCACACAAAAAAATCATTTTTTGTTACCTTTTATAAACCAAGTACTCAATTGTTAGCTTTTGATTCTTAATACTTGATGCAAATAATCACACGATTTCAAATAAAGTTGCAATACAAAATATACAATAATGGCAATATAGTCACATGAAACTTACTAATAAATTCCAAAATAACTCATAAAATGGACACTACTAAATGCTCATGAAAATAGTAAAATCACATAGAATAAAGGTCTACTAATGCATGCTATATGCAATGCATTTTCGATGCTCATTACAATAGTCAGTCACAAATATATAATGGAATGTGACTCTTCATATGGAGTACTCTTGACTTAAATCTCCTTTGAGACTCTTCACTTTCCTATTCTAAGGACACGTGCACTCTTACATAATGGACACTTGTACACATTTACACCCATAACACTTCCCAACTTAACTACATGGCACTTGTGCATTTATTGCACATTATTACATTACATAAAATATTTACTCACTCTCTAATCTAGGACACACATCCTAATCTAATGATGTAACCAATGTGGTACATTAGCATGTACCAAATAATGTAATATGTGATGAGTACCAGATATGCTTATGTTTTTGTATAAGTACTAATGGTTTTTGCATGACAATATATCATGAATTGTATATTTTTATGAAACATTATGTATTATTTAATGAAATCATGTGTATTATCTAATTTGTGCGTGAAGTATGTTTTGTGTAGTTATTCACCCTATTTTGTCATATTTTTCTCAGTCGAGGTCCTACATGGACCTGGCATGATTCTGCTCATCAGACTAAGGTATACCAAGTAGGCACCTTACTCATGAAGGCACCTTACTAAAGTAGGTGCCTTACTCAAGTAGGAACCTTACTAAAGTAGGTGCCTTATTGAGGTAGGCACCTTACTGAAGTAGGCACCTTACTGAGGTAGGCACCTTACTCAAGTAGGTGCCTTACTAAGGTAGGAACCTTACTGAGGTAGGCACCTTACAAAGGTAGGTGCCTTACTGAGGTAGGTGCCTTACTAAGGTAGGCACCTTACTCATGTAGGTACCTTACTGAAGAAGGTGCCTTACTCAAGTAGACACCTTACTCAAGCAGACACCTTACTCAAGTAGGTTTCAGAATTATACGCATTGATCGGACGACTGTAGAAGGACCCTGTTGACCATAGTTCCACATCATCTATGGGAAATTGTTGAATGAATGAGATATCCCAACCAGAGTGGGTGAACATGTAACCAATCAATGAAGCAAAATCGTAACCAAGAAAAAATTACCGGATCGACAGGAAATGACAAGAAGTTGTTTATCGTGCACCTGTTACATCAACTAAACTATCCCAATTTAGACTATAACTAGGACACCTATTATAATAGAACTACAATAGGAAGTCCTGTGTGTATTATATAAACACACAGACTTCTCTATAGTAGGGGAGGCAAATATTTCAAAGAACATTATCGCATGTAATATTTGATTGCACCATCAATAAAATCTTGAGCGTTCTTTCATTTGCATATTGTCTTTGTGATTTTTTGGGTGAGATATTATAGAGCTCAGGCCCACTCCAAGCCAGTATTCCTCCCTTGATTCTTACTTATTTACGTAGATTTAATTATGTATGATAGTATTTTTGTTTCTTATATTAAATTTAATTGCTTTAGAGTGGTGTGCTTTTCAATCACGTAAGTGTGTGTACTGCTTTCAGTGTGGTGTATTTATTTTTACGTATATTATTTATGCATAAGTTCTATTGATGTGGATTAACCAATTTCTATCTTACAAAAACCCCCAATGATAGTTGAACGGATTCATCTCAAAAGCAGTAGTGTGAGTAGTCTCAACCATGGCACTTCAAAATTCTACGAGCTCCTTGGTTTGACAATTTAAATGCGAGTATTGTGACATATATAGGACAAATTTAACCAGTGTTTGGCACCCGATATTTTTGTGTCATTTTCGAGGAAGAACCACTAATATATTGACCACAGTATCCCTTAAAAACCTTCTATTTGACCTTGTATGAGTCCACCAAGAAAAAGAGGACCCGACGATCATTTTATAAGACAGAGCCCATCAAAAAAAATTTGAGTCAATCGAAGACTTAGAGTTTGAATTAGAATCCACTGGAGTGAAAATCCTTTGTGCAAATAGCTTCCTCGTTTCATCAACCTGGGAAAGAATTGATCATTCTGAACCCTTTGTTTAAAAGGATATCCTTGGAGGAAGCCTTGCTATGGAAATCCATGGAGGATCAAATCGTAACACCAACTGACTTAGAGGCTCTAATACAAAAAGTTTTAAATGATCGAAAGGTCATAAAAGCTACATTAGATACCACACTTCCTAAAAAAATGGTTGAAGAAGTCTCATATGGATTTAGCTTCTGGATAGAGGAAGGAGCAGGAGAAACCAAAATGAAGAATATATCCCCTGCCCATATTCCTACCTTTATGGGATACCCAACTAAAGACCCCAACCTATTTTTATTCAAATTTGATGTGATGTGTAGGTCAGTCGACTATAAATCATATGCTCATAAGCTGAAACTCTTTTCATCGATATTGGATGACTTAGCTCTACGATGGTTTATTGATTTGGGTAACAAGAAGATCACCACATGGGAAGAAATGATAAATATATTCCTAGAGTAGTACAAAAACTTTGGTAGAGCACGAGATTCTAGAGAGGAAGTCCTCAACATGATGCAGAAGGAGGACGAGTCCTTGGAAGAATACTGGGAGAGATTCAATTTCAACTTGTAGCGATCCCCTCATGCAAAGCTGGGCGATAAGTCCCTCAAAATTATTTTTTTGAGAGGACTCAACAACGAGTCACTAGAAGCACTTAACATGATTTTGGGAGGAGATGTTTACCAGCATGAAATGGAAGATATCCAACAACTATGTTGAAATTACTCGCAAAGGAGAGGCAAAATTGCTCCCAGAACCGTGAGTGTGACTACATCAGTCACAAAAGTAGAGATAGGCAGGATACTAGAGGATTTAAAAAGTGAAATGCTATCATATTTGGCATTACAATTGGATATGCTCTTGTTGGAGAAGAAGAAATAAGAGAATTAAGCAACGTTTACCTATTTATACCCAAAATGCATAGGAAAGTATACCTAGAGAACAAGGTCAGAGTATACGTGGTTTGCCAACGAAATCACAAAACTTGACTATGCCCACAACTACCCAAAACCAAGGAGGATGCTAATGTAAGTGAAACCTATTTTGTGGGAAATCAAAGAACTTGGCAGTAAACCCCTATTTGGGAAATATGCCCACATGGATGCCGCCCTATGGAGGAGGACCATATATGCCACAAGGGAAGTTGCAACCACCCAATATGGGATGGTGCAAACCACAACCTTCGACGAACATACCTCTAGGAGCTGCATTTCCCAATCAGCAACCATGGATGTCATATCAACATTCTGGGTAGTAGTGGAGGAACCATGTTCTGTGGAACTCTGCTCCACAAACCATGGCACATCCTCCACCTCAGCAAGGCTTACCGACCCTACCTATAATGAGACCTGTGTAGTTATCGGCATAGCCGACAATAAACCTAAACAACAATCCCGTGTACCATGTAGAAGGTGAGATGTATATAATGTACAATATTAGTTGCAATCCCATTCAACTTAGGTCAAATAGAAAATTAGGAGTAGAAACTCCTCTATTTGTAGAAGAGGAGAAAAACATAGAAGAGCCACCTCTTATAGAAGAGGTGGAAGAAGAAAAAATGGTTGAGAAAATAGAGGCTCCATTCCCTAAATGATTGAAGGAACAGAGGAATCTAACACAGCTAGAATTTGACATCCTCTCTAGCTTGAGGAATCTCACAGTTACTATCCCACTTTTTCAAGCTATCCGAGATGTGTCGATATACACTAAAGTGATAAAGGAGTTGTATATGAGGAAACCAAGATGTAAGGTGGTACAAACCATCAATGTCATAGGAAAATTGGTTAACTTGATTATGGGGAATGCATATCATCCCAAATATGCAGACCCAAGTAGCTCGGTGCTAACTGTAAAAGTAGGAGGGCATTCACTGGTGAACACCTTAGTTGAATTGGGTGTAGCTATCAACGTAATACCATAGGAAACCATGAAGAAGTTGAAGCTCAAAAACCTAAAACCCACCAAGATGGTGTTGCAACTGGTTGACCGGTCAACCTTAGCGCCATAGGAGATGCTCGAAGACATCATTGTGATAGTCAATGCATGGGAATACCTAGTGGACTTCCTGGTGCTATATTCTAAAATAGAATTGGGTGGTTACCCACTCATCTTGGGGAGGCCATGGTTAGCTATGATTGACACCTACATTAGCTACCATGATGGATTGATAACCATTTCGAATGGGCAGAACATAAAGAGGATTGAAAATCTCTCCCCCTATGTATTCCATGGATATGTTGGGTGAACCCATGTTGATCGATCAAGATGATGGTTCATTGTCCATTATTTAACCAGTGATGGCATTAAGAGAATTGTAGGAGGACATCGATGGAGACAACATTATAATAGGATTCCTTCAAGGAGAATCCTCCCTCATAGTTCCTAAGTCACCATTGGTTGGTGCTCAGGACCACCATACCAAAAAAATTGATATTGGGCCTAGCAGGACATTGAACATCAATAGTGGGTTGACCTCCATATAGCTGATAGAGTTGAAATATATCCTAACCAGGCACCAACAAGCAATTTCCTAGGATTATTTGGATATGAATGGAATCATCCCAGAGATTTGCACTCACTGAATTTACCTTGAATAGCAAGCAACTCTAGTCGGACAACTATAGAGAAGGATGAACCATGAAATAAATTGTCAAAGCCGAGCTACATAAGCTTTTGTCCATAGAGTTCATCTATCCAATCTCCAATAGCAAATGGGTGTCACCACTCGTGGTGGTCCCCAAGAAGAATGGGAAATGGAGGATCTGCGTTGATTACAGATCACTGAATAATATGACCAAGAAGGATAAATTCCCACTTCCCTTCATTGATAAGGTGTTGTACATGCTTTCTGGGAGGAAATACTTCTCCTTTTTTGATAGATTTAGTGGGTACAATTAGATTTAGAGTGGAGAAGAAGACCAGGACAAAACAATGTTCACTTGTCCATGGGGAACGTTTACTTACAAAGTGCTGCCCTTCAAGTTATGCAATGCATCAGCCACCTTTCAGAGGGTGATTCTTAGCATATTCTTGGATATGATGGAGGATGCAGTTGAGGTATATATGGAAAAATTCACCATTTATGGGAAAACCTTTGAAGAAGCGACAAAAAACTTGGAACGAGTACTCTAGAGGTGCGAAGAGAACAACCTATCCCTCAGCAATGAAAAGTGCTTTATGATGATGCATGAGGGCATAGTTCTGGGACATCATCTCTTGAAATAAGGAATTAAAGTCGATCAAAAGAAAATAGAAGTCATCAAAAACTTACCCAGCCCAAAAATGTAGAGGGAAGTAAGAAGTTTTCTCAAATTTATCAGGTACTATAGGTGATTTATCATCGACTTCAGTAAGATCACCAAACCATTGCACACCCTACTAACAAAATACATGGAGTTTATCTAGATGGACTACAAGCAATTGTTTTAGACACTGAAGGAGAAGTTGATTTCTTCTCCAATTTAATGGGGCCTAAATTGGGCTATCCCATTTCATATATATTGTGACGTATTTAATAATGCAATTAGGGTGGTATTCGGGCAAAAGGATGGCAAGGAATTCTATGCCATCTATTATGTTAGTAAGAACTTAGCAAGGGTTGAGCTCAATTACATAGTAATAGAAAAATAATTCCTCATAGTTGTGCATGCCATCAACAAATTCCACCACTATATCACTAGATACAAGGTATTCATTCACATGGACCATGCATCCATTAGGTACCTAATGAGTAAACCAACAATTAGTGGTAGGATCATCAGGTGGCTATTTTTGCTTCAAGAGTTTGACATTACCATCGTTGATAAGCCTAGGAAGGACAACATAGTCATGGACTTCCTGTCCAGGCTAATACTAGCATATCACACAACAGTAGAGGACCAGTTCCTAGATGAGCATTTGTTTGTCATCAATGAACAAAATTCATGGTATGCAAATATCACCAACTATTTGGTCATTGGTAGAAATTTCCTTGCTCTTTCATATAGAGAGAAGCACATGATGATTGAAAAGAGCACTTCCTTTCAATGGATTGATGACCTCCTATTCAAACCAGGGCCCGACCAGATCGTGAGGAGGTGCATAACAAAGCATGAGATTTCAAAGATACTCAAAGACTATCACAACGAGCCATGTGGAGGGTATTTTTTAGGAAGAAGGACTACATATAAAGTGTTACATATTAAGTATTTTTGGCCCACTCTATTCAAATATGTAGAGACATACACCATCAAGTGTGATGAATTCCAGAGAATGGGTAGGCCGACCCACAAGTATGAGATACCCCTTAAACCTCACGTGCATATTGATCCCTTTGATAAGTGGGATATGAATTTCATGGGACCCATCAACCCACCTTTGACCGAGAGGAGATATGTTCTAGTCTGAACAGACTACGTTACTAAATGGGTTGAAGTCCAGGTATTGAGGGACTCCAAGGAAGGGATAGTAGTTGAATTTTTGTTTGCCCATATTTTTACCAGGTTTGGGGTACCCAGGAAAATAAAATGGACCAACGACCCCAATTTAACCCCAAGATGATTGAGGAATTAATGGAGCAATACAAGGTTTGACACAACAAGACTACCCCCTACCATTTGTAGGCAAACGGGTAGGTGGAGGTGACCAATAGGGAAATCGAGAACATCTTGATGAAAACCATGTAGTAGCATAGGAAGGATTGGGCTACAAGATTACCGAAGGTAGCGTAGGCATACAATACAACATGGAAATCAACCATAGGCTTTACACCCTTTCGATTGGTATACGGGAAGGATGCAATGATGTCCATCGAGTTTGAGATTAAGACACTCAGAACGACGATAGAACTAGACCTGAGCCTGGATAAAGTAAAGAGGAAATGAATTTGGAAGCTGAACCAGCTGGATGAATTTTGAATGGACACCCTATAGAGAACATAAATCATGCAGAGGTAAAGGAAGCAACGGCATGACCGCCAAATTAAAACGAAATAATTCAAATAAAGAGACTGGGTACCATTGTATGATTCCAGGTTCTAGGAGCAGAAGGGAAAAATGATGCAAAGGCATATGGGACCATACAAAGTGGTGGAAATCATCATAAATGGTGTTGTGCATGTCAAGATAATTGACAACAGCAACACCATTCTAACAGCTAATGACCACCAGTTGCACCTATACCACATGTTCGAAAGCTTGCTGTTGGAGTCTAGAATAGGCATGGGGGAGACCTCATCCAAGTAAATTTTTTTAGAGTTCTCAACAACATGGTAGATGCATACATGTCCACAAAATATAAGTTATTGTAGTTTCCTATTTTTTAAGCTTATAGTGTGTTTTATAGGAATAACACTCGCATGCAAGCTGCAGGTATCCTAAGAGCCAGGGCCTAATAGGCATGGATTGCATTTAACTGTATTTTTCTTTTTTTTCTCATTTTCTTCTTGCAAGGAAATGATCTGATTGCTCGAATAATAGGCATCTTGGGTAACAAGGCCTAGATCGTCTTAGCATCCATGAACCTACATGTTTAGGAAGATAATTATAATCCAAGCATAGGTGTAGCAACCAATTTCTCGCAAAGGAAAAATTACACACCCTCATTCCTAGACGATGCATATGCCGACTTAGTGCGAGGATAATTTTAGGAGGCTTGATCAATATCACAGCAACAAAAATGTTAGCCCCTACTAACTTTTCAACGATGGGAGGATGCCTTACTCTAGAAGGGAGGCACCTTAATTTGGCACCGTAATCCGGAAGGGAGGTGGCTTACTCTGGTGCCTTACTCTGGAAGGGAGGTGCCTTACTTCGGTGCCTTACTCTATAAGGGAGGTGCCTTACTTCGCCAAGGAGGCACCACTCCGAAAACATTTTGAGTTATTTCAAAAAAGAAAAAAATGATGATCAAGTGGCGCCTTACTCCGGTGCTTTACTGAGGTAGGCACCTTACTGAGGTAGATGTCTTAATCAAGTAGGTGCCTTACTCAAGTAGGCACCTTACTGAGGTCGGTGCCTTACTCAAGTAGGCACCTTATTGAAGTAGGTGCCTTACTCAAGTAGATGCCTTACTTAAATAGGTGCCTTACTGAGGTAGGTGCCTTACTCTGGTGCCTTACTGAGGTAGGTGCCTTACTTTGGTGCCTTACTCTGGTGCCTTACTGAGGTAAGTGCCTTACTCTAGCGCCTTACTGAGGTAGGCGCCTTACTCCGTGTTGTGGTTGTTCCACAACATACCCAAAATTGGGGACCCACCTTTTAAATTTTGTATTTCAGGATTTTGAGTCGTTTTGAGTGTCTTATGGGTTCACTTGGATTCTAGGTTGTAGCATTTTCCAATTTGTTGTCAACAATTATTTGACGATTTTTAGTGTCAATTTATTGCTGACGATTTTTTTTATCGTCAATTTTTTGTTGATGACTTTTTGTCGTCAATTTATTGTCGATGATTTTTTATCGTTAGTTTGTTGTCGAAGATATTTTTATCATCAAATTGTTGCCGACAATTTTTATCGTCAATTTGTCGGTAATGATTTTTATCATCATTTTTTTTGTTGCTGACGATATTGATTGTCAATCTTGATGTTAACTATTTTATTGTTAAAATTATGTGTTTTTGTCTTTGTGTTGTCTGCTAGTAATAATAATAATAAAAAAGGAGAACTTAAAATAAAACAAAAAGAGTTTTATATTATATTATTTATATATATAAACTTAAGATAAAAACAATAAAATAAAAGAAATAAAAAAATATATATAAAAAAATAAAAAAAATGAATAAATAAGCTTATTCGCTTATAAATAAATTAAAAAGCGAGAATTTCATCCCTTGTTTTATTTTATGATGTTCATAGATATGTAGTTTGTTTTTATTTGTTTCATATAGTGAAAGGAAATGAAAGATTTTAAGATATGTAGTTTGTTTTTATTTGTTTCATATAGTGAAAGGAAATGAAAGATTTTAAAGATTTTAATTTCCTTAGTGAGATCCAAATATTATCTATGAGAAAGATTTTAATTTCCTCGAAATATTATTTATGAAACCTCAAATATGAAAATATAGCTATTCAAAATTTTTAAAGGTTGTGAGTATTATATTTTTTATGTTCAATTTTTTTACTTGCAATAAGCTTTAAGGTTATATGGTTTTTGGTTTGAAATGTGTGCAAGCTTGCGTGTAGAGAGAGGACTCTCGGCGTAGTAGACCCCACCCCGAATGAGCGAAGACAACTCTGACGCAGCAGTTGACCATGGTTATCGTGACGAACCAACCAGCAATAGCAGCACAATAGATTTCGAGCGATGAATGGGATTTACAAACGGCAGAACCACAAGCCGGATACACACAGAGAAGGCTCCGGATAGCAGGGTGCAGAGGACAGTGGGCCACTTAACAAGACGTCGCAGTGCAGATAGGTGACCAGTCTGTCCACAGTGACATAGATACGATAAGATTTCGTATCATCCGACAACAGTGGAATTATAACAGCGAGGAGCTTACACAGTGAAGCCATGGTGGCAATACAGAGCAAATATCTAAAGCTTCAAGAAAACACTGTCCATGTAAAGAATTCGAGGTATGACTAAAAACACACCCCTATGGTAGCCAATGGATACAATGGTTACATATTGAGGAGCTGCTGAGTCATTATGTAAGGGCTATACGATGTCAGGGTGAACGAAGAGGACCTGTTACACCTGTTACATATGTGTCAAGAATGGCAGCCATAAGGTATGAAGCGGATACAACACCGGCATATCGATAGTGTTCGACCGGGTGTATGGAGACAGCTACGTTTTGTTGAGATCTTAATTGATGACATTCGCTGCCTCTTGGTGTGGATTTTAATAGGGTGTTGAAGGTAAAGTTGCCCACCACATAATAGTCTATAGGAGTTGGTGAATATAATGCATGTATAATAAGACAATGTGGCAGCATAAAAGTCTTATAAAAGTCATCCAAGGTGGGGTGGGAAATAAAACAAAAAAAAATTATTTAAATTCAAAGAATGGCTATGGCCTAAAGCATGGACCACGTTGCCACTCGTTTGAAAAGGAAAAGGTAAATGTAAAAGCCGTTACTAAAGTTTGTCATTGAAACATAATACGCGGGTGCATTGGGTAAATTAAAATATAAAATGCCCTTCACCAAGGCATATTGGGTTATGTTAGGCTATGATCAATGAAAGCTTTTTTGTATTGTGTAACGATATAAATGTGGCCGTTATTAAAGAAGATTCAGAAGCAAAACGATTTGCATGGTTGGACCCTTTTCAGGGAAAATGAATTAGAGAAAGGCACAAAGGAAAAAATGAATAGCCCAAAGGAAAACTAAGGGTATTTCGAGGGATTTGAAAGGAGACGCCTGTTGAAGGTAGAGGGTTTCAAGGCCCATGGGGAATGAAGGCTGGTTTTTTTGAAAAAAAACTAGAAATGCTGCTAGAGATTTGATATGTAAAAATGGAAACACATTTTTTTAATGCAAGGATTGTTTCAGAAATTTAGGTCTTGTTAGCAAGAAAGGAGATTTTTCTGCATGTTCAGATTTAATTGTTTATCTTTCCCCTTTCAGATTTTGGATTTATAGATGAAGTTTACGCATATTTTTTGTTACTTCATGCGAATGTTCGAAATCTAAATATTTTTTTGAACCCTAGGAGCTAGCACTTAGTTTATTTCGGTTGTGCAAATGCAGGTTGAATAGACTAGGTTGCATGTAAGAGTTTCTCACATCTTAGGTTTTGCAGGACGGGGTACTATCAAACTGATAAAGCTTTCCATGTATGTGGTTTCAACATTTAATTTATTTCTGATTTTTATTTTTTATTTTTTTAGTTTTCCAATTTTTATTTTACAGAGTTTTAATTTTAATTTTTAGGCATTAAAATAAAAATCGTAAAAAAATAAAATGACAAAAATAATTACATGGAGCCCTAGAATGAATATCAATCTTCAATACACAACAGATTCGGACTCATTCCGAGGTCATTTCGATTTTATAATAATTTTTGAAAAATGTTGTTTTTAAGGGTTTTTATAATTTCGGAAATCTGATTTTTTTTTTTCAGTTTTGGAGGCAAATCAGATTTTTAATTTCTGCATTTCATTCATAGGCACAAGATGACTTTTCCTTTATGAAAATTCAATTTCATAAAAGGGGGGAAATTTTCATGGCATTTCATGAGCCATTATTTTCGGAGCAATAAATGCACCCTTCTTCATGAAAATTCTGATTTCCTTGAAGAGAGGTAATTTTATATGTTACATTAAAAGGCTGTTATTTTAAAGCATTAAATTATTCTTCTTTATGAAAATTATTTCATTAAAGAGGGATAATTAAATGACATTTTAAAGCCCTTATTTTAAGGCTATAAATTATTGTCTCTTTGTGAAAATTAATTTCACCAAAGAGTGATAGTTTATTAATCATATCAAAAGCTATCTTTATCTTCATGATAAGAAGCTACATTCAATGAGCCTATTCATCATTTCGGATTTACGTTCATAGATATATTTTAATCTTTACTTTCATGTTTAAAGTAGGATTTAATGCAAGGTAAAGCTTGATTAAAATCCACTTAATAAGGGAAGATAAAATCTACCTTAAAATTCTCAAGATAAAAGGAACTAAGGCACTACATAGTGGTCATATGAGGGCCAATTCACATTTAATTTTATTTGGTTTCATGAACAATCATTAAAGTAGCATGGTAAAATAAACCATCACATGCCCCTTGTTTACAATTACTTGCAATCACTAAGGTGTTCCTATCATTGAATTGATATATTTTATTGAGATTACTAATACACATATGCAAATGCTAATATAGTGGAGACCTTGAAGAAGTTGCTTGTTTAATTTATTTGCAAGAGAGGGTTTTGGGATCCAAACCCTAAGGGAGAGTGTAATTTCACAATTGGGTAAAATTACCACTCAACACTCTGGTGCCTTACTCAAGCAGGTGCCAAGCAGGCGTCTTACTCAAGCAGGTGCCAAACAAGTGCCTTACCCAAGTAGGCACCTCAATTGACTCAAAAGTACATGCACAACTTGGAAGTACGTGGAGCAACCGAAGCCAACACCATCATCTCAATTGATAGAAATTTTGAAAATATTTCAAAATTATTGGATAGGATCTCTACACGTCCCAAGGCCAACCATGGGAGGAGATACATGTCCCAACCTGAACTAATAGGATCCACTGTATTTTCAACACAAGACCTCGAGTGAACTAGAATTGCAATAACCAAGGCAACGTAATCAACACATGGGAAATATATCATCGCCATCACCACCTAGTACCAAATTGACATACTCCACATAGCATAAAATGACCAATCAGGTATGCACCTGATTTCTTTTAACTATATACGTAATTTTTCATATGATATGCTTCTATGAAAATAATGCTGATGTAAGAATTGAATTCACCCCTCATGCCTAATACGTCATGCCAAAAATCAATTTGGGTGGCGTACCCTACCAACCCCAATGCAAAAATAATTTCCAGAGTTAGGCAGCTAAATCTATAAGAAGGTGCCTTACTGAGAACAAAGCATAAAACTAGTCAAAATCAATAGAGAACTCACCATGGGAGGACGTTCGAAGAATCATGCACTCAAAAAACATGAGCCCAACGACACTAAGGGGATTAGGAGAATTTTGCAACTGGTTTGATGTGACTGGGTGGATGAATTACTATCATCTAGTCATCCAAGACTAGGACATAGAGACAACAAAGGAGTTTGTTGCCGCTGTGAGAGGAGGAGTTTCCTAGTTGCATGGACTAGAGATTCCAGTCACCCCATAACACATTGCTCATGTCATCGGACTCCCCCTCACTAGAGAGTGGACATACAAAAATAGCATGGCAAAACAATGTGCAAAATAATTGCTCAAACATAGGAACACCCAATGCAACCATTGGAGGCTCCCAAAGCAGGGATTCTCGATGTATATGAGGAAGATATTTGAACAGGTTGCGAGATAATTCACATGCATCGATAAGTATTCGCATCTGAACATGAACCATATGTAGTTCTTGAACCACCTATGCACGTGCGAGAAATTAATATCTTGTTCTATCTAGCAAATGCCTTGCAAGATGAGGCGACATAGTACCATTGAGGGGCGGTCCCTGCCCTAGCCCACCACAGGCTAATTACAACCCTGATATGCCACATAGAGGAGCACATGGGAAGCTCATCAGTGGTAGGGATAAAAAAATCTAGTGCACAAGAGCAGGTGGTGATAAAAGCAGAGTAAGCGATCAAATTACAAGTAGCGACCAAAGAAATTAGGGCCAAACATTCTGATGCATAGGAGAAGGCAACATCAGAGGCTAAATACAAGGTTGAATTGGGGGGAATTTCTGAAGGAGAACAACCCTAAACTTCACTAGATGCTATAGAGGAAGGGTAGATTTCTCTACCTAATTATACAAAGTATAGGTTAGAATCCTCTAGCCCCAAACCCATAGCTCGATGGACGGAGTGCATACGTGGCTGGAGATACCTATGGTGACTAGTTTTGTCGAGCAAGGAAGAAAAGGAATATGCAGAGGTCAGATTCATGGCCAAAACCCTATTAAATTTGGTTGTCCACAATCCACAAGACCTATAGTATTCGATAAACCTACAATAATAGTCTGATGTGTCGATGGGAGAGGACCGCACTAGGTAGAATGAGAATTTCATGATGCAAGTGCTATTCAAGGAATATAAGGAGATGACTACGAGAAATATTTAGAGGTAGGAGGCCACCATCACCCAATTCTAGAAACTGTTTCAGTAGCTTAGGGTAGAAAACTAGCAGCTACAGGTCAGGGCTATTGAGAGGTAGGATGGATCCACTCAAACAAATTGGACAATTGAGGTGCCCATGAACTCTCCAACCTTTTTAGAGAGGGTATTATCATCCAGGGTAGTCAGTTTGGATGCTCGAAATGAGGAATTATTTGCAGGAGAAGGGTTGCATGCATCTAATAGAGAAACTATAAAAGAATAGGGGAATTATGTTTTTCAAATAGAAACCCCTATTATTGACATTGACAACGATGAGGAGCCTTCAGGATAGGGCCAAGGGCAAAACCCTGAACCCAATGCCAAGAAGGACTCTTCGAGGTGCTAGGTACTCAAAATTGGGGGATCACTACCTAAAGAACCAAAGGAGAAGGCATCGAGCGACCAAGAAACAAGGGACCCGAGATCAAAAGGGCAGATTCTAGGATCCTCTAAAAAGGAGGTATCTCCTACAGGAAATGAAGGTATCCCCATATAGGCTACCACAATCCCAGATAGGAGGAAGGGGAAGGCACCTCAAACATCATAGAATAGGACCAAAAGAAAGGCCAGAGTTACATTCGCTGAACCGAACCCCCACTTGGATGAAGAATGAGAAGAAGGCACGCAGGTATTCACTAAACGAAATGAAAAAAAATTAAAAGCTATGTAAGGAGCTCGAGGCAGCAAAGGTAGCTAGGAAAGCTGCCAAGAAGGTTGAAAGAGGGCCTGACATCTATGTGAACCCTGCTATGAATGACCAATTTTGGGAGATCTATGGTTCGTCATAGGGTTGACCCTCCAAGATGAGGAATTGGTTGGAAAGACAAGGGATATATGGACTAGAGGCAAAGGCAACAACAATTGCAGAATAAAATACTGGTATCACCCCTAAATAACTTAGGCTATACAAGGCCAACGTGGTCGTTCAAATGAGGGATGAATTTGATATTCCCTTTGAATAATTACGCCCTCAACACACTAACCTGTGGCGGGAAACAAAGGTTGTATTCTAGAGAGAAGAGACGACTGTAGTCGTAGCACCCAACACAGGTGTTGGGCCAAGCATACCAGGGAGGCATAGGTAGTACAATAGGAAGTTGACACAAAATGAAGGCTAACACAACACCACCGAAAGCCAGCATAGCTAGAGGAAAACACAACCCAGGGATGCCCCACAACAAACCAAGGTCCCTCAGCAAAAACAAAAACCTCAAGATGAAGGGAAAGCCAAGGCCACTGGTAAGAAAAGGAAATAGGGAGAAGTGGCCTATGTAGAGGAGGTAATTACCGATTTTAGGTGCCATGAGGGTGTGGCACATATTAGGCATGGGGGGATGATGAGCACTAGATATGCTCATATTTTTGTATAAGTACTAATGGTTTTTGCATGGCAATATATCATGAGTTGCATATTTTTATAAAAAATTATGAATTTATTTAATGAAATCATGTTTATTATCTAATCTGTACATTAAGTGTGTTTTGTGTATTTATTCGTCTAATTTTTCCGTTAGTCGAGGTCCTACATAAACATGGCATGATTTCGCTCATTAGACTAAGGTATACCAAGTAGGAACCTTACTCATGAAGGCATCTTACTGAAGTAGGCACCTTACTCAAGTAGGTGCCTTATTGAAGTAGGCACCTTACTGAGATAGGCACCTTACTCAAGTAGGCACCTTACTGAGGTAGGCGCCTTACTGAGGTAGGCATATTACTCAAGTAGGTGCCTTACTGAGGTAAGCATCTTACTAAGGTAGGTGCCTTACTAAGGTAGATGCCTTATTGAATAAGGCACTTTACTCATGTAGGCACCTTACTCAAGCAGGCACCTTACTCAAGTAGGTGCTAGAATTATATGCATTGATTGGACAACTGTAGAAGGACCATGTTGACCACAATTCTACATTATTTGTGGGAAACTGCTATATGAACGAGCTGTCTCAACCAAAGTGTGTGAACATGTAAAAATTCAACAAAGCAGAACCGTAATCAAGTAGAAATCACCCTTTAGACAAGAAACAACAAGAAGTTTATCGTGCACCTATTACAGTAACTAAACTATGCCAATTTAGACTATAACTAGGATGCTTGTTGTAACATAAATGCAACAGGAAGTCCTGTGTGTGTTATATAAACACACAGACTTCTTTGTAGCATGGGAGGCAAATATTTTAGAGAACATTGTCGCATGTAATATTTCATTGCACCATCAATAAAATCTTGAGTGTTCTTTTATTTGTGTATTGTCTTTGTGATTCGTTGGGTGGGATATGTTGGAGCTCGGGTCCACTCCAAGCCAGTATTCCTCCCCTACTTCTTAGTTATTTTTGTATATTTAATTATGCATGATAGTATGTTTATTTCTTAGATTAAATTTAATTGCTTTAGAGTGGTGTGCTTTTCAATCACATAAGTGTGTTTATCACTTTCAGTGTGGTGTGTTTATTTTTACGTATTTTATTTATGCATAAGTTCTATTGGTGTGGACGAACCAATTGCTATATTACAAACACCCCCAATGATAGTTGAACTGATTCATCTCAAAAGCGTTAGTATGAGTAGTCTCAACCGTGGCACTTCAAAAGTCTACAAGCTCCTTGGTTTGACAATTTAAATGAGAGTGTTTTCACATATATAGAAAAAAATTAACCAGTGTTTGGCACCCAACAATATGCTCCAAAACCACCCTATATTACATTATTTGGATATTGAAGACTTTAGTATTCAATATGGTCTTCACTTTTATCTTAAATATATCTCCAATAAATTTATATATAGAGTATTCAAATAAGTATCTTTTTTAGGTTAAATCTTCATCTCGCCTCCCTTGATTTGATTCCTTTTATTTGTCTTTGCATTTTGCTTTTATCTTGGACTTTCAATATAGTCTATCATCATATAACCTTGTTGAGCAAGAGATCTAATTACATCTCTAGTCCACTTTTGTTTTTCTTGTTCTTCGGATAACCTTCTTGCTTGCTCTTCATGCTTGTTTCCATTGTTAGTAAAGGCTTTAGAAATAATATTTTGAAATAAACACTCTAACCTATATGTTAAAACCTTTTCAAATTTCCTATAATATTCTTCCTTGTGATAGCAGAAAGTAGATGAAAGTGATTATTTTCCATAATATTTACAAGGATGTAAATTCTAAAAATCGGCTTCTTCATGTCCAACTCTATTACAATATGTGCATTTCAAATCTTCTCTTGTTGTTTTGAAAATTTTAATTTCATCTATTTTCTTGATCAACTGATACAACCATTTGTGTACAATTGAGGTAATTTTACCTTTGCTTCTTTCATAAGTCTATAATAAATCTTCTTGACTAAATTTTTTTCTATATTTTGAGAATGGTCTTTGAGTTTACACTCAATATTTCCATTGGTATAATTTTCACCCATATTTTTGTCCATTGAATCAAGTGTATCCCTAAGCCATATTCAAATTTTCCTTTCCCCTTTTCTAATTACATTTTCCATATCATTACTCAATGAATTCTTTGATGTAGACATATTTATAGCTCCCTAGTTTTAAATGAAATATTAAAGAACAAGAATAACTTTGAATAAAATTTCAGCTTTCTAGAAAATTATGTTATATACCTTATATCTCCCAAATTTTAAATAAAACACTTAAAGATAATTTTAAAATTTTCTAAGCTTTTTATTTGAATTCCTTATGTCTCCCTAAGTTTGAATAAATGATCAAACAATAGTTTTTGATGAAGTTTTTAATTATCAAATTTCTATGTTGAATTCCTTTTAACTTCCAAATTATAAATTTATCAATTTTGTAAAAATAATATTTGCGAAATTTAATGTTCCAATTTGATATAGTAACCTTTATTTCTCCAAAATTTCTAACTTGTAAATATTAAAATATGATTTACAAAATCTAATATATTAATTACAATATTTGTAATTAATTTTCCAAATCGTCAAAATAATTTCTTAAAAAACCAAATTAAGTTTTCAAAAACCTTCTAAACTTTTAAAAAATACCTTTATAATATTTTAGGGTTTTAATAATTTGATTTGAAAAATTAACTCTCCAATTATCTAATTAATCTAAATGCAATTTGTAAAACCTTAGTTAAAATAGTAATTCCTAGCCTTATAACTCTTATTTTCAGCAATAAATCAATAAATAATTCAAATTGCTTTTACCTCCCAAAGTGATGTGCAAAATTTTGGCTTATTCAATTTCGTTGACTCTTCAAAGGGCTTCTCTTTCTTCAAGGTGCTCCTTGTCAAATATCCTCCTTTCTATATCACTCAAACTTCTTGCTTGATGCTTGGAAAACATATTCTCCTTTCTGTTGCACTCAAACCTCTCATTTAATGCTTGGTGAATGTATTGTTGAATGCTTTACCATTTGACTTGCGCAATCAATTAATGACTACCTTGAGATTTTTTATCTCCTTTTAATAGTTGTTGGTTCTGTAAATTTCAATGTGCCAAGTGGAATAAGGTTTCTTCACATTATTAATTGACTTGAAAAATGGCAAATGAACTCTTTTAAAATCTCACTCTCCTTGGTGATGTTTTGATTCCTTTGTTTTTGTATCGTTCCAAATTTTTTACACCCTTACCTTCAGGCTATAGGATCCGTGCCCGAAAGGGGGATGTGAAAAGGATGTCGCGGTACCTCGGACTGAGAGGACTTGCGAAGGTCCCACCTCTCAAGGGAGGTGTATATTGGTGATTTTTCGATGGATGGTGGGTTCACCAGGAAACATTTAATGGCAGTTTCCACGCCTAGGTTGGGAATGTGTTTTATGTGTTCGTTTTAGCCTTAAGCATTCATATCCTAGGTTTGGCCAAAATGCGTCTAAGCTATTCTATATGCAGATGCAAATTAAATGAATACAGAAAAGCAGAATTAAAGACAAAAAATAGAGAAATTACAGAATATAAAAGAAGAATACCTGATCCGGATGTCTGATGATGATTATGATTCTTGAAGCAGTCAGGATCGCCTCTGATTTGACAGGATCATCTGAGATCAGACAAGATCATCTGAGATCTAACAAATTCATCAGAGACCTACAAACAGAGAAATAGGTGCAAAATACATAGAATGCAACTATCCTAACAGAGGGAAATAGTGTAAAATGATAGCAATAATATCAAACTGAAACTTAAGAATAGAAACATGAATGAATTATGCTAATTTGATCATAATTATGGCTTAATTATGCATTTAATCTAGATGGGTGAACTCCAAAATGCAGAATAGTATAAAATACTGAATAAAATAAACTAATTGTAGAATAAAACAACAGGGAAAAGATGGAGAAATGCAAACTTCAGGCACTGATTGCCTCAATGTTGACTGCAGTCGAAATCGTCTCGCATTGGTACGAAATCGTCTCTGATTTGACAGGATCACCTCTGATCTGAACAGGTTCTTCGACGATGATGTAAGCTTGCTCGGACTGAAAAACAATATGGTACCTGCAACAAAATTGTATAGAACTAATGCAAAATAGAAACTTAGGATGTTTTAACATGTATGCAGTCGGGTTACAGGGAATTTCAGCCAGGGGGATGCTAAGGGAAGGGCTTAGGATTAAATAGGCTGAGGAGGGAGGTTAGGAGGTTGGAGATCATCCCTATTTGGGAGATCTCCAATGGGGGAAGGTCTCTAACGACGCAGACACGCTTCTGCCCGGATTAGAGGCCCGTTGGAATAGAAGCTAATTGTGCAAAATCAATTTTGAGACAAGATCATCTGGACGTCCTAGCCTAAACGAAATCGTCAGATCTGGGGCGATATCGTCTGATCGGAGACGATATCATCAAACTGTCAAAACAACCTCTAAAAATGGCACGAAAAAGGGAGAAACGGATTACCCGACGGTTAACGGGTAGTTTGGGAGGTTAAAATTTGAATTTAAATTATTTACTAGGATGAATGTAATTATTACAATTTCACTGCGCCAATTTTAGGGTGCTACATTTTGCCCCCTCTTTAGCGAATTTTTTGAAGAAAATGCGTTAAAGATGAGTTCTTCTCGATCTACGAGAAAGCAAAAAATTATTCCCATTTTTAGGCGACGATTCTTAGTCGAATCGTATGATAGCTTACTATGGTGCCCCCTCCATGTTTTTACCCAAATCGAACGTTTGAGGTAAAAACGCGAAAAGCAAAAATTATTTTTGAATAAAATTAAGAAAAATAGGGTAAAACCCTAATTCATTTTTACTGTTCATTTTTACTGGTTTTAGAGCTATGGAAGCAAAAATGGTGGAGACGACGCACAGATCAACAGAGGTTCGGCGCGGGCTACGGGTAAGAGTCTAGACTTAACTTAGAATGTTTTAATTTGATTTTACATGCCTTTTAGGTGAATTTTAGATGCATTTTGAGCATCGCGGCCATTTTTGGGCAGTCGACGTCGTCGGGACGAAATCGTCCCGATTTCGATGAAATTGTCTCAATTTCACCAATTTCATCTGAGAGCGAAATCGACGAAAGGGGGACGATTTCGTCAAATTAGGGACGATTTCGGCTTGCAAAATCGGAGATGAATTTGCTCAAATTTGGGATGATATCGTCCAATAGTGGACGATATCATCAGTTGATTAAATTGAACTTGTTTTTAACTTGCATTTTTAATTAATGATTTTTTTTTTAATGATTGTTTGTTGTTTTGTTGTTTATGTTGCAGAGAGGATTGCTAAAGAGTAAGGAATGAAAATATGGAGGTTTGAGAGATGACTTGGCTGCTCTTACATAGGCAGAGTGGGATCAGCTGGCACAGGCTGGCTTATAGCATGTGGCAGAGATGCCACAAGTGTCTACAGACATGGGGCTACTAATAGCCCTAGCAGAGAGATGGTATCCGGGTTCTTCCTATTTTTGGCTACCGACAGGGGAGATGACTCCCACTTTGGAGGATGTATGGAGGATTCTAAGAATCCCCATACAAGGATGGTTGATCACTCCTACGGTAAATCAGGGCCATGCTATGGGACGGTTGTGTGGTGACCCGAGCTTCGCCCTGGAGAAGGGTGGAGTTAACATCGAGGCGCTGCGTTAGATGCTTGGGGCATCTAGACTTACACAAGTTTTAGCTGGAGTGGTTGGTGAACTTCTGCTATGCCACCAGAGCGGATGCAGGGTGCCATGGATGCTAGAAGATGTGATCTATGATATGCAAGACCATGGCTATAGATTTGCTTGGGGCAGCTATGTTCTATGCTGGTTGTACAGGATCCTGCATGGGGTCATGTACAAGGGCGACCGATGTCTGGTGATGACATCGCTCCTATAGGTTTGGTTTTGGGAGCACATTGTAGTGCAGAGGCCGGTAGGGCTTCCTCTGATAGGGATTGACGAGGAGAGGCCTCGAGTCTTCTACTGGTGGCTCCGAAGAGGGTCATAGCGGTGGATCGACCTTTCGATGTCCCAGAGACTGCTATATGACCTAGTCCTAGATCAAATCACCTGGAGACCATGGTGAGAGCACCCAAGATGGGCCGAGGACGGACAGGAGTTAGCTCGCATCAGACGAGTTTGCTGGCTACGGATGGAGAGGGGAGAGGTGGAGCTCCACCGCTATGACCAAGTTTTGTGATAGTTCGGTCTACAGCAGGGGATCCCATCTCTCAGGGATTACGAGTTTTCTTGGATTGTCCGAGATAACACCACAGTTAGCGGGGCTCCAGACATGCAGCACTTCTAGAGTCAGGACTCAGACGATGCCCCCATTTAACCAGTGGATGGGGATGATGCAGGGGTTGCAGATGGCTACGATGCTTGGTATGCAGACATCTGCCCTCCTCGGATGACGAGGGCTTAGGGTTTGATACACGCAGTTGTGCGTCGAATAGGGAGGCAACGCCAAGTAGCTATGGAGGCGACCCAGGGTCACGACAGGAGAGAGCAAAGGAAGCCACAGGCACAGGAGAGGTCGTGGTAGCGAGAGAGGAGGGAGGCGAGACCCTCTTCTCCATAGAGAGAGAGGCCACCATTGCCCGATAAGGGCAAGGGTGTCGACACTAGGGAGAGTAGCGAGACAGCTACTCTTTGAGCAGAGACAACTCGTCTCTGAGCATAGGTGTAGACATTACAGGATGAGGCTGCACACCATCGAGATGAGGTTACACAGCTCAGATATGATATTGCATGCCTCAGGGCACAGGGCGGAGGAGCGAGCACACAGGAGCTAGAGCGGTCGATTGCTCAGATCGCGTTCTACCAGGGCATCTACTTCCAGATAGTGCCAAAGGGTCAGAGGGTACAGTTGCCAGCCAACAGTGCTAACCCTATCAAGATTGGGTCATCGAGGACTTCTTCTCGATTGACAACGAGGACTCGCAGTACCACTCATACTGTGATGGGGCCACCTCATCCACCTCAGGGCGGGGGAGGAGATGAGGCTGAGAGCTCGAGGGGCTCTTGAGGCTAGCTACTATACTACAGTGTATAGATTGAGACATAGAGCATTTATTATTATTTTTTTGTTGATAGAGGATTGAGTATGTCGAGGTACAGATTGTGGCATACCAATCCAATTTTGATGATGATGTATATATACTGTTGATATATATATGCAATGAGATATTTTTGATCATATGACTTGTCTTATGTAATTGTATGATGCTTTTATGTTTTGATGTGATTGATTTGATGATTCATGTAATTATGTCGTTGGAAATATTATAATTTTGATGTCATGTTGTAATATTTTAAATGAAATAATCTGATGTAACAAATTGGTTGTTTGTGATGAAATGTGATAAAAAATAAAAAGAGACTGCTAACAATAATTTCAAAGGACATTGTCGCTATTATAGACCATTTCATGGAGTCGCTGCTCACTCGATCGTCAAGCTAATCCCAGTATAGAAATATTTTTAAAAAGTAAAAGAGTGCTTAAGAGACTGTCTTAAGACTTTGGTGCAATGGTGCAAATGATGATGATGATGGTTTGTTTTTCAGATTTTCATGAAAATAGTATGCATGAAATAATGTTAAAATGATCTTTGCTAGGCATAAATTCCTAAGTGTGATAAAATTTTTGGATAATTCCTTAGGAATTATACCATCATTGCAAATTTGAAGGTTGACATAATGACATGAAATAATGATAATGTGCATGCTTAAAAGCATAATTTGTGTAACAAAATGATTTAAGTCATATGGTTTTCATGATTTTTAAACAAATGGGGAATAAAAATTGTTACAATGGTTTGAGCTAGGCATAGAATATGTAGGTATAGACTTATACCATCATCGCAAAAATCCAAAAAAGAAGATAGCTTTATTGCATGGTTGATTTTTGATAAATAGAAAATATGAAGATGAGGACTTGCGCTAGGCATAAAATTTCAATTTTGGTTTTGGAACTATACCATCGTCGCGAAAGTCGATAATATATATATATATATATATATATATATATATATATATATATATATATATATATATATATATATATATATATATATATATGTGTGTGTGTGTGTGTGTGTGTTTTTGATTGTATGGTTTTGAAAGAAATTTTGATTTTTCTATTATATAGTTGTCTTTATGCTAAACAACTGTACTTGAAAGAAGAAAAGGAATCATTCCAAACAATTTGCAAAAAATATTTCAAAGTATTTTGAAGACAAACGTTAGATTTATAAGGAATCCCATGTGCATATGTGAGTTCATTTCCAATCTTGATTTATCATAATGATACAAAAAATCTCTCAAATACAAATGTGTGTGCAATTGCTATGTTCATTTACCAGTTTTGAACAAGATAATATGATACAAGTGATTTGAATAAACCAAATAAGTGTTCATTAACCATGATGTAGATGCATATAACCATACTAGACTACTATGTAGGTTGGATTATCAAGAGCTAGCTAATCCATAAGCAAACATAGGTCTGTACAAAAGAAGGTCGCTAATGTGACAGACATATCACCACGCTAGGAGTTACCCAAGGCCAAGTAGGTTGGGCATAAATTTACCTTTAAGGTCCTTAGTTGTATTAGTATTTTTTTTATTTTCTTTTAAAACAAGGTCGCCGATCTCAAAGGATCGATGACGAAATTTTTTGGCATATCATATTTTAAGCTTGTTTTGGTATGCACGGAGATGCTCCAAAGCATTAATGCATTTTCCATCTAGGAGTTCCAGCTGACTGAGTGTGCCAGCTTGATATTCATCTCCTACTTCGGTATCTTGAAGTAGCAGAGCCAAAGAAGGAACTTCTAATTCAAAGGGAAAAAACTGCTTTAGCACCATAAACCAAAACAAATGGTGAAGTTCTCGTGGGGGTTCGAACACTAGATCGATAGGCCCACAAGGCTGGATATAATTGAATGTGCCAGTCACGGCCAGTTTTATTGACCAATATTTTGAGGATTTTGATTAAGGTTTTGTTAGATGCTTCTGCTTGACCATTACCCTGAGGATAATAGGGAGTGGACCAGCAATGTTGAATCTTATATTTTTGGCATAATTTTTTAACATCTTTATTTTTGAAACAAGTTCCACTGTCAGAGATGAGATTTACAGGAATTCCAAACCTGCAAATAATTTGATTAAAAATAAATTGAGACTTGTGTGCCAGTGCAGGAAGCTAAAGGCATAGCTTCGACCCACTTCATGAAATACTCAGTGGTAGTTATGATGAATTTGTGTCCATCAGATGACACAGGATTAATTTTGCCAATAATATCTAAGCCCCATTTTGAAAAGGGCCAAGGAGATGAAATAGCCTGTAGTTCTTGTGCAGGTGCATGGACGAGGTCAGCATGTTTTTGACACTTGTCACAATGGCGCACATACTCATGTGCATCTGTTTCCATGGTAGGCCAAAAGTATCCTATCCGAAGGACCTTTTTAGCAATGGTGCTACCACTGAAGTGTCCTCCACAAGATCCATCGTGGGCTTCACTCAAGGCTGATTTGGATTCTTCTAAGTTCAAACATCTTAATAGGATACCTTCAAAAGATCTCCTATACAAGGTATTGCCAATTATTACAAATTGACTTGCTCGTCTACGTAATAACCGACGCTGTTTTCTATTAGAATTGGTAGGAAAAGTCCCATTTTGGAGAAAATCAAATATGTCCGTATACCAAGGTTCAGGAGTAGTTTCGTTGATTAGAAACACATCCAAAGGTTCTAAGCATGACTTATTTGAAGCGGGTTCCTAGAGTCGACAAATAATGATAGTGGCATATTCATCATCTAACTCCAAGGGCAGGAGAGATGCACCTACGACCATAGCATCAGCTGCATGGTTGCAAGTTCTAGGAATAGCTTCCAAGGTAACTTGATCAAATAGGGACATTAATTGTAGAACATAGGCCTTATATGGGCACAGTTTATCATCTCTGGTCTGATAAAATTCATTAATTTGGTTTATAACCAATTGAGAATCACCAAAAACTAAAAGATGTTTAATTTTTAGCGCCAAGGCAGCTCGTAATCCGAGGATTAGAGCTTCATATTTAGCAGTATTGTTGGTGCAAGCAAATGTCAATTTGAAGGACAGAGGAATAAGATGTTTTTGTGGGGATATTAAAATAATACCCACACCAGCCCCACTCATGCATCGGGCTCCATCAAAGTATAAGGACCATTGTTTAGTATGGTCTGCCTCTAATTGAAGGCATTCGTCAAGAAACTCAATGATGAGGGGATGGGTAGACTCTAAGGGTGCAGCAACTAATTGATCTGCTATGATTTGACCCTTAACAGACTTCTATCCTATGAATGTGAGATCAAACTCACTTAGAGCAAGAACCCACTTGGCTATGCGACCCGATAAATAAGGTCGAATCATGAGATACCTCAAGGGATCGTATTTGGCAATGACATAAGTTTTTTGACTAAGCATATAATGTCGTAATTTTTGCGTAGCAAACATGACTTCTAAACATAATTTTTCTAACGCTATGTAGTGGGTTTCATAACTGATGAAGGTTCGAATAATATAATAATTAGCACATTCTCTCTTTTCATCATCAAGCTGAGCTAACATAGCTCCTAAGGCAGAATCTGAAGTTGAAATATATAGGAGGAATGGGCGATCAGGTTTAGGCGGTGAAAGCACAGGTGGATTAAGGAGGTATTGTTTGAGAAGTTTAAAAGCTTCTTTACATTCATCGTCCCAATTAAAAGGGACATCCTTCTTAAGGAGTTTAAGAAAGGGACTAGTTTTGTCTGCCAGCTTATCGATGGAGCGACGGATGGCTTGAAGCTTACCTTGTAAACTTCGTAACTCAGATATATTAGTAGGTGCGAGCATATCAGTGATGGCCGCAATATTGAGAGGGTCGATTTTGATACCATGTAAAGAAACTAAAACCCCTAATAGTTTATCGAACTTAACTTCGAATATGCATTTTGCTGGATTTAATCAAAAAAGATATTCTCGTAATCGATTAAAAACTTTTCTCAAATCATCTAAATGATTATCTTCAATAATAGAGCGAGCTATAATATCATCTACATAATCATGTAGGATATCATGCATCATATCATGAAAAATATAAGTCATAGCTCGTTGATAAGTTGCACCTGCATTCTTTAAGCCAAATGGCATCACTTTCCAACAAAAGGTACCCTAGGGGGTAATAAAGGTTGTCTTAGCCTGATCTTCGAGAGCTATCCTGATCTGATTATAACCGAAGAATCCATCCATTAAGGACATCATCCCACTCCCGACAGTAAAGTCAATGATTTGATCCATGTTTGGAAGAGGAAAGTCATCTTTAGGGCATGCAACATTAATATCTCTAAAATCTGTGCAAACCCTAACTTTGGTAGCTTCTTTTTTGGTGACTGGAACTACATTTGAGATCCATTTAGCATAATCAATAGCTTGTATAAAGACGACATTCAAGAGTTTTTCTAATTCCCCTTTGACTAGCAGAGCCAATTTGGGATGCATTTTTCTAAGTTTTTGTTTAACAGGTTTAGCATCCGGATGGACCACTAGATGATGCATGACTACAGAAGGGTCTAGACCTGGCATATCTTCGTATGTCCAAGCGAAGACATCTTCATAGTCTTTAAGGAATGCAATATATTGCTCTTGTTTTTCTTGACTTAATTCTGATCCAATATTGATTATGTGAGGATTATCCTCCATTCCAATATTAATTTTAATGACGTTTTCTACCTCCATGTGTAGATCTCTTTCAAAATTAGGTGGGGCGGGTGAAACGCCCAATTCTTGTAATTCTTGTAAGGTTAATTTGGATAATTCATCTTGAGGATTAGCGGTCTCAAGTTGGGCTATAGTTGGTATAGAACCATCAAAATAAAATCCATTGTGTAACATCTCTTCAACAGAGACATCATGGAAGATATCTCCTTCCAACTCTTCATCGGGGTCAGCAATCATTTCAGGGTAAGCTATGGATAGCATGTTACATGTAAACGACTAATTTTTTAGAGGCAAATCAACATGCCTATCCAAATAATCTTGATAACATATGAGATGATCATCATCTTCAAAAGGAAAGGGTTGACCCTTACTAGGAAATAGGCCCACACCACAACGGGCAGGCCACGGTTCTACCTCGAAAGGTTCTTTCATGCCATTTTGGAAAGGTCCCAAACCTTTCCCTTTATATCCCATTTTAAACATTATGGGTTTAGCTTTAATATATTCATTGGTAAAATAACACCGAGCATATCCCTCATGATGAGTTTGAATGTTCCGAGGGATTCTTCCCCAGTCATATCCTTTATAAATGAAGGCACAACTCCCAACTTGGTAAGTACTTCCCATAGGTTGTGGGAGGCCCAAAGTATGAGGAGATGGCGGAAAGTTATTTAAAAGAATTGAATCTTGCATGAAGGCATTTGTTTTTTCTGATATTAGGATTGTGGATAAATCTGGTAAAAGTTCATCAGAAAGAGCATAAGATGTGGAAGGGTTATTCCCTATATCTTTAGATGTGGAAGGGATAGTAGATGTGTCTATAGGTTTTGAATTTATAAGGATAGGACATGAAGGATTGGTTGTAGATTTAAGATCTTTTTGAGGTTCTAGAGTGATTTGTTTAGAAGATTGTTGATCTATATAAGAGGATGAAATTAATGGAGGGGAAATAGGTGAAGTTATGGGTGTGTGTTTCACACGTTTAGATGAAAAATAAGAACTAGGATGTGTGGATGACAGAGCGGGGCAAAATTGCACTCCAACGGGTTTTGCCAAAGCACACATATCAAAGGGCCTAGGGTCACCATGGATAGTGACCAACTGATTTTTAAATTCAAATTTAACACATTGGTGTAAAGTTGATGGGACCGCTTGCATCGCATTGATCCAAGGTCGACCCAAAAGTATATTGTATGATGTCGGGCAATGTACAATAAACACGGTTGTTTCTAGGGTTCTAGGACCAACTTGCAAGGGGATGGTAATAACTCCACACTTTTCTTGTGTTTTGTCATTAAAATATTTTATGATCATATCAGTTTTCTTCATTTCATCACTTCTAAAGCCAAACCATTGGTAGAAGTCAAAAGTGCAAATGTTTAGAGATGAGCCATTATCAATCAGGACTCGTTTGATAGCTACATCTCCAATTAGAGCAGTAATATATAAGGGATTGTCCTTATGTAAACTGTGTTGTGGGATATATTTATCTCGGAAGTCAATACAATCAACCTCTCGAGTAATGATAGTATTGGCCATAGCTTCAGGTTGAATGTTTTGAGGTACCATCATTTGGCTTAATGTAAGCATCAAATCATCCCTATGGGTGGGAGAGGATCTTAACAAATCTAAAAGGGAAATTCTGGCTGTAGTATTGGATAATTGCTCATTAATATTGTAAGGGGGTTTAGGTTGAACATTGGAAGCAAGATTCCCTTTATTGGGGTTTTTCAAAATGAATGGAGCTGATCCATCATTTTGATTTGGTTCTTGTTGAGAATTTTGAGCCTGTTGTCGGGTAACAACTCCGATGGTACCTACAATGTTATATTGAAGACGCTGAACTGGTCTCGGTCGAGCGTTTATGGCTTGTTCATTAGGAAGGAATTGATTAGAAGAAGGTCGAGTAGTAACTCTTCTAGGAAATGGTTCTTCTAGAACCATAGCATCTATGACGGGTTGAATAGGATCTGATTCATTTTTAGAACTATTTGATTGGTTTGAAGTAATGTCTAGTTCACTTTCAGTATCTGATTCTATATCACTAGAATCTAAAGTTTGAAAATTATGTAAGGGCCTGGTTGTAACCAGGGATAAGGTTGTGTCAAATATTTGAGGATCTTGAACAGGTAATTGTTCGCTAATGGTTCCTACATATTGGGTAGGAGGAGGAACATTATGATGTTCGATTTGATTGGCCACTTTTTACCATGTCTTGGTAAAGGGTGTTGAAATATGTCTAATGTTTGATTAGCATTTTGATTTTGATTTTGGGGAATGGTCTTTTGAGCGTTATTAGGAGCATTTTGTTTAGGTTGGAAGGCTTGCACATCCATTTCATTATTATCAATCAAATCTTGTATTTTATGTTTCAACCTTTTACAAGCATTGGTAGAGTGTCCAGGTCCTCTATGGAAATCACAGTGTAAGTCAGCTCTGTATCCGGGTATAGTTGGATCAGGTTCCTGGATAGTTGGTAATTGGATCAAACCTCTTTCGAGTAATTGAGGTAAAATAGTTGATAAGGATTGATTCAATCTAGTAAATTCTCGAGGAGGCTTATCAGGAGGTTTTAATATAAATTTTTTTGTTGTCTTCGTTGCATTGATATTAGCAACATTTCTGCTGTTAGTGACTCCGTCATCGACAACTTGTTTGTTTTTATATTGATTTTTGGATGTTTTCTCATCATCCTTCTTCCTAAGTTGGCCTCTCCTAATGAGGGCATCTTCTACTCTTCGAGCTAAATCTATAGCTTGATCGAAGGTAGTTAAAGTAGTAGTTTATAGCTCATAAGATATTTTTTCTTGTAAATTATTGATAAAAATGTCCAACATTTCCATATAAGGTAGCACAAAGTGTAGTTTTCCTGTCAATTGCCTCCATCTAGCTACAAAATCGGCAAAACATTCATCCTTGTCTTGTTTTAAGTTGTATAAATCTTTGATGGTTACATGCCTCTCGATGTAGGCACTAAATTGATGGACAAAATATTCAGTTGTTTCTTCAAAGTTTCTCAAAGAATGAGTGGGCAATTGATAGTACCACTCTAATGCCATTCCACCTAAAATTTTTGGGAACATTTTTAGTAATAGCAAGTCATCATGTGATATATCATGACATGCTATCCTAAACATGCAAAGATGCTCTATGGGATCTTTGGTTCCTTTATATATAGGCAAGATAGGCATGGGAAAATGCTTAGGGTACGGTTGAGCTACAACAATGGGATCCAAAGGTTGACTACATATCTCTCGATAATTGTATGAGGGATGGTAGGGATCTATCTGGTCCATACACAAAGCTAACTATTTCACCATGGCTTCCAGATTACTAGTTTGCCCACTGTATTGGTTCGGTAGGGCATTGACATGGGTTTTGTGAGCATATTATGGAGGGACATGAAGATTAGATGCTATGTTGCTATTGTGTAAATTATTGGTAGGAAAAGTGTTATGAAGGAATTTTGAAGTTGTATTATGCTGTATTTCAGATTGTTGAAAATTGGTGTTTGGCTTCATTTTAAGTTTTTGTTTACCTGAAGCATAATGCTCAATAGTTTGGAAAAATAAAATAGTGAAGGAAGTTTTCTTTTGTGTGGGAATGATTTTAGGTTGAATAACAGGTTCCTTAGGAGGTTGGGTAACCTGTTTTTTTGACATGTTTTGCATCATAGTGACCATGTCTGTATTGGATGGCCTAGCCTTATCACTTTCTTGATCAATGAAAGACAAGGGATTAGTGCACACATCATACATATATTCCATGGTTTCTTGAGTGTTACTAATTTGCCCTTTATCAATACGAACTGCCACATTAAGGGTGTCAATGTTATCATTGATAAATTTCCGAAAATGATCTACGTTGTCAAAAACAATAGTTCCATCTGGAGCTACTCTAGGGGATGAGGGTCCATCCTATTTAACACTTTCTTCTTGTTCATTGTCTTCACCTAGGTCGTATTCTGGTTGATCTAGAGTTTTTCCTTCCGAAATTGGATCTTCAGGAAGGACATTTGGGTCTCTAGTTGTATCTTGTAACCAATCTTCTTCTTCTCCTATAGTTTCTTTACCATTCCTAAGTTTAGGCATGGTGCTTTAATTTTGATTTCAAAAAAAAAAAAAAAAATATATATAATATATATATATATAAAAATATATATATATATATATATATATATATATATATATATATATATATATATATATATATATACACAAGTTTAAGAGGTATATATTAATTATATACCTACTACAATATCTAAAATGAAATGTTTAAGTTTTTTCTATGTTTTTTAGTTTTTTTTGTTTTTGAAATAATATTGTAAAGATAGCAAATAACACAATAAATGCAAGAAATAATACTGAAAGTAATAATCTAGTTTTCTATAAACAACTTATAAATATCATTAATGGGCTCAAGTTCTTCAGGAGTCATGAAGTGTTCTTATTCAAATTGAAAGTTTTCTTTTAAAAATTTAATGAAAAGAGCTATAGTGATATTATTTGTCTTAGATGCTGGTTGATAGAAGTAAAGCTCGTGGCAATACTCTCGATATAACACAGCTCGAGGAACTCTATTCCATCTTTCCCTATCTGTAAGAACAACCTCTTGGTATTCTACAAGACCTAGGAACTGGTGTACAATGGCTGTGTTCTCGAGGTATTCCTCAAAGGTGAACAATTCTAAAGATACAAGAGCTCTCCTATAAGCTAACCATCTATGGCAGGCTCTCTGAAGTTCATGATAAAAGACAAGTTGATGAGGATCCAGGATTCTATCTAGGACTAGCCTCTTAATTTTTTTAAGTTTTGTTGACCTAGATGAGATGACACTAAGTCTTCTATCAAGTTCGTCCCACAAGAGTTGATTTCTATCTGTTTCAGGCACGCTAAGTACAAAATTGATTTCTATGGCTGCCAACTGGTTTTCTACATTTATAGTAACTGCTAATATTTTCTTAGGAGCTACCATCTAATATGCAACTTATCAATTTGAAATGATTTGAAATGCATCTATGTTTTAGTTGTTCTATTTTTTTTGTTTTTGTTTTCAAAAGGTTTACAATGCATTCACGTCGGGTTCACCAAAATGTATCGCTCCAAATTTTTCACACCCTTACCTTCAGGCTATAGGATCCATGCCCAAAAGGGGGATGTGAAAAGGATGTCATGGTACCTCGGACTGAGAGGACTTGCGAAGGTCCCGCCTCTCAAGGGAGGTGTATATTGGTGATTTTTCGACGGATGGTGGGTTCACCAGGAAACATTTAATGGCAGTTTCCATGCCTAGGTTGGGAATGTGTTTTATGTGTTCGTTTTAGCCTTAAGCATTCATATCCTAGGTTTGGCCAAAATGCGTCTAAGCTATTCTATATGCAGATTCAAATTAAATGAATACAAAAAAGCAGAAATAAAGATAGAAAACATAGAAATTACAGAATATAAAAGAAGAATACCTGATCCGGATGTCTGATGATGATTCTAATTCTTGAAGCAGTCAGGATCGCCTCTGATTTGACAGGATCGTCTGAGATCAGACAAGATCGTTTGCGATCCAGATGAATTCGTTAGAGACCTGCAAACAAAGAAATAGGTGCAAAATATAGAGAATGCAACTATTCTAACAGAGGGAAACCGTGTAAAATGATAGCAATAATATCAAACTGAAACTTAAGAACAGAAACATGAATTAATTATGCTAATTTGATCACAATTATGACTTAATTATGCATTTAATCTAGATGGGTGAACTCCAAAATGCAAAATAGTATAAAATACTGAATAAAATAAGCTAATTGCAGAATAAAACAATAGGGAAAATATGGAGAAATGCAAACTTCAGGCACTGATTGCCTCAATGTTGACTGTAGTCTAAATCATCTCGCATTTGTATGAAATTGTCTCTGATTCGACAGGATCGCCTTCGATCTGAACAGGTTTGTCGACGATGATGTAAGCTTGCTTCGGCTAAAAAAATATGGTACCTGCAACAAAATTGTATAGAACTAATGCAAAATAGAAACTTAGGATGTTTTAACATGTATGCAGTCGGGTTACAAGGAATTTCAGCCAGGGGGGTGCTAAGGGAAGGGCTTAGGATTAAATAGGCTTAGGAGGGAGGTTAGGAGGTTGGAGATCATCCCTATTTGGGAGATCTCCAATGGGGGAGGGTCTCTAACGACACAGACACGCTTCTGCCTGGATTAGAGGCCCATTGGAATAGAAGCTAATTGTGAAAAATTAGTTTTGAGACAAGATCGTCTGGACATCCTAGCCTAGACGAAATTGTCAGATCTGGGGCGATATCGTCTGATCGGAGACGATATCGTCAAACGGTCAAAAAAACCTCTAAAAATGGCATGAAAAATGGGGACACGGATTACCTGGCGGTTAATGGGCGGTTTGGAAGGTTAAAATTTGAATTTAAATTATTTACTAGGATGAATGTAATTATTACAATTTCACTGTGCCAATTTTAGGGTGCTACAGTTTTGCACTCATATTTTTTGCATTATCCTCCTTAACTCAATGCTTAATTGACTGTGCAATTAATTCACCTTACCAAGCATTGAATTCCATGCATTTTTCAATGTATTGGTGGTTATGAATACCAAAATTTGCCTTCTTGACTATTACAATCCTTGATGATTCAATTATCCCTTCTACAAATTTTTGATGTCTAAACAATGTCTATTCAGTTTCTCACTCTCCATTGTACACAGGTGATAGTTCTACTCCTTGGGATAAAGGTTTTTTGTGGCTCTTTCAATATTTTGTGGCTTCCTAAAACTTGCACCTTCTCCTTGGCTCACTTTGTGGCTCTAAAATGGTGCACCTTCTTTGCATGTTTGGTGACTTCTTACACCACGGTGGCTTCTCCTTTGGATATTAAATGAATTCACCTTTCAACATGGTGGCTCCTCCTCCCTTACAAGGTGGTTTTTTATCAAACTCGATGGCTCTTGAATGCTTTATCTCCTTGTTCTACGACTACAACTTTGTTGTGATGGTATTATATTGGGTCTACTCCAAAATGCCTTGTTGTTCTTTGACTTCTAACCTGCTTGTCCTCCTCTATGCTTATTGTCTTCAAACTTGGTGGTTCCTCCATACACTTGATGGTTTCTCTTTATCTTCTCTCCTCCATTCAAGACTAAAACTTACTTTCTTTGTTCCTTATACTATATTTCCCCTTTTTCAAGCAAGTAACCAAATTATTAACTTGCTGTAATTTTTGTAAGTTTGATGCAATTTCGATCTCTATAGCAAGCTCTAAAATTTTGCTTCAAAAAACTAGAAATTTAGCTTCTCCTTTTTGTTGTCCTTTAATAATGATAATGGTTCTTATAATACTTGAATTAAACACTATCCTTGAATGCTTAAACAAGGCAACTATAAACACTTATTTACTAACTTTTTATTTTCTTACTTTTCTTCATTTTTATTGCTTATCTTCCTAACTATTTTTTTGTTCAAATATTTCAACTTTGCAACTATTCTTTTGCTTAAGTTGCTTCCCAAAAATCTGCTTTCTCCTCTCCCCCAACTTGCTCTCCAAAACTTTGCTTTCTCCTTCCAAAACATTGTTAAAAATAAGATTCTATCTTCTTCAAATAAACTTCTACTTTCTCCTTCCAAAATGCTTCCAAATAAATCTAAAATATGCAGCTATTCTCTCGTAAAAATGCTACTCCAAAAACTACTTTATTCTCCTTTAATTTGTTGTCCACAAATTCTGAATTTCAAAGCTTTAATTTTCCTCAAAAAAGTTGTTCAATTTTTCTGAATTTTTTCAGCTCCAAATGCTGCCAAAATATTCTCTAAATCACAACTCTATATCTCTCCCAATTTGTTGTCCTGAAACTCTTAAAATTCTGCCCAAAAATCTGCAATCTTCTCCAAAAATCAGCCTTCAAAAACTTTAATGCCTGCCTTCAAAAAATATCAATTTGGTGGCCTTTTCAATCCTTTTTCTCCTCCTTGACTCTTGTTGAATTATGTCTTCAAATTTATCCTCTTTTTTGTACTCTTATTCAAGAATATGAATGTCTTGAAGTCTTCAAAAAATACTTTCCAAAATTTGACAAACTTCTTACCAAATACTTCCTTCTTGAATCAATTTCATAAATCCTTTTGGGCTTGCTATAGGATGGTGAAAATTATCCCAAATTTGGTGTGATTACCTCTTTTTAGGAGTTTATTTTTCTTGCAATCTTCCATCTCAAATTTTCTTCAAATATATTCCAATGGCCACTTCTTCAATTTCTCAATAGGGCTTTTCTATTCACCTTCATTCTCATTCCAAATTTCAATAGGACCTTTTCCTAGACCTCCTCAATATTCTCTCTCAAATATCCTATCTTATTTCTCAAATATTCAATGAGACCTCTTCTCTTAGGTCTCCTTTTTCTCAATCTTCAATAGGGCTTCTCTAGCCTCTTTCTCTCTTCTTTCTTCAATCTTCTATGGGACCTCTTCTCTTGGGTCTCCTCTATCTTCAATATTCAATCTTCAATGGGACATCTCTCTTGGGTCTCCTCAATATTAAATATACAATCTTCAAATTCTTCTATCTTCAATTCTTCAAATTCTCCAATGAGACCTTTCTCTTAGGCCTTCAATCTCCAATATTTTGCTACAATTCCAAAAATAATTTCCTACAACAAAGTCTTAGACAACAACAATCAAATACATCCAAATTTCCAAATTTTTGAAATCAATAATCTTCACTAGTTGTTCTTCAATCTAGTGGTAAAAATCTATGTTGAGTCATAGTCTTCACAGGTTATTTAACAACCCTATGAAAAGACTCTATCCAAATGCAATCTAGAATTTTCTTCTTATTTCAAATCTATCAAACATTTCAATAGGACCTCCTTCTTGGGTCTCTTAATATTGTCAATGTCAAGGTCTATCTTAAATACCTGAAACTATATTGTAAATTGCCTTCTATTCTAAATTTATTTTTGGAATAGTAAACTCAATCTTTTTTATTTATTTTTAAATCTTCAATCCTCACTAGTTTTTTTTCAACACTGTTGAAATACTATATTCTCTACTATATTCTCTAGTTTTTCCTTCTCTAGAGGTAATATATTTAACTTCACTAATTTCTTCTTGACTAGTGGAAATATCCTTAGAAAATCTGTAATTTTTTAAAAACATGTGCAAGAAACAACCTTGTTGTAGCTATGATACCACTGCTTGGTTTTGATGCTAAATACTTAATACAAAGAATCACATGATCTCAAATAAATTTGCAATACAAAATATACAATAATGAAAATATTTTAATCACATAAAACTCACTAATAACTTCAAAAATAACTCATAAAATGGACACTAATAAATGCTCACAAAAATAGTAAAATGACATAGAATAAAGGTCTACTAATGCATGCTATGTGCAATGCATTTTTTATGCTCATTATAATACTTAGTGAGAAATATAAAATGGAATGTGACTCATCATATGGAGTACTCTTGACCTTCACTCTTCTTTGAGACTCTTCACTTTCCTATTCTAAGAACATGTGTACTCTTACATAATGGACATTTGTGTACATATACACTCATCACACTTGTCAACTCAACTACATGAAACTTGTGTATTTCCTACACATTATTAAATTACATAAAATATTTACACACTCTCTAATCTAGGACACACATCCTAATCTAATGATGTACCCAATGTGATACATTAGCATGTACCAAATAATGTAATATACTCCAACATCAATATCCTTTCTACGAAGTAATAGTTTTCTTTCCTAGATGATTTTAGTGATTACAACTAGATACATGTGGCACTAGAAGATCAATATAAAACCACCTTCACGTGTCCTTGGGGAAAATTTTCCTATAGAGTCTTACCATTTGGATTATGCCATGCTATCACAATATTTTAGAATATAGTTACTATTTTTATAGATCTCACTAATAAATGTATCAAGCTATATATGGATGACTACATAGTATATGAAGTATTATTTGGTGAGGCTCTTCATAATCTAGATAAATTTCTCACTTGATGCAAATCCCATAATCTATATTTTAACAATGAGAAGTGTTTAATGGTGATGGATGAATGAATCATGCTAGGAAATCATATCTTAGCCATAGTCATAAAATTAGATGTAAATAAAATAGAAGTTATAAATCAATTTCCCCCTCTTGAGACTTAGATAGATGTTAGAAGTTTCTTAAGACATGTAGGCTATTATATACAATTAATTGAAAATATTGGCAAATTCATCCTCCCATTATTCACTCTCCTTACCAATAACATTGAGTTTAAATATACCAAAGAAAGTCAAGTGTCATTTAAGGCCATTAAGGAGAAATTAATTTCTGCACTAGTATTGAAGGGATTTGATTGGAAGCTCTCATTTCATATTCATATTTATATTTTCAATACCACAATAGGTGTAGTCCTTTATAAACAAGAGGAAGAAAATGGAAAAAACTATCATTTACTATATCAATAAGAATTTAACAAGTGATATAAATAACTACACCATGATTGAGAGAATTTTTAGAATTAGTCCATACCATCAATAAATTCCATCATTATATAATAGGATACCTTGTATATGTGCATACCAACCAATTCACAATCAAGTACTTAATGAATAAACCAATGGTAAGTGGATGAGTAGTCTGATGATTGTTGCTACTACAAGAATTCAATATCACCATCATAGATAGACCTCGTAAAGAAAATGTAGTTGTTAACTTTTTTGTCAAGACTAAACACTACTAGATAAAACGAACTAACATATGATTCTTTTCCTGATGAACATTTGTTTACAATATCAATAAACTCTCCATGGTTCACAAATATTGCTAATTATTTGGTAATTGAGAATATTCCTTATCATCTTAATGTAAATGGAATATGTCCATTAGTTTGACAAAATTAAAGGATTATATTTAAATGTGAACCTACTCACATTTTATGAAGGTGTGTAAGGGAAGATGAAGTCTATCACATCCTTCAGGCGTATCATGATGAAATTTCTCAAGTACACTATTCCATAAAACAAACTACACAAAATATTTTAGGAGTAGGATATTACTGGCCCTCAATCCATTAGGATGTAAAGAAATATGTGTCCCCTTATGACCAATATCAATGAGTGGAGAAATCTACTACACATAATGAGATATCCCTTCAACATCAAGTAGGTTTGGAACCATTTGAAAGAATGATACATAGATTTTTTAGGACCTAATGATCCAACATCCTAGGGAAAACAACACATCCTAATATGCAGAGACTATGTAAATTTTGTCCTCTTCAAGCATACTGGCTATCGAATATGGATTGGACCAATTGGCCTGGGCTATTATTCCTTGTATAGAGAAACACAAAAATAATGGTCCTAATATCATAAGGTTTGAATTAGTCAGGGACCTCCAGGGTTTTAATAAATATCAGCTCCTTTATGGGATGTGATATTGGGTGCACACTTTCTAATCTATCCACTTGGTAGGAAAATCATTAGAGAAAGAAAAACAAAGATAGTAGAAGGTAAAAACCTAAGCTAACAAAATGGTGATGTGCCAAATATCAAATAAGGTCCCCATATATAGTACCTTTAACCATAATACACTGACATGAACATTTCCTCTCCTTGACATACATAAGAAAATATTGAAATACAAACATACACACACAAAAGAGATAGGTCAAGGCATGAAAACCAAACCTATTTAGAATCAAATAGATGCATAGGCCTTCAGTATATATGCAAGCAAAGTATTAAAAATATTATGCCTAAATTTAAGATTGAAGTTGCCCGCAAGACCACCTAGACATCTACATACTACTATACAAAGGGAAATGAAGGGAAAGTTATACAACTCATCAACCATTTACAATGCTACACTAACTACTATTTATAGATTACAAAAGGGGATATTTTCCCTCCAAAATGTACAGATATTTCAAGGATTATTGTTCCTCTATGTGTTGGATCACATCCTTAATAAATATGCTATTTCCTTTATGATCTTTAGATTTGGCCTCATCAATGTTGGATGACTTCTAGCCTTTCGATAAAATTGCTACTCTTACTTATATAGCTTACCCTTTTATGGATACCTAATGTATATATGTATATAATCTTTGTAATCAATGTTCTAGATTCATGGTTGCTCCCATTGTAGTTTTCCCATTTTGTTGCCTTTATTACATTAGTTATTTTTATAGAATTATTAAGCTTCAAGTGTATAGGTCAATGAGGTTGAAACTCTTCTACCTTTATGAGCTCAACTAATAATTTTGGAAAGCATGACTTGATGGTGCAACCTTTGTTAGAATGTTTGGTTGGTTTGACTATTGAGGCTTCTATTCCTTGGAACTTTTTGATCTTTTCTTTTATCAAAAATTTTGAAACTCTCAATTTTTAGAAATTTCACTCTTGCACCTTCTAGTTTATAGGTTTAGATGAAAAATTTCATTGGAACGTTTATCTTATCCTTTTTATCAAAGTTTTCAAAACCAGTGATAATTTTTTGATTAAAACTTTGGTTATCTAAGGAGACTTTCTTTTTACACCTTAACCTTTTCATTTTTAGAATATTTTATCAAATATATTTCCCACACTCATCCTCCATATTTTTTCCTATTGATTCCTCCTCATGAATTTTATCCACAATATTCTTCCTGCACATACAGTGAAAGCTTTCTATATGCTCTTTTGTTGTGATCATTCAAAGTGACTTTTAAATGGTGTGGCCTGCTTGACAATATTACCAACCCTATTATTTTGAACATTGTCCCCACTTTTATTCTCCTCAATGTTTCTTGGGTTTTGTTTCATAGGCATATTATTGGTATCATGTTGCAAAAATAGCTCTAAAACCCAATAAGCAAAAAAGGGCAATTCTTATCTCGAATACACCCCTCGGGATAAGAGGTGGGTTTGTATTTATTGAGTAGATAGATTTTTTGCTAATAGCCTTATTAGTTATCACAAAAAATATTTTGAGGATCCTAAGGTAAGGTCTAACTTAGTTACCACCAAAAAGGTTACACTTCCTCTTTTGCATAGTCTAGGTGGACAATCTCACCTTGTGGCATAGGGAGCTTTGAACTTACTAATAGCTTTTGATGAAGGCTCTTCTTTATTGGCACCTTCTTAATATTGGTTTTTGGATAGATGAAAAAGATTTTGATCCTCTCATATTGATCAACTATGAATAACTACGTTACTCAAAATTATTTTCTAAGGTTGGATTTTCCTTATGTAGTGAAACTTCACTATAGTTTTGGTGTCTCATAGGGGTCCTCTGCTTGTAGAAGTAACTAAACCTAGAAAACAAAAATCTTTCTATTGGGTGTAAAATATAATAAGACAAATATGGGAATAAGAGGAGGAATTTATTACTTGAAATATTTTTTTCAAGAGCTTAGGGGATGCAAAAAAATGATAACATATTTTATAAGTGTTATTTTATCAAAGTCCTTTGCCTTGCTCTTTTTGGGGAAATGACCCCTTTTGAGTGGTTGAATCAACAAAAGATATGACTATTTGTTTTATTTTCTTGTATTCAATTACAATGGTTATTTATTTGTTGACTCTTTGGTCTTTTGTATTTCATGGTCCTCCTTTAACCGTGCACATGAACTCCCTTGTGTGCCTTTCAAAGCTTACTCTTTATAAGCACCTTGAATTACCTTCCCCTCACATGCTAGTGTTTAGTTAGTCAATGGCCATAATACACATAAAATTTATTTATAAATGTTTCTTATTTATAATATGATACATGAATCTAGTGCATTTTGCATGCCAACTATTTCTCAAAATATGAGATTCCTTCGTTGGAACCTACAATGTCCAAACTAGATTGATACAAAATTCCATTGTTCTCATGTTTTTGTTGGCTTGAACACGTGACTGATTGTATTTAAAAATTGATGTATAGTTATGCTTTGGATGTGGTGCTTTTCTATGTTTATGTAGACTATCCTGTTTAAATTAAGCATGGGAAACTCACCCACCATTTGTGGTTTAGCCATAAACTCTTCCAATTGCTCTAGATGTTGTTTGATATTTTCACAAGAAGATCTGGGAGCATTTTTGGCTAGGTGGATATATTATTTTTCCACATTATTTGGGTTATTAGGAGTAGACCCCTCTATATTTGGTTGGGTCTTCCTTTCCTTTTTCTAGATTGGTTACCTATACCTCCCTATATTTATCTAGTCTTCCCCTTGGTCACTAATGTCTACCTTTTGTTTGATCAGGCCTGCCTTGCTATGCTTCAATATCATATTTGTAAATAGTGGGTCTATTTCTCATATTCATTTTATGTCTTCCTTCTTCCTTATGGTAGGGTTGTTAGGTTCTTGCTAGAGAGGAGTTGAGATTGGTATTTTTTACAGGATGTGATTTTAAGCTTGATTACTTTCTTGATTTGTCTGGATGCCTATCCCATCCATTTTCTATTCAATTCTACCATGAGAAGGGAAACAAGCTGGTTCTAATCACTAATGGAATTCAAGGAAAGAGAATCATACCCTTGGTGAGATTGATCTTTTAGTAAAGCCACTAAAAATTTGAAAGAATCATCCTTATCTATAACATTGTGCACTTAATATAAGAAGATAATTTCTCATAGATGTTCTAGTAGGGTTATTATGCCTTCATTGATATAATTTGTCAAGATTTATACCACTATTTTTAGAAGCTTAGCCCAAATGGTTGGTAGCTTAGAAGGTTACAACATGCTTCTATTATTCCAAGGAGGCAATAATTTGAGCAAAAACATGGCCATGCTTGGGCTTTTGGGTCCTTCAGTTATGATGGGGTCGCTAGGTGAATACAATATTTTATCTAATGAAAATAGATTGGGACCTTCATTGAAAGATCAATCTAGTGTTCTTATAGTATATTATTTTGGATTTTCATTCTTGAGCAGAGTTACCAAGTGAATTTGAAGTGCTTCAACAAGTAGAAATAAGTAGAGACCCTCACCAGAGTCTAAATCTAACTTATTATTATGATTGTAGGACTAGAGATAAATTAATGGTGTCCCACAAAGGGTGCTATTAAACTATTTTCCTCTCTTATTGTCTTGGTCATTGGATATGGCATGAACTAGGTAGTTAAGGCTATCGCACCTTGTGCAAAGTGACATAATAGGGCTGATCTTGAGAGCATGGGATTTGGATATGTTGAGGGCCTTTACTATTTTGACAAAGGTTAAATACTTTATGGGATGATTTTATTAGTAATAGAGGTTTTGAAAGGTTCTCGTAACCTTTTACAAAAAAGTTCTAGTTAGGGATAGTTCTCCCAACCATAAGAAACAAAAAGGAGGCACCTTATTCTGAAATAATAAGAGACAAAAATAGATAGAGAATCCCTCGTAGGGGCAAAAGAGGAAGCCTCAATAGACAATAAAAGAAGCCCTCACAAGGGCAACATGAAATGGAAAAGAAACCACAAGATATTATAGCCAGTACTTGTACTCCTCTAGAAGGGCATCTGCTCACATGTTTGGGGGAGGCAACAATTAGCTCTAGTGTGTCATATACCAAGTGATAAAAATACCATAGGTGGTAATCAGTGAATGTGATGTGATTACAATATCTCCACATATGGATTGCAAAGACAATCTACATGCTCAACCACAAGCTCCACATACATCGAGCATTCATTCTATCAAGGTGAAGCCACTCATGAGAATACTCGACAAGTGATCGATCAACCACAGAAGTGGGAGGGGAAATATTACAATAAGGGAGTTGGAGGGACTTGGTTAATCGAGCTTCACTTGGGGAATCCGATCACCCATATTCCTAAGCAATAGAGAGGTTTTTAGCTACCATGTGGATAAATCTGGAAAAAACATAGTTGGAATTATGGATAGAGTTATTCAAAGCTCTGGAATTTTGTTCATGCCAAACTTCCCATATGAAATGGGGAAGACAAAAGGTCCAAAAGGTTTTGACATGAAGCTCTTGAAGGGATTTGACCACTATAAAAAAATATCATTTAGAGAGGGGGAAGGAGACCAGGCAATACCCACAGTGGAAAATAATGAGAAAATAACTTTGAGGGAGAACTAACAGGAGAGGAAAATATATTGGGTGGATTCACAATCCTGTTTGCAAAGGTAATAACAATTAGGAATGGAAAGCTCTCAAACATGGATATTTGGAATGGAGAGAATTTTGTCCTAAATATAAAGCTAAAATAAAGAAGCAGACTTTGGGAATAAGGTATTTGTTCCAAATGGTTTTTGAAGGAAACTATGGATGTCCTAGGTTTTCAAAAAATTAGGCATATTTGATAGAGAAAATCTCATTCTCATTGTGTTCCCATAGGATCTTATCTTCAACCGAACAGTTGGGAATAAAACAAAGATGCAAAATGTTAGATAAAACAATATTAGCTCTTTTTTGGTCCTCGTTTAGATCACCATGAGGAAGGTTTTATAGCACTTCCTATTAAAGTCAATAAAATTGCAAACCTATGTACCAAAATAATATCAGTCATGGGTTTGAGGAATATCAGATCAAGGTGATATTGAAGAGGATTGTTACACAAACACTTGTTCTACCAAAAAATTATCTTTTGGCCATTGCCAAGTTTCCAAAAAATTCCTTTTTTGATGATCTCCATCGTACATGAGATGGAATTCTAGGTAGCAGAACCTTGAATAGGTGAAGGATCATCCAAACAATTTGGTTGATGCTAGAGGTATTTAGCCTTGATGATATCAACCCACAATGACTTTTCATTTTGAAGGATCCACTATCCTTGCTTGGCAATGAGGGCTAGGTTAATATGTCTGACCTTCCTAAGCCTAATACCACTATATTATTTCTTTGAGCAGATCTAGTCCCACGCAACTAAATGGAATATTTTTCTGTGTTCTGAGCTTGACCAAAGAAAATTCCTTTGGATATGTTCAGTATTGTTACAAAATTCAACCAAAATGCAAAATATGGACAAAAAAAAACATGGATTCTCTAGAGAGTGGCTTTGACTAAGGTGGCATTTCTCACCTAACTAAGGAGCCCTCCTTTCATCCTACCATTTTTTAAGGATTCTCTCAATGAGTTGAAACCAATATATGTTTTGGCAAAACCAACAAAAAGTGGAAAACCAAGGTAGGTAGTAGGAAGGTCAATAATGGTACAATGAAGGATATTATACTAGTTTACATTTGGGGGGCGTATTGAGAAAATACAGTTCACTTTTGGAGAAGTTGACTTTTTGACCAGCAACAAACTCAAATGAGAGAAGAATGGAATTTATGATTTTGTCTTGGGGAACAGAGGTATGAGTGGCCAAAATAGTGTCATACACAAACTACTAGTGGGATATGGGTATGAGAGATGAGGTAGATTTAATTCCAGATATTTCTCCTTTGGAATAGGAAGATCACAAAGTTCTCCCTAGGGCTTCCATAGTAATGATAAATAGAAAAGGGGACAAAGGGTCACCTTGTCTCAAATATTTGCTGCTTTGGAAATAACCAACAATAGAGCCATTAACTAAGAGAAGCCGGATCTTGAGATGTATACCTTGACTAGATTGATACAATTAGGATGGAAACCAAATCTGGACAAGATAGAGAAGAGGAAACTCCAAGACACTCTATCAAAAGCCTTATTCATGTCTAATTTGAGGAAAAGACAAGATTTACCACTTTTAGAAATAGAATGTATAAGATTGTGGATTGTAATTATGCTATCAATAATTAGCATCCCTAGAATAGAACTAACTTGATAATAATCGATGATGAAAGGGAGAATAGGTTTCAACCTCATGGTAATCACTTTGATGAGGATTTTATAAAAAACATTGTGAATACTGATTGGGTAGAAATCAAATAAATATTTAGCATTGTTGGACTTAGGTATGAGGGCCAAAAAGGTGGATTTTACATATTTAGGAATGTTTTGAGTCTATTGCATTTATTGGATAGCTGAAATGATATCAGGCCCCACAATGTCCCAATATTTTTGAAAGAAAATTAGAGTAAAACCATATGGGCCTGGAGTTTCCTACCTTGCATTGAAAAACTATGTTATGGATTTTCTCAATGAAAAATGGTTTAAGAAAACAATTTTTATGCTCCTAGGATACCAACCTGAGGATATTTTTCAATAGGGTCTCTGATGTTTGCATATTGCACTCTAGAATGGGTCCAAACAGATCTTCGAAGAAAGTCGCTACCTCATCTCTGATATCTATAATTTTTGAAATAACGGTCCCATCAACTCTGACGAGTTCCTTGATCTTGTTAGAGCCCCTGTGCCTCATCGTGGTGGCATGGAAAACATTAGTATTAGAGTCTCCCTCTTTCAACTGCATAACTTTGGAATTTTGCTTCCAAAAAATTTCTTCACTTTTAAGAATATTGTGGTATTAAGACAGAAGCTTCCTTTCAGCCTCAATAATATTTGTGTCAAATTCTCCCTGTTGGGCAAGAAGCTCAATGTTTGTGAGCGAATATTGGATATTCTATTTTCTAGAAAAAATATTACTAAAAATATCTCTATCCCACTTCTTGAGCTATACTTTCAAAAAATGAAGCTTATTGCTAACCCGAGAGGCTAGGGACCCAAAAAAATTTCAAGATCACCAATTTGCAATGATTGCCTTGAGATCCATATCCTAAAGCCACATAACCTCAAGTCTAAAATGGGATCTGAATGGGAAGACTTAGAACAAACAATCAAGTAGAATGGGGTTTTGATAAGATCCTATTCGGGGTAGAGAATGAAGGACAACATATCCAAATATACATATGCATTTAATGGATATTAGAAATCTATCAAAACTTATTTGAATAATATGGTCACCCTTTCTATGATTACCCTAGGTGAATTTTAGACCTTTGAGTTGGATATCCATGAGTTCATTCTCATCCACAAAAGAAGAAAAATCTTCATAGGAATTAACTGTTATTTTAGAGCCTCATTTCTTATCAATGGGGAATAAGGGAGAATTAAAATCTCTAACCAACATCCAAACCTCATTGGAAAAAACCTCTCTCATCTAACTAAGATTATTCCAAAGATGAAATCTCCCAGATAGGGAGTTGGAGCATAAATATTTGATAAAACCCATCTACAATGGTAGTCCTTACTGAAGAACAATATGTTCATGTAGTTTTCTACCATAGATAAGAGTTAGTCTTCAACAACATTTGGATCCCACAAACATAACAACCCTCCAAAGGCTCCATTGGCAAGGCTTATGAGGAATTCATAGTTTTTCCATATGTATTTGGAAATGCATGAAGCATTTTAGGTATCTAGTTTGGATTCTTGCAAGAGGAAAATGGTTGGTTTTAGGTATTTTCTCATGGACTTAACCAAATATTGTTTTTTGTATCCATTGGGGCCTCTCACATTCCATGAGAGGATCTTCATTTAGAAATTTTGGAAGAAGACCTCTTCCCTCTTCCTTGTGAAGAGGGAAATTTGGATCAGTTATCATTTTCAAGTGGATATGAAAGAAGGTTTATATTGGAGGAGAGACTCAAAGTGAGTTGAGTTCCATTGGCAATGTCCTCATAACATTCTCTATTTCTGATGAGCTGAGAGGAAGGATGACCTCTTTTCTTCTCTGAACCAACATCAACATGGAGCCTTTTTTATTTTTGGTGAAGGGGGCCTTGGAGAAAAAATATTTTTAGGAATATTTTTACATGGGGAAGGGCTAAGAAGGCCTTTAGGGGAAGGAGGGCTCTGTGGAGGAGGTCTTTGAGGAGAAAATTTCTCAACATAAGGAAGAACCTTAGGAACAAACAAAGAAGAAGAAGGATTAGAAACAAAATCTAGAGGACATACCTTAAAGGAGGATGAGATGTCGACTTGAGCCAAGGGAACATCTTGGAGAGCTTTATTTACAAAGGATGGTGCATTTAGAGGATCCCCCAATAAAATTTGAGCAACGAACGATAAATATTGGACCAGATCATTCAAAGCCTCCCTTTATGGATCTTAAGAAGAAATATCCTAATTTGAAACAACATCAACACTATAAGGAGGGGGCCTAGAGCCTACCAAAGAAGAATATTTAGATTGATTGTGAAAATGTTGTTGCTTCCAAAACATTTCTCTTGATATTTTTTTTATGGAAGGTACGTTAGAAACCTTAGTTATCCAACATTGAGAGCTGAGGTGACCTTGCTTGGGGAACCTGGAGCAAAAGGTTGGCTTGTTCTCATGTTTTATGATATGAGTCCTAGAGATATCATCTGAAATCAGCTTGATGGAATAAGAAAGAGAGGAATCTAACTTAGATTTGATGCACATGCAGATGTGGGTCATGCGGGTCTTGGATTTGGTAGTGTATCAAGACCTATGAACTCACCAATGTCCTGGGTAATCCCCCATAAAATATCCTCATTCTAAAAATGGATAGGAAGACCCAAAACATAAACCCAGATTGGATCTAGGTTGATATTTTGGGTCTTTAGGTCAAAATCAATGCTTCATTTACTAATAAAAAACCCTCTTCGGTCATAGAACCATGATCCACGTGATAGGAATCTGCTAAAATAATTGGGTTATTCAAATAGATGAGGAAAAAATCCTTGGGAAAGACAACCAGGTCCATGGATCCTTGAGGGTGCTAATGGGCAATGGCCCATTTATATATCAACCCCATGTCAGGGTGAGGACCTAATAATTTCCCCACAAGAGAATGAGAATCTTGGTCCACAAGGGAGGATACAAGCTTCAATGGATTTCAAAGGGCACCTCCATAAGTGTGCAGATCAACCTTGGGGTGAGGGGGAGGCCTAGAAGAAATTATATTTTTGAAAATGATTGCAAAGGAGTGGGAAGAGGAAAAATGTTTGGATCTATTTTGACCTTGTGATATGTCAATAACTAAAGTTAGATTTCTCTCTCCACCTTGCTCTGAGGGACCCCCACCTCCATAAAGGATCACAGGTTTGCTCCCGATACACACACCCTATGTGTCATCACCATCACCATCGCTCGCACTCACCATTGCACTATGATTATTATCCTACAATATAATATATATATATATATATATATATATATATATATATATATATATATATATATATATATATATATTTCCTCATAAAACCCTCTCACACTGTTGCTCAGATTTTTTACAGAAACCCTCTTATGTTGCTACTTAGATTTTGTTTTTTGCAAAGCCCTTCCAAAAAACCCTTTGATGTCACTACTTAGATTTTTCTACAAAAACCCTCTTACATTGATATTCAATTTTTCCAAAAAAATCCTTGAATGTTGTTGCTTAGATTTTTCCACAAAACCCTCTGATGTTGCTACTTAAATTTTTTCCATGGAAATCCTCTTATGTTTTTGCTCAGTTTTTTCCACAAAACTCTTTGATACTACTCAATCCTTTATGGGGTGTTATCTTGGGTGCACACTTCCTAATCTATCAACTTGGTGGAAAAATAGTTAGAGAAAGAAAAAAAAGATATCCAAAAGAAAAAACGTAAGCTAACAAAGTGGTGATGTGCTAAGATCAAATAAGATCCCTGTGTACAATAGCTCTAACCATAATGCACTAGTGTAAACACTTCCTCTCCTTAACATACATAAGCATAGAATGAAATACAAATACATACACACAAAGGAGATAGGTCAAGGTTTTATAACCAAAAAAATATTGAACTAAATAGATGCACAAGCCTCCAATATATATATATATATATATATATATATATATATATATATATATATATATATTGCATGCAAGCAAAGTATGACATATTATGCCAAGAATGAGGGTTTGGATCACTTGTAAGACTACCCAAAGATCCATGTACTTCTATACAAAGAGAAATGAAGGGAAATTTATACAACTCATAAATTATTTACAATGATAAACTAACTACTATTCTTAGATTACAAAAGAGGATATTTTCCCTCCAAAATGTATAAATATTTCAAGGATTACTACTCCTCTATGTGTCAAGTCATATCCTTATTAAATATGTTGGTTCCTTCATGATATCTAAATTTAGGGCCATCAATGTTGGATAACTTATCGCATTTGGATAAAATTGCTACTCCTACTATTGTAGCTTACCCCTTTTGGGGATCCCCAAAGTTTAGATATATCAAATATTTGTAATCAATATTTTAAATTTATGGTTGCTTCCATTGTAGTATTTTGATGTTTCTGCCCTTAATATATTAGTTATTTTTTGAAAATTATCAATTTTTAGGTGTGCAGGTAAGTGAGTTTGAAACTCTTCTACCTTTATGAGCTCAACTATTACTTTTAGGAAGTATTCATTCATGTTGTGGCATTTTTTAGATATTTTGGATGGTTCAACTATTATATCTTCCATTCCTCAAAATTGTCAAACATTTCTTTTGTCAAAACTTTTGAAACTCTTGATTTATGAATATTTCACTCTTGTGCCTTCCAATATTTTGGTTCAAATGACACAATTCACTAAAAATTTTGTCTTCTCTTTTTTATCGAAGCTATCAAAATCACTAATGATTTTTTGATCGATACTTTGGTTATTTAAGGAGACATGATTTTTGCACCTTCCTTTGTATTTCATATTTAAAACCTTTTGGTCAAATCTCTTGCCTACACTCATCCACCACCTTTTTTCTCTTTGACTCCTCCTCATGAAGTTTTTCCATAGCCTTCTTATTTTCTTTTGTTGTGATCATTTAAAAGGACTTTCAGATGGTTTGGCTTGCTTTAAAAGCTTACCAACCATATTATTTTGAATGTTATCTTTGATTTCCTTCTCCTCAACGGTTCTTGAATTTTGTTTTATAGGCTTATTATTGGTATCATGTTGCAACAATCACTCTAAAAACTAATAACCAAAATAGGGTGACTCTTCTCCCAAATCTACCCCTTAGGATAAGAGGTGAATTCATATTTACTAAGTAGATAGATTTTTTTTCTTACAATAGAGCCTTATTAGTTACCACTAGAAATATTTTAAGGATCCTAAATAATCTTACACCTAGCTTAGTTACCATCGAAAAGGCTATAATCCCTCTTCTATATAGTTTGGATGGTCAACCTTACTATTGAGCAAGGTGCAGCAAAAGCATTTGAGAAAGTATTGTCATTGTTGTCAACACAGACAAATTGATGCAGTTGATGCAGTTCAGAGGTCAGTCAGATCAAGTGCAGAAAGTTTCAAGGAAAACGAGAGGTGACCCAGATTCAGAAATTGGCAGAAAAAGACAAGGAAGAAAAGCTGTCGCGATATCGCGACATGTTTTCTGTCGCGATATCGCGACAAAACAGGAGAGAGAGAAGGCGCAAGAAAAATTGTCACGATTTCACGACATAAACTAGGAGAGAGAAAGTGCACGCCAAATTGTCACGATTTCGCGACATAAACCAGGAGAGAGAAAATGCATGCCAAAATGTCGCGATGTCGCGACATGTCAAGTCTTCGCTGAGGAGAGAGAAAATGTGTCACGATTTCGTGACAAAAAGTAGGAGAGAGAAAATGCACGCCAAATGTCGCGATGTCGCGACATGTCGATTTTTCACTGAGGAGAGAGAAAATGTGTCACGATTTCATGACATAAATGGAGGAAAGGAGCTTGCAATGAAGAGAGTAGCGATTTCCATGCATGTTAAAGTTTCGCATTTCAGAGAACAGCTGGAAATGTATGGAAACAAAGGTGTAGCGATTTCGCTACAAATTGAAAGTTAAGAAAACTGAGATGCAACGATTTCGACACAAGTAAAAATTCATAAGAAGAAGATGTAGCAATTTCGCTACATGTTGAAACAAAGAGAAACTAAGGTGTAGCGATGGCGCTACATGTTGAAACAAAGGGAAACTAAGGAGTAGCGATTTCACTACTAGTCAAAAGTGTAGAACTAAAAGATGCAGCAATGATATTACAAGTCAAAATTTCATGAAAAGAGGCAAGGTGAAAACACAAGGCACAAAGATGTAAAAATTTTGCCATTGCATGAAGCATAGTGTCGCGATTTCGTGACATGTTCCATTTTCATTGGAGTTGGCAAGGAGAGTTGTACGGAAGAGCAAAGTGTCGCGATTTCGCGACATGTTCCATTTTCTTTGGAGTTGGCAAGGAGAGTTGTACGGAAGAGCAAAGTGTCACGATTTCGCGACATGTTCCATTTTCGCTGGAGTTGGCAAGGAGAGTTGTACGGAAGAGCAAAGTGTCACGATTTCGTCACATGTTCCATTTTCACGGTTACTGGCAAAGAAGATTGTACGGAAGCAGAGAACATCGTGATTTTGTGACATGTTCCATTTTCGCGATTGCTGGCAAAGAAGAGTGTACGAAATCCGAAAGCGTCGCGATTTCGTGACATGCTTAAGGATGACATCAGCAAATGTTGAAAGTGTCGCGATATTGTGACAAGATGCAGGGAAAGCTTTCAAGAGCCAAAATGGTCGTGATTTCATGACAGCAAGGGCATGAATGGTATGGCTATAGAAAGTGTCGCGATATCGCGACAGGCAATTGTTTGGCGGGTAAAATTCGCAGGAGCATGCAAAATGACACGTGTCAAAAAAGCATAATCATGCAGCCTGTTACATAAACAGTAACTGATGTCAGACAGACAGTTACACATTGACAGGTGTCGAACATGCATGGAAATATATGTAGATGCATGCTTGAAATGCTTTCTAAGTGTCGTATAGGCTATATCAAAAAGGCATTCGAATGGCCGAAGTGCAGCATTCAAACAGTCGATTGAAAGTGCAAACGAACAGTCGATTGAAGAATGCATTAGAACAACTGATTAAAATAGACGCATTTATAGCATTCAAAACATAAAATAGGAAGGATCAAAAAGCTTTTGAGAAGAAGGATGTGCAGCATTCGAACAATCGTATTTGAAAGGATTCGAACAACCACATTGGAAAGAAGAAAAGAATTCGAACGGCTCGAGAATGTCATCCGGATGCATGAAGAATTGAAACACGAGAGAAGACAAAGAGTCCTGATGAGAAAAATAGGGTATAAGAGGACAGTCAAGCACAGAATAATGTTGCTTCTGTTAGAGAGAAGTTGTTGCAGAAAGAGAAATATTGCTGTGAAAAGAGGGTTTGAATAAGAAAATTAAGCGAGCCGTGAGAGTGTGCGAGTTGGATTAATTGCGGACCGATCGAGGTTGTGCATGAAGTGAAGACACTTTTATGTCATTCTAATTGATCGGAATTGTAGTCCAAGTTGGTGCTTGGTACTAGGGGTTGGTGCTCCATCCATTGCGGTAGAAAATTACAGGGGTTGGTGCTCCTTCCAGTGGATGTTGGTAAAGAAGTTGTAAAATTGAAATTTTGCAAAGACTGGATTTGGATTGAAGTCCAAGCAGTTATTTTTTTGAGGAGTAGCCAAATTGGTGAACCTCATTATATTATGTGTTGTGGTGTGCTATCATTTTGTTCTTCTGGTTTTATAAGTTTTTTATGCTTCAGTCTTTGAATGCTGCTATTTTGAAGTTAAATAACTACACTGATTCACCCCCCCTCTCAATGTCATTATGTAAACATCAATTGGTATCAGAGCAAGGTTCCTTGTACAAGATTAATCAGCTAAGGAGATCTTGGAAGAAACAATGGCAGGCGGTGAAGGATTTTCATCCAATAAAGCTCCCTTAATTTATGGAACAAATTACACCTTCTGGAAACTCAGAATGCAAACATATCTGAGTGCATTGGGATATGATATTTGGGATTCTGTAGATAGTGGATACATAGCACCCACTACTCCTCCAACAGATACTGCTGAGAAAAAGAAATTTGAGAACAACTCCAAAGTTAAGAATGGCATAATGTGTGGGCTTGTTGACAGTGAACTGATAAGAGTCATGAGTTGTAAATTAGCAAAAGACATGTGGGATAAACTGAAGAGCATCCATGAAGGAGACAATAAGATTAAGGAAGCAAAACTGCAAACTCATCGAGCATAGTTTGAAGCACTGCAAATGAATGAATATGAAAACATAGAGACTTATATGCTGAGAGTCAACGGAATTATTAATGCAATCAGAGGACTCGGTGAAGAAATTGATGATGCAGTTGTTGTGAAAAATGTTCTCAGAACACTTCACAAAATATTTAACTCCAAAGTCTCTACAATAGAAGAGGCAAAAGATCTAAATAACTTTAGCATGGATGAGTTGCATGGTTCCCTGACAGCATATGAAATGAGAATAGGACAAACCAAGTCTACGAGACAGAGAAGCAGCTTTTAAAGCACACAAGAATGTAAAAGTTGAACATGAATCTGAGGATGAAGGAACACTGGATGAAATAGAAGCCAATTTTGTTCGAAAACTCACAAAAGGAAAAGGAAAATATAGATGGAAGATACCTTTTAAATGCTTCAATTGTGGAGGAGTCGGTCATTTTGTAGCAAAATTTCCAATGCAGGAGAGAACCAAAAATGGTGAAGGTTCACACCAAGAAAAAGGTGACTGGAAGAAGAAATTTTTTTTTAGAAAGAACAACTTCAAGAAGAAAAGCTTCATAACCAAGAATGTCAATAGTTCTAAATAAAGCACAGATGAGGAGTCTGAAGAAGAAGGAGGTGAAGCTCTGTTCATGGCACTTGAAGAAGAAAGAATAGAGAAAAATCAGGAAGGTGATGAAAATTCCAAGGATGAAGCTGAAGTGTATTTGGAAGGAGAATTGGTTGCTGCACTTGAAGAGTTGAGTGCAGAAAGGAAGAAGAATAAGAAATTTTCAAAGAAATTAGAGAATTCCACAGACATAATAAACAATCTAAAAATACAGATAGAGGAATTCAAGAAAATGTTTGAAGTTCTTGATGAACAATTAACTGTAAAGACAGTTGAATGTAGCAAGCTAGAGGAAGACATTGTTAAGTTAAGGATGCAGTTAGAGGAGATGAATAGAAAATTGAACTATTTTCATAAGTTTGAAGAAAGTACTGAAAAGCTGGATAAAATGTTAAATAACCAAAGGCCTTCTGGCATAAAATTTGGTTTAGGATTTGATGAAGGAGAATATTCAAAGGATTCAAAGAACTTGAATATAGAACTCATAAAGAAAGAAGAAAATATCAGGGTTGAACCAGAAAAACAAAATCTTGCAAAAGAAAACAATAATGCCAGATTCAATAAGAATACTGACAAAGATGGATTCACAAAAGTTCACAATGGAAGACAGTAAACCGGTCAGCACTCCCATGACAACAGGCTGCAAGTTGAGCAAGGATGATAAATCTCCAGATGTGGATCAAACAATGTACAGGTCTATGATTGGAAGCCTGCTGTATTTAACAACTACTAGACCAGATATACTACAGGCAGTATGCATGGTTGCTAGATTTCAGGCAAGTCCCAAAGAAACTCATGTCACCGCTGTAAAAAATATCTTCAGGTATCTCAAAGGTACCATGGATTATGGGTTGTGGTACCCAAAAGGCAAAGACTTCACTTTGATTGCATATTCTGATGCAGATTGGGCAGGGTGCATTGATGACCGGAAGAGTACAAGTGGAGGAGCATTTATCTTGGAGATAGGCTGGTAGCATGGCACAGCAAGAAACAAGAATCAGTCTCTCTATCCACTGCAGAGGCAGAATACATTGTAGCCACAACTTGCTGTACACAAATATTATGGATGAGACAAACTTTGAAAGATCTTGGTATCCACTTCAAAGAGCCAATATCAATAAAATGTGATAACACTAGTGCTATCAACATATCCAAGAATCCAGTTATGCATTCAAGAACCAAACACATTGCAATCCGATATCATTTTTTGAAGGATAAAGTTGCAGAAGGAGAAGTCAAGTTGGATTTTGTTCCAACTACAAAGCAAGTAGCTGATATATTCACAAAACCATTGCCCAAGGATGTTTTTGAGTACCTTAAGAATAAGTTGGGAGTGGTCACAATTCCCAAGAACTGACTATCATTAAGGATCACATTCTCAATGGGTGCATGCATGCCTATACTTATAGTTTTGCTTATGTTTATGATTTTTGCTAACTATAACAATATTTTCTTGAGAATGGTGTACATAGACTCAGGGGGAGTCTGCAGCAGCCCTTTAGTATTATTGGCAAAGGGGGAGAAGAAGTTGAGCAAGGTTGTTGTGTGTTGCCAACAATTCCAAAGGGGGAGATTGTTGAGCAAGGTGCAGCAAAAGCATTTGAGAAAGTATTGTCATTGTTGTCAACACAGACAGATTGATGCAGTTTAGAGGTCAGTCAGATCAAGTGCAGAAAGTTTCAAGGAAAACAGAGGTGACCCAGATTCAAAAATTGGCATAAAAAGACAAGGAAGAAAACTGTTGCGATATCGCGACATGTTTTCTGTCGTGATATCGCGACAAAATAGAAGAGAGAGAAGGCGCAAGAAAAATTGTCGTGATTTCGCGACATAAACCAGGAGAGAGAAAGTGCACGCCAAATTGTCACGATTTCGCGACATAAACCAGGAGAGAGAAAATGCACGCCAAAATGTCGTGATGTCGCGACATGTCGAGTCTTCACTGAGGAGAGAGAAAATGTGTCACGATTTCGTGACAAAAAGTAGGAGAGAGAAAATGCACGCCAAAATGTCGCGATGTCATGACATGTCGAGTTTTCACTGAGGAAAGAGAAAATGTGTCGCGATTTCACGACATAAATGGAGGAAAGGAGCTTGCAATGAAGAGAGTAGTGATTTCCATGCATGTTAAAGTTTCGCATTTCAAAGCACAGCTGGAAATGTATGGAAACAAAGGTGTAGCGATTTCGCTACAAATCAAAAGTTAAGAAAACTGAGATGCAGCGATTTCGACGCAAGTAAAAATTCACAAGAAGAAGGTGTAGCGATTTCGCTACATGTTGAAACAAAGAGAAACTAAGGTGTAGCGATGGCGCTACATGTTGAAACAAAGGGAAACTAAGGAGTAGCGATTTCGCTACTAGTCAAAAGTGTAGAACTGAAAGATGCAGCAATGATATTACAAGTCAAAATTTCATGAAAAGAGGCAAGGTGAAAACACAAGGCACAAAGATGTAAAAATTTTGCCATTGCATGAAGCATAGTGTCACGATTTCGTGACATGTTCCATTTTTGCTGGAGTTGGCAAGGAGAGTTGTACGGAAGAGCAAAGTGTCACGATTTCGTGACATGTTCCATTTTCATTGGAGTTGGCAAGGAGAGTTGTACGGAAGAGCAAAGTGTCGCGATTTCGTGACATGTTCCATTTTTGCTGGAGTTGGCAAGGAGAGTTGTACGGAAGAGCAAAGTATCATGATTTTGCGACATGTTCCATTTTCATGGTTTCTAGCAAAGAAGATTGTACGAAAGCAGAGAACGTCACGATTTTGCGACATGTTCCATTTTCGCGGTTGTTGGCAAAGAAAAGTGTACAAAAGCCGGAAGCGTCACGATTTTGTGACATGCTTAAGGATGACATCAACAAATGTTGAAAGTGTTGCGATATCATGACAAGATGCAGGGAAAGCTTTCAAGAGCCAAAATGGTCGTGATTTCGCGACAGCAAGGGCATGAATGGTACAACTATAGAAAGTGTCGCGATATCGTGATAGGCAACTGTTTGGTGGGTAAAAGCCGTAGGAGCATGCAAAATGACACGTGTCAAAAAAACATAATCATGCAGCCTGTTATGTAAACAGTAACTGATGTCAGACAGACAGTTACACATTGATAGGTGTCGAACATGCATGGAAACAGATGTAGATGCATGCTTGAAACGCTTTCTAAGTGTCGTATAGGCTGTATCAAAAAGGCATTCGAACGATCGAAGTGCAGCATTCAAACAGTCGATTGAAAGTGCAAACGAACAGCCGATTGAAGAATGCATTAGAAGAGCCGATTAAAATAGATGCATTTACAGAATTCGAAACATAAAATAGGAAGGATCGAATAGCTTTCGAGAAGAAGGATGTGCAGCATTCGAATAGTCGTATTTGAAAGGATTCGAACAGCCGCATTGGAAAGAAGAAAAGAATTCAAACGGCTCGAGAATGTCATCCGACTGCATGAAGAATTAAAACGTGAGAGAAGACAAAGAGTCCCGATGAGAAAAATAGGGTATAAGAGGACAGTCAAGCACAAGAATAATGTTGTCTGCTGTTAGAGAGAAGTTGTTGCGAAAGAGAAATATTCTTTGTGAAAAGAGGGTTTGAATAAGAAAATTAGCGAGCCGTGAGAGTGTGCGAGTTGGATTAATTACGGACCGGTCGGGGTTGTGCATGAAGTGAAGACACTTTTATGTCATTTTAATTGATCAGAATTGTAGTCCAAGTTGGTGCTTGGTACTAGGGGTTGGTGCTCCATCTATTGCAGCAAAAAATTATAGGGGTTGGTGCTCCTTCCAGTGGATGCTGGTAAAGAAGTTATAAAATTGAAATTTTGCAAAGACTGGATTTGGATTGAAGTCCAAGCAATTAATTTTTTGAGGAGTAGCCAAATTGATGAACCTCTTTATATTGTGTGTTGTGGTGTGCTCTCATTTTGTTCTTTTGGTTTTATAAGTTTTCTGTGCTTCAGTCTTTGAATGCTGTTGTTTTGAAGTTAAATAACTACACTGATTCACCCCCCCTCTCAGTGTCATTGTGTAAACATCACTTACCTCGTGAAATAGGAAGTTTTGAATTGGCTAATGGATTTTGATATAGGCTCTTCTTTATTGGCATCTTATTAATATCAACGATTGGATAGATGGGAAGGATTCCTTGTTCTCTCATCTTGATCAGCTTTGGATAGCTACTTTTCTCATAATTCATTTCTTAGGATGAATTTTTCTAATGTGGTGAAAGTTCACTATAATAACTAAGTGGTTTGAAGTAATCACTCTCCAATATTCCTAAGAGGAAAATTGGTTGATTTATTATATGGTCAAATATTTTAGTGCTTTGGTGCCCCTTGTGGAATTGTGTTTGATCAAGGATCCCAATTTGCGTCAAGAGTAATTCATGATTTTATGGAAAATTATCAAGTAAAATATAAGAAGTTCTCACCATATCACCCGTATACCAATGGTCAAGTAGAAATTACTAATAGGAAATTGAAAAATATTTTAACAAAAATAGTAGATTCTCATAAAATATAATGGGACAATAGACTATTAGAAGTTGTGTGGGCTTACAATATTACTTGGAAATCCACCACTTGATTTACCTCATATGAATTAGTTTATGGAAACTCATTTTCATATTGAATTTGAATTACGAACATTATGCACAACACTTGATGTTGGTATTGAGTTGTCATAGGAATAATAGGATATGATTTTACAACTTAGTGCACTTGATGAGTTATGAAAGGATGCCCTTTATCAAATTGACGTTAATAAAAAGAATAAAAACATGGCATGACATGAATATCAATAGTAACAAGTATAATCTAGGTGATTGGGCACTATTATTTGATTCATTCTATCTTAATTTCAAGGGTAAGCTTCATACCCAATGACTAGGATCGTATGAGATTGATCAAGTATTTGATAATGATATCATGTGACTAGTACCAATTTATGTCTTGAGGTGAAATATGGTGGTAAATGGACATTGATTGAAGTTATAGCATAAAATAATGTCAAAATAAGATTTCTCTACTTATTTCATAGTATGATATGTATGTTGTGGGAGAAACCTCTTATCCTACAATAGATGCAGTATGATAATGTCTTTTCAGTATTGAAAAAGAAAAAAAAGAAGAGAACAAATTATCAAAAAATTAGATCCAATGGAGAAAAATACTTTAGGGGTTCCATTAGGACAATACTAGTATGAAAACCTATTTCTAGTGTACTAGTCTTGTAAATTAAAAAACTCGGTTGTGCAAATCCCATGTGGATGCAACCAGGGCAGAAGTAGATTGAAAACTAGAAATGGTGGTCTATTCTATAGAAAAAAATAAAAAGAAAAAGAAAAACTAATATATATTTTGGTAAATAAATGTGTATGCACCCTTGCATGTTTCTTCTAGCTTGTTTTTTTAATTTTGAAATCTTATTTTGATATAATCACAGGTTCCTACCTTTTTTGAAGTAGCATGATTGATATCTCCTAAAAAAGTATGTATTTTTTGTTAGAGTAAATCACTATATAAAATATATTTATATAGAAAAGCAATTATAGTGTTTCAAATTTTAACAGCAGAATTAAAAACAATAAGACAAACACACAGTAGAAGAGACAACGATTTTAACGTGGTTCACCCAATGTGGGTTACATCCACCAAGAATTTTCAGTCCTTCCTTTCTCAATCCAAGCAATAGAGGGTTACAACCTACAACAAACATCTGCTGTAATTTCCTCTCTATATTTCCAAGGAATCAACACAGTAATTTTCATTGTCATAGTATTCTCTGTTTTTCCTCACAACTATATATAAGAAAAAAACAGAAAAACAAACTGCTTTTCTTAATACATTCCAAGATTAACACTGAGTTCCCAGCATCTAATTTTGGGATAAAAACAAAAAAACTTTCCTTGGCTATCCTATTGTAAATCCGAAAACTTTCTCTGGTAGACTAACAGACTGTAAATTTGGAAACTTTCCCTGCCCGTCCTGCAGTAAATCCAAAAACTTTCTTTGTTTAGCCTCCTCATAATTAGGCTCCATTCCTAACAATATCCCACTTGGAGACTAATTCCATTGCACCATACTGCAACCAAGGACTAAAAAATTCTCATCATGGCCTCTTATTCCTTAAGGCCAACTAAAGTTGAGCAAAAGCTCAACTTTTCTCTTGACACCACTTTTGTAAGCATGTCAGCAGGATTTTGTGATGTGTGAACTTTCCCTAATTTCAAAGATCCATCTTCCACTACCGATATAATGAAATGATACCCGAGTTTGATTTGTTTAGTTTTTGAATGGAATGTCGAATTCTTTGCAAGGTGTATAGCACTCTGGCTATCACTCCACAACCTATTATCCTCTTGCTTCTTCCCAAGTTCTTCCATTAGTATTTACAACCAAACCATCTCTTTGCTTGCTTCTGTAGCAGCAACATATTCAGCTTCAGTGGTTGAAAGGGCAACTACGTGTTGGAGTTTAGAAATCCAACTAACCGCTCCTCCTCCTATAGTAAATATGTAGCCAGTAGTTCTCCTTCCACCATCAAGATCACCTACTATATCAGAATCTACCAAACCTTTCAAGCATATATTAGAGCCTCCAAAATAGAAAGAATAATTTGAAGTTCCTCTCAAGTACCTGAGTATCCATTTTACCGCTTGCCAATGTCCTTTTCCCAGATTACTCATAAATCTACTCACTACTCCCATTGCATGGGCAATGTTTGGTCTTGTACAAACCATTGCATACATCACGCTTCCAACCAATGATGCATAGGTAACCTTAGCCATATGCTCTTGTTCCTTTTGTGTTTTGGGACACAAATATTTGGTGAGTTTGAAATGCTTTGCCAATGGAGTAGCAACAGACTTTGCATTGTTCATGTTGAATCTCTTAAGCACTTTTTCAATGTATTTTGCTTGTGATAATTTCGAGTGTGACTCTCCTTGTCTCTTGTTATCCTCATACCAAGGATTTTTTTGGCTTCTCCCAAATCCTTCATGGCAAAGGATTTAGCCAACTTCTTCTTGAGCATGTTTATATCTTGCATATTTGTACCTGCAACTAACATGTCATCCACATACAATAGCAAAATAACATAGTTACCATTTCCAGTTTGCTTAAAATATACACAATTATCACTTTGACATCTTTCAAACCTTTGATTAGCCATGAACTTATCAAATTTTAAATACCATTGTCTAGGAGCTTGTTTTAACCCATACAAGCTCTTTTTCAGTTTACATACCCAATCCTATTTACCTTTCACCTGAAAGCCTTCTGGTTGATGCATATAAATTTCCTCCTCCAAATCACCATGAAGAAATGCTATCTTCACATCCAATTTCTCCAGATACAAATTTTCTATAGCTATAAGACTCAAAATAGCTCTAATAGAGGTCATTTTTACAACTGGAGAAAAAATCTCATCAAAATCAATACCTTTTTTCTGAGTGAATCCCTTGACCACTAGTCTTGCTTTGTATCTCTTATGCCCTTAATTCTCCTCTTTAATCCTGTAAACCCATTTATTGGTCAAAGCTCTTTTACCTTTGGGTAGCTCAACCAAATCCCAAGTTTGGTTGTGGAATAAAGAGTCCATTTCTTCATTCATTGCAAGCTCCCACTTATTCTTGGTATCCATCCGTAATGCTTCTCGAAAACATTATGGCTCACCAGCATCAGTATACAAAACATAATCAGAGAAACATTGAGGAATTTTACTTATCCTGGTAAATTGTCTAACAACACTTTCTGGAGATTGAGGTGCTTGTTACTGCTGCTGTACATTTTGATCTTCTACCACTTTTGGAGTTACCTTTTCTATGTGTCCATCAAGGTCTATGTATTAAGAAATTTCCTCTTTCTATTTCTTTCCCTGCAACTGATCTTTATACAAGTTTTTTCATTAAATATGACATCCCTACTTCTAATGACTTTTTGGTTATCACAATCCCATAATCTGTAACCCAAGCCATCAATACCATAACCAATAAAATAGCACTTTTGGGCCTTAGCATATAACTTATTTCTATTCTCTTTGTCTATATGCATAAAAGCCTCACATCCAAATACCTTAAGGAAAGAATAATTTACTGGTTTACCTGTCCAAAGCTCTTCCAGAATTCCTCCATCCAAGGCACTAGATGTTCCTCTATTAATCAGTTATACTGCAGTATCAATAGCATGAGCCCATAAAAATAATGGTAAGCCTGCATGTATTCTCATGCTCCTAGCATGCTCCATGATGGTTCTATTCATTCTTTTAGCAACCCCATTTTCTTGAGGTGTTCTTGGAACTACCTTGATTCTTCTAATTCCATTTTTAGAACAAAACACATCAAATTCTCTACTACAATATTCTCCACCATTATTTGACTTTAGACACTTTAACATTTTTCCAGTTTCATTTTCAACTAATGCTTTCCAATTATTGAAGGTATTAAAAACATCACTTTTATTATTAATGTAATATATCCATGTTTTCCTTGTTGCATCATCAATAAAAAGTACATAGTAAGAGGAACCTCTAAGAGAAGTTACCTGAGTTGGGCCCCAAACATCTGAGTGCACAAGCTCCAATTTCTCTTTCTTCCTTTCCTTGCCATCCTTGAGAAATCTAACTCTCTTTGCTTTACCATAAACACAATCCTCATAGAATTCCAAATCAATTTCTTTTAACTTAGGCAATAAATTTCTTGAATGTAAAATTTCCATACCTTTTCCACTCATATGGCCAAGTCTTTGGTGCCACAAAGATGCACTCTCACCTGTAGAAACTAAATTCATGGAGCGGTGAGAAAAATCGGTAAGTAAATAAAGAGTACCCACCAATTTACCTCTAGCTACTATCAATGAACCTTTAGTAACTTTCCAAGCATTTTCTTCGAATGCAACCGTGTATCCTTCACCATCAAGCTTACTTGCCGATATAAGATTTCTCTTTAAATCTAGTATGTGTCTCACCTCTTTAAGAGCCCATTGACATCCATTTGGGGATTTAATCAAAATATTTCCAATACCCATGATTTTACATGGTTGGTCATTTCCCAATAGAACCTGTCCATAATCTCCAAAAACATAATCTATGAAGTATTCCTTATGTGAGGTAGCATGGAATGAAGCACCACTATCAATTACCCAATAATCACTATTTCTATCAAGAGATAAGATTAAAGCATCTTGTAAAATTTGTCCAATAATATTGGCTTATAAAGTGTTACCATTATTATCATTACCTTCATTTCCACCACCCTTTCTTTGCCAACAGTCCTTCTTGATATGATCCTTTTTGACACAGTGCCAACACTATAGCTTTCCTTTTCCACGTGATTTGGATTTGCCTTTAGATTTGCCACGATGTGAACTCTTGCCTCTTTCTCTTCCTCTTCCTCTATTCTCAACAGTTAAGGCGATGCTAGATGATTCTCCTGTGGTTTTTCTTCTCATGTCCTCACTAAGTATCACACCAACCACATCATCAAATTCTAATTTATTTGAACTTGAAGCAGAGTTACTTACCGCCATTACCAAACTGCTCCAACTTTTTGAAAGAGAGCATAAGATTAATAAGGCCCTAAGCTCATCATCAAAATCCAATCCCATTGAATGCAATTGATTAGTGATAGTATTAAATTCATTTAAATGATCATGCACAGATCCTCCACTCATTTTCATGTTAAATAACCTTTTCATTAAGAATACCTTATTTGATGCTGATGGTTTCTCATACATCTTGGCCAACTTATCCATGACTCCTTTGGTAGTCTTTTCATCAGAGATGTTGAAGGCTATGGTGGCTCCTAAGCACAGCCTCATAGTACCCAATGCCTTTCTATCAAGGAGACTCCACTCCTCATTAGACATAGATGAAGGTCTCTCTATTTCCCCCTCAAGAGGTAAGTAAAGATCCTTCTGGTACAAGTGATCCTTCATCTGCATCTTCCAGAATTGAAAGTTTTGGCCATTGAATTTTTGAACTCTAAACCTCCCTTCTTTTGCCATTTTGCTCCCACTTGATCCAAAAATTCTCCTTCTGTCAAGTGTGCCCAACAAAACAACCGCTCTGATACCACTTGTTAGAGTAAATCACTATATAAAATATATTTATATAGAAAAGCAATTATAGTGTTTCAAACTTTAATAGCAGAATTAAAAAAAATAAGACAAACACATAGTAGAAGAGACAACGATTTTAACTTGGTTCACCCAATGTGGGTTACATCCACCAAAAATTTTTAGTTCTTCCTTTCTCAATCCAAGCAATAGAGGGTTACAACCTACAAAAAACATCTGCTATAATTTCCTCTCTATATTTCCAAGGAATCAACACAATAATTTTCATTGTCATAGTATTCTTTGTTTTTCCTCACAACTATATATAAGAAAAAAACAGAAAAACAAACTGCTTTTCTTAATACATTCCAAGATTAACACTGAGTTCCCAGCATCTAATTTTGGGATAAAAATAAAAAAACTTTCCTTGGTTGTCCTGTTGTAAATCTGGAAACTTTCTCTGGTAGACTAACAGACTGTAAATCTGGAAACTTTCTCCGGTAGACTAACAGACTGTAAATCTAGAAACTTTCCATGTCTGTCTTGCAGTAAATCCAAAAACTTTCTCTGTTTAGCCTCCTCATAATTAGGCTCCATTCCTAACATTTTTCCTTTTACTATTTCTTAATCTAAATCTTACATGATTTTAGGAATTTCATGGTCTATGGTCCATAGAAGAAGTCTTATGAAATAGCCCTAGTGGTTGGATGTCTTGTGCATAGCATTGGAATTTTCTAGTACTTTCTCCCTATTGTATGGTCAAGCATTGAACTTGTTTGGGAAACATAAAAAAATGCATTAATAGTCACCATGCTAATTAGCATCGAACAAAGCTTTTTGATGAAAAATACTTAGATGATCCACATGGTAGCAATCCACTAGAATTGCAAGTGCTATAATATATTGTGACTTACATGGAAAATAAACAAAAGGAAAGGTGATGTGTTGCGGCATTGAAAAATAAAAAATAACAATTCAATCATGGGAAAATAACCACAACCCAACATGATTTCTTTACATGTGTGTTTTCTTGGCATGTTTTTCCATCATTATCAGTAGTTAGCTACTGCACAGGTGGCATGAAATGGTTTGAGGAGGATATGACATTGGATTTACCTCATTCTATGGTATAACATTGAGTTAATATAGGTATACAACCTTCCTTCCATGCATGCATTAACAAAATTATGTCTTCTTTGGTCTCTCTTTGTAGCTAGGGATGCCATTAACAGGTCTTGCATACAAACTTATCATTTTAGAAATATATCCACCATGGGTTAGAAGCGAAAGTTAAATCCATAAAGTATCTTAGAACTATTGTAAAATCCAAAAGTTGCATGTATTTTTGATACTACAAGGTGGCTATAGTTCTTATATTGATGGTTATAAAATCAATATTGTAGAAATATTTACATGAAATCTATGATATGAATCTACTAAAGTCGAGGGATTGAAGATTTTGATGAATCTTACTATGCTCATTAAGATATCTAGACTTCCACTTATTGGTCAAGAATACTTTTAGACCATCCGCCCATGTAGAGGAGTTGGAGAGCAAGTGGGTAGTTAAACCTCTCTAGTTACTGAGAGGTCCAGGTTCAAATCTCTCGCCTCACATGTTGCGGATATGTTATGTAATGGTTCCCTCGTGGTCACAGTCTGTTTACCCCTTGTGGCCACCACAAAAAAAAAAAAGAATACTTTTAGACCAAGGAAGCCCCCTTTATGATTTTTGGGTATTTTATAGGAGATCTAGATCTCATCTATTGATATCTACCACAAACACAAGGGGTTAAAGCATACCAATTTAGCAAGACCATGGGATCCAATTGCCCTATGAATAGTGAAATATCTCATCTATGATGAACAATTTGTCTCCTTACCTAGGCCACATTTGAATATTCTTGTCCACTTGATACACGGTGAGAAGAATCCATATTTTTACATTAATTTGTGTTAGTATCTAAATGTTGTATTACATGATATGGATTCTATATTTAGAGAAGAAAAAAGCCAATGAAAACACTATGGGTTGGTTTAATTATTTTGTTATCATCAAATTAGCACTAGTAGGTAGTAATGATAAATGGATCAATTTTCTAGGGATAGAAGGGCTAGAGCAACAAGATATTGATGAAAAAAACAAAAAAAACTAGTAATGTTGAAGCACTAAAGTAGTCTAGTGCCACTCAGTACTTGCTAGATTTTGAGGTTTCACAAAAACTAAAGTCCCATGAATGAAAGTTAATAAAACCTAGTAGGAAGAATGATACATTGGATAGGGCTTCTGAGTCCTCTGAAAAATAGCAAAAAGTTATTAGATCCCCTAGGCTTGTACCTAAGGGATAGAAGTAGGAAACACCCATAAAATAAGAACTTGCACAAATTTAGTCTAAAGCACAAACAAAAACACCTTCAAAAATCTATGGAGAAGCAACATACTTAAATACAATAGAAAAAAAAAGAAAAGTCAACAAAATTAAAAACCCTAGAGGTTTCAAGGAAGAAGAGCTAAAAGAGGGTCAAGTTTATCACCCCTAAAGAACTAGAGACCCTCAAGCAATTGTATTATTTTAGCATGAAGTAGATATTTAGAAGGAGAACCCATGCAAAGGTAGCTAAGAAAAAGAAATAAAAATAAGCCCCATTTTAGTTGTAGCAAACTAGTTATTCTTTACCAAAAATTAAGATTAATAGTGGCAAAAAATAATCATCACTAGATGCTTTGAGTTAGGAGGGAAAGCAAAAAGAAATAGGTAAAATGTGGGATATAGTAACCACCAAGGAGCTATTAAAACCTACATATCCCAAGTTTATATCACATTCAAACATGGGAGAAGGATCCCCTGAAGCCCCTTCTCCATAATCTCCTATACCTGGATCAGAAATAGGGTGGTTTGGAAGACTAAATGAATATGATACAAATCTTGAAATATTAGACCTAAAAGGATCCAAGGTTGCCCTTTGGGCCCTACAAATAAGGTTAAAAATATTTGAGAGTTTTTTGTAGGATAAGAATAAGGAAATCCTCCAACTCCAAAATCAATTAGTAGAGGTAAGAGTTAAAAGGAAAATAATCCAAGTTTTTGATCTTGAAAGTGTACCTAGATTAGTTGAAGAACCTTTTGAGGATAATATTATACAGACCTTGGCACATGTTGTAGGGACTACAAGACAACATACTAAATAGGGAACGAGCCTCATAAGTGGTTTGAACCTAAAATTATTATTAGATACATGAGGACATTCCTTTCAATAGGTTAGGGAGAGTGATGATGCCCAAAAATACCTCATCTTATACAATATTTTTTCCTCCTTTTTTTACTATTTAACTATGTTTTGCTTCATCATTGTATTAGTTAATTAAATATGATAATTAGGATTAATATAGGACTAAAATAGGTCATGTGATATTATGTACTAGAATGGGTAACAATGGATGTTTTGCTAACCAATATCAAGCTTTGGGAAATAAAAAGAGTTATTATATTTTTTCAAAACAACTAGAGCTCATGGGATATCTTGGAATATGAAACTAGAGATAAAAACTCACCTGACATCTAAAATTGAGACTACAATAGGTATTGAATACATCACTACATACTCATTGCTAGACTCGATCGCACCTGCTGGCATATGATGAGGTAGTGCTTTGCTGGAACATAATTTTTAAAAGATAGGTTGGCATTAAACATTAGAAACACATGCTAGTACTAGAAACTAGAGATATAGGTTGACACTAGATGTTGAGAAGGAAAAGGGCTCTAGATGTGGTAGTTGTAGATGATAGGAGATGTGGTAGTAGAGGACAAGAGAGGATATAGCTAAATATTAACAACCCCAAACCACCTATAAATTTTATTTTGTTGTTGTAGTCAAACAAAATTTGGTTTTGGGAGCCACTTGTGAGTGATGTTAGTAGACAATCAATTGTTTTTTATTTAGTACAACTGGCAGCTACTCCTAGAAAAAAGATAAAAAAAATTTGCATGCATAAGCCTAGGAAACTATTCTAAAACCACATTTTCCTATTTCCAACATGTCCAACATGGCAATTGGGATTCCATTTAGGTGAGTATGACCAATTTAGACTATTGTTACACTTATTTTGTCCTTACATGTTGATAGAATTTCTTATATATCTTATTGTTGTAATAATTTAGTAATGAAGGCAAAGGAGGGTTTGGTCCTCCTCACATATTATACTAATATAAATCCATGTACTAGGTTAGAAAGAGTAGTAGAAGATATCAATATGATATTGTAATTGAGTTTATTATTTACCATAATTTGTAAGGAAACTTTGTCATTTTTAGACCTACAATAATATGATAATTTGAGTTATTGGTATACTTTATCTGTGTGAGCTAAGTTGAATTTATTTCCTTTCTGCTTTGGAGCAAGGGCCCACTCTAGACTAGATGGAAGATACATTTTTATTGTATTTTAGATTTGTTTTAGTATAGATTAATTTGTTGTTATTTCTTGTATTTTATGATAGTAAAATATCTGCTTGATTTCATCTCCTAGGACTAGACAACCAATTATTTTAATATTATTATTATAGTAGCATAGTGATGAAAGAAGTATTGTTTTATGTTCAAATTTCCATACAATATTCCTTTATTTTTTTATAATCATTTTTATTTCTAGCATACTATGTTTCTTAGCTTAGTTTTTTCTATTTCTTGTTGTAGTGAGTTTTATTGTTGTTTCTCGATGCTTTAGAGTATAAAGCCTATATATGACCATAAGCCATTCATAGAGCATATAGCCTTCTAACAACATGATAGATTCAATAATGAATAAAAGTGAGGATTAAAGACACCCATAATTTTCAAATGTTTTTCTCTATACTTGTGAAAATGAGTACCAAAAATTACTTTGACTGTATTGTCTTCATTCCAAAATGTAAAGAACTTCTTGGTCTTTGAGGTATCCCATGGATTGTTCTTGTAATGGTTGATGAGGCCCAAAAATGCCTCATTATTGTACAATGTTTGACTACCATATGATAAGTTAATTGCCAAATAGTTTACTAAAATATACTATTTGTTAAGTGTTTGCATGATTTTATGTTAGGAATACTATATCTCTATTTTTTACTATTTTCAGCATTTTATGACTGATTTTGTTTGATTAAGTAGGAAGTAAAAACATGCATTTAAATTAACCAAATATGGTATGCTACTATCCATTAACTTCTCAATGGTTTTTGAATGTTTTTTTGCCCTTCAACTTGTTTCAAATCCACATTGAAGCCAAAATTTTAGGACTGTCATAAATATGAAAATCTAAAAAAAACAGCCATATAAAAATCAGCAAGCTATCACTTTATAGGAACACCTTGAAGTTGTCAAGAAAAGCATGAGGATATGGATGGAATGAGTTTAGAAGGACTACAGAAGACATATGACCTATTTAGAAGCATTCCCACATGGTATAAATAGGTAGCAACAAGGTATAATAGAGCAGGGATAATTGTGCAGCACTATTGCACTATTTCAACATGGTTACTTGGTGAATGAAGTGTATAAATTCAGTAACAACTTGATGTACTCTTTCATGTTGATATTTGAATAATTTTCTCATGTTCTAATTTTTTTGAATTTGTAAGAAATGCCAATATTTTACAACTGTGAAGCAAAGCTAAAAAATGTAGTAATTTATCATGTAAATTCTAGCAAGCTACCAATGAATGGCAAGGCATGGAATTCACACATGGAGAAGAATGAAGACTATTGCAATCTGATATTGAGGGCTAATCCACCTAATAAATGCAACTAAATCACTTGAATAACACACAATTGGTCATTTCGAAGATCTTCAGATTGAATAGGTATCTTCAGATTGAGAAATATAGTCTCTTCAAAATGAGGGGACATCTTCAGAATGAGAAATACAATCTCTTCAAAATGCGCCACTTATCTTCGGAATGAGAACATAAAGCAATTTTTTGACTTGTTAACTGATTTATGATGATGAAAAAAGGGAAAGAAGGTTGAAAAGGTTAAAGTAAAATATCTCTCATCTGACTTTGCCATCCTTGCCGTCCAAAGCCACCATTCATGGAAAAGATCAATTTTGATCCTCTTCTAAGATAAACCCAGAAATAACTGTAGCATAATAGGAATTTTTTTGCAAGATAAAAATGGCATATTCTGAAGTGGAGAAAGATATGTGAGATATTTCTAGACTCCTCCCATATACTCCCACCACTGAAGATGCTTTCTAAGGGCCAATGACTACTGCTGCAACACAAAATGTCCAGATTTGCATTTATTTCAGATCCAGAATTATTGGCAAATCACTATAAAGTAGCACATAGGCTGATTTGATCATGGGATATGTTGTAAATATTTATATAAATAACACAGCTCCCTCCTTGGTTGAGCCAGTTAGGAATTAGAATAGAGGAGGGTTTTCAATAGCAACAATTAGGACTGTACAGTAATTTTCTGTAATAGTTTTTAGCAATGTTTGTCATCAATAAAAGTGTAATTATTTTATCATTTTCTGTTCTGAGTGTTAATTAGTTAAGGAGTGCTTTTTACCTCCTTCTATATTAGGAAGTATGGGCTCACTTTCAAATCTAGAAGGAGGGATTTTATGGTAGGTTTTAATCTGTAATTTTGTTGCAGCAAAATTAATAGATTGCTTGCCAGATTTCATTTTCTTGTTTTTATTTTGTATTATGTGATTTATGTTTTCTATTATGTTTATGTACAAAATTTATGTTTGTGTCAGCTGACAAAATAGATTAAACATTTATTTCTTTTTTCCTTTGCTTTCCATGTTCTGTTATTTTTATGTTTCAGCAGCTTTCAAAGCAGATTTCATTTTGTTGTTAATTCCTATGGCAGAAGCTTGATGACCTTTTGTGGTAGGCCATTGACAGGTGTTTCATTTCCAAGTATCCCTTCCATTCTGCAAGAGTAAACTAGGTTTCAATTTTGCAAGAATAATTTAGTATTTCAATTTAGCAATCTCAATTCTGTTATTTCAATTCTGCTAAAGTAGATTATATTTTAATTCAGCCATTTCCAATTCTTGCAATTGTAGTTAATTGTTAAATTTTGTAATTTATATTTAGTTTTCAATTTCTATAACTTATTTTAGTTTCCATTCTGCAGAATAGGTTTAGTGTGACACCAAAAGGCTAAACCAAAATCTACTTCACCAATAAATACTTAAAATCTTAATGTTAGAATTGCACTCTGCCCTAACTTTCTATCATAAATAGCCTTGGAAACCACCCTGGATTGATAAATCATTGAGATTAAATGATGAGACTCAATAACACTCATTATTTTGGCATCGTTTTCGAGGATCATGGTGTTGTTAGAGGGTAAAAGCAATCAAATAATTATTGTTGTGCTAAGTTATGAAGTTCAGAGTAAAATCTGAATGTAATAGCTGGTATAAATAATAATTATTGATAGTTGCATTTCAATCCATTTATAAAATAAGCAATCACAAGGAGGTGATCTTCACACTTGGGGGTTAAATTGCCTATGTTTGAAATTCTTGATAAAAATTGAAAGAATTCATGATCCTCATTATCAAGAAACATAAGCTCTCTCAAAATATTTAGAAGATCCTTCTGCTAGTACTGCCCTTTTTATATCCATATCATCAGGGTAGTATAAAAAATTTTGTACTAGGTGTTGGAAAAGATATCATGGTAGATATAAAAGACTATCCCTTGAACAAAATAGCCATATCAGCTACCTATAGCATTTTTTCACAGGGACATATCACTAATGAATGCCATTTACTTCCACAACTTAGAGATGAAAAATTTGTTGCCTAGTCTGAATTCTTCTCAAAGAGAGATCCCAACAACAACAAACAGGGCAAGTAAATCAACCACCACCTTCAGCCCAACCTGTGGCCAATATGAATAATACAAGATAGGGAACCCCTATCAATGTAAGCTGAATCTATTTAAAAAAAAAATCATAAAAAATTTTGCACAATAAAAAAAGGAGTTTACAACTTAACGATGATCCTAGAGTTTTCCATTATTACTTAAATATTGTTAGGATTTTACCACGCTAAACTGTAACCTAGCAATTATTAGCCTACAGAGACAATAGTTGATCTCATTAGAGGTGATCCTACCTGACAAGTAGTTGATCTGCTAAAGTTGTACACTTCTTGTCTTATTGTGCAAACCAAAAATATTCTTTTTTTAGCCCAACCTATGATCAATCTGAATAATACAGGATAGGCATCCCCTATCTATGTAGCTGAATTTGGTAAAATAAAAAATTGTAGGAAATGTTATTGACTACAACAACATCCAACTGTGCTCAAACAAGAACTTACCTAAGCTTGAAGAGACAAAAATCAATGGAGATACACAGAAAACCTTTAGTCCAAACACACAGAAATTAGCCTTGGATAAAGGAGAAAAACTAGAAAAACTACATATAGAAAATTTACTTCCATTGAAATCCTTAGTAAGAAATTACAAAGGGGTAAATTTTGTCCTCCTAGGAATGAAACAAATTGAAGTGTAGCCAAGAAAATTCTTGAACATTATTAGTTGGCTGACTTATAAACAAAAAGCAAAATTCTTGCTATTTTGAAACAATATTTCAATCCCTTAAATGGATTTACAAGGGTATATCAAGATTTTATCTTGATGTAAGCACTTAACATATTTTGGGAATTGGTATTTAATTGTTTCAAGTACATATTGACAAGATTTTACAGACTAGGAGGCATGGACAACACTTGATTGAAGAAGTTTTCAAATATGGAGCAGTGCTTCTTTCTCCCATTGGTAATTCATGGAGGATGTTAGTGGTGAATGGACATTGCCTTTGGGTATACCTTGCACCATTGAATAAGGAGGATTTTTTGAAGGAGATTCCATTGGATGTACATATAATAGAAGATAATTTCTCTTCAATATCAGATTCAGAGTGATGATAAAAAGTTTGACAAAAAAAAAAAATAAGAAAAGCAAAAAGAAGAATAGTCTTGTTTGTGAAATTCCTTCTTGGGTACAAGCAAGACAAGAAAAATTGAAAAAAAAAAAGAAAAAAAAAGAGAAAGAGAGAAAAAATTGCAGCAAAGGCATGTCCCACAAAATGGGGATACATGAAGACAAGCATCAATTTCAGCAAGGAAGAGGAACAATGGAGCCAATACTTCATTTCCAGCAATAAGGAGGCAATTATGATATAAGAAGATTCTTACTTCTCATCTAAAAATGAAGGTTGCATCATTGTTACAGATTTCAACAAAAAAATATGGTGTTTTCATACAAATATTGACATGTTTTTGTAGAATAAGAATTATTCTCATCCAAATAAGATTGAGAGACATTCTCTCTCATTATAGCCTCATGAGAGACACTCTTTTATTGAGGCACTTGAAAAAAAAATGACAGAACTTGGTTGAAAACCAGAAATGGTAGCCTCTTATGATGAAAAAAAAGATTAAAAAAAAATTAAAAAAAAAAGAGAAAAAAATGAATAATTCAGTAGTGAAAATCTTCTTGGAGGCGCTACTAAGTTGGCTTGCATGAAAATCAATTTTTAGGTATGCATTACCCATTTGATCTACCCATCATTGTTCCACCATTGTACAATTCTCACACTGCACATGTGTTATGTTTATGTTTTCAGATAGCCTGCTAACAATCATCAAAAGCAACTTGTAAGGTGCATGACCAATTTTTAGGACAGTAAGGTATGTGTTTCTTGTATTTAATTCATAGTAAACATTTAGCATTTAGTGTATGATAATCAATATTTGGCATAAAATATTCATACAATATTGGCAATTTGAAAATGAAACATGTTCAAGATGTCAAGAAACACCCCCTTATGCCCTTAATTGCATGGAAATTCCAAAAATGTGCAAAAACCCGATTTTGGGACAGACATGGTAGCAATTCTATTTCAAGTTGTAGGGCAAGTTTCAGAAGGAGAACTACAAGTTTATATATCACAATTGTTTGATAAATTGAAGGAGAATAATCAGTAAAATGCACCTGAAGGTTCTATTTTAGTACTACTGGAATAAAACAACATACAAAACAAAGAATAACATCTAAATAAAAGGATGAAGAAGGGATTTTTGATGTTATGGAAGGCTTATACACTCTAGAGATAGGCCCACAATAGAATTTGTAGCTAAATTTTGCATAGGAGGTCATTTCTGCATTTTTTGATGCATATTCAGAATGAATAGTCATATCTTTGAAATGAATAGGTATATCTTCGAAATGAGTAGGATATCTTCAGAATGAGCAAAAATTGTACCAGAATACATGTGCTTAATTGCAAAATACTTAATATTGTGCAGCAAGGAGGAATTTCTTAGTTAGCAGGTAGCAAAAGAAGTTCATAAGAATAAAACCTGCATATTACTATGGCCTACTAAGATGCATGAGGGCATACATTAGTTCAAGTTGGGGGGGATGATGGGGCCCATAAATGCCTCATTATTGCACAATGTTTGACTACCATATGATAAGTTAATTGTCAAATAGTTGACTAAAATATACAATTTGTTAAGTGTTTGTATGATTTTATGTTAGGAATACTATATCTCTGTTTTTGACTATTTTCAACATTTTATGACTAATTTTGTTTGATTAAGTAGCAAGTAAAAACATGCATTTCAATTAACCAAATATGGTATGTTGATATCCGTTAACTTCTCAATGGTTTTTGAATGTTTTCATACCCTTCAACTTGTTTCAAATCCACATTGAAGCCAAAATTTTAGGACTGTCATAAATCTGAAAATCTAAAAAAAATAGCCATATAAAAATTAGCAAGCTGTCACTTTATAGGAACACCTTGAAGTTGTCAAGCAAAGCATGAGGATATGGATGGAATGAGTTTAGAAGGACTACAAAAGACATATGACCTATTTAGAAGCATTCCCACATGGTCTAAATAGGCAACAATAGGGTATAATAGAGCAGGGACAATTGTGTAGCACTATTGCACTATTTTAGCATGGTTACTTGGTGAATGAAGTGTATAAATTTAGTAACAACTTGATGTACTCCTTCATGTTGATATTTGAATAATTTTCCCATATTCTAATTTTTTTGAATTTGTAAGAAATGCCAATATTTTATAACTATGCAACCGAGCTAAAAAATGCACTAATTTATCATGTAAATTTCAGCAAGCTACCAATGAATGGCAAGGCATGGAATTCACACATGGAGAGGAATGAAGGCTATTGCAATCTAATCCTGAGGGCTAATCCACAAAATAAATACAACTAAAATCACTTGAAGAGCACACAGTTGGTCATTTCAAAGATCTTCGGATTGAACATGTATCTTTGGATTGAGAAATACAGTCTCTTCAGAATGAGCGGACATCTTTGGAATGAGAAATATAGTCTCTTCGAAATGAGCCACTTATCATCAGAATGAGAACAGAAAACACTTTTTTGACTTGTTAACTAATTTATGATGATGGAAAAAGGGAAAGAAGTTTGAAAAGGTTAAAGGAAAATATCTCCCATTTGAATTTGTCGTCCTTGCCGTCCAAAGCCACCATTCATGGAAAAGATCAATTTTGATCATCTTCTAGGATAAACCCAGAAATAACTGTAGCATAATAGGAATTTGTTTGCAAGATAAAAATGACATATTATGAAGTGGAGAAATATGTGTGTGATATTTCTAGACTCCTCCCATGCACTCCCACCAATGAAGATGCTTTCTAAGAGCCAATGACTACTACTACAATACAAAATGTCCAGATTTGCATTTATTTCAGATCCAAAATTATTGGCAAATAACTATAAAGTAGCACATAGGCTAATTTGAGCATGGGATATGTTGTAAATATTTATATAAATAACATAGCTCCCTCCTTGGTTGAACCAGCTAGGAATTAGAATAGAGGAGGGTTTTCAATAGTAGCAATTAAGACTATACAATAATTTTCTGTAACAGTTTTCAGAATGTTTTGTCATCAATAAAAGTGCAGTTATTTTATCATTTTCTGTTCTGAGTGTTAATTAGTTAAGGAGTGCTTTTCACCTCCTTCTAGATCAAGAAGTATGGGCCCACTTTCAAATCTAGAAGGAGGGATTTTAGGGTAGGTTTTAATCTATAATTTTGCTGCAGTAGAATTAATAGATTGTTTGCTAGATTTCATTTTCTTATTTTTATTTTGTATTATGTGATTGATATTTTCTATTATGTTTGTGTAAAAAGTTTATGTGTGTGTCAGCTGACAAATTAGATTAAACATTTATTTCTTGTTTCCTTTTCTTTCCATGTTCTATTATTTTTATGTTTCAACAGCTTTCAAATTCCAGCAGATTTCATTTTGCTGTCAATTCCTATAGCAGAAGCTTGACGACATTTTGTGGTAGGGCATTGACAGGTGTTTCATTTCCAAGTATCACTTCCATTCTGCAAGAGTAAACTAGGTTTCAATTTTGCAAGCGTAATTTAGGATTTCAATTTTGCAAAAGTAGATTATATTTTAATTCAGCCATTTCCAATTCTTGCAATTGTAGTTAATTGTTAAATTCTGCAATTTAGATTTAGTTTTCAATTCCTATAATTTATTTTAGTTTCCATTTTGCAGACTAGGTTTAGTGTGACACCAAAAGGCTAAACCAAAATCTGCTTCACCAATAAATGCTTAAAATCTCAATGCCTGAATTGCACTCTGCCCTAACTTTCTATCGTAGATAGCCTTGGACACCACCCTAGATTGATAAATAATTGAGATTAAATGATGAGACTCAATGACACTCATCAATGGTTTTATTTGTATCTTTGTAGTTTTCCCTCTTGTTGATTCCTTGTCTTGGAGTGATAAACTAATGCAACATTTCTTGTATAATAATTTGGATGGTTTGGATGGATCCAAAATTCTCAACTTGCCACATGTTTGGTTTCTTTGAAGTCACACCAAATATTATTTTGTTGTCTCAGCTATGCTTATGCAACAAACCATCTTCTTATTCTTCTTCTTCTTTTCCTTCTTCATTAAATTGATTTTCCTCAACTACATTATTTTGTTGCGCTTTTCTCTAATTTTAATTTTTCTTGTATGAAGATTATGTATCTTGTTGTTGATTTATCTCTCATGAAGGAGATACTTTTTTGAATGGATTATTCTAACATTCCTTCATGGTGTGGTTATTTCTACCATAATTTTCATACATATTTTGTGTGTGGAAATTATTTATTTGAGAATCATTTCTCTAATTTTGATATCTTTGAAAATTATTTCTTTGTTGGAAGCATTGTGGAGGTCTTATGCATCTTCTGAATGGTGACTTCATTTTCTAATTTGTAAGAAGTAATTATTCTTCTTAATTTGCTATATGTGAGACATTTAATTTTTGAAGTACATTCACCAAATTTTCAAAGCTTGGTGTTTGCTCAATAATATTTAATATTATCATAAAATATTTATACTTCGATGGGAGAGATCTCAAAATAATTAGAATTAATATTTTGTTAGATACTTGAATTTTCAATATTTATAATGATGCTCGTAACTCAATAATTATCATCATGAAATATTCTAATTTCTCTCCACTCTTCATATATAAACAATTGAGCTAGATCTAGAGGAATAGAATTTTATTTTGATTCTTTTCTTTAAAGACTATTTGTTCTCTCCCATGCATCTTTGGCCATGATTGAATCCCAAAGGTATGCTTCGACTTCATATAATATTTCAAACATGAAGAATACTCTTGCCTTTATATCTACGGTACTAAAATTTATTTGGTCTTCATTTCTTCTTTAGGATGGGTAATGGTCCCATCTACTACTTGTCATACTTCATCAACTGCTAGTTGCATTGCGAGTTTGGTTTTCCAAGCAACATAATTATTCCCATTTAACTGTTTAGGAATCAAGCAACAAGAATTTTGGTGCTCCACTAGCCATAGTAAACTTTTACAAAATTTGAATATTATTCTTTCACTAAATCAACCTCAAAAAATATTTTTCAATGAGTATATATAAGTCTATACTTGCGTTTTCATTGATACTTTAAATTATGAGAAATTTATCTTTATTTGCAAAAAGAGATTTAATTCTTTCCTTATTTTTCACTTGGAATTTTCTTTTCCCAAAACATATAAATACCTTTTATTTTAACTTAAATTTAAGTGGCTTTAAATACCTTTTCTTTCTTTCATCTTGACTTCTTGGTCTTTGCACTTTTAAATTATTGTCAACTTGAAATTATTTCCCTTCCTTTCCTTCTTTCAAGCTATTTCTCTATGTAATTTGTGCTCGAAACATTTATGCTAGATTTTTTACTTTGAGAGGAAACATCTATGTGTCAATAGAAAATATTTTAATTAATTTTTAGGTGCTAATTTTTGTTGTTTGAAAGCGCATGTCATTCTACTTTGTTTGTTTGGATCCAAAAGCTTCTATTTATTTAATCTTGTTTTATAGAAAATTCTTTGATTGAGTGTTTTCAATGTCCAAATAGTTTCTTGTGGTAACTAGGTGATATATGGGTGAGCATTCAAATTATTTCTTTTGATATCTAGGAGAATGCTATATGAGTGATTTATTTTTATGCTTGAGTGAGTGTCCTAATGATTTCTTTTGATGTCTAAGCAAGAGTTGTGAATGCTTCTTTGTTCAAGTGACTTCTTGGGATCCTTTGAAAAAAATTGGTGTGTAATATTTATCTCTATAGGGCACTAATGTTCTTAGAGTGTAATGAGTGCTCTGACTTCATTGTCCTTTGTATTATGGGATTTTCTTGGATGTATTAGGTGACGTTCCAAGAACATTTTTGTGATCTCTTTTTGGTCATAAATTTTGACTTGTTGCTTAATTTCCTTAGATTATGATGCAATATTGTGTGGATGAAGTTGCTCTTTGTTCTAGAGTCTCCTTTGAATGTAATGTTTTGGGCTTATGCAAGGCTATTTTTTTTACTTATGACTTGTAGATCACTCTTTGCTCTATATATATCTTTGTTTCTTTGATATTAGATATTTTAATCTCTTGAAACATGGATTCCTTTAAGAATGCACTAGAAGAATGTGATTTCTCATGAACTTAGTAGTTAAGTAAACAATTGCTTTTAATTTGAAGTATTATTTGTTTTAAATGAGAATTTTCAACTTATTTTGTTCCACCTGTCCTACCATGAGTAATGTTCTAATTATATTTAGAATGATGTCTTATTGGTCATTGATTTATCTTCTTCTTGAGTAACTTCAAACACCAATAATTTTCTTTCAACAATCCCTCATGTGATGGACCTTTCTATTGTCATAAATCTTGTTGCTTAGAAAAAAAGGCTTATTATTTTGATTATTTTGAATATCTTATTGAATCTATTGCACTATTGTATGTTCTTCTTGGAGTGTTTATCTCTTTTAAATAAAGGGGTAAAAATTTATTGATAAAAAGTCTGGATTACAAAGTACAGCTAAGCCCCCACCCAGGACTCAAATAAGCAACAAGACAAGCTAAATCACCAAACAAGGTCAACTCCCAAAGAAAACCAAAAAAAAAACAAACCACATTAAGTCTGAACATCCTTATGGATCAACTCCCGTAGGTGTTGAGAATCCCCAGATGGGAGACTCTCCCAGTTATCAATACTCTGTCCTGAATAAAAACCACATTCGAAGAATGAACACGAATAAAATCACGAACATCTTTTTGTCTGGGGATGCTATTCAACCCCCTTACATTCCATGAAAGTATAATCATTTTTGGGGGTTATAAAAATGGGAGTCCAATGTTCTCACCAAATCTGACTCTACCAAAGTCTCCCCCATTAACTTAATTTTATCCTGGTCTTTCTTTCGACCCACCTTCATATTCTTATCTGAAGCAATTTTTTTAATTATTTTATGTTGCAATCCCAGCACCGTAGGAGTTTTATAGTCCATGGATGACTGCATCAGTGCCTGGGTAGGAGAGGGCACATCTAAATCTGTGCCATTTTCTAAGATAACTTCACTTCCAGGGCTAGGGCCAACCATATCACCTATACTCAGAACCAAAGCCATTTTTTCTTCATTTAAACCCCTTGTATCTAGTTCCCTTGGTTCCACCTCATGAAGAGAAAACTGATTTGGTCCTGTTATATCTATAACAAGTAGTGATGTTTTAGGTATCTCCACGCATTGATCAATATTCTCTAGAATTTCAAAACGATTGAGATGAGCATCTGGCTGGTTATCCTTAATGTCTCATTTTACCTTTCTTCCTTTGTTTCGAGGTTTTACCGTAACAAAGCCTTCCTTATCCTGATCCCCATCCTTTATCGGGGCTTTTCCTTTATCCATATTTTGTACAACTTGAGAGGGCCCAGGATTTGAAGCCACAGGTAGGACAAACTTAGGGCATTTTCTTTGTAAGTGGCCATATTCATGGCAAATCCAGCAACGAAATGGAAGAGCTTCATAGTCAAGTTTTTGAACCCATGTGGTTGATCGAACTGTATTTCAATAGAATGGAATAGGATTGTTTAAATCAATTTCAGCACAGATACGGGCAACAGAGATTACCTTTTTATCCAATGTCTGTCCTGACGGCCCAACCGGCTTCCCAAGTAGAAGGGCAATCATATGCAAGATGTCATTTCTCCAAAATTCCAATGGGAGCCACGAAAGCCAAACCCACATCGAAACCCATGACGGCCACTCCTCTAATGGGTTGAAACCCACATGCCAGGGTTTAAGAAAGAGTCCCGCTTGGTTACAGAAATAGGGACATCCTTAAAATGCTTTGTTACGATCTACAAGACAAGAAAAAACCACCATAAAATAGTTGTTTGCACTCAGCATCACCTCCACATCACCTTCAGGGTTCCATATCTTCCTAACCCAAGCCTCCACAAAGGGAAGAGAAATTCGGATGCCCATAAATTTACCAATAAGTGCATGTTTGGTTAAATACTCCACATATTCTACCACCGAGTCTGGTTGAACCACTAGAACCGGCCTGGCTTCACATCGTTCCAAACATCCATTATTCTTTAACAAGCGATTCTTGGCATGCAATGGGAAATCCTGTTCCTTCCAATCATTTTTAAAAGAAATACCAGCCCTAGCATGCACGCTCCGTGCGGACTGATGCCATCACTACATTCCTCCAGTTGTTCATACCTCCTCCAGAAACTGCTGCCATCCCCGTAGAGCCCACTAGATAGGTCTCAAAAAAATTCCAGCAAAGTAGCTTTCCTCGTCAAACCCTAGCAGCTTGGAGTGTTTATCTCTTAAGATATAATATATACTCTATTATTTTGTCGAAAATAATTTCTTCAACAATTTGATTTCTTTCTTGTAGTCCAATGCTAATCTTTTATTTCTTTCACTCTTTTGTCAAAAAGAATTTATTTGATAATTTATTTTCTTGTTTGCAATTCGATGTTGCTCTTTTGAGGCTAGAAATTTGCAAGGAGATTCTATGGATTCTTTATATTCTTATAGATTTTAAGGAGCTTCTATGGCTTCCTTACTACCTTTTGAAATGGTAATTGATTCTTCAGGGGATTTTGTGTTATCAATTCATTTTATTGCTAAAAATAATTTTTTTGTTTATAGATTATGATCTTATTGGTCCTTTTAATAGGGTTGAAATACTTTTTACTACTTGAAGGCTTTTTGCCTCTTTGGTCTTTGGTAGGGGTTTTTAACCCTTAGACCTTTGAATCTATCGTTGAATTTTGCTTCACAAATATGATTACCTCTCTTTTGAGGTTTATCTTCAATAATATTATATAGTGTAATTTTACCCTTAAAAATATTTTTCTCAAACAAAGTGCTCTTTTAGATTTCTCTGTGTTAAAGCTAGAGGAGGATTAGAAGGGAGATTTTTTCTTCCTTATATCTACTTTGATACTACATGTTAGAAATCAATGCTTTTATACTTTGTATTATAAAGTGATAGGTATTTAAATACATAAAATGTGTATTTTAGGTATAACAAACTCCTAACCTATATTACAACTATATTTATCCTATACTACATGCATAGACCTTGTAAGTGATGGTTATACCACTTGTCTTCTTACATGGGATATGATGTAATAAATTCTAACAAGTTATAAGCAACTTATAACTTCCCATAACCATCATAACCATAATATAATACACCATCCTTACATAATGTTCAAAATAGATGTATGTAAGAAATTACATCTAGAAATTATATCTAAAAGACTTCCACTAGCCAAGTTGCTAGAGAAGAATCAACATGAACCAAAACAAGAAGAAAATAATGCTATAGGAATTTATTAATTAGATTGAGAACATTTCAAAGCAAATAGGATGAAACTAATACTTCCTTGGTTAGGGGTTATGGGGACCATCAATTCTAGCCTACTTGGTAGAGAAGAATCAACATGGACTAAATAAAGAAGAAAATAAATATCAAAGAATTTATCAATTGGACTAGAACCTTGTAAAGGAATTGGGATAATACTAAAACCCCTTGTTGGAAGGGGGAGATATAATCTACATGTCAAAATTTAGGGTTGCAACCACCTTGCTACTTTATGCATTATTTATATTATGCAAGTTAAATAAGTAGAGACACATAAGGGGGGTAAGGAGAAAAGGAAGGTGAGGTGAAAATGAAAAATATAAGCAAAAAATAAGCTAGAATAAAGGAGAAAAAATAGGGTAAAGGAAAAGAAAATATAGTGGACTATTGTTAAGAACCTACTATTAAAAATAAACTCACTCACACAAATATTGCAAATAAACATAAATACTTGAAACATAAACTATTGCAATACGAAAGTTAAGTGCAAAAATGAAACAATCTCACAAAGTAACACATAATCACAAGCCTCTTAGAGAGGGCAACCTCTTTCAATACTTTCATTAATTTTGCAAAAGATATATTCGTACATGGATCCATGTCTTTTAAAGATACACTTCATGCAACCCTAACCTAATTCTCAAGAGTTGGCTTACATACAAAATATCACTCTAGCTAGAATTTTCTACTAAACATGAGTTACATTCTTAATAACGGTTACATAAAATGGCCCCACTTGTCTAGGTGCCTTACTTGCCACATACCATTACAAAGTATTACAAAATAATATTATAAAGGGGTCCCCACATTGGAAGTGGTTCATTACATAATCATACAATAATTACAAAAATAACATTAGGAATGGTCATAGCATACCCTTATCCTTCAAAAAGCTTTATCCTCAAAGTTGTAGATGAGGAAACTAGTGTTGTAGTTGTTGGAGAGACTCCCACATAGTATCTTCTAGTTCTAAACTATACCATTGAACAAGGACCTCAATAATTACATGGTCATGAAGAGTACACATCCTACAATCCAATAGTTATTATGGCTTGAGAAAGATAGAACCCTCTTCATCTAGTTTTGGTAAAGAAAATTAAACCTATACCTAATTATCCACAACCTTCTTGAGATAGGAGACATGAAAGACAAGGTGGAACTTGGATATATATGGTAGGGCCAATTTGTAGGCTGTTGTACCAATATGCTGTAAGACTTGGTAGGGACCATAGTATTTGGTGATAAGTTTTTAGCACCTATGAAGTTGGAGTGATGACTATTTATATGGTTGCAAGTGAAGGAAGACCATATCACCAACATCAAAGCTATGCTTAGAATGATGTTGATAAGCTTGTTGGTGCATCCGGTTCTAGGCCATTTCCAAATTTATCTTTAATTGATGAAGGACTTCGACATGTTAGCTTAGTGTAGTGTTGACTACATGGACCTTGGAGTTACTTAGAATGTAGGAGGAGGGTGTTGATGGAGGTCATCCATAAATTGCTTCAAAATGGGTGACCTTGGTCACAATGTGATAGGAAGTATTATACCACCACTCGACCAAGGGAAGCCACTTCACCCATTGTGTAGGATGATCAGAGGTAAAGCAATAAAGGTAGGTCTCCAAACATTTGTTGATAATATCTATTTGACCATCTATTTGTGGATGATAAGCTGAACTCATTTTGAGTTGAGTTCCCTACAACTTAAATAATTCTTGCCAAAAATTACTAGTGAAGGTAGGGTCACGATTAGACATAATAGGGGTAGGCATGCAATGAAGGCAAAAAATAGAATCAAGGAAACTTTTGGTGACTATGGAAGTCATGTAAGGATGGAATATGGAACTAAAATGAGCATACTTTGGGAGCTAATACACTACCATAAAAATAAATGATTTGCCTCTGGACTTAGGTAACCCTTCAATAAAGTCCATGGAAATATCTATCCAAACATGGTTAGGAATAGGTAACAGTTGAAGACATCTTAGAGAATGTGACATTTTTCCTTTCATCCACTGGTAAATTTCACACTCTACCATAAAAATTTGAATGTCCTTCTTCATTCCATTCCAAAAAAATATGCATTTAATCCTTTCATAGGTCTTGAGGAACCCAAAATGGCCTATAATGGGTGAAGCATGCATCTCCTTCAATATGAGTTCTTGAAGTTGAGAAGTGTGGGGAATAACAAGGCATTGGAGATATCTCAAATATTTTCCATCCCAAGTGTATCTTGGATATGAGATGGGCATTTTTTGAAGTATGGAAATCAAAGTTTGTAAGTCAGAGTCCTTAAGCACATCCTCTTGAAGAGAATGTATCCACTGAGGTATGGGTGATGAGATGGCACACAACATACTTTGAGCCTCAAATTGGTGAGAGAGTGCATCTACCACAATGTTCTACTTACCTTTTTATAAGTATATTCATAATCATACCCCATGAGTTTAGAGACCCACTTTTGTTGTATTGGATAGCAATCTATTTCTCTAAGAAGTGCTTGAGACTTTGGTGATCTATTTTAATGGAAAAATGATGCCCAATGGGATAGGGTCACCAATGGATAACCACATATAGAATGGCAAGCATCTCATTTGCATAAGTTGATTTACCCAAAATTTGACTTGAAAGTGCTTTACTAGTAAATACCAACGATTGTCCTTCCTGCATCAACATGGCTTCAATGTCGTTGTCAAAAACATTGCTTTCAATAAAAATGGTTTAGAGAAATTAGGCATGGCTAATATTGGAGTAGTTGTCATAGCATGCTTAAGATCAATGAAAGCCTACTCAGCTAGGTCTATCCAAGTAAAATAATTATTTTTTAACATAGTCATTAAAGGAGCAATGATTTTGCCATAATTGTAGATGAATTTATGATAATAGCCTATGAGCCCCAAAAATCCATGAAGACCCTTAAGAGTGTGAGGCTTCGACCAATATTGAACTTATTGGATATTTTTAGCATCAATATTAACTCCATCCTTGGTGATAATGTGTCCCAAATATTCTACTTTGGATAACCCAAAAGAACACTTGGACCTTTTAGCATAAAGTTTATGTTGAGCCAAAAGTTGCAAAGTATGATCCACATGGATGAGGTGCTCTTCCCAAGAGCAACTATAAACCAAAATATCATCAAAGAAAACTAAAATAAATTTATGAAGGAATGGGAAAAAAATATTGTTCATGAGGCTCTGAAATGTGGAAGGTGCATTAGTCAAGCCAAAAAACATCATCAAAAATTCATAATGGCCCTCATGAGTGCAAAATGTTGTTTTGGTAATATCTTCCTCCTTGAGTTATATCTTATGGTAACCTAAATGAAGATAAAGATCTAATTTGGAGAAAAAAATAGCACCATGCAACTCATCCAATAATTTATCTACAACGGGGATAGGAAATTTATCCTTAATAAGGAGCTTATTAATCTCACAAAAATCTATACACAACCACCAAGACCCGTCTTTCTTGCAAACTAATAAGACTGGAGAAGAGTAAGGATTGTTACTAGACTGAATGAATCTCACTTTTAATAATTCTTGTACTAATTATTAATTTTTTATTTAAGTGCATGGGGGTAGTGGTAAGGTCTAATGTTAGGTGACACACTACCAGGTACCAATGGAATTACATGATCATGGGAGTGATGGGATGGTAATTCTATCAATTCTACAAATACTGCATCATGCTTGGTCAAAATGAGTTGCAAATCTATTAGATGTTTATCCTCAATTGAAGAGAGTGGTTGGATGGAAAATATTTGAGCGATTACCCCATGAGAATATTTTTTAACAACTTCTCCATATGGTTTGAACTAATAATCTGAGGAGATCTTGCTTGTAAGCCACAAAGAGTGTAGGACTGACCATCTTGTGAAAACTACATCCACAACTCTGTAAAATTCCATGTGATGGTGCCCAAAGTACCTAACCATTGAGCTCCAAGCACAATATCACATCCCCCTAGTTGAAGAGCAAACATATCTATTTTAAGCTTATAATCCCCTAGTTTCAACTTAACATTATGATATTTTCCTTTGCAAGGGAAAGTCCCACCATTTACCACCATAACCTCAAAGGAGTTACATGTATGTATGTAACAATTAGTTTGCTTAGAAAATTAGGGATCAATAAAGTTGTGTGTGGTCCCAGAATTAATGAGGATTGTAAGGCATTGGCCTTTGAAAAAACCTATGACTTTCATGGTTTGTGGAGTAGTAATCCCTACAAGAGCATGAACATAAATTTCTAGTTGTGGATCTTCTTGTGTGTCACCCTCATCTTGAGGTGAGTCCTATAATGCTTCTGCTTCATCCTCAAGTTGTTCACTACTTGTTGGCTCCTCTACATCAATCAAGAATAGCTTCTTTTGGACACATCTATGCCCTCATGTATATTTTCATCATAATTATAACATAAACCTTGGGTGCATTGGAAATCCATCTCTTTGGTAGTCAATTGCTTGCAGGGGATAGATTTATGTTAGTATTGGATGTGATATTAGGAGGAAATGAGAGTTTAGCCTATGGAAATTTAGGTGGCCTCCTTTGAGCTAAAGATTTTTCTTTGGCCAACCATGCCAAACTTATGACCTGCATCATAGTTTGTGGTTTGAACATCTTGACCTCAGCCTTGAGATCATCCTTTAAGCCACTGATGAAACAACTAAAAAAAATCCTTCATTCAACCCTTTGGTCCTGTTAGCTAGTTTCTCAAATTGGGTCTAGTAGTCATGAACCATAGAGATTTGTCTCAGTTTGGTTAATGCTCTTGTAAAGTCCTCATACTCACTAGGACCAAAATGCATGAGTAATTGGGACTCAAAAGCTTTCCAAGAAGGGTTGAGAACTATGTGTTGTAACCACTAATACCACTGTAAAGCTTCATATTCAAATTTGAAATATGCCATAGTGATCCACAAATATTTAAGGACATTATGAAGTTTGAAAAATTGGTTTGCATGACACAACCACCCATATGCATCCTTTCCATTGAACTTAGGAAAGTCTAATTTAGGCATCTTAAAGGGAGCATCTTGGTCAAAAAGGGTGTGAGAGCCTTCCTTGTCTCATTGGAGTCCTTTGTCATGATGCTCAAGTACCTTTGGACCATCCTTAAGTAGTGCCTCAAGCTCTAAGAATTGGTCTTCAAAGTTGGCTTTGGAGCTGATATGATCACTTCTCAAACATTGCACATCATCTTGCATGCTTCAAATCATATTGACAAGGGTACTAAGTGTGGAACTTATTTCCTGCAAGGATTGGGCTTGTTCTATCTCCTTTTGGTGTCCATGAGTACTAGGAGCCATTTTGGTGTGATTAGAACAACTTCTACTGACTTACTAAAATAGAAGTATGGTTTCAAGAGTTACTATTTTTAGTAAGGAGCAAAAAGAAACTACTTGGGTGTTATATGTAAAAATAATTAACTCAAAAATATGATCACAATGAGCTATATCCTACAACAATGATTTAAACACCCTAAACTTATCAAGTTTGTTGGTGTTGTTAGTTTTCTACTTGGAGGTTTGGTTCAAAAGATGAGTGTGTAGTCAAAAAAACTCTTATGATATTGTTCCTACACTACCTATTACTAATGCTATCTTTGTACTATTTTTTACTGACATTGTGGTTTTCTATACCGACAACTAGTTTTTCTGACTCTACCATTGATAATTATTTTCATGTTGTAAGCTTGACTATCACATATAACTATTAATGACACTAGCAACTAACAACTTTAACCTAACTATTATTGTTCTTAAATTTAATTGATACCCTTCTGTTACTAATACTAGAAAAATCTATTGTGATTATTTTTTATACGATCACCAATTCTTTTCTCCATTTCAAACAATATTCTATGATAGGGTCTCCTTCGTAAGCTCAATTTTTATAGAAAAATTTGTGGTTATAGTTTACACAGACAAGAAAGTTTTGTTTACAAGTGAAATAGAACCAAGTACTCTAAGCTAGGGAATATGTAATACTAATAGACCCTCTATTATACCATAGTGATAAACTATAGTGCTTAGACCAATATTTTAGGCCACTACTCAAGGAGGATTCCACACATACCCTTGAACACACTACCTACCTCTATGATAGTATGAGAGGGTAATATTTTTGGATGTTGTGTTCAATGTACTATGGATAATACAAGGTCAAAAAATCTTTCTAGGGCTAAAGGTTTTTCCTAATCTTAGGTGGTCTTCCGATATATCCAAAGATATGTGGGAGCTCAATTCCATAGATGAGTGCTATCTAAGGCCTGGGTATTGGAGTCTGATTGCCCCTCATTTTACTATATGCTTTATGGGTAATCTAGCTTAGCCAATAATGACAACTCCCTATGATATTTTAAATTCTTTGGGATAGGGTTTCTAATATAAATAACCATTATAAAAAATGTGTTTTTGCTATTTTTTAAGATAAAGGACAAATAAAAAATGAAAAACACAAGAAAATTATACCTAACAATCGAAATGGATGGGCAAGAACTGTAGTAATCACAGTGAAAATTGACCTTGAAAAGCACTCTAATACAACTTGTTAAGAACCTACTATTAAAAATTAACTCACACATAAATATTGCAAATAAACATAAATACTTGAAACATAAACTATTGCAATACAAAAATTAAGTGCAAAAATGAAACAATCTCACAAAGTAACACGAAATTGCAAGTCTCTTCGAGGGGAAACCTCCTTCAATACTTTCATTAATTTTTCAAAAGATACATTCGTACATGGATCCATGTATTTTAAATATACACTTCATGCAACCCTAACCTAATTCTCAAGAGTTGGCTTAAATACAAAATATCATTCAAACTAGAATCTTCTACCAAACATTGATTACATTCTTAATAACAAATACATGAAATGTCCTCACTTGTCTAGGCACCTTACTTATCACATACCATTACAAAGTATTACAAAATGACATTATAAAGGAGCTCCACATTAAAAGTGGGTCATTACATAATCACATGAGAATTACAAAAATAATGTTAGGATGGGGTTCTAACAACTATAACATACTACAATGGGTGACCTCCCACTCTGGACAAGAGGTAACCCTTTCACTTTCTTACTTCCTCCTCGACTCATCCTAGGGATCTCAAGCGAATCTCTTGTTGTGCTATGGAATCTTAGGTAGATCTTCTTGTCTTCCTAGGATTTTTAACCCTTCCTTTCGTTTCTTGGTGCTTAGAGGGTCTTCATGGCCATTTTTGCTTCTTCTTGTGGTGTTCCAAGAAAGAGGAGGCATATATCTTCTTCTTCTGGTGTATCCATAGTATGCTCAAGAGATGTCCTAGTGCAGGAGCAAGAGACCTCATGCTATGGATGGGAGGTCACCTCTTCATCTTCTTACTCTCTCTTTGGATCTTCTTAGGACTCTCGAGCGGGCATCTTGCTTTGCTATGTTTTTCTAGGCAGATATCCTAGTTCTCCTAGGGTTTCTAGCTCTTCCTGTTGCTACTTGGTGCCTAGAGGGTATCCAAACCCTTTTTTGCTTCTTTTTGAGGTGTTCCAAGTAAGAGGACGTAGATCTTCTTTTCTTTTGGCGGATCTAGAGCGTGCTTAGGAGATGCCCCAGTGCAAGAGCAAGAGACCTCCTGTTATGGGTGGGAGGTCACCTCTTCATCTTCTCACTCCCTCCTTGGCTCTTTCTAGGGTTCTCTCATGGATATATTGATGTGTTATGGTCTTATAGGAAAATATTCTAGTTTTCCTATGGTTTCTTGCCCTTCTTGCCACTTCTTGGTGCCTGGAGGGTCTCCAAGGCCTTCTCTACTTCTTCCTGAGGTGTTCCAGGAAGTCTTCTTGGGTGATGCTACGTGAAAGGACAAACCTGGTTTGTGGTCTCGATGTGGGGGTTGGCTTTGCTTCGGAGTGGGTCTAGTTTCTTTTATTTTGCTTCTCAAGATGGTCATTCGCTAGTTTTTGGGCTTGGAGGAGGTTGTGATTGTTCTCAGTTGAGTGCTTCTCATGGTTTACATTTCGTGGTTGGTGGCTTAGGGTTTCTGGTGGCTTTGTTTCACTTGTTTTGCTTGTCAAGATGGCCTTTCACTGGTTTCTGGGCTTGGAGGAGGTCATTTTTGTTCCTAATTGAGAATTTTCCATTATCTTTAGTTTGTGGCTGTCGTTTCAAGGTTTTCGACGAATGTGTTTCTTTTTTCTGCTTTCCAGGGTGGTCACTCACTACTTTTTCTAGGCTTGGGGAGGCTTTAGTTTTACAATTAAGTGTTTCTCATGGGTGGTATTTCGAGGCTCGTGTCCAGGGGTTTCTACTGGATTCCTTCTCATATTTTTTGGTCTTGGGGGGACCATGTATGGTAGAAGGATTCCATGGTTTCTCCGTTGGTGGTAGGGTTAGGGTTTCTTGCTGATTTGGGCATCATCCTTCCATGGTTTGTCTTCGAATGTGCTTCACCTTCTTCTCTAGGAGTTCGCATGGGGGCTTTTGTGGATGGTTCGGTTTGGTTTGTAGATGGACCTGGGTTGTTTTGTGGATGGCCCTATGCTAGTTTTTGGTTGGTCCCTGTTCCTTTACGAATGATCCTATTTCGTTTGTGGATGGCCCTATGTGGTTTTCGGTTGGCCTTGATTCCTCTGCAGAAGGTCCTATTTTGTCTTTGCAGGTGGTCCTGTTTTGTCTGTAGATAATCCTAATTCATTTGAATATGACCTTCTATGTTTGAGGTTTTCTCCTGTGTGGGAAAACCCTTTTCTTTTGGGTGTGAGTTTTTTTCTTTACGGAAAAACCCTTTTCATTTTTGTGTTTACCTTTGAGGTTTTCCCTGCTGCCCATGCGAGGGCTTCTCTTCTCAATTTGTGTGGCGTTCTCTCTTGCTCTTGCGTGGGCTTCTCTTTCTATATTTTAGATGTTTTTCTCCAATAGCCCACAAAAAGTCTATTTCTTCAACTATTTTGTGGTTGAGATCTCTTCTCCCAACCTTCTCCTTTTGTAAAATATTACAGGATCCTTTCAAAATCCTTTTTACCAATAAAAAACTATAACATACTACAACGACCTTAAATATTTACCAATAAAAAAAAAAATCTAATAAATAATTGTTTATTAAAATGATTATAATTTTACAAAACAAAATTTGAGTGAATAATATTATTATTATTAATTGATTTGCCTTTCTTTTTATTGTTAATAATTTTATTGCCTACAAAATTTTCAATCACTAATGGGCTTATAAAATGAACCTAATAAAATGGTCAAGGCTCTACAACATGATCTTTAAATATTTGCAAAATAAATTAAACTTTAATCAATAAAAAAAATATTAAAATTAGTTAATCAAGTAACAAATATATTACCCTATTAAACAGATTTTTGAACAACCATTGATTTAAATTATTATTATTTACTTATCTAAATTATAATTTGCTTTCGAACTTAAACGGATCAATATTATAATCTAAACAATTATAATTAAAAAGTTATAAATTTCAACACCTACCCAACAACCTACTTGCTAGGACTTGATAGGTACCATTTGCTACTAGAATAAACTAATCTTAGATACGCCTATTCATAAACCCCTGACTATGAAGACTCGCATGCGCTCTTCGGTCATCATTCAAGAACGAAAGACCGGCCGTCACAGACCAAACAATCAGAAAATTCCTCCTCTTGCGTACCCATATGGAAGAGGAAGAAAAAAACAACTGGATTTTGCATAGCTTCCTCCTCCTATCGCATCTTAAAAGCTTCCTGGCTTCAAGGAAGACACCAAGGAGAAGAGAGGAAGAACGTGTTTAAGACTTTTACGGCAAAGAAAATTCGACTCACAAAACTTAGAATAGTCATTCATTACATTTTCCATTACCATCTAGACTGGTGCAGCACGACTCAAGCTATTCCCTTCCTTTAAATTGAGCCTAAATCTCCTCCAATCTGCACCTCCTCCTCTTCCTCTTCCCCTTCCCCTTCCCCTTCCCTTTGTAAAATCTGCTTGTCTTCCTACAAAGATCAATACCAACATGGAGAGGAGCGGTGCGATGGGTATTCTCATAATCTTATTGATTTGCTTTTGTCTTAACAGTGCAGCGAGTGAAAAGCCAAAGTTGAAGAAGAAGGTGACCCATTTGGAGTTCTACATGCACGACATCGTGTGGGGAGAGAATGCGACGGCGGTTCAAGTGGCGGCACGGATGAACTCTTCTTCTGCGGGGTCTCCGTTTTTCGGTTCGATTTCTGTGATAGACGATCCTCTCACCGAGACGCCTCACCCGAAATCGAAGCTGCTGGGGAGAGCGCAGGGGCTATATGCGATGGCCTCCCAGGGAGAATTTAGCCTGCTGATGGCGTTGACATATACGATGGAGAGCGGGAAATATAAGGGTAGCACTCTCAGTATTTTGGGGAAGAACATGGTGATGAGGAATCCGAGGGAGATGCCAATCGTTGGAGGAAGCGGACACTTTAGAATGGCGAGAGGGTATGCCTTTGCGCGGACATATTCCATCGAAGGGCCAAATGCTGTAATTGGATATAACGTCACCGTCTTCCATTACGGGTCAGAGGCGCCCCTGGTTCTTAGAGCATTGCATTTAAATATTATATTTATTAATATCATTTTCGTATTGTAATAATTTCATGCCGTCCTTTTGGGACGCCTGCAAGGTTTTGGACTTATTTCAAATGTTTTTTCTAATTAATGAAATATTCCTACTTTAATGCTAATATTTTCTTATTTTTAATAAATAAAAACATTCAATTCACACCATTCTATTTTTTAAAGAGTTCATATATTCACACCATTTTATTTTCAACGAATCCATTTTTTTTTAATAACAACTAAAACATAGACAATACACATTTTTAATATTAATATTAAAAAATAATAATTTAAAAAATAATTTAATAATATTTTTTATAAATATTAATTATTAGTTATTAATATCATGATATTTAGTTTAATTGATCAGATTCTTCAACATCTAAGGAGAAGACCAACATTCAAATCTTGCCACATGATACATAGATAATATCCAAGCTTTTTTTTTATAGGAGAACGTTTACAAATTACATCAACAACCACCCTCAAGGGATTTGAACACAAGATCACTTAAAAAACAACCATCATCTTAGCCACTAGGGCAACTACCTGTGGGCAATAATATCCAAGTTTTGTTATAATACTACTATGTTATGAAGATTTAATAAAGATGGGGCCATTTCAATCCCATATAACCAATTGAAAAAAACATAATCAAGTTTGTTGTTATTTTTTATTTTGGTTTATTGTTATTTTTAATTTATAGTTTTAATTAATAAATAGTTATTATTTTTTTAATAAAAAAGAAGTATTAAAATGGAACGAAATTCCAACATAGAAATACCAAGAGAATCAAATGGTATTTGCTCAATAAGTTAGATTACTTAACTTTTAAAGAAGAGACCAAGGTTTAAATCTTGCTAAGCCATACATGTATAATTGTAATACCATCGTATGGTTATGTTGTAATATAGGTGGAGCCCATTTTAATTCCTAATAAAATATTTTTGTTGGAGGAAGCAGAGTCAATCCTAATTTTTGGTTAATAATATACAACATCACATTGTCGGAAGCATCTAAATCCATAAGACAATTATGCAAATTTTTACTAGTAATTTTAATAGTCAAAAGGAAAGGTGGGGATTCTATATTTTCTTTGTATATGTTAGAAATATTGAGTTGTCATTGATGTCAAAGGCAGAAATATCTTAAAGGATGAAATGTTTGTGTCAAATGCAGAAATATCTTCAAGGGTAAAATGTTGAGTTGTCATTAAGTGCAAGGTAGATATCTTCAAGGGTGCTTTAATATTTAAATATTAAAGTAGGAGGTTTATATTTAAATCAAAGGATTTAAATATAGTTTAAATATTTAAATGTTGGGCAACCTCCTTGAGTGCACCATGCAAAGGAATTAAAATTTAAAATTTCAAATTGATGGGCCGACTTCCTTGGGTGAGAATGAAAAAAATATATAAATAAAAGCCCTTAAACCACTTTGGACTCGGCATGGAATTCGAAGAATATCTATCGAGCAAAAAGAGGCAACGAGCAGAAGGAGGGAGGAGAGGAATGCAAGTTTGGTGGTATAGTAGGAGGAAAGAAGACTTTAAATATATGTTCGTGCCACTTCTATCTCAATTGAGTGGTTAGACCAGTCGGAAGCCTAGCTCGTGTTAGGGCACTGTGGTGCAAAAGGTTCAAGGGTTGAAACCTCTCGGTGCTTGTTTTGGTGTGTTTTATTGTTCGAGGTAGCACAAAGATGAAGTTAAATATTATATCATGCACCTTTGGTTTCATCAATTGGGTTGGCCCAATTGGTTTCTTAGCCCGAGCTAAGGTGTTGCATTGTCAAAGGTTAAGGGGTTGAATATTTTTGATGCCCATTTTGCTGAAGAGTTGAAGACAAAGCAATGAAGGACTTAAATATTCACTAGCATCTTTTTGGTTTCACGTACTGCATTAGCATAGCTGGTCATGAACCTGTGTCAGGATGTTGCGCTTCTAGAGGTCAGGGGATTGAATCCCATCCGTGGGTGTGCAAGGTATATATAAATTTTATTTTATTTAAATTTGATAAAAGGGGAGATATAAGGTGTAATATTATGATTTTATTTTTGCAAATGATAAAAGGGGAGATATAAGGTGTAATATTGTGATTTGATTTTTTCAAATTATAAAAGGGGAGATATAAGGTGTAATGTTGTGATTTCATTTTTACAATTTAATAAAAGGGAGATGTTAGAATAAAGCTTTATATTGTAAGTTTAAAAGGAAGATCTAAGGAGTTATTTTTAAGATTTATTGTGTATGTTTTAAAAAGAAGTGATTGAGGAGGTTTCCCCTTGAAGAGAAGTGATAAGTGGTTGATTTGATATTTAAATCAAGAAAGGAAAAAGAGAATTATTGTCTAGATTTGAAAAACACATGCAAGAGGAAGATCATCATTACTAAGGTAGATTTTAAGGGCATAGATTTGGAACAAGTCAAGGTGTCAAAGAATATTAAGTGTACATATTAACCCAAGCATTCAATTAACAAGGAAGAACAATTCAATTATTTCAAGAAGAAGAAGAGGTACACATGATAGTGGAAGAAGAGCAAGGTATGAGCTTCTCCAAGTCAACACACAAGTAAGTTATTCAATGCTAGACTTGAGCTACCTTTAAAATGTAATAAATATGAGATATGTGGAAGCAACAGACTTAATAAATGTGAAGAACATATTGATCATTTGAAACTTACTACATTAGTGCATATCATCCTCCATATGTTCTTGAATATTTTTGGGTAGAATGTGTGTGTATTGTTGTTAGTTGAAGAAGCAAAAAGATAAATTATAGATCAGATTTGTATGACTGGATTTGGGAGTAGATGAGTAGTGTTTGTGAGCAGATTTGAGCATAATCTATGATCCGATTTTGGAACATATTTGAGCAAGTTTGTGAGCAGGTTTTGTGAGCAAGTTTTGGAATAGATTTGAGTAGGTTTTGTAAGCAGGTTTTGGAGCAAACCTGGGCAAGGGGATTGGTGTCTCCTATGGATTGGTGTCCATGAAATTGAGTAAGGAGATTTGTGTCTCTTGTGGATTGGTTTCCATGAACTTGAGAAAGGGGATTGGTGTCTCCTATGGATTGGTGTCCAAAAATTTGAGCAAGGGGATTGGTGTCTCTTGTGGATTGGTGTCCATGAACTTGAGCAGGGGATTGGTGTCTCTTATGGATTGGTTTCCACAAACTTGAGCAAGGGGATTGGTGTCTCTTGTGGATTGGTGTCCATGAACTTGAGCAAGGGGATTGATGTCTCCTATGGATTGGTGTCCATGAACTTGAGTAAGAGGATTGGTGTCTTTGTGGATTAGTGTTCACAAACTTGAGCAAGGGGATTGGTGTCTCTTGTGTAGTAGTGTCCACAAAATAGAGCAAGGGGATTGGTGTCTCCTATGGATTGGTGTTTATAAAATTGTATAGGGGATTGATGTCTCTTGTGGATTGGTGTCCATAAACTTGTAATAGGGGATTGGTATCTCCTATGGGTTGGTGCCCATGAAATTTATTGAATAAATTTATAAGCAATATTTTGTCATGGTTTTCTCATGAGAGGGTGTTTCCACGTAAAAGCTTTGTCTTTCATGTGTGTGTTGATTTATGTATTTTTTTATTATTGCATTGTTATTACTTAAAGTTATTACTTTGAAAAGAAAAGAGAAATTTTTTATCTTATATTGTTCACCCCTCCTCTTAGTATAAACTTGTGTTCTTCAATTGGTATAAGAGAGGGTTTCTTCATGAAAATATAACAACTTGAAGGAATATCTTACAAGAACACACATGGCCAACCATGAAGTTTTTTCATCAAATAGGGCACCATAATTTTATGGGACTAACTATGCTTTAGGGAGCATAAGGATGCAAACTTATTTTATAGCACATGGCTATGATATATGGCAATCTATTGAGGATGGGTTCACACCACCTACAACTCCTCCCACATATAGATATGGCAAGAAACTATTTGAAAATAATGCCAAGGCAATGAATGCAATATTAAGTAGGTTATGTGAATCAGAGTTTATGAAAGTCATGCAATGCACCTCAGTAAAAGAAATATGGGATAAGTTACAAAGAACATATGAAGGAGACGACAAGGTTAAAATGGCAAAACTTCAAATCCACAAGAGGAAGTTTGAAGACTTAAAGATGAAATATGAGGAAGTTATTGTTAAATTTCTACTTTGAGTTGATGAGGTTGTCAATACCATTCATGGAATTGGAGAAAATATTGAAGACTCTAAGATTGTTCAAAAAATCTTAAGATCACTTCCCATGAGGTTTGATGCAAAGGTTTCAACAATAGAAGAGATGAAGGATATTAAAACCTTAAGCATGAATGAGGTACATGGAATTCTCATAGCCTATGAGATGAGAACTGAAAAATATCAAACTTCTAAATGGGAAGCAACATTTAAAGCTTAAAAGAAGACAAAGAATAAGGAACTAGAATCAAGTGAAGAATCAAGCAGCGAAGAAGAAGCTAACTTTGTGCGAAGGAATAAGAAGGGTCCAAGAAAATATAAAGTTATGCATTCTGGTGAAATGTTTTAATTGTGGTAACCTTGGTCACTATGCATCTAATTGCCCACAAGCTATAAGTAGTAGTAGTGAAGAAGAAAAGGAATATAAGAAAAAGAAAGAAAGAAAATTTTATCATGAAAATAAAAATAGGTATGGTCAAAACAAGCATGAGAAGAAGATCTTTCAAAGACATAAGAAAAGTTTTTATGTTGAAGAAGCAAATAGTTCTTCCATCAGTAGTGATGAAAGTCTCTCAAATAGTGAAAGAGAAGAAATGTTATTTTTGGCCATAGAAGAGAAATAAAATTCTCATGTTGTCAAAGACCAAGAAGAAGAAAAATATTCAAAAAATGAAAAAGAAGCCATGGTTGACATAGAAGAGAAACTTATTGTTGCTCTTGAAGAGTTGAAGAGGGTTAGAAAGAAGAACTCAAGATAAAAGGCTCAAGTACAAGAGGATGAGAAGACAAAGGTAAAGTTATCACAAGAACTCATTGACCTGAAAGTTAAATTTGAAGAGGCAAAGTGAATTGAAGAAGGTATGACTAAGCAATTAAAGACAAAAGGGTTGGAATGTGAAAAGTTGGAACATGAGGTTGTCTCTCTAAGGAAGGAAGTGGAAAAATATAATGATAAGCTACATGGGTTTCAGAAAAGATCAAAAATCATAGGTGATATTATCAAAGCACATAAATATTCAGTTATAAAGACTAGACTTGGGTTTGAATAAAGTCAAAAGAAACAAAAGGGGGAATCAAGCTCAAAAGGAACAAAGACATAAAATAAAATGATTAAATAGGAACCTAAGACCTATGCTTACGTGTTAAGAAGTGGAAGCATCAAGGAGGAATAAAACAAAGCATCATCAAGGAACAAAGTCCATCACAAAAACAACAATGACAGAACCATATAACAATATCCTCCAAGGCAATCAGATAGGTTCCATTATTTCTTCCATGGTCATTGTTTCTCATGTAACCATTCTAGTCATAAAGTTGTAAATTGGAGGGTCCGTGCTATGAATTATTTTGGCTACACCAAGAGAAATTTCAATTCATTTGCATCTCTTATGGACTACAACATCATATTTTACAAATGTAATAATTTTGGGAATATAGCTAGATGGTGTAGAATAGTGTTCCTTGAACTTCCGAAGTCAAACAAGAAGGAGAATAGTTATGATCAAAAGAATATGACCTCCAAAGTTTGGAGAAAGAAAATAGAACAAGAAGAGGAGCATAGTAATTTGGGCATTTCACTCTCATCTCATAATTGAACATCTCAAGAAGAGCAGAGAGAAGGGGGAATTGTCAAGTGTCTTATCTTACATACTCGAGGAGCCTTTGCCATTGATGTCAAAGGGAAAGAGTTTTTAATAAGAGGGATCAACTAGTCAGGGGGAGTAGCTTGTGATCTTGTTCAGTAAAGTTCAGTTTCATTGTAGGGTTGCCATCAATGACAAAGGAGGAGATTGTTAGAAATATTGAGTTGTCATTGATGTCAAAGGAAGAAATATCTTCAAGGGTAATATGTTGAGTTGTCATTAACTGCAAGGTAGATATCTTCAAGGGTGCTTTAATATTTAAATATTAAATAAGGAGGTTTATATTAAAATCAGGAGGTTTAAATATAGTTTAAATATTTAAAGTTTAAATATTTAAATGATGGGTGACCTCCTTGAGTGCACTTTGCAAAGGAATTAAAATTTAATTTTTTAAATTTATGGGCTGACTTCCTTGGGTGGGAATGGAAAAATCATATAAATAAAAGCCCTTAATTCACTTTGGACTCGGCATGGAATTCGAAGAATATATATCGAGTAGAAAGAGGTAGCGAGCAGAAAGAGGGAGGAGAGGAGCACAAGTTTGGTGGCATAGCAGGAAGAAATAAGACTTTAAATATATGTGCATGCCACTTCTATCCCGATCGAGTGGTTATAACAGTAAGTAGCCTAGCTTATTCTAGGGCACTATGGTGCAGAAGGTTCAAGGGTCAAAATCCCTTGGTGCCTATTTTGGTGTGATTTGTTGTTTGAGGTAGTGTAGAGATGAAGTTAAATATAATATCGTGTGCCTTTGGTTTCATCCACTAGGTTAGCCCAATCAGTTGCTTAGCCCGAGCTAGGGTGTTGCATTGCAGAAGGTTAAGGGGTCAAATCTCTTTGACGTCCATTTTGCTAAAGAGTTGAAGAAAAGGCAACGAAGGAATTAAATATTCATTAGCATCTTTTTTGTTTCACGTGTTGCATTAGCGTAGTTAGTCATGAGCCCGTGTTAGGATGCTGCACTTCTAGAGGTCAGAGGATCGAATCCCATCCATGGCTGTGCACGATATTTATAAATTTTATTTTATTAAATTTGATAAAAAGAGGAGATATAAGGTGAAATATTGTGATTTGATTTTTGCAAATTATAAAAGGGGAAATATAAGGTGTAATGTTGTGATTTAATTTTTGCAAATTATAAAAGAGGAGATATAAGGTGTAATGTTGTGATTTCATTTTTGCAATTTAATAAAAGGTAGATGTTGTTAGAATAAAGCTTTATATTGTAAGTTTTAAAATGGAGATATAAGGAGTTATTTTAAGGCTTTATTGTGTATGTTTTAAAAAGAAGTGATGAGGGTTTAAAGTGGGTTTAAATCAAGAAAAGAAAAAGATATTTATTTTCCAGATTTTAAAAGCACATGCAAGAGGAAAATCATCATTACTGAAGCAGATTTGGAGGGCGCAGGTTTAGAACAAGTCAAGGTGTCAAAGAATATTAAGTGCACATATTCACCCAAGCATTCAATTAATAAGGAAGAACAATTCAATCATTTCAAGAAGAAGAAGAGGTAAACATGATAGTGGAAGAAGAGCAAGGTATGAGCTTCTCTAAGTCAACACACAAGTAAGTTATTCAATGCTAGACTTAAGATACCTTTAAAATGTAATAAATGTGAGATATGTGGAAGCAACATACTTAATGAATGTGAAGAACATATTGATCATTTGAAGCTTACTACATTAGTGCATATCATCCTCCATATGTTCTTGAAGATTTATGGGTAGAATGTGTGTGTATTGTTGTTAGTTGAAGAAGCAAAAAGAAAAATTATAGATAAGATTTGTATGACTGGATTTGGGAGTAGATGAGCAGTGTTTGTGAGTATATTTGAGCATAAGTGTTGGAAATTTTGAGTCCTCTAAGTCAAAATTATCATTGATGTCACCTGATAGAGTTATCCCTCTTATTAAGGAATTTGACAAGAAATAAAGTCACCCAAGTCATCCAGGAAAAAGCTTCATCAGTGCAAAAATGAAAGGAAAAAGGCTCCATAATATTTTAATATTATTGGGAGCACAGGTTAAGTGATTGGTTTATAAAAATCCAAGATGGGTTATTGCAAAGGTTAAAAAGGAGGTTTAATAATTATTTATAAATTATTTAAATTCACAAGGAATTTAAATTTTATAAATAATATTTAATTATACCAAGATTGGGCATTAAGACAAGGTCCTAAGGTTTATTTAAATTAAACCTAAGGTTGGTTCTTTTTAATTTATAATATTTAAATTTAAATTTAAATTTAAATTAATTATAAGTTAAAAATCATGTCGACATAGAAATTATTCGAAGCACCGACGTGATTGAAAAAGAGGACAAAGGTATTATATAAATGCCATCAAAAACATTTACCAAGGCATCCCTTGCAATTATTATTCAAAGTGCATGCAAAAAGGTTTTATTTTTTGAAGGCATTACGATTTACGTAAAGGCTAAAGGTGTGAAGGTTCGGAGGCTCTAAGAGCAAAGGCCATCATGGCCTAATGGTATGTTGGTTTGGTACTAAGGAGGAGCTCCCGCATTCGATTCGTGTGAGGCATTTTGGATTGCAAGGAAGAAGTGCTTGAAGTATTTGTTGTTTTTTGGAGGACCGTTGTTCACGGAAAATTTATGGTGGATGTGTCATTTTAGACACGTCAGGGCGCGTGGCCCAATGATGGATTGGCTGTGGCTAAGGCGTTGGGAAGGAGGACGTCAGGGGATCGAATCCCGTCGAGGGCAAGGCAAGTGGATTTAATTTTTGATGTTGTTTAATATTTTAATTTTTTCCAAGGTTGCCTAAGGAGAAATAAGGATATGGTATGCCCTAGGAAAGATAAATATTTTTGCTGATTTTCTTTTTGGAAGTATATCATATTATATATCATTGGAAAGCTCTTTTTGAGAGCTATTTGTTTAGATTGCTTAGAGGGATAAATAAGGTGTGTGCAAGGAGATATTTCTAGTTTTGTCAAGGAGTTTCAAAAGTAAGTTTGATTCATTCTTTTGAGGGTTTATTTCTTTCTTGCATAAGAGGGTATGGTGCATTTTATTGAGTAGGAGTAATAAGGTTTTATTGAGATATGATTTTTATTATTGTGTTATTACTCAAGACCTCTAACCCTTATTGAGATTGGAAAAAGAAAATGTGTTGAGAGTGGCAAATTTAGTGGACAACTCATACGGCATCAAAAAGGTATGGGCAATATTCTTCATTAACTTATTTGGGTGATTGATTTTTGAAAATATATTTGGAAATAAAAGGGATTGATTGTGGTTTCCTTTTTGAGGAGTTGTTGGTTCAATGCTTCAAGGTTTTCTAGTTTGAGAGTTGTGATTAAACCTTGTTTTATAAGCATTGTTGTTGAAGCCAATTGGTCATGCAAAGAACTTGAACTTGAGTTAAGAACATGAGTATCATTGTTATGTGAGATTTGTGGTTGAGAATTGTTGAAAACATTTTGAGTTGGTTGATACATGCTTGGACTAGGGTTTGTGGAAATGATTGTTCCTTGAGGTGATTGGTTGAGTAGAGTTGATTGAGCCTAGTCAAGTAATTGTGTGAAGTGGTTGTTCAAGTTCCATGAAACAAACTATTCTATATTATGATTTGAGTTAAGATTGATATTTGAGAATAGAACATATATAGTCTCTAACAATTCTCTTTATGCTTTGAGTATAGAACATATCGAGTCTCTAACAATTCTCTTTATGCTTCTATGAGATTGAGATTGAGTTGATATTGGGATTTGAGTATAAAACATATTGAGTCTCTAACAATTCTCTTTATGCTTCTATGAGATTGAATTGAGATATTGATTGAGCATTGAGTATAGAACATATTGAGTCTCTAACAATTCTCTTTATGATTCTATGTGATTGGACAAGTTCTGTGTGAGCTTGTTAAACTGATTTGAGGTAAGTCTTTGAGAAGGCTTGTGGATTGATTTTGTGTAAGATTTTGTGGAAGCTTGCTATGCATATTTGAGGAAGTCCTAGAGAGGACTTATTGAGAAGATTTGGACAAGTCCTAGAGAGGACTTATTGAGAAGATTTGGACAAGTCCTAGAGAGGACTTGTTGAGCAGATTTGAGCAGGTTCTATGTGGACCTTTTGAGAAGATTGAGCAGGTTCTGTGTGGACCTATTGAGCAAATTTGAGCAGGTTCTGTGTGGACCTATTGAGAATATTTGAGCAAGTTCTGTGTGGACCTGTTGAGCATATTTGAGAGGTTTCTATGTGGACCTATTGAGTGGATTTGTGCTAGATCAAATGAACTATATTTAGTGCAAGAGATTGAGTAGAGTTGTGCTAGACTAAATAAACTATGTTTAGTACAAGATATTGAGCAGAGCTGTGCTAGATTGATTGGACTATGTTTAGTATAATATTGAGATAGAGATTTGGAGGTGATAAAGTATAGAGGACAAAGTCTCAGTGGATAGAGATCCAACAAGCCAAGACAATTGAAGACAGATCTGAGTGAGGAGTCTTTAAGTGGAGAGAGATCCACCAATCAATGCAGCAAAGAGACAAAGTCTTCTAGAAGATCACTAGCTAGAGTAGAAGGGGAAAGAGTTCTCCTATGGAAGAGATCCACAAACTTGAGATTAGGGGATCAACATCTCCTTTGGATAGAGGTCCATAAACATTGTAATTGGGAAGGATTCCCAAAGAGATTGATTGAGAAAATTTTAGTAAAATATTTTCTCCGTGGAGTAGCCCACATTGGGTGAACCACGTAAATTATGGTGTCTCTATTGTGTATGGTGTTTTGTGCATTGCTTTTATTACTGCTATTGATATTGATATCTATACATTGCATAATATTGATTTGAAAAGAAAAGTAAAAAGTGGTCTTATACTGTTCACCCCCTCTCAGTATAAGCTTGTGTTCTTCAATTGGTATAAGAGCGGGTTCTTTTAGAATATTTTTACAACTTGAAGGAAAAGAGGTCTAAGAACACAATGGATCAAAAGGATCAAAGATACGGATCCATCAATAATGCAGTACCAGTATTTTATGGAAGTGACTTCTTATATTGGTGTATGTTGATGAGATTTTACCCGATGGCACTTGAAAATGAAGTTTGGGATGCAGTGGAACTTGGATATGATTCAGCAGTAAATCCTCCTATAGATAAGGAAGGTAAGCTTCTAATGCATGCAAACTCAAGATCCATGAATGCAATTATAAAAGGATTGCGTAGATCAGAATATATGAAGGTTATGGATTGTAAAACAATAAAAGAAATGTGGGAACTTCTGCATAACATATATGAAGGAGATAAAGGATTCAAGAAAGCTAAGATCAAAAATCTCAAAGGATAATTTTAGAACTTAAGAATTAATGATGATGAAAACATTCGTGACTATCTCAGTAAGATTTATGAACTTGTACATAAGATGAGAGGTGTGGGAATGAAGGTTGATGAATCTGATTCTTGTGATAAGATCTTGAGAACTCCTCCAAAAAGGTACAGTGAAAAGGTTTCTACTATAGAAACATCAATTGATAGTAATTCTTTGACAAGGAATTCTTTGCTTGGCATGCTTACTAATTTTGAGATAAGAACAAAAGATCCTAATCCTCCAAAAGAAGTTGCTTTCAAAGTAGACAAAAATAAAAAGAAAAAGAATATAGAATCGAGCAGCGAGTCATCCAATCATGAAGAAGCAAATTATGGAAGAAGAGATAGAGGTTCGAAGATATCCATAGATCCAAGATCTATCAAATGTTTCAATTGTAGAAGGTATGGACATTTTGTAACAGAGTGCAAGGAGCCAAAAAACAACAATGATGAATAAAAACAAGATCACAGGTACAGGGAGTTAGAAAGATACAGGTACCAAAATAAAAGTAAGGATGGACAAAGAAAACAAGGAAAGAAGTTCTTCAAGAGACAAAAGAGAAGCTACTATGCGGATAATGCAAGTAAGTACTCAATTGATAGTGATGCTAGTTTTTTAGAAAATGATAGAGATGAAGTCCTATTTATGGTTAAATAGAAAGATCCAATTAAGAAAAGGAATCCAGTTATTCTCAACTGTTTTAGATGTGGTAAATTTGGACATCTTGAAGATGGCACTAGGGCTAGTTATAGTTTTAGTGATGATAATTTTGAAGATGCACTTGAAAGACCAGATGAAAATATTCTAATGGTATTAAAAGAAGAAGTGAGTGACCCCATAGAAGACAAGTCTAAAAGAAGTAGAAACTTAGACAAAGGTAAAAAAATAGAGTATTATTCAGTAGAGAATGGCTATGATCTCAAGGGAGAACTTATATATGCCCTTGACACAGTAAATAAGGTAAGAAAGCAACACTCTAAGCTTGAAAGTTAGTTTCAAGAATGTGATGAAGAAATATTATTGCTCATAGAAATTTAGAGAAATCAAAGGCTAAGGTAATCAAGTTCAAAGATAAATTAGAAGCAAAGATCTTGTAATGTGAGTAGTTAGCACAAGAAGTGGCTACTTTAAAAGAAGAATTAAAGGACTCCAATATCAAGATGAAGAGTTTCAAAAACAACTCTAGGAACTTAGATAAGTTCATCTGTGGACAACAACGAACATCATGAACAACAGGTCTTGGCTTTGGAAAAGTTCAAAAGAAACAGGAAGAAGAATCTACCTCAAGTCTTGAAGAAGAAGGAACTTCAAAATAAGATACTTCAGAAGATGACAGTATAAGTGGGAATGAGACATCAAAGGATGAGTTGGACAACAAAGAGTTCAACAAATATAGGAACAATGCACAAAGAAGATACATATGGAACAACAATCAAAATAGGAGACCAATGAGGTCAAGACAAGGAAGCTTCAATGGAAGATGTTTTTCATGTCACAAGTTTGGGCACATGGCTTCATAGTGTAGGACACATTAAAGACAGGAGTATGGAAAGGGACAAATTTTCCAAGGATATTGCTATTCATGCAATGAATTTGGTCACAAGGCAATGAATTGCAGGATTCAATATAGAAGAGGATATGGCTTAACTAGGAGAAGTCCTAAGACAGTTGCACATCCAAGGAATAATAACATTAAGTGTTATAAGTGCAATAATGATGGTCACATAACAAGATGGTGTAGAACAAATATTTCAAAAATAGGCATGAAGAGGGATAGGAATATGAACAAAAATAGGAATATGAACAGAAACAAGAATATGAACAGAAGCAAGAAGATGAACAAGAATAGAGACTCAGAAAAGAATAGAGACTTAGAAAATAACAATAAAATGAACATGGATGAGAACAAGAGTAAGAACAGGAACATAAGTGACAACAGGAACAGGGATGATGAGTTGGAAAGAAATGGTGAGAGGATTCATAAGACTCACAAAAGAAGAGAGAAAGATAAAGGTATAGATTTGTGCTTTCGGGGAGTAGAAATACTCCCACCCAAGAATTAACCACCTTATGTGGAGGTGGGGGAGGGGCTAAGCTAAGAGGCTCATTCTTATACCCGAGCCCCAAAGGTGACCATTTTCTATTAATGTCAAAGGGAGAGAGATTTGTGTATATTGGGGAGATATTTGACATGGGGAAAGATTTGATATTTGAGAGAGCATCGAGCCAGGGGGAGCAAAGTCCCAGGGAGAGCAGAAAAGAAGGTCAGGTTTCAATAAAAGGATAAGGATTGCCATCAATGACAAAGGGGGAGATTGTTGGACATTTTGAGTCCTCTAAGTCAAAGTTGTCATTGATGTCACCTGATAGAGTTATCACTCTTATTAAGGAATTCAACAAGAAATAAAGTCACCCAAGTCATCCAAGAAAAAGCTTCATCAGTGCAGAAATAAAAGAAAAAAGGCTCCATAATATTTTAATATTATTGGGAGCACAGGTTAAGTGATTGGTTTATAAAAACCCAAGATGGATTATTGCAAAGGTTAAAAAGGAGGTTTAATAATTATTTATAAATTATTTAAATTCACAAGGAATTTAAATTTTATAAATAATATTTAATTATACCAAGATTGGGCATTAAGACAAGGTTCTAAGGTTTATCTAAATTAAAACTAAGGTTGGTTATTTTTAATTTATAATATTTAAATTTAAATTTAAATTTAAATTAATTATAAATTAAAAATCACGCCGACACATAAATTATTTGAAGTGCTGACATGATTGAAAAAGACGACAAAGGTATTATATAAATTCCATCAAAAACATTTACCAAGGCATCCCTTGCAATTAATATTCGAAGTGCATGTGAAAAGGTTTTGTTTTTTGAAGGCCTTACGATTTACGTAAAGGCTAAAGGTGTGAATGTTAGAAGGCTCTAAGCGCAAAGGCCAATGTGGTATAGTGCTATGTTGGCTTGGTACTAAGCAGGAGGTCCCACGTTCAATTCACGTGAGGCAATTTGGATTGCAAGGAAGAAGCGCTTGAAGTATTTTTTGTTTTTCAGAGGAGCGTTGTTCATGGAAACTTTATGGTGGATGTGCCATTTTAGACACGTTAGGGCGCGTGGCCCAATAACAACTTGGCTGCGGCTAAGGCATTGGTAAGGAGGACATCGGGGGATACAATCCCACCGAGGGTAAGGCAAGTGGATTTAATTTTTGATGTTTTTTAATATTTTAATTTTTTCTAAGGTTGCCTAAGGAGAAATAAGGATATGGTATGCCCTAGGAAAGATAGAGATTTCTGCTGATTTTCTTTTTGGAAGTATATCATATTATATATCATTGGAAAGCTCTTTTCGAGAGATATTTTTTTAAATTGCTTAGAGGGAGAAATAAGGTGTGTGCAAGGAGATATTTTTGGTTTTATCAAGGAGTTTCAAAAGTAAGTTTGATTCATTATTTTGAGGGTTTATTTCTTGCATAAGAGGGTATGGTGCATTTAGTGGACCATAAAATAAAATGTGTTGAGAGTGGCAAATTTAGTGGACAACTCATACGACATCAAAAATGTATGGGCAATATTATTAATTGACTTATTTGGGTGATTGATTTCTGAAAACATCTTTGGAAATAAAAAGGATTGATTGTGGTTTCCTTTTTGAGGAGTTGTTGGTTCAATGCTTCAAGGTTTTCTAGTTTGAGAGTTATGATTAAACCTTGTTTTATAAGCATTGTTGTTGAATCCAATTGGTCATGCAAATAACTTGAACTTGAGTTAAGAACATAAGTATCATTGTTATGTGAGATTTGTCGTTGAGAATTGTTGGAAATATTTTGAGTTGGTTGATACATGCTTGGACTAGGGTTTATGGAAATAATTTTTCCTTGAGGTGATTGGTTGAATAGAGTTGATTGAGCCTAGTCAAGTAATTGTGTGAAGTGGTTGTTCAAGTTCCATGAAACAAACTATTCTATATTCTGATTTGAGTTAAGATTGAGATTTGAGAATAGAATATATAGTCTCTAACAATTCTCTTTATGCTTCTATGAGATTTATTTGAGTTGAGATTGTGATTTGAGTATAGAACATATTGAGTCTCTAACAATTCTCTTTATGCTTCTATGAGATTGAGATTGAGTTGATATTGGGATTTGAGTATAGAACATATTGAGTCTCTAACAATTCTCTTTATGATTCTATGATATTGAATTGAGATATTGATTGAGCATTGAGTATAGAACATATTGAGTCTCTAACAATACTCTTTATGATTTTATGATATTGGACAAGTTCTGTATGCGCTTGTTAAACTGATTTGAGGCAAGTCTTTGAGAAGGCTTGTGGACTGATTTTGTGTAAGCTTTTGTGGAATATTGCTATGTAGATTTGAGGAAGTCCTAGAGAGGACTTATTGAGTATATTTGAACAAGTCCTAGAGAGGACTTATTGAGTAGATTTGGACAAGTCCTAGAGAGGACTTATTGAGAAGATTTGGACAAGTCCTAGAGAGGACTTATTGAGAAAATTTGGACAAGTCCTAGAGAGGACTTATTGAGAAGATTTGAGTAGGTTCTGTGTGGACCTATTGAGCATATTTGAGAAGGTTCTATGTGGACCCTGTTGAGCATATTTGAGAATGTTCTGTGTGGACCTATTGAGCAGATTTGAGCAAGTTCTGTGTGGACCTATTGAGAAAATTTGAGCAGGTTCTGTGTGGATCTGTTGAGCAAATTTGTGCTAGATCAAATGAACTATGTTTAGTGCATATTTGAATGGACTTGTGCTAGATTGAATGAACTGTGTTTAGTGCAAGAGATTGAGCAGAGTTATGCTAGACTGAATGAACTATGTTTAGTGCAAGAGATTGAGCAGAGTTGTGCTAAAATTTATGGATTGTGTTTAGTACAATATTGAGATAGAGCTTTGGAGGTGACAGAGTATAGAGGACATAGTCTCAATTGATAGAGATCCAGAAGCCAGGATAACTGAAGATAAATTTGAATGAGGAGTCTTCAAGTGGAGAGAGATCCACCATTCAGTGTAGTAGAGAGAAAAAGTCTTCTAGAAGATCACTAGCTAGAGCAGAAGGGGAAAGAGTTCTCCTATGGAAGAGATCCACAAACTTGAGATTAAGGGATCAACATATCGTTTGGACAGAGGTCCATAAACATTGTAATTAGGAAGGATTTCCAAAGATATTTATTGAGAAAATTTTAGTAAAATATTTTCTTCGTGGAGTAGCCCACATTGGGTGAACCAGGTAAATTATGGTTTCTCTATTGTTTATGGTGTTTTGTGCATTGTTTTGATTACTGCTATTGATACTACTATATATACACTACATAATATTGATTTGAAAAGAAAAGTAAAAAGTGGTCTTATATTGTTAACCTCCCTCTCAGTATAAGCTTGTGTTCTTCAATAAGCTATGAGTAGGTTTTAGAATAAATTTGAGCAGATTTATGAGCAGGTTTTGTGAGTAGGTTTTGGAACATATTTGAGTAGGTTTTGTAAGCAGGTTTTGGAGTATACTTGAGAAAGGGTATTGGTGTCTCCTATGGATTGGTGTCCATGAAATTGAGCAATGGATTAGTCTCTCCTGTGGATTGGTGTCCACAAACTTGAGCAAAGGGATTGGTGTATCCTATGGATTGGTGTCCATGAACTTGAGCAAGGGGATTGGTGTCTCCTGTGGATTGGTGTCCATGAAATTGAACAATGGGATTGGTGTCTCCTATGGATTTGTGTCCATGAACTTGAGAAAGGGGTTTGGTGTCTCCTATGTATTTGTGTCCACAAAGTTGAGCAAGGGGATTGGTGTCTCATGTGGATTTGTGTCCACAAACTTGAGAAAGGAGATTGGTGTCTCCTGTGAATTGATGTCCATGAACTTGAGCAAGGGGATTGGTGTCTCCTATGGATTGATGTTCATGAATTTGAGCAAGGGGATTTGTGTCTCCTATGTATTGGTGTCCATGAACTAGAGCAAGGAGATTGGTGTCTCCTATGGATTGGTGTCCATGAACTTGTAATAGGGGATTCTTGTCTCCTATGGATTGGTGCCCACAAAATTTATTGAAGAAATTTATAAGAAATACTTTGCTATGGTTTTTTCCTGTGAGGGTGTTTCAATGTAAAATATTTGTCTCTCATGTTTGTGGTGATTTGTGCATTGTTTCATTATTGCATTGTTAAAAATTGAATTTATTGATTTGGAAAGAAAAGAGAAAAGTTTTATCTTATAATGTTCACCCCAACTCTCAGTATAAGCTTGTGTTCTTCAATTTGTATCAGAGCAGTTTCCTTCATGAAAGTCTAACATATTTAAGGAAGATCTTATAGGAACATACATGGATAGCCATGAATGTTTTTCATCAAATATGGCACCATAATTTTATGGGACTAACTATGCTTTCTAGAGCATAAATATGTAGAATTATTTGATGGAACATGACTATGATATATGGAAATCGATTGAGGATGGGTTCATACCACCTACAACTCCTCAAACGAATAGATATGACAAGAAAATATTTGAAAATAATGCCAAGGCAATGAATATAATATTAAATGGATTATGTGAATCAGAGTTTGTGAAATTCATGCAATGCACCTCAGAAAAATAAATATAGGATAAGTTACAAAGAACATTTGAAGGAGACGACAAGGTCAAAATGGCAAAACTTCAAACCCACAGGAGGAAGTTTGAAGACTTAAAGATGAAATATGAGGCAGATATTGCCAAGTATCTACTTCGAGTTGATGAGGTTATCAACACCATTCATGGAATTGGAGAAAATATTTAAGACTCTAATATTGTTCAAAAAATCTTAAGGTCACTTCCCATGAGGTTTGATGCAAAGGTTTCAACAATAGAAGAGATGAAGGATCTTAAAACCTTAAGCATGGATGAGCTATATGGAATTCTCACAACCTATGAGATGAGGACTGAAAAAGAATAAATATCTAAATGGGAAGCATTATTTAAAGCTTCAAATAAGACAAAAAATAAGGAACCAGAATCAAATGAAGAATCAAGAAGCGAAGAAGAAGCTAAATTTTTGCAGAGGAATAATAATGGTCCAAGAAAACATAAAGATATTCATTATGTGAAATGTTTTAATTGTGGTAACCTTGGTCACTATGCATCTAATTACCCACAATATAGAAGTAGTAGCAGTGAAGAAGAAAATAAATATAAGAAAAATAAAGAAAGAAAATTTTATCATGAAAAGAAAAATAGGTATGGTCAAAACAAGCATGAGAAGAAGATATTTCAAAGACACAAGAAATTTTTTTATGTTGAAGAAGCAAGTAGTTTTTCTAGCAGTACCAATGAAAGTCTCTCAAATAGTGAAAGAGAAGAAACACTATTTTTGTCCATAGAAGAGAAAGAAGATACTCCTATTGTTAAAGACTAAGAAGAAAAAATTATTCAAAAATTAATAAGCCATGGTTGATATAGAAGAGAAACTTATTGTTGCTCTTGAAGAGTTGAAGAGGGTTAGAAAGAATAACTCAATATTGAAGGATCAAGTACAAAAGGATGAGAAGAAAAAGGTAAATTTGTCACAAGAACTCATTAACCTACAATTTAAAGCTAAAGAGGTAAAGCAAATTGAAGAAGGAATGGTTGAGTAGTTAAAGACAAAAGAGTTGGAATGTGAAAAATTGGAACATGAGGTTGTCTCTCTAAGGAAGGAAGTGGAAAAATATAATGATAAGCTACATGGGTTTGTGAAAATATCAAAAATTGTAGGTGATATTATTAAAGCATATAAATATTCAGTTATAAAGACTGGACTTGGTTTTGAATAAGATCAAACGAAACAAAAGGGGGAATCAAGCTCAAAAGGAACAAAGGCATCAAAGAAAATGATTAAAGAGGAACCTAATACCTATGTTGTTGTGTTGAGAAGTCGAAGCATCAAGGAGGAAGAAAAAAAAGCATCATGAAGGAACAAATTCCATACCAGAAACACCAATGATAGAACCATGTGATAATATCCTCCAAGGCAATCAGACAAGTTTCAATATTTCTTCCATGGTCATTGTTTCTCATGTAACATTTTTTGTCATAAAGCTGTAAATTGCAGGGTCCGTGCTATGAATTATTTTGGCTACACCAAGAGAAATTTCAATTCATTTGCACCTCTCATGGACTACAACATCATATGTTATAAATGTAATAATTTTGGGCATACAACTAGATGGTGTAGAACAATGTTATATGAACTTTCAAAGTCAAGAAAGAAGGAGAATAGTTCTGATCAAAAGAATATGACCTCCAAATTTTGGAGAAAGAAAATAGAACAAGAAGAGGAGAATAGTAATTTGGAAGTTTCACTCCCATATAATAATTAAACATCTAAAGAAGAGCAGAGAGAAGGGGGCATTGTCAAGTGTCTTATCTTACAGCCTCAAGGAGCCTTTGCCATTGATGTCAAAGGGGGAGAGTTTTTAATAAGGGGAAGCAATTAGTCAGGGGGAGCAGCTTGTGATCCTATTCAGTAAAGGTTAGTTTCATTGTAGGGTTACCATCAATGACAAAGGGGGATATTGTTAGAAATATTGAGTTGTCATTGATGTCAAAGGTAAAAATATCTTCAAGGATGAAATGTTGATGTCAAAGGTAGAAATATCTTCAAGGGTGAAATGTTGAGTTGTCATTAAGTGCAAGGTAGATATCTTCAAGGGTGCTTTAATATTTAAATATTAAAGTAGGAGGTTTATATTTAAATCAAAGGATTTAAATATAGTTTAAATATTTAAAGTTTAAATATTTAAATGTTGGGCGACCTCCTTGAGTGCACCATGCAAAGGAATTAAAATTTAAATTTTCAAATTGATGGGCTGACTTCCTTGGGTGTGAATGGAAAAAGCATATAAATAAAATCCCTTAATTCACTTTGGACTCGGCATGGAATTCGAAGAATATATATCGAGCGAAAAGAGGTAGTGAGCAAAAGGAGGGAGGAGAGGAGCGCAATTTTGGTAGCATAGCAGGTAAAAATATATATATATATAAATATATGTGCATGCCACTTCTATCCCAACTAACTGGTTAGACCAGTCGGTAGCCTAGCTCACGCTAGGGAATTGTGGTGTAAAAGGTTCAAGGGTCGAAACCCCTCGGTATTGATTTTGGTGTGTTTTGTTGTTTGAGGTAGCACAGAGATGAAGTTAAATATTATATCATGCACCTTTGGTTTCATCCATTGGGTTAGCCCAATTGGTTGCTTAGCCCGAGCTAGGGTGTTGCGTTGCAGAAGGTTAAGGGGTCAAATCTCTTCGACGCCCATTTTTTTGAAGAGTTAAAGATAGAGCAACAAAGGAATTAAATATTCACTAGCATATTTTTGGTTTCACGTGCTGCGTTAACGCAGCTGGTCACGATCCCGTGTTAGGGTGTTGTGCTTCTAGAGGTCAGGGGATCGAATCCCATTTGTGGCTGTACAAGGTATTTACAAATTTTATTTTATTAAATTTGATAAAATGGGAGATATAAGGTGTAATATTATTTATTTATTTATTTTTTATACATGGTGGAATCGGTAGCCACCACGAATCGGGGCAAGCTGTCTAGCTTTTATGGCCGCCACAGTATTCTGTGTTGTTCACCCCAGAAGCCGCCACATAGATCTTTGCATAGTTCAACCCTATAACCACCATGCCACAAACATTTTAAACATTTTACACCACTAAAAGCACCAGGAAAGGGACAAGTGTTCAGTCCGACGAGGCCCGAGATTTGAACCTTGGACATCTGCCCCATTTATGGGGTTTGTATGAACCAATTTGTCTACACCTCGGACCTATATAAGGTGTAATATTGTGATTTTATTTTTGCAAATGATAAAAGGGGAGATATAAGGTGTAATATTATGATTTGATTTTTGCAAATTATAAAAGGGGAAATATAAGGTGTAATGTTGTGATTTGATTTTTGCAAATTATAAAAGAGGAGACATAAGGTGTAATGTTGTGATTTCATTTTTGCAATTTTATAAAAGGGAGATGTTAGAATAAAACATTATATTATAAGTTTTAAAATGGATATATAAGGAGTTAAATTTAAGCTTTATTGTGTATGTTTTAAAAAGAAGTGATGAGGGTTTAAAGTGGTTGATTTGATATTTAAATCAAGAAATAAAAAAAGGAATTATTGACCAGATTTGAAAAGCACATGTAAGAGGAAGATCATCATTACTGAGGCAGATTTGGAGGGCACAAATTTGGAACAAGTCAAGGTGTCAAATAATATTAAGTGTACATATTCACCCAAGCATTCAATTAACAAGGAAGAACAATTCAATCATTTCAAGAAGAAGAATAGGTACACATGATAATGGAAGAAGAGCAAGGTATGAGCTTCTCCAAGTCAACACACAATTAAGTTATTCAATGTTATATTTGAGCTACCTTTAAAATGTAATAAATGTGAGATATGTGGAAGCGATAGAATTAATAAATGTGAATAATATATTGATAATTTGAAGCTTACTACATTAGTGCATACCATCCTCCATATGTTCTTGAAGATTTCTAGGTAGAATGTGTGTGTATTGCTATTAGTTGAAGAAGCAAAAAGAAAAATTATAGATAAGATTTGTATGACTATATTTGGGAGTAGATGAGGAGTGTTTGTGAGAATATTTGAGCATAAGCTATGAGAAAGTTTTGGAACATATTTGAGCAAGTTTGTGAGTAGGTCTTTGAGCAGGTTTTGTGAGTAGGTTTTGGAGTAGATTTGAGTAGGTTTTGTAAGCAGGTTTTGGAGTAGACTTGAGCAAGGGTATTGGTGTCTCTTATGGATTGGTGTCCATGAAATTGAGTAAGGTTATTGGTGTATCTTGTGTATTGGTGCCCATAAACTTGAGCAATGAGATTGGTTTCTCCTGTGGATTGGTGTCCATGACCTTGATCAAGGGGATTGGTGTCTCCTCTCGATTGATATCCATGAAATTGATCAATGGGATTGGTGTCTTATGTGGATTGGTGTCCATGAACTTGAGTAAGGGGATTGGTGTCTCATGTGGATTGGTGTCTCATATGGATTTGTGTCCACGAACTAGAGCAAGGGGATTGGTGTCTCTTGTGGATTTGTGTCCACAAACTTGAGCAAAGGGATTGGTGTCTCCTATGGATTGGTGTCCACAAATTTGAGCAATGGTATTGGTGTCTCTAGTGGATTGGTGTCCACGAAGTTGATCAAAAGGATTGGTGTCTCCTATGAATTGGTGTCCACAAACTTGTATAGGGTATTGGTGTCTCATGTGGATTGATGTCCACAAACTTGTAATAGGGGATTTGTGTCTCCTGTGGGTTGGTACCCATGAAATTTATTGAAGAAATTTATAAGCAATATTTTTCCTTAGTTTTCTCCCAATACGGTGTTTCCATGCAAAAGCCTTGTTTCTCATGTGTGTGGTGATTTGTGCATTGTTTCATTATTGCATTGTTATTACTTGAAGTTATTGCTTTGGAAAGAAAATATAAAAGTTTTATCTGATACTTTTCACCCCCCTCTCAGTATAAGCTTGTGTTCTTCAGTATATGGCTACTTGAGCATCAATAACCTTTTTCATCTCTTTTTTATTTTGATTTGAGAGAGTTTTAAGCAATAAATCCTTTTGGCTAGTTGATTGAGCTACCTCAAAAAAATAAATATTTGTCTTGGTTTTCTTAAGGTATTTAATAATATTATATCCATATTTGTTTATTTGAAGTGTTTTTTTGTCTATTGTAATGGTGTAGTGGGTTTTGGATGCATAGGTATTGTGGGAACTTTAGGTAGGAAGGGGTTTTTGTTGGTCTAATCATTAGGTGGGATAGAAGTTTTGTTGGGAGGTGTGGAAGAATTCATTGGTGCTTTCCATTTACTCCAAAAAATATAATTGCAACCTCATTAGAATTATCAATAAAATTACATCTCTTCTTCTAGATAATCTTTAGGTTCATGTCCATCCACTCCTAAGAGTTCATATATCTCTAAAAATAGGTTTGTACCTACATTTTTATTAACTTGATTCCTACAATCCTCATTGGTTGGCACTAACTCCAAAATTTCCATATCCTTTTGAACAATATACAAAGAAATTTTAAACTTTGAGCAATTAGTTTCACTATGTTGATTAAGGAATGGACCCTACAAAAATTGAGTATAGCAAGATCAACCCTATTTACTAAAGTTCTTGGGTTACTCTTTTATTGATTTTGGTTGCTAGTAGGATTTGGGTTTCCTCTATTATTTGGGTGAGAATTCCATTGGTGGTGGTTCTTTGAAATTTAAAGTTCCTATTATGAGTATTGTTTGTAGATGGGTTTTAAGGAACTTGCCTTTGCAATTGAAGCATACCATTTCTCTATTTTATAAACCATCCTTTATATGTTATCTAACTCAGTATTCAAGATATTAGGTTGAATTGGTCTTGGTTGAGTTGTTATATTATTTGCAAGTATAGATGTGTTTAGAAATATGGGTAAGCCTAGTTGATTATTTGTTGAAGGTGTATGATTGAGAACATTTTTTGTGGTTATTTTATTATCTAAGTATGTAGGAATGGTTTTCTACTTGTTCACATTAGGCATCATTTTATTTAGGGGCACACAATTGAAGGGTTGGTTTTGGTTGGGATATATGATACTTGGTAATGGGTTCAACATGGAAAGGTGTTATATAAGGGCTTGATTTATCAATGGTACCTGATTATAAGCTCTTGGTTTTCCAAGTGAAGGTAATTGAACCAACCTAAAATTTGAGGTATTAATAGTTGTTTAACTATTAGAGCCTCACTATATGCCAATGTCAAGGATGTGATCTGAGGAGCTCTCCTCACAAATATGAAATTCAATGGGTCTAAATATCTAAGGTACATTTGGATTTTTGCTTCCTCTATGAGGGTGCAAGGTGTCACCAACCTAGTATATAATTTATGAAATATAGTGTTGAATAGTCTCAAGGGTTCACTAAGTTTTCTACTGGTAGAGGCAAACTGATGATATACCATAATTGGGTCAATAGGTTGTCTAAAATGGATGATAAATGCTACTTCTAACTGGTCACAATAAGTAATAGATATTGAAGGTAAGTTTATATACCAATCATACACAAACTCATCCAATGTTTGTGAAACCATCCTATAGGCAACATCCTCATCTTCAATTTGTAAATGGATTAAGACATCTTTGTATGCCTAAATATGTTCTTCAACTAATCTTCTTTCATCATGCCTATACCAAGGAATATATCTTTTAGCATTCTTAGGCATATCATGTGCATGCATTGGTATTTTTAAAGTACTTCCTACTAACCATGGAGCAAGAGCTACCATTGGTGGACCTTGATGGATTGTGAAGGGATCAACAAAAGGGATAATAGCTCTAGCAGAACTATTGATAGTCTAAGGAGTATTGGATTCACATTTATTAGCTCTGCATCTTCAATGTGGGGAAAGGCTAAGAAATTCAATACCACCAATAGTTTTTTCAAGAAACTCAACCCTTGAGTTTGTAGGATTAAAAAATGAGCTTTTGGTATCAGATTAGGTGGAATTAATTAATTTTACCAGGATAACTCCCAATAATTAGTGGTACATTTACATAATTTTCCCTCCCCATTATCCAAAAAGGACCATCCTCCTTTTTATCTCTCTTTTCTTGGAGAAGGGGATTTTACATAACCGTGTGGTGGATCCAAAGGCTCAGGTCTCAATTATATCAATGGAAATTTGTAGAAGTTTAGGTCTAATCCTAGATGCATAGGATTTAAACATGTTGCATTTCAAGGGAAAGAAGTTGAAAAGGGTGGGAAAATTACACCAAATACAAATGTTGATATGCAGGCATCCAAATTTAGTTGTAATTCAAGATGTGGAAGTTGTTGATACACCTCCATAGTTTAGAATATGTATATCCCAAGGATAGCTAATACAACTGGAAGGATGTGTGACATGAGTACAGGACTGGATACTAATATCATTGGCCAAAAATATCATCATGGTGCCTAATAAAGGCTTGCACACTTTTTGCATTGAGGGTTACAAGAAACAAAAAATGGATCCGATCAAAGAGCCCATATGTAAGAGGAAGGATGCAAATTTTGCTAATCCACCAAGAGCATATTTTACTCAACATGAATTAGATTTTTGGTTGTCTTACCAAAAATCCTATAATAGCTTATCTACAAGTTTTTAAAAACAAAGGAGTACAAATAACTACAACTATCTTCAATGGAAGGTGACAACTCATGATGCATAATCGATCAAGGATCATAAAATAAAGGTAAAGGATAAAATGGGATCCCATAGAGTAGAATATTTGTATGTATCATGTGAAAAGCTAATGTTTGTTCGTAAGGCTAGTGAAACGGTACCAAATACTTGGAATATAAATATCTTAGAACAAAAACAAAAAATAGAACATAATTTTACTGTGATTAGTGGTAGCTGGGCACCGTGGCAAGAATATCATGAAGAAAGGCTAAAATTTGATACCATATGGTCTGGGTATTGTAGGTTCATAGGGTAGGTTTGCATTAAATGGATTCAAAAGTTGGACATGAGCATGCACATCATTTTTGTGTACATAGCTGACATATATACATATGGTGACTAACTTTAGTCATTATGAATAGCTAGGTCCATTCCATGTTAGAGCACATACCTTGTAACATCTTGTACATATGTTTCAAGTAAACAGAGAATTCATAGGGAAAATATTGTTTCAAAGGATTGTTATTGTAGTGAAATCAAAAGGAATTTTTGATGTAGCCACAAAAATATGGAGCACAACATTACTCCTTTTTTTTTTTTTGTATTTATTTTCATGATGTTTTCTTAGACTCTATAGCCCAATGGATAAAGGAAGGCTATTTTTGAAATAGTGTGAAGTACAATTGAGAATATGATATGGTAGAGGTAAAACCACTAAAATATGCACAAAAAAAAAATAATATCATGCATCGGATAATATTATGTCACACTAGATCAGAAGAGGTGTGCAGGAAAGACTCAATTGACATGTGAATGAAAATTTAAGTGCACCAAATATTGCTTAAAATCTATGAAGTATACTTTTCAATCATCAAATGATGAGATAATCTCTCTCACATTGGATCTATTTAAATATGTGATATCTCTTGAAAATTAAAGGATGAAACTCTTAGTAGATGGGATGGATCCAATGGTGAAAATAGAAATTTGCAGAGAATGATATGAGCCACTGAGATAATTTATGTTCACCTATATTAGAGGAAGAAATAGATGTAGGATAGGTGGATGATTCCCCCAAAAGGTGTTACCTCATGACAATCTATCTACTCCTAAAGTAATTTTGTGCCCCGATGGACTATATTTATGAAGGTACAATGTTGTTGGAGCTTCCTTTAATTTGTGTACCTCTAATTCCTTTGTTTTATTTCCTTATTTCCCTTGCCCCAACATTCTAGTGTTGCTTCTTCTCACTCACATGTTAAAATATCATCCTCCCTTTCCCTTTTCATGCCCTCTGTTTTTAGTGGATATGTTTACTTCGTGTTATTCTCTCCTTGTGCCTCTCACCACCATTTCATGAAAATCCATTTTTTTGTCATGTGTACTCATCTCCTTCACCTTCATTTTGTAGTTTTCCATATATTTGAGCTTCCCCCTTCCATATTTGTATATCCTTTTTTTCTCCCCTAGCAATGCAATTTTGTAAATTTAAACTTCCCTTATCTTGATAATGGCTTCTCCTTCGTTCAACATACCTTTTTGTCCTTTTATAATTAATCCTTCCTATGAATTTAGAAATTTTTGGATTTGTGGGAAGGTAATCTAGGTTCTAAAAACCTTGTAAGCAATGTTCCTCTGTGAGTTGCCAAGAATGTGGGTATTTTTGTGTTCTCCTCACCCACCCAACTCTCGTTGACGTAAAATTAAGCTTTAAGGCTATGGATATATATAATAGAGGTAAGTACAATAACAACATGATATGTTTTGGCTCAATGACAAAAGGTAGATAGTAGACATTTACAAAAAAGTTGGAAGAATAAAGCTAAATATGCTAAATCTCCCAAAAGGGTATAATATCATGACATTGCGACTGGTCACTGTATCATGATCATGAAGTATTGGGATAATTGAAGAAAAAATGAGGGTGTGGTATTGCAATTGGTCGATGTGTCATGGTTGTATTGATCATGGAATGTAAGGGCAAAAAATTATCATGATATCGTGACATGTATCTATATCATAATAAAAAAGGTGAAGACAACCAAGAAGTTAAAACATATCATGACATCACAACATGAACCTATGTCGTGATCATAGAAAATCAAAAAATATAAAGCAAAAATAAGGGGTGCAACATCGTGACATGTTGATTTATCACAATAACCAAAACTTGATTAAGTCAAATGTGAAGGGAAAGATGTGGCATCGTGATATATCACTATGTCACAGTTGCCAATTTTGGGAAACACAAAAGGGCCAATAATTATCATGATATTGTGATGAGTATCCACGTTATGGTCACTAATGTTTGAAAGTTCTAAAGGCACAAGATATAATACAAATTTCTAACATGTTTCTATGGTACAGTCATGATAGTTATAGAAAGTAGAATTCTTAGAGGAAAGTGAGTCTAACAACATATGTTACTAATAAATGATAGATAATGGTTGCAAGAACTAAGAATGGATTATATTTAATCTCATATCCACTACTTTAACTACATGCATGAATCATTCAAACTACAATCAAAATTTGAGCACCATATCCTATTTTTTGAATCATTGATGTTGCACGATGGTTTTACCAGCATGATCACCTAGCATATTGTTGTAATAGTTTTTCATAAAAAACTATTTTTGTATTTTTAATATTGAACCATAGAGTTATTATAAATAATAGTTGTGACCTATTATGTAAGGGCCAGCTCTAAGGCATTTACAAGTTTCATGTATAAATATTTTTGGAAGAAGCAATACAAAGGATATCTCTGTTTGACCATTGGTTCAACATCTTGCAAAAAATGTATGTATGAATGGATGAATGTTTCTATTTAGCTAGATGAATGTGCATGACATCAATTTTGCTTTATGGATCCCTGTGCATGTTTGTTCTCTAGTTATAGAACTTATAGTCTACTGAACTAAATTTTGACTAATATTTTTCTGCTTGAGATAAAAATGGTTGGTCTATTAGGGGTTTTCAATGGTTGTTTCATTTCATGATATTTATGCACTCATTTTTGTCTAATATATACCACCTTGAGTTCTAGATTTGGCTACATTTATTCTCTTTCAGTACTCTTTTACTCCCCATCATATTTTTAGCTAGCTAGAACTTCACAGGAGCTAGCCTTCTCTGAATATTGACCGGATTAAGATTTATAGCTTGATCATTCATTCAATGTTGGCCAATTCTTGGGCATAATAATCAACTATAGTAATATTTTGGACCAACAAAAACCACAACTATGAACCATCTAAGATAATATAGTTAGTATAGTGGATAATTAGGGGTTATATGATTGAGTTTGGAGATAGGTTATGGAGGTTGTGGGTTAGGTACAAATGATAGAGTGATGATAAGACTATTTATAAGTGTTACGTGTGTATTTATGTTTGGTCTTGTTTGAAATTTTTGGGTTTTTTGGTGGTTAATGTGTTTTAATGTAGCGTATTCCTAAAGTCTATTAAAAGAGTGGATGGGTTAGTATCTATAAATGTGTATTTATACACATTTTCTTATATACTCAAGAGTATTTAGGGATTAGTAGCACACATGTTTAAAAGGGATTCTTAGGGTAGGGTTGGCTCTAGGTATCCTAAGGGTCAAAAGACCTCCAATACCCTTTTTAGGGTGTATAAGAGGTGGTGTTGGCTAGACCCTACATAGGCCAAATGGGCTTCTACTTCACCCTTGGGTGGGCTTGGTCAAAAATAAAAGTTGTGCATCCACTTATTATTTAGCCCCATGAGCAAGGGAATCTAATCCTTAGACTACCCCAAGCTAGTCCCAAGGGTAGTCAACTTCTCAGTGATGAAATATAGGAAACTATACAAACTAAACTATGGTGTCTATGGGATAAACCTATGATTGGGGATGAAGTCCAATGTCATTGGTTATTTTTGCAAGAATATTTCTTGTACAAAAGTATCTGCAATTTAAGATTTTTTTTTTTTTCCTTTTAAAGATACCTTTCTAAAAGCAAAATTTTAGAGATGTAAAACTGTAATACTTGCCTATACTAAATGCAAATAAGGCAAACACTAACCTAAAATACTCTTTTGCTATCTAATATGCAAAGAAAAGAAACCTATTGAAGAAATGAAATGCAACTAACCTAACCAAGAGGTTACAAGAAATCTATCTAAAAAAGAAAGAGAGGCTTATTTTAAGAGCAAGCAAGAGAGAGGACTTCCAAATTGATGAAGGATCACCTAGGAAGTTGTAAACTAACCTTGAATATCACTGTCTATAATCTGATGATACATTTTCCAACTGTCTAGGATCAAACAATCACTACTATGAACCACTAGGGGTCATACAACTGACTCCAAAGACAAATTACAAGGAACCTAGCTAAAAGATCACAAGAATTAATGTTATCTAGACAAGAAAAAGAAGCCTATGCTAAAAAGGAAAACAAGGTAAAATACTTCTAAACTAATGAAGCAAATAAGGAAACCTATGCTAGAGAAAGAAAAATAATAAGAAAACTATACTAAAAAAAGAAGAGAAGAATTAACCTACACTATTTTTGCAAGAAAGAAATGTTGTTCTAAATGAAGAACATAATGCAAGGGCCATGAAAAGAAGCCACTATCCTAAAGATAAGATGAGTTGCAAATAAAATAAATCTATCTCTAAGGAAAATTTATAACAAGACAGGAGAGGGAAATCAATGCTAATTGATGCAGGAGCATCCAAGGGAAAGCAAAATACCACAAGGAGAAAAAGTGTCGCGATATCGCGACATGTCGGCAAAGAAGAAAAATGTCGCGATATCACGACATGTCGCATTTTCGCGACCAAAAGCCGAGAGAAGGCTCAAGAGAGAAAAGTGTCGCGATATCGCGACATGTCACATTATCACGACCAAAATCCGAGAGAGGCGCAGGAGAGGAAAAGTGTCACGATATTGTGACATGTCGCATTATCACGACCAAAAGCCAAGAGAGGCGCAGGAGAGGAAAAGTGTCGCGATATCATGACATGTCGCATTTTCACGACTCAAGAAGGAGATAGAAGGCGTGGAGAAAAAATGTCACGATTTTGTGACATGTCGTGAAATCATGACCGAAAGAAGATAGGAAAGGCCAGAGAAGAAAAATTGACGCCGAAGGAGCAGAAAGAAAGCATGGAAGGAAACTATCGCGATATCGCAATTTCGTGACCTGAAGCAGAGAGCGAAAGCAGAAGGTAAAGCTGTTGCAATATCACGACATGTCATGATTTTGTGACCTGAAACAGAGAGAGAAAGTAGAGAGCAAAGTTGTCACGATATCATGACATGTCACGATTTTGTGACCCGAAACAGAGAGAGAAAGCAGAGAGCAAAGTTGTCGCAATATCGCGACATGTCACGATTTCACAACCCAAAGAGGTGAGAAGGAAGCAGAAAGGAAGAATGTCACGATATCATGACATGTCATGATTTTGCGACCCGAGAGGCGAGGAGGAGGCAAAAAGGAAAGATGTCGCGATATCGCAACATGTCATGATTTTGCGACTAAAAAGGAGAAAGAAGAGCCAAAAAGGAAAGATGTCATGATATTGTGACTTGAAGAAGAGAAAGGCAGCGAGGAAGAAAAATGTCATGATATCTTGACATGTCGTGATATCGTGACATACTGCTGGTTCACGATTCGAAAAGGCACGCGTTCCCAAATGGTGTTTCCTGAGGTGGTCAAAGGCTTCATTAATGCATGATTTCTTTCCCGGTAAGCTTGTTGAGTATGGTAGCCACTCGAATGTTGCACCCAAAGGTCAGAGACATTTTGAAAGCTCATCAATGCATGTTTCCATGATTGACCCAGTGGCAGTTGCCAGTTAGGGTGAAATATGTGAAGGTTCAGTCACGAAGGCCGGGGGAAGAGCCAAATTTTCTGATTCTAAGGATGTATTCTTCTAGGTGGGTGATTAATGGCCTAGAGGGTTGGGACCTTGAAAAAAACCCAGACATTGTAATAGAAGAAGGTGGTGAATCTGGGCTCCCGATGAAGTGCTGCTCCGATAAAAAAAAAAAACTACGCTTGCGGGCTAGTGTTGTAATTGGTTTTTCTGTGATCAAAGGAGAAGAGGGGATCAGTATTTTCAATGGGGAATTTAGGCTCCCCATCACTAATGAAAATAAATTAACAATTTAAAAGGAATTATACCTCTAATGAAAGAAAGGACACTTAAATGAAAGGAAACTAGTCTATGAAAGCGATAAAATGCTTGAAAGGAAATTAATCTAGAAATTAGTAAAAACCTGGAAATGAAACTAATCTATGCAAACAAGAAAGAACATGAAATAAAACTAAAATACAAAAGCTATATAGAACATGAAAAGAAACTAATTCATAGAAACTAGAAAAGCAAGAAACTATTATAATAAAGTGAGAAATTGCATGAAAAGAAACTATCCGAAGAAAGCAATAGCTAACTTGAAATGAAGTTAATCTACAAGGAAAGATAAGGCATGAAGTTAAACTAAGCTAAAAAATCATCAAAATATTTACACTAAAAAGTTAATGAAAGTACATAAAAAGGAAAGGCTACTCTAAGCAAATAAATATGATTTAAAGACACTCTATTCTAACAAAAGCAAGAAATAAAATCTATTCTCATAAAAAATGAGATAATTATGATGATGATAGGTTTATAAACCTTTGGGGATGTATACACTTTTTATTTCTAAGATCTTACTAGATGTGAGGGAATATCATACATGGAATGAGGAGCCCCTTTTCAATGTGAAATTCTCATGTGAAAGTGAGGTTCTTTAACCTATAATAATATATACTTTTTTAATATCTAATATCACCCTAGGGCACAAGGATAAATAATACAATGTCTACCTTCTTTTAATATGAGGTGTGGAGTGGAGTTTGTTGAGTGGAGTTTGTTGCCTTTGGATCAATGGCCTATTTTTGATCCCCAAGATCACCCTAAGGTGTTAGGATAGAGAACACATAGAGCCAAAATCCTATTTAATGTGGAATATAAAAGTAGAATGGAAGGTGGAAATATTGCAACAATGAATATATATTATTTGGTCCCAAGAGCATCCTCCTCCATTTTGATCCTCAAAATCACCTTATAGGCACGAGATAAGAGCATTTGGTTAGAATAAGATACTCTTGTTTAATTTAAAGGCTTAAAAATGAATAAAGATAGATTAAACAAAATAAATCCTCCAAACATGGTTGTCCTTATGAAAACTATGCCAAAATTTGGGAATAAAGCCTCCTACTTGTGGTCCTACACTGGTTAGGGGTCGACAAATATTGATGGTTCACTTAGATGTCCAAAAATACCTCAATAATATCAATCATTAGATCCTTGATGGTCTTTAGAAAATGCCATATAACCCTAGATGGTTGAGTCTAGGAGGGGTGTCTAGTTGACAGAGTCTGATTATTGTGGCTTCCTACCCCTTAAAGGTTAATGTTATCAGGTTTTCCCTATAGAACAGTGTAGAAATAATTATTAGAAGGTGGTTTTATGATAAAAATCAAAGGAAAGATAACAAACCCAAATGGAAAGCCACAATAACAAAGAAAACAACCCAGTGAAAGAAAACAAGTTGATAATAAGCATAACTAACAAAAAAATTTGTCTTGCAAAAAAAATTAGAGCTTAGGTGAAGAAATGATGATGTTTAAAAAAGGTGAAGGTGACAAACCTTATACACCCCAAAGTTGATGATTGAAAATGTGGTAAGGACTCATAGACATCTGAGTTTCATTGTGACATGTAATGTGAGACCGATACCTAATCGATGGACATGGATCTAAGCAAAAATAAACTGAAATGGAAATCATTTGGGCTCTAATGGTTAAGAATAAAAATCTTCTCTGGTTAAATGATGATACATAGGTGTAGATATGGGAGACTAACTTGAGTGGGTCTTGGTTAGGCTTATTTTAGGATGGTGTTGATGATGTTTTAGACTTATAAGACAAACAAAACATAGTAAGAGAAGCAATAAAGCATGAAACACTTTCAAAAGCACATACAAGGCATATGCCAAATACAATACATCAATAAAATGACATCCTATTATCTATAAAATAGAAAATTCCAAGTGTGGTCAAGGTTTTGTCCCATTGTGATTGCCATAAATGTGATTTAGAAGATGCACCATTTCATTGATGAATAAAAGGATATTACAAATAATCTATTTTTACAAAATAACCCTCTTGGGGGTTTACAATAGGATCTCCAAGATGGAGAATTTCCCTCTTTACAAAATAAAATAATAATGGTGCTCTCATGGTCTTCTATGCCACCTCAAGAGGTTAGGTGGGTTTTGTAGTCTCAGTTGTTTGACAATCCTAGGGTGAATTCTCCTCCATGGTACTTGCACACAACAAAAAACAAGAGGTTAATAGCATCAAATGGATCTACCTTGGTTAGGCCCAAGTCAATCAAATATGCAAACACTAAAACTTGACAAATATTGATTAAAATGAGAACATAACCTCAAAATGTCATAAAGCTTTAGAAAACATACCTTGCTTACCTTGTTGTTCTATTTGTTGCTAAGACTATGATTGATTTGAACTCTAGAATGTGATTTTTAAGGGGCTAGTGGTCTTTATTGTAATTCATCAAGGGTCTGATGACAACAACTACAGACTTTCAAGGAAATGACGATTGAAGTACCCACTACTTAGTTTGAGTTGAGTTTTTAGTGGATCTTTGGTAGGGTGTGAATGACCTTTGGTCACAATATGGAGCAAATTTGGAATTTTGTGTGTAAGCAGACTCAAAGGAAAGATATATGCATATCAAAGCTTACATTGGCCTCCACGGTTAGTTTACATACAATATATGGATGGTTACAAAAAGGGCTAAGCACACAAAATGGGATTGAGTGGAAATTTTGGTAAATTTTTAGCTTGTAATTTCTATTGTTCTTACAAATGAAGGAAAAAGGGGGTATTTATAGACTTTTTGCAAGAGAGATGAGGTTTTTAATTGGAAGTGATATGGAATGATGTGGCTGCCATGTGTCAATGGTGAGGGAACATAGAAAATCTAGATATTTCTATTTAGGGGAGTGTGCACCTCACCCTATTAATGATATTGGATGGGGATAGTCCTCACCCACCCAAGTGATAGATTTTGAAGCCTAATAATTTTTAATGTAAATAACCACATAATCGAATATAACCAATTTGTAATATAATGAACTCAATAAATATGATAATAACAACAAGAATTACTCAGAGATACAGAATAATCACATGTAAATCTCATGAAAATACTAAAAATAATATAGAATAAAGGTCTACTAATGCATGCTATGTGCTATGCATTTTTTATACCAATTACAATGCTTAGTCACAAATATATAATAGTATATGACTCCTCATATGGTGCACTCTTGACCTTCACTCTTCTTTGTAACTCTTAACTTTTCTATTCTAAGGACACATGTGCACTCTTACATAATAGACACTTGTGCACATTTACACTCACAACACTTGCACACTTAATTACATGATACTTGTGTATTTCCTACATATTATTACATTACATGAAATATAAACTCACACTCTAATCTAAGACACACACCTAATCTAATATTGTACCATGGTGGTACATTGGCATGTACCAAATAATGTAATATTCTCCAAAACCCCTCTATATTATATTATTTGGTTATTGAAGACTTTAGTCTTCAATATAGTCTTCATCTTGATCATGGAACTTGTGTTGTCCTTTCTTGCTTTCTTCAGTCGATTGCCTTTCTATATTTCAATGTCTTTAATATGATCTTCATCCTTGAATTTGAATAAGAGATCTCATTATATTACAAGTCAAAGTGGATCAAAATTAATCCAATTTTCTTTTCATGATTCTTTAGATACTCTCCTTTTTGTTTTAGAAATTTCAAACTTGAATCCATTATTAATAGAGACTTCAGAAATAAGATCTTGAAAAATAAAATTAATATGAATATTAATATATTTTCAAATATTTTGTAGTACTTGTCCTTATAGTAGCAAAAAATAGATGAGTGATATTTTCCTCCATAATAGTTACATGGATGGAGATTCCAACAATCCGTTTTCTCATGACCAATCTTATTGCAATAAGCATATTTTAAAGATATATTCACTTCCTTATTAATCTCTTTTAAATTTTCAAGTTCATATGTTTTTTGGATAAAACAATAAAACCATGTGTATAATTGAAACTATTCTATCTTTATTTTCTTTATATATGTTGTAGATGATAAAGGTCTTCAATATTTTTGGTACACTCCATTTTTTAGATGGACTTTGTAGTAATGGACTCCAAAGGTATGTCTACTTGATTATCATAAAACCTTATTGTTTCCTCAATTGTATTTCTAAACCATATTGGTGCTTTATTCTCTTCATTTAGTCTTTGAGAATAATATTTAATCTCATGCAAAATATCTTATATTTCCTTATTAAATGTATTCTTAACGAATTTATCCATTTTTACTTTGATGTAAACTACCTTGTATCTCCCTAGTTTTGATTAGTAATTATTTCAAGTTTCTAAGTTTTCAAAAACCTTTGAAGTGAAAAAACTTATGACTCCCTAATAGAAACTATAAAACTAAGAATTTTGTAAATTCAAAAATTTCCTAAATTTGAAGTAGAAATCCTTATTTCTCCATAATTAAATTATTTGCAAAAATTCTAAGGCTTTTGAATTTCAAAAAATAATAAACCAATAAAGCTTTCAAGTATTAATTAACTCTTAAAAACTTCAAATTAAATATCCTAATGCCTACTTATCACTCCAAAAAAATTAACAAGAAAATATGATAATAATTTCTCTATTATCCTACTTATCTCTCCATTAATCTCAATAAACCTTAGCAATAATAATCAACATTATAAACTCCTTATTCCTCCTTTTAACCTTAGCAAAAATTTAAATAAACTTTTGAAACCAATTACCTCCTTAATGACACATCTTGCTAGAAATGTGTTCTCTCGTACTATATTTCAATGTGTCTTCTTTAGCTTTGAGCGTGTGAGAATAAATGCTCATTTTTCCTTTCTAACTACTTGCTCTCTTATTGGATGCTTCAACAACCTCTTCCAGCGAATGGAATATGTTGTTTTGTTCTTCATGCATGTACCTCTTTAATCACTTTGGTGAGTGTTTCACCTACCTCAAGTGTTCTGATTAAACCTTCAATTCCAACAGACTTTGATAAAGTGGTATGTATTTCAATCATTTCACTTCTAAAAAATCAATTGGCATGCTCCAATGCGGTGCATTTTTCTTGCATTCAAACAAGTGGCATTCCAAATTCTTCCTATGCTCGAATCTATGTTAGCTCTCTTCCATGTAGTGCACCATTCCCAGGTATGAAATTCCAAAATTGAACATTCAAGTTTAACGTTCAAGTTTGGCATTTCCATTCAATTTTGGCATTTCATCCCTAGGCATGGTGCTTTGCTCTTCGTATCTCTTTAACACTTTACCTTCAAAATTTGATCTTTTGATTTCATTTTAGGCAAGTAATAAGAATACTCCAAAGAATTTTTTATGGTGCTTGGAATGCTTTATTCAAGTGGTGCTCTGAATTCTCTTTTCGAGTGAGGTTCTTCCTGTTTTCGATGTCCTTTGGTGCTCAGATTCTAACTTCCTCTCAGGTGAAACTTGATGTCTATATTTTAGGTGATGCTTTGTTACTCTTTTTTATTCTTTGTAATCCCCATTTCATAGATTTTTGACCGACGTTGTCTTCCTATATGAACATATTTTATTCATCAATGCATGGTATTTGAATGACTCATAGCATCTTGATGGCTCATGGCTCTTAGATAGTTTGATATGACTTATTATCTTGTGGCTCCTTGTTGGCTATTGCTGACTCATAATACTTGTTGGTTTGTAGCTCCTTAATGATGCTAGCTCTTCTTGGCTAGGAATACTTAACACTTTTATTTCCCCTGTGCTTAGTTTGATTTTGATTGAGCTTTGATCTACCCTAACTGTACTCTTATCAAATCTTGCTATGCATGTTTTGTTAACTATGCTTACCTCTTTTTTATGCAGGTTCAGGTGCACTATTCTACGTTCAATAGAACACATAAAAACATTACCATAAAATGTTTTGCTTAATTTCTCTTGTAGTGATTGTGGTTTTCCTTTGCTCCTTTTAATATATTGTTCTAGCTTATGGTTTGATGGTTTTCATTATTGAAATGTTTTTCTATCCTTGTTGTTCTCAAATTCTGCCTGGCTTGACACTAACCAATATTTGTTGGTGGGCTACCTTTATTTGATTCCTTTATTATCTTTATCTAGTGGGCTAGTGTTTATAGAGGTTTTCTTATAAAAAAAAGAAGCATAACCATACATTAGTTGGACCAATTTTTTTGAATGATTAAATAACCATGTAATTATATATTAAATAAAAAACATCCTCCATTAAAGTCTTATAATTCTATATAACTCACAACTTAATGAAAATTGAACTATATAATTTTATACTAATCACTTGAGTTTTAATTTTTAAAGGTAATGATGCTTATCAAACTACAAAAAATTCAATTATTTATATTTTGAATTATTGACTAAAATAGAAATAGATGGAACAAGGGTCATGCAAGTCACTATATGGTTTTCCATTTAAATTAAATTACAACCAATAATAATTAAGATAATAAAAAATATTAAGTAAAATTTATCTTATAATTATTTTTTAATTAATACATATTTATAAATTATCAAATTTGCATTATAACTTTATTTTTCTCTGAAGCACAATAGATTAAATAATTAGACTAGTCAAAATTGGATAGGAGTAAGTGTTATTATGAGAAAGGACAAACTAACTAGTAAAGTATAGTATATAATTATTAAATATATAAAAAGATAACATTTTAAATAATAAAAAAGAATATGTATTAGAGTTGGATTTTATACACCATAGATATTTTCAACACTATGAGAAGACTTTGAAGGTATGTTTCTTGATTTGAATTATGCAAGCCATGCATGCTTGTTACATATCCTCCTACACATATAAATTTATTATCTTATTTTCTAGATAATATTAAAAAAATCACAACAAAACAATTACACTAGAAATATTAAAGATTGAGCTTTATTGAAAATCAAACCACAACCATTATGGAATTTATACTCATAATTTTAAGAGTATTCTAAACATGGAGCAATTAGCATGCTTAAGGTAACAAATACAATTTTTAAAATATGATCCTTCATACTTCAGTTTTAAATTTGTTGTTAGTACATTAAAAACGTTGTTATGTAATTTGATATAAAATTAAAATCTTAACAATTACAAGAGTGTTGATTTATGGGTGTGCTAATCCCACCTGGCCTTTTTTTTTTATGAACACGCACCCACCCCTCACACATCTAAAAAAAATGTTTTTTATGGAAATGAATCCTTGAGTAAAATGCTACCATATTTTAAAGGTGTCAGTTGCTCTATGTTTAGACAATTATATACCCCAAGGTATGGCTTCTCATGCATACATAATTGTTAGTATTACAATGGCACTGAGAGGGGGGGGGGTGAATCAGTGTAGTTCTTTTAACTTGAATTTACAGCTCTTAAAACTGAAATAATGAAACCTTAAAACCAGATAAAGCAAGCATCACAAAAGAACATATCACACAACACAAGATTTTAACGAGGTTCACCAAATTGGCTACTCCTCAAGAATGACTGCTTGGACTACCATCCAAATCCAGCCTTTGCAAAGCACCAACTTTACAAACAGTTTACTAGCATCCACTGGAAGGAGCACCAACCCCTGATTTATCTGTACCAATAGAAAGGAGCACCAACCCCTGATTTACCAGAACCTACTGGAAGGAGCACCTACCCCTGATGCCAAGCTACAACCTAGACTTCAATTTTGAATCTATGAGTTTGATAGTAAGATACCTTTGCTTTTGCAAGACCCTGATTGGTCTTCTTCACCTTTGCATTCTCTGCACACTCTGCTCTTTCTTCGCAAACACTTCGCACACTCTGCTTCGCTGCAGTCCAACTTCACGATCATCTTCTCCCTTTTGCGCACTCTACTCCTACTTTCTCTTCGCAATCACAGACGCACTTAGACAATTCGACATGACTTCTTCACTCACTTTGCGCACTTAGCCATCATCTCATTGCTTTTGTGCTTTCTTTGCTCTTACGACCACATTTCACACTTCGACACATATTCGACGACACATTCATCAACACTTCAATTCTCCAAACAACCCTCCTTTTATAACAGATATTTTCATGATGAAAACCCTAATCTTAGTCGGTTGTAAACCCTAATCTTAGTCGGCTTTCATGAAAACTGTAAACCCTAATTTTAGTCGGCTGTTCATCGGTCTTCGTCGGCTTCAACTCAACCGCAAAAATACAACATGTCGCGATATCGTGACACTTTCGCTTTCTCTCTCTTTCTCCTTGCTTTGGACCGTGAAAAAGCTACATGTCATGATATCGCGACACTTTTTTCTCCTTGCTCTTTCTCTTTGCTTTGGACCGCAAAAATACAACATGTCGCGATATCACGACACTTTTGCTCCTTGCTCTTTCTCTTAGCTTTGGCCCGTAAAAACACAACATGTCACGATATCGCGACACTTTCGCCTCCTTGCTTCTTTTCTTGGCTTGTACCCGTGAAAACACATGTCGTGATATCGTGACACTTTTGCCTCCTTGCCTCTTTTCTTGGCTTGTACCCGTGAAAACATAGCATGTCACGAAATCATGACACTTTTGCCTCCTTGCCTCTTTTCTTGGCTTGTACCAGTGAAAACATAGCATGTCATGAAATCGTGACACTTTCGCCTCCTTGCCTCTTTTCTTGGCTTGTACCCACAAAAACATAGCATGTCACGAAATCATGACACTTTCACCTCCATACTCTTCCTCTTTACTTTTGTCGTGATATCGCGACACTTCTGCCTTCTTACTTTCTCTCTCCTCATTTAGTCGCAAAAATGCGACATGTCACGATATCGTGACACTTTCTCTCCTTTGCTCTTTCTCTTGCCTTCGGGTCACGAAAACATGACATGTCGCGATATCGCGACACTTTCTCTCCTTTGCTCTTTCTCTTGCCTTCGGGTCGCGAAAACGTGACATGTCACGATATCGCGACACTTTCTCTCCTTTGCACTTTCTCTTGCAATATGTCACGAAAACGTGACATATCGCGATATCATGACACTTTATCTCCTTTGCTCTTTCTCTTGCAATATGTCATGAAATCATGACACTTTTTCTTTCAAACTCTCTCTCTTGCAATATGTCACGAAATCGCGACACTTTTTCTACTTGCCATTCTCTCTTCCAATATGTCATGAAATCGTGACACTTTTTCTTTCGTACTATCTCTCTTGCAATATGTCATGAAATCATGACACTTTTTCTACTTGCCTTTCTCTCTTCCAACATGTCACGAAATCGTGACAGTTTTGCTTGCTTGCGCTTTCTCTCCGAACATGTCACGAAATCGTGATAATTTTTCCACTTGTATTTTTCTCTTCCAACATGTCACGAAATCGTGATAGTTTTTCCACTTCTCTTTCTCTTCCAACATGTCGTGAAATCGTGACAGTTTTTCCTGCTTTCTCTTTCTCTTCCAACATGTCATGAAATCACGACAGTTTTTCCTGCTTCTTCTCTCTCTTCCAACATGTCACGAAATCATGACAGTTTTTCCTGCTTCTTCTCTCTCTTCCAACATGTCACGAAATCATGACAGTTTTTCCTGCTTCTTCTCTCTCTTCCAACATGTCACGAAATCGTGACATTTTTCTTGCCTGCTGTTTATGTCACGATATCGTGACACTTTTCTTACTTGTCTTTTTCTTTGATCTTTTGCAAATGGGGCACTTCGGTCTTCTTGGAAAATCATTGTACATACTTTGAATGACCTTTGAACTCCTGTCTTCTGCATCTGAATAGCTTTTGAACTTCCTATCCACTTGCATCAATAGATCTATCTGATTGTGTTGACAACAATGACAATACTATTGCTGCACCTTGCTCAACAATCTCCCCCTTTGGAATTGTTGGCAACACATGTGCAAATTCCTGTAATTCTTCTCCCCCTTTGACAATAATACCAAAGGGCTATTGCAGACTCCCCCTGAGTCCATGCACAACATTCTCAAGCAAAATTTATTACACTTAGCAAAAATCATGAACATGAGCAAAAAGATAATCAAATACTTGAATGCTCCCCCTGAGAATGTGATCCCTGTAGCTAGTCAATTCTTGGGAAACATGACCACTCCACAATCTGTTGTTGGAATAAAAATCCAACTTAACCTCACTTTTTGCAACTTTCTCCTACGTACAACACGCTGTCACTGCAATATATTCTGCCTCTGTTATGGATAAGGAAACTGACTCTTGTTTCTTACTGTTCTACGTGACCAATCTGTCTCCAAGATAGAATGCACCTCCACTGGTACTCTTTCTGTCATCTACACATCCTACCCAATCTGCATCTTTTGGATATCATAACCCATACTCCATAGTACCCTTGTGATATTATAGAAGACTCTGTATCTCTGCTGCACTGACTGGTGGACCTCTCTCCACTTGAAGAATCCTCACTCAGATCTATCTTCAATTGTGTTGGCTACTAGATCTCTATCCATTGAGACTCTATCCTTTGTACTTTGTCACCTCCAAAGCTCTGTTAATAGGCTCACTAAGAACCTGCTCAATAGGCTCACACAGAACTTGTCCAATGCTGAATAACAAGCTCACACAGAACTTGTCCAAATCTGCTCCAACAAGCTCACTAAGAACTTGTCCAAATCTGCTCTAGAAATCTGTCCCAACACTGTCCTCAAATCTGTCCCAGCATTGTCCTCAAATATTTCCCAAAGGCCTTCTCAAAGGCTCAATCAATCATGCTCAAGTAGTACTCAGAATGAACTCAACAATGAATGGCTATCTCAAATCAAATCCACTTCAAAGAAGCATAAAGAGAATTGTTAGAGACTCAATATGTTCTAATATCAATCTCAACTCAGCATAGAATAATGGGATAATTTATTTCATAGAACTTTAAAAAAATCACTTCACACATAACTTGACTAGGCTTAATCAAATCAACTCAACCAATCATCACAAGGGACAACTCTCTCTCACACAACCCTAGTCCAAGTATGTATCAACCAACTCAAATATTTCCAACAATGCTCAACCACAGATATCACATAACAATGATACTCATTTTCTAACTCAAGTTCTTTCACAACCAATGGGCTTCAACCACTATGCTTAAAACACAAGGTTTAAACGCAACTCTCAATTCAGAAAACCTTGATGCATTCAACCAACCACTTTCAAAAAAGAAACCACAGACAATCATTTTCCCTCCAAGGATATTTCAAAAATCAACCACCATAATGCTGTCACATGAGTCTCCTTGGGATTAACCTGAAATCGTACTACTATGCATACTGCCTGCAAAATATCTGGTCTGGTGGCTGTCAGGTACAGTAAGCTTCCAATCATAGATCTGTACATGATTTGATCAACAGGTGGAGATTTGTCATTCTTGCTCAACTTGCACCCAATCATTGACATTTCAAGTTCTTTCTGCTTCTTATTTGCTAAATCTTTATACGATTCATCTTTGTTGCTGCCAAATATGATATCATCTTTCTTAAACCTTTGTTGAGTGAGATAGTTGTCTAGCCTTGCATATCATGCTCGGGGTGCCTGTTTCAAGCCATATTTCTTCAACTTACAAACCAAGTTGGGATCATCACCAAGCTGGAAACCATCTGGCTGCTCAATATAAACCTCTTCTTCAAGCTTCCCATTCAAAACGCTGATTTCACATCTGTCAACAAAATTGACAAGTAACTCACACTTGTACCAACTTTTGTCCAACAGTGTACCGACACTGCAAATTTACTGCCAACTCTGTGCAAGCATCAAACACTGTATCACAACACCAACCAAATCCCTTTTAACATTTTCAACTTGGTCTATGTTTTCTACAGTCACCACTGGTCACACCTTACTTTCAACTGTTCGAATCAGAAGACAATATTTTGTTAAACACTTCATGGCCAACTATAATGCACCTTACTCAAACTCATACTTCTGGACCTCGGATAGGTATGATTCACAAAGCAAAGTTGCTCATCTTGATGAGCTAAACATGAATCAATGATCAGACTTCAAATATTTTTTTCACCACAACGTCATAATAGATCTAACAATCTTCACGTCAATGTGTAGTTCAAATACATACTGCTTTTATCGAAACACATATATGCGGCTAGGGCAACATTCTTTCACTAACCAAATTATCTGAACTGTTATAAGCTTTAACTTTGAGCAGTGGCAGTAAGAACCATCACCAGTACAACAATGACTTATAGCAATACTACCAAAAATGACAACTCTCAATTAAACATCACCCTTCACGACACTTCCACAAACTACATGAACTGAAAACACACCTCGACAACTATACAACAACTTCCCTGACTACTTGCCTTTCATCCTCAGGTAATCAAACAAATACATAGGAGCATTAAAATGAAACTTCAAGATTGCTCCCCCTGAGGATGTGCTACCTGGAGTTGCTTAATGTAATAGCGGAGTAGTCTCCTTCAGTCCAAGGAGACACGATTTCCTTTCTTCTATCTTTCTCCAAACCTTTTTGAACTCGGGCTTGGATTTTTCAACTGCATCCCTGTTTTGCATCTTTTCGTGAACTCGAACATTTCTCTTGTGTGGTTGTCTCTTGTGCATCCTTGATGAATGATTATTTTCCTTTCTTTTATGTACCTGATTTATTCCCTGTCTGTGTTGCGTTCTTTGCGTCTGATGAAATCTACTATTTTGCCTTAGATTAGATACAAAAATGCTTGGACAAAACCTTGCTATGTGCCCATGACCATTACATTGAAAACATTGTACATATTGTTCACTCAGAAACACAAAAGTATTTCTACCAGCATAACTCTTTGATTTATTATTCAATCCACAATAAATTGCCTTGTGACCATACTCGGTTGCATCCGAAACAATAGCCATTAAAAGTATTATTATGAATAGAGTGAGAGTGATAGAACCTCTTTTGTTGTGGTTGCTTTGCTATAGATCTCCTTTGATATGTTCTTCCTTTTGAAAATTCAGCTTCAACCTTTTCTTGCTTTGATCCTTCAACAGTGAACTTCTTCTTCTCTGCAGAGTTGGAAGATGAAGGTTGTTCAACTTCATATCCAAGACCACGCTTATCCGTGGAGCTTCTTTGTTGGCTTATCATTTTATCCAGCAACTCTGTGCTCTTCTCAAATTTGAGATTTGTATTGGCCTCTTCTAGTTGTTTCTTCAATAAGACAATCTCTTCCTCTTGTTTGCAGTAACCAATCTCTTTCTCATTGAACTGTGACCTGAGAGTTTCTTCAATCCTTTTGAATTCTTCTACCTGTACTATCAAACTGGTTATTATTTCATTTGCATCCTCAAGATTTCTTGAGATTTCCTTATTCCTTTTTCTTTCTATCTTCAATACATCCAGAGCTGCAATTAATTCCTCTTTCAAATTTATTTTTGCATCACTTTCTTCTTCATCACATTCCTGTTCTTTTTTTGTTTCTTCTTCGAGAGTCATGAAAATACCTCCACCTATTTCTTTCTTAGAATCATCCTCTAGGACTTCATTAACTCTCAGCATATATGCCTCTATGTTCTCATCGTCATTCAAATTTGAAGCTTCAAACTGAGCTTGATGTGTTTGTAACTTGGCCTCCTTGATCTCATCATCTCCTTCATGAATGCTCCTCAGTTTGTCCCATATTTCTTTTGCCATTTTACAACTCATGATCTTTACCAGTTCACTTGTCTACTAATCCGCACCTGATAGCATTCTTTGCTTTTGAGTCATTCTCAAACAGATTCTTATCGGCAACATCGGTTGGAGGAGTGATGGGTATTGTGTATTCACTGTCTACTTGAATCCCAGATGTCGTATCCCAAAGCACAAAGATATGTCTACATCCTGATTCTCTAGATCACGTAATTAGTTCCGTCAAACAAAGGTGCTTTGTTTGATGAGAAGTCTTCAACCTTTTTTGGTTCAATTTTCTCTTCCATAGGAACTGAAACTGACTGAGATGCCCTTTTGGAGGAGGATCTATTCTTCTTACCCATTGCGTACTAATCCAAGATCAACCCTGACTGATTTAGCCTTAGAAGGGAACTTGGCTCTGATACCAATTGTTAGTCTTACAATGGCATTGAGAGGGGGGTGAATCAGTGTAGTTCTTTTAACTTGAATTTACAGCTCTTAAAACTGAAATAATGAAACCTTAAAACCAGATAAAGCAAGCATCACAAAAGAACATATCACACAACACAAGATTTTAATGAGGTTCACCAAATTGGCTACTCCTCAAGAATGACTGCTTGGACTACCATCCAAATCCAGCCTTTGCAAAGCACCAACTTTACAAACAATTTACCAGCATCCACTGGAAGGAGCACCAACCCCTGATTTATCTGTACCAATAGAAAGGAGCACCAACCCCTGATTTACCAGCACCTACTGGAAGGAGCACCTACCCCTGATGCCAAGCTACAACCTGGACTTCAATTTTGAATCTATGAGTTTGATAGTAAGATACCTTTGCTTTTGCAAGACCCTGACTGGTCTTCTTCACCTTTGCATTCTCTGCACACTCTGCTCTTTCTTCGCAAACACTTCGCACACTCTGCTTCGCTGCAGTCCAACTTCACGATCGTCTTCTCCCTTTTGCGCACTCTACTCCTTCTGCTTTCTCTTCGCAATCACAGATGCACTTAGGACAATTTGACATGACTTCTTTGCTCACTTTGCGCACTTAGCCATCATCTCGCCGCTTCTACGCTTTCTGCGCTCTTACGGCCACATTTCACACTCCGACGCATATTCGACGACACATTCATCCACACTTCAATTCTCCAAACAACCCTCCTTTTATAACAAAATTTTCATGGTCAAAACCCTAATCTTAGTCGACTGTAAACCCTAATCTTAGTCGACTTTCATGATAACTGTAAACCCTAATTTTAGTCGGTTGTCATCGGTCTTCGTCGGCTTCAACTCAACCACGAAAATACAACATGTCGCGATATCATGACACTTTCGCTTTCTCTCTCTTTCTCCTTGCTTTGGACCACGAAAAAGCTACATGTCACGATATCGTGACACTTTTTCTCCTTGCTCTTTCTCTTTGCTTTGGACCATGAAAATACAACATGTCACGATATCGTGACACTTTTGCTCCTTGCTCTTTCTCTTAGCTTTGGCCTATGAAAACACAACATGTCGTGATATCATGACACTTTCGCCTCCTTGCTTCTTTTCTTGGTTTGTACTCATGAAAACACATGTCGCGATATCGTGACACTTTCGCCTCCTTACCTCTTTTCTTGGCTTGTACCTATAAAAACATAGCATGTCGCAAAATCGTGACACTTTCGCCTCCTTGCCTCTTTTCTTGGCTTGTACCCATGAAAACATAGCATGTCGTGAAATCACGACACTTTCGCCTCCTTGCCTCTTTTCTTGGCTTGTACCCACGAAAACACAGCATGTCATGAAATCGTGACACTTTCGCCTCCGTACTCTTCCTCTTTACTTTTGTCGTGATATCGTGACACTTCTGCCTTCTTACTTTCTCTCTCCTCATTTAGTCATGAAAATATGACATGTCGCGATATCGTGACACTTTCTCTCCTTTGCTCTTTCTCTTGCCTTTGGGTCGTGAAAATGCGACATGTCATGATATCGTGACACTTTCTCTCCTTTGCTCTTTCTCTTGCCTTCGGGTCACGAAAATGCGACATGTCACGATATCGCGACACTTTCTCTCCTTTGCACTTTCTCTTGCCTTCGGGTCATGAAAACGTGACATGTCGCGATATCGTGACACTTTCTCTCCTTTGCTCTTTCTCTTGCAATATGTCATGAAATCGTGACACTTTTTCTTTCGGACTCTCTCTCTTGCAATATGTCATGAAATCGTGACACTTTTTCTACTTGCCATTCTCTCTTCCAATATGTCATGAAATCGCGACACTTTTTCTTCCATACTATCTCTCTTGCAATATGTCACGAAATCATGACACTTTTTCTACTTGCCTTTCTCTCTTCCAACATGTCATGAAATCGTGATAGTTTTGCTTGCTTGCGCTTTCTCTCCGAACATGTCACGAAATCGTGACAGTTTTTCCACTTGTCTTTTTCTCTTCCAACATGTCATGAAATCACGATAGTTTTTCCTGCTTCTCTTTCTCTTCCAACATGTCACGAAATCATGACAGTTTTTCCTGCTTCTCTCTCTTCCAACATGTCACGAAATCACGACAGTTTTTCCTGCTTCTTCTCTCTCTTCCAACATGTCGCGAAATCGTGATAGTTTTTCCTGCTTCTTCTCTCTCTTCCAACATGTCGTGAAATCGTGACAATTTTTCCTGCTTCTTCTCTCTCTTCCAACATGTCGCGAAATCGCGACAGTTTTCTTGCCTGTTGTTTATGTCGCGATATCGCGACACTTTTCTTACTTGTCTTTTTCTTTGATCTTTTGCAAATGGGGCACTTCGGTCTTCTTGGAAAATCACTGTACATACTCTGAATGACCTTTGAACTCCTGTCTTCTGCATCTGAATAGCTTTTGAACTTCCTATCCACTTGCATCAACAGATCTATCTGACTGTGTTGACAACAATGACAATACTGTTGCTGCACCTTGCTCAACAATAATAATGTTCATGCTATATTATATGGTACTTTTATATGGTATTTTTGATGGTATATCCAACATTAATGGATAGCATTATTAAATAAAATGTACAACTTTACCCTATGATAGGCATGCCAATGGCTCTTCTTATATATGGTAAATAATTGCATTCAAATATTATAATAAAAAGTAAAATGATAGTGAAAGTTTTTTATATGTGTACATAACATTTAATTTAAATAAAATATTAAATAATCTTAATTAATGTATCGGCTTGAAAAATACTACCAAACTCACCGAGGAACTTGAAACTCTGACCTCTTAGAAGAAGACTTTTTAATTGCAACTTTAATTATCATACTAATCTTAAAAAGACCTTGATGGCTCACAATGTTTAGTTGTTTGGAGAATACATTCTCATATTAAAGTATTTTTTATTTTTTGGATCACCTTATTTTTGTAACATTTATAGATTTGATATGTAGACCTTAAATATTATTTAATTTTTTTTTTTTTTTTTTAAAGTTAAATATTTTAAGTTAACTAATGATATCATCATAATAATTTAAGTTCTTTGGAGATTATCAAAATGTGGTATGCATATAATGTCTCCTTAAGCCCTCTTCTTAATATGGTTTTTACTATTAACACAATTTTGTCTAGTGATGACAAGCTAGCACATAACTATCATCCACAATAGAATATTTTATAACGACATGAAAAATAGTAAACAAGAGTAATGATGACAACACAATAGAGTGACACAATAAAAACAAAAAATAATTTTATTACATATACAAACTATAAGAGTACATAAGTGCTCACATGATTGCCTTAGTGAGTAAATGCATCCTCTTGTTGAACCTCCACCTTCTATGGATTTTCCTATTGACAATATTTCAAACCTTCACTTTGAAGGACTTCATTCCACATTCACACCTCTTCTAATAATCTCAAACACACCTTAGACAAAAAGACACACTTCTCTAGCTAGCTCTTCTCTACATATTTATAGAAGTTAAATATCACATCCATAAAAAACCCTAGATATATATACTTCACTACTCTCTAAAGATCTCATTTTTAAACTCTTTTCATAATATTAATATATTTTATATATTTATTTATAATTTCATGAAATAAAAGTATCACTTTTAAAAAAAAAAAATCTTTTAAACTTTTAAATTATATTTTATTAATTTTATAATACCTTCAAAAATATTTTACACTATCTTATTTTTTAGGATTTTAAAGCTGTATTTTTTATACTATATATAATAACAAAATACAATAGAAAAGGTTTAAATGTTGAGTTCCAAAACTTATAATAAGTTGTGAATACTCCGATACTTCGCTCAAAAACTTTCCAACCCAATAAATTATCAAAATGAAGTTGTCTGTTATTTGGTACGGCCACGAAAAAGATTGACGCGAAACTACATAAACCGAAAAATTATTCAACAAAGACGGCAAGAGAAAAAGATTGACGCGAAAACTACGTAAGACGGCAAGAGAAAAAGATTGACGCGAAAACTACGTAAGAAACTTTTACACGTAATGAAAGATTCGGTGGTGGTCATGCTAGCCGCAAGGATTAGCACCTGATTGCGTAGACTAGACTACTGGCGGTCAACCATTGGCAGAATTTGATTGGTGAGGTTTGGAAGATTCATAAGAAAATGAGAACTCTTTAAAAAAAAAAAATTATTTTATTTTATTTTTTAAAATTAAGTTTATTGATTTGTTGATATCGATTTGGACGATCAAGTCCGGAATTAAGGTTTTGTCTTGATAATTAAAAAAAAAACTAAATCTAGTGGCTTGATTTAATTGAACGGTGACCTAGGTTAAGGTTGTATATTCTATTTTTTAAATAATTGAATAATCATACATAAATAATTAGGCCTTATAATTAAATAACAAAAAATTGTTTTAACTTACTAAATATTACTTTATATGATTTTATAATTTAATATATATTAAATTATATAATTTCACAATAATTATTCGAATTTTGATTTTTAAATGTAACAGGTTTGTCAAACTACAATAAATCTAATTATTTATCGTTTAAATTATTATTTGAAATAAACAAAGGTCATGCTAGTTGTTATATGGTTTGCCATTTATATTAAAATTAATAATAATTAAGACAATAAAAAAGTTTATCTTATAATTATTTTTTAATTAATACACATTTTTAAATATTTATTTTTTATTGTAAATTTATTTTATTTGTAAAGTATAATAGATTAAATAATTAAATTTGTTAAAATTGTATAGGGGTAAGTATTATTAGGTGAAAGGAAAAATGTACCATGAGAGTATAGTATTTAATTATTAAATATAAAAAAGATTAACATTTTTTAACATTTGGCACTCTAAATCATAGGTATTAAAACAGTTAGCATTTCAACGTTGTGGTATTTATTTGCATAAGGAAAAAGGCCTCAGGTCAAGAATCGAGCTTTCATATTTGAGATTTTTTTCCAAAATAATGATTTACCAGAACCAATGAAAGAATGGTGGTAGCAAGGAAAACCTAAACATGGGACAACACAATTTTAGCTTCACTTCATGTTAAATTTTATTAAAAGCAAATTAAAAAATGAAGTAAATTTCATCAGTCAGATTTCTAGCAATAGAACCTATTCTTGAAGAGCTTCTCTACAAAGAAAGTCTTTTGATGCAAGAGGACGAAGAGTTAGACAAGAAAGAGGAAGCCTACTGGAGATAACGAGCAAGAATAATCTGGTTGCAAGAGGGAGATGGGAACACCAATTTTTTCATCACTCAACCACAACACACAATCACCATAATCGGATTGATGCCCTATCCACAGGGGACAAAAATAGGGAAACCACTACCCTAGGTATGCAAGAAACTACAAATAAATACTTTTCAAATTTATTTACTATAGAACCACACCTTTCCACTCAGCACCAAGAGGAAATTTTAGAAAGCATACTAGTGTTAATATCACAAAATCAAAATGAGGAGCTCTTAAGAGAGATTAGAGAGGAGGAAGTTAAAGAAACAATTTTTGCTATGCAAACAAGAAGGCCCCAGGTCTAGATGGATTTCCAGTAGAGTTTTATAGAGCCTATTGGAATCTAATAACAAAGGATTTAATCCAAATAGTAGAAGTCAGAACTAGTGGAAGAATCCTTAAAGCCTTGAATCACACATTTTTGTCTCTCACCCTAAAAGGTGGAGATATGGATAATCTTACTAACTATAGAACAATTGCTCTTTGCAATTTGGTTTATAATATCATAACCAAATTGATGGCAAATAGGATGAAACATATATTACCAGGGTTATTCTCTCCAAAACAAGGGGGAAAAATGAAGGGCAAACAAATTTTGGATGGGATTTTGATAACATAGGAAACTGTTCACAAGCTTTCCCAAAAGGGGAACAAAGGTATGTTCCTTAAGCTAGACTTATCCAAGGCTTATGATAGAGTGAGAAATATTTAGCCCAAATACTAAAGAAATTTGGTTTTAGTGAATAATGGATAAAATGTATTATGGAATGCATCTCTACAGTCTCTTTATTAATGCTCATTAATGGTAATCCATCCCAACTATTCAAAGCTTCTGGAGACATCCAACAAGGGGATCCGCTTTCACCATTTCTTTTCATAATTTTTGCAGAGGGTTTGGGAAGACTCATACAAAAGAGGAGAGTAGAGAATACCATTGCAAGAGTGAGGATAACAAGGAACATAAAGCTTAATCACCTCCAATTTGTAGATGACATAAGAATGTGGGGAAAATAATTAATAAGAGAAGTAACCAATATCAGAGAAGTGTTGGAATGCTACATAGCAGCTATTGGATAACTACTAAATGAAGAAAAAACAAAAGTAACTTTTTTCAATGTGACAAAAATATTAAGAGAACGAATAACCCACATCCTCAAATTCTCAGAGGCATCACTACCTTTAGAATATTTGGGTATCCCCTTAACAGAGAAGGACCTTAAAAATAAATATTAGAAATAAATAAGAGATAAAATCCACTCGAAATTTTTGCATTGGACCTACAGGTGGCTGAGTTTTGGAGGAAGAGTAATGTTGCTTAAATCTATTTTACAAGCAATTCCAATGTACAGATTCTTCATTTTAGTATCCCCACATAACTTCTTAAAATATTTGTATAAGATAATGAGACACTTTCTTTGATCTGGAGTGTAGGGTAATCACACAAGGGCACTATTTAGTTGGGACAATGTTTGTAAGTCAAAGGAAGCTAGAGGTCTAGGAATTAGAGTAGCAAAAACAAACAACCAAGATTTAATAGCCAAGTTGTATTGGAGATTAACTCAGCATTAACTATTTTTTGGAGTAATAAGTAGGCTTTATTTAATTTGAAGGTTTAATTTTTACTTGAAAGCTTTATTATTCTTTTGAAATTCAAAAGCCATAGAATATTTGCAAATATTATTATTCTCCTAGTTTCTAAATAATTAGGGAGACATAAGGTATTCAACTTCAAATTTTTTGAAGAATTTAGAAACTTGAGAAATCCATCATTCATAATCTAGGGAGACATAAGTATCACCATGACATCCAACAAGTTTTTCTCTCAAAGTCCCAACTTCTCAAAGGTCCTAATTATGCTTCATGGAAAAACAAAGTAAAATCAATCTTGATAGTAGAAAAGCTATGGGACATTGTTAGAGGAACCAAAATAAAACCTGTTGAAGGTGATAGAGAAATTCAAAAATATGAAGAAGAAGAAGCTAAAGCTCTTATGATAATTACATTTGCTATTACATATGAGATAAAACCATACATAATCTCAATAGTAACCTCCACTAAAGCATATAATACTTTAGCCAAAATATTTGAAGGAAAGAACAAAGCTACAATTTTGAATCTTCAAACTCAATTGCATTCTTTAAAGTTTACTAGTGGTGAAAGTATTGAATTATTTTTAAGAAGAGTGGTAGACTTAAAAGCAAAGCTATTAAATTTAGGTGAAAATGTAGAAGACAAATTGCTTGTTCAAGTGATCCTAAGGGCTCTTCTAGAAAATTACAAACACCTAGTTACTTCTCTGCAAATCCTTAGCAAGGACATTTCATTTGATGAGTTAGTTAATATTCTCCAAGAATATGAAGTTGAGAATTCTATCAAATATGAAATGACTAACAATGCATTGGTAACTAAAGAGAATACTCAAGGTCATGTTGCTTCAACTTCAAGAGATAAATTTAATAGGAGTAACAAATATTGTCATATTTGTAAAAGAAGAAATCATAATACAAGTTTTTGTAGATATAATCCAAGGAATCAGATAAATCAAAATGGTCAAGAAAATAGACCAATACAATATAGATAATACCAAACTCAATGTCATCCACATCAGCAACAATTTCAATAGTAGCATACTTCTTAGTGTTAATATAATCAACCTCAATTTCAGTATAAACAAGGGAACCAAAAGAGTCATTTAGCTCAAGAAATTTAGGATGTAGAAGATACTAGAGAAGAAATTGAAGTCAAGGCTCTTTCAAAAAAATTAGTATTTGTAGACATCAAATACCAACCATTCATCATTATATATATATATATATATATATATATATATATATATATATATATATATATATATATATATATATATATATATATGTATGTATTTTATATATTTATATTTATATATGTTCATATATATGAATAAATTTGATCCATTCATAAAAACTCCATCCTAGCGCACCATGTGGCAATCCTTGCCACTCATTAATCACAATTTGTGTCACTTACCAAGTTGCAATCTCAGCCGCTCATCATGTTTTAATCCTGGTCACTCATTGGTGTCATCACAACCCTAACATAAATGAGGGTAATCATAAAAGATTATTTACTCTTCATGAATAAGGGTAAAAAAAGGAGATATCATAGATATTATTTTTTGCACATAATTTTGTAAAACCCTAGCCACTTTCGTATTCACCATTAATTCATTGTAGCTCCTATGAACAAGATCCGAACTCTACCGAGCATTTTCCATAGTCCAGAGATACCTTAGGGTATTTCACAAATACCTCAAGGTGTTCCACAGATGCTTCAGGGTGTTTTCCAGACTCGAGAAGGCATCCAACTAGCCCTCGAACGTTGTTGAGCATCCACACAATCATAGTTTTATCTCTCAAAAGTGTAGATCATCATTAGGTATTAACAAGGCATCATTTATGTTATTTAACTTACGTTTTCCTGCACTTACTATTTGTAAATGTTTTATTTAAGCTTTGTAGTATGTTTTTAATATATATATCAGTAGGTGCTACTAACCCTTGTTTGTTGGTTGTGTGCAAATTACAAATTATAGAAGGCTATTACAGCTTGGAGTAGTCCATAAGGATATTAAAGAAGCCCACTCAATACTTATTTGGAGTGAAGAGGATTAGAGAACACCACAGTTCTTTGGTTGAGCAAGAGAGTTTTATCCCCTTTTTTTAGTAATCATTGTATTATCAAAATAAGAAATATTCTGTAACCCTCGTGATTCGGGGTATATTGATGTGTAAAAGTGGAAATCAAGGTTCCTTAATACAAAAATATATGATATTATTCTTTTCATGTGAACACTGATTGTTTTGATTTATTATTATTTCTAATGTTTATATTTTTCTGTTCATAAAATGGTAATCACGTTGGGACCCAAAAAAGGTTTATTATTTTGATTTGCCTTGTTATATCTTGATTCACTAATCTACATTTTAATTTTTTGTAGATTTTCAAAGCTTGATCATGCAAAATTTACAAATTCAAACTTAGGGTTTCTAGAGACTACAAGGTTCATTTTATGCTTGCATAGATGTTTGACTACATCTTGAGGTCAGATCAGATGCTACACTAGATATGGGATATGCTACACTAGATATGGGAGATGCCACACTGTGTCTAGAAGACACAAAACCACATCTAGGAGACACAACATTGACTGCATCTTGAGGTCAGATCAGATGCTACACTAGATATGGGAGATGCTACACTAGATATGGAAGATGCCACACTGTGTCTAGAAGACACAACACCACATCTAGGAGACACAACATTGACTGCATCTTGAGGTTAGATCAGATGCTACACTAGATATGGGAGATGCTACACTAGATATGGGAGATGCCACATTGTGTCTAGAAGACAAAACACCACATCTAGGAGACACAACATCGTGTCTAAGAAGTTGGGAAAAGAAAATATACTAGGTCAAATATTTTTTAGGTCACACACATTTTTCGTACAAACCTTAGCCACTGTTGCATTCATTGTTTATCCACCGTCGCTTTTGCAAATCAGATCCAAATCCTATCGAGCATCCATTGCATCCTGTAGATGCCTCAAGGTGTCTCCAAAATATTGTGAGGCATCCACCAGATACCGTACTGCGTCCAGTGAGTCCTCTAATGCTTTCAAGCGTTCACATAATCCCATTTTGAGCCCTATCCCATTTTGATCCCTCAAAAGCATAGATCATCATTAGATATTGATAAGGTAATGGTTTTTAATTTTATTTAAATTTTTTGTATTTGATTTCATATTTCATAAGTATTCCACCTAGGGTTAATAGATTTACATTTTTATCAAAGAGGACCTCACACCATGGAGGCCTCACATATGCCATTGATTTATTTTTGGTGGTTTGATTTTTGTGCAAATATAGGAAAATGATTTATTTGATATTTTTTGCAGATAGAGTGGCATCATAGAGGATATACAAAGTCTACTAAACCATTTTTTTGTAGCAGGGAAGATCTGAAGACATCACATTTGTTTGATCAGGGGTTTTCACCCTTTTGTAATCATTGTATTGTTAAAAATAAGCACATTCTGTAACCCTTGTGATACGAGGTATATCAATGTTGTAATAGTGGAGATACAAGCTCCATAAGTTAATATAATATCATTCTTTCATTGTGCACATGGCTTGGTTTTTATATGTTATTGTTATTCTGGTGTTGATCTATTCAATTCACAATAATAAATAATTTTTATTGTAAAGGTACTAATCCCTCATTTAATAAGAATACAAGAAGGCAACTGGTTGAAGAAAGTAAGATAGAACAACACAGTCTTCTACATCAACATGAAAATCCATATTTAAGATAAAAGTCTTCAATAACCAGATAATGTAATTAAGGGAGGTGTTGGAGAATATTACATTCTTTGGTACATGTCAATGTACCATCTTGATACCATATTAGATTAGATGTGTGTCTTAGATTAGCATGTGAGTTTATATTTCATGTATTGTAATAATGTGCAAGAAATGCACAAGTGTTATATAATTAAACATGCAATTATTGTGAGTGTGGATGTGCACAAGTGTCCATTATGTAAGAGTGCACATGTGTCCTTAGAGTAGGAAAGTGAAGAGTTTCAAAGAATAGTGAAGGTTAGGAGTGCTTCGTATGAAAAGTCACATACTATTATATATTTATGACAAAGCATTGTAATTGGCATTGAAAATGGATAGCACATAGCATGCATTAGTAGACCTTTATTCTATATTATTTTCAGTATTTTGTGAGCATTTACATGTGATTATTTTGTGAGTATTTCTGAGTTATTCTTGTTGTTATTATCATATTTATTGAGTTCATTATATTGCAACTTTATTATATTTGATTTTGTGGTTATTTACATTAAGTGTTAGGCTTCAAAAGCTATCATAAAAGTCATGTTGGAGAGTATATTTACACCAATTCGAGGTACTAGACTCCAAAGACACTCATTCTCCTTTGATTAAAATTTTACCATATCTCCTTCATGCACATAATCTTCCAATGAATATTTTCTTTCACTTCACACTTCTATATTCTCAATGGTTGTAATTCCAAAAAATTATCTTCTCCCATAATCTCCACTCTTCTTTGTTCAACACTATATTTTCTACAAAAAATATCTATCACTCTAGAATAAATCATCTTCCACTCCAATAATATATTTTTCTCCCAACTTATTGCAAATTCACATTATCTTTACAACCTTATGCTATGTGGCTCTGATACCGCAAATTGGCCCAAAAATATCATAGGTCTATATTTAGAGGATCTTATAATCATGTATATAATATCATTCAATCACAATAACACCAATATTGCATTAAAAAAAAGCTTTATTGATAATATATCATTCATCATTGATTATAGTTACATAGCATAGAGTTTTATCTTTAATATATAACCTTACATGAGACTCTTCAATGCACCTAAATTTTGCTCTCCTCAAACTCATAGGAGATGCATAACTCTTCATATTACATAATGACAATGTCTCTCATGACTACATAACTTTCTACTTCTAATATTGACACATCATACTCATAAATATTACTTATACACATGATACCTTACACTTATGACTCCTCATTTACACACATGACACCTTTCACTTGTAAATTTGCACTTGCACACATGACATGTTTCACTCATAACTCACACTTGATTACATGACACATAAATATACTTGATATCTTGAAATATATTATTGACATTAATAATAAGCACACCCCTAATATAAATATTTACAATGGTACTCAAGGTACCAAATAATGTATACCACCAATAATATGGTCTTTGATTCCCTAGGTTTTAGGAATTTAATTTATAACATTAGGATTCAACCTTGATCACTATTATGGATGATACTAATGTAGTATCTCTTTGAATGATATCTCTTAATTTTTGCTTAGGTTAGTATATTTTTATCTTCATTATTGCATGGTTGTTGCTTTCTTATCTTGGTTTAAGTATTTTGGTATATCTTGTAGTAACCTATGTAATTCTATGAGATATCTCTTTTTCCCATAAAATTTTAGAAAACCTAATATAAACCCACATTTTGAGGCATTCACCTTCTAATTTTAGCCCATAGGATTTAGTAGGTTTGTTATCATAGGTTCTATGTTAGCTTCAAATTTTTATTATAAGTTTTATAGTCCCGTCATAGCTTTTCTCTCTCTTAGGGATGTCTTTAAAATTTGTTTTTATTCCTCTATAAGGGATTTTTGTACTTTTCTTGATTGAGGATATAAACTTTATTAAGTATGAAAACTTAATAAAAATCCTTGTTTCCCTTATGCCCACTTACACTTCTTCTAAGGTATCTAGAATAACTATCAGATCCTAGAAGAAAAAAATTCTAGAAACACAAGATAATTTGGATCATTCTTCTAAATAATCATTCTATGTTATCCTTCTAAACAGAATTTCGGTTGTAAAATAAATATGAGCCAAGGATTAGATAGATAAGGATTCAAATTATTATGTTGATAGGGACCCAACCAAGGATTATGATAAGCCCTATCATACTAATATATGATCCAAATATGTATTGAAATATTATATATTTTGTAGTGAAAATGAATGTTATGCTAATGTGGAAATCACGATAAACTAGACATAAATGTAGGTTAAGTATCTTTGAGATTCCACACCTCATTCCCCAACCATGAGTAGTAGACTCCCAACCAACAACATGGAGTGAATAAAAATCAAGGTCAAGGATTAAATCAAGGGAGCCATAAAAGCTATCAAAACCAATGATACAATCCCAATAAGGATAACTATAAGTATAATCTAAGAGTTAGAGAAACTAAAATTAAAATGGCACCTATCCCCTAAGTCAAAATATTAGACCTAGTACCTCTCAAAATTACCAAGTCTTTTCCCAACCTAACCCAAATAGAGGATACATTTGTAGTCAACCAAATATGGATAATTACGTCAATTTTTTGGAGGTTCATATAAATACCATTACATCCTTGGAACAACATGTTACTTATATTACTAGGAGTGTACCTCAATACAAAAAGAAGCAACCTACCAAAGAGAACAAAGAAAATAAATATAAGGGGAAGGAACCTATCTAGGAAACAATAAATCTAGGCATAATTTATAAAATTATAAACCCTCATTTGGTCATCTAGGAACCTCCTAAAAATATCGAAACATAAAAAAACATAGAAAATACTCCTAAGAATATATCAACCAATAATATAGACTCTTCCACTAATCAAAATGTTGAATGATCATGATCTCCACTTAAAGTATCAATCTTAACACTCATAATATCAAATTGTCAGGACCTTACATAGCCTAAATAATCACTACTTAAAATAATCACGAGCAAAATAAAAGCATAGGATGGTTGAATAGTTGCATACAACCTCCTAGAATATCCCATACTTGACATTAATTAGCATATCTCCTTATCAATGACAATTATTAAGAGAATTATTAGATAATATGGATATGCTCAGACCAAGGGTTATCAATATTATGCCCATCATTCTAGGGTCTTATTAAGTGTAGTATACTCAATCAGAGAAAAAAAAAGTACTGATGCATATACTATCCATTATATGATTATAAACTTTTTATTGAAAAACATGATTGTTGCTCATTACTTAGTAGGGGATGAGAATCAATCATCGATGATAATAATAGTATATAATGATATGATGGTCAATAGGTATTTAGTTGATTAAAAGTGGTATATATTCTTGGCAATTTGAGATATTTTATGTTGTCATTGATGTCACATGGATCACATTGAGTTTTGGTGGCAAAAACACTTTATAAATAATCATTTGTGATATTTTGGAGACCATGGATATATACAGGTTTTTGTGAAAACCAAGGTAGGCAAAATAAAAGGTTTTATTTAAAACCATGGATGGCAGATTTGAAATGGATTTTTCTTAAAACCCAAGTTGGCTTTTTGTTTCATCGAAAAAGGTGCCTTGGTGATGGAGATATTTAATTTTAAATATTTAGTTTAAATTTTAAATTATTTAAAATTAAAATTAAAATTTTAAAATTAAAAATAAAAGTAATCCGTCGAAATTGTCAAATATGAGGGAGAAAACTATATAAAATTATGCCTAAGGTTTATTAATCCTTAGCTTGCGCTCGTGAATTAATACGATTGTTGGAAAGTGAAAAGAGCTCGTGCAAAAGAGGGTTAAGTGATGGAAGCGAAGAATAAATCAGATGATGTGTGAAACCCTAGTCACCTTGGGTAGAGTGGCGTATTGGAATTTGGATTTTAGATAAGGCAAGTGGCAGAATTAACGTCAAGGTTTCGAATCCCTTGGGTACGTTAGAATGCGTTGGAAGAAAGAGTACGAAGCGCTTTTGGTTTGCATGAGAGGGAGGAGTGTTTTGAAGCACATGGTGCCTTTCCCTCCCAAACAAGCTTGTAGCTCGTGCGAAAGCTTGGCCATGGTTAAGGCACTGAGCAAGGAGGCATCGAGGGATCGAATCCTATCAAGGACAAAGGCAAGTTAATATTTTTTTTTTCTAAATTTTCCCTAGGAGAAATAAGGGTTGTCATGCACTTTAGGAAAAAGAGAGAATTCTGGTGATTTTATTTTTGGAAGTATATCATATTATATATCATTGGAAATCTTATTTCGAGGGATATTTTATTAACTTGATTAGAGGGAGAAATAAGGTGTGTGTAAAGAGATATTTCTTATTTTGTAAAGGGGTTCAAAAGTGAAGATTGCTTTGTTCTTTTTCAAAGGGGATTAATTTTTTCATGAAGGGACATGGTGTATTTTATTGAGTAAGATTAATAAGGTGTTATTTAAATATTATTGTTGTGTTATTAATCAAGATCTCTAACCCCTATTGAAAGTTAAAAAAGAAATTTTGTTGAGTGTGGCAGATTTAGTGGACAATTAATAAGACATAAAAAGGTATGAGCAATATTCTCTATTGACTTTGTTTATGGTGGTTGATTTATGAAATATCATTGGAGATAAAACAATTGATTGTGGTTTCCTTTTTGAAAGTGGTTGGTTGAATGCTTCAAGGTTTTCTGGTTTGAGAGTTGTGATTAAACCTTATTTTATAAGCATTGTTGTTGAAGCCCATTGTTTGTACAAAGAACTTGAACTTGAGTTAGAGGAGAACATGAGTATCATTGTTATGTGAGAGTTATTGTTGAGTATTATTGGAAACATTTTGAGTTGATTGATTCATGCTTGAACTAGGGTTTGTGAGAAAAATTTGTTCCTTAAGGTGATTGGTTGAGTTAAGTTGATTGAGCCTAGTCAAGTGATTGTGTGAAGTGGTTGTTTAAGTTCCATGAAATAAACTTGTATATTCTAATTTGAGTTGAGTTTGAGTTGAGAAAGAAATTGAGTATCTAACAATTGTCTTTATGCTTCTATAAGATTGAGCCGAGTTGAGATTGATTTGATTTGAGTTGAGTTGAGATCATTGTGAATCATTATTATCATCCATTGAAGAGTGTATTGCCATTCATTGTTGTGTTCATCATTGAGCCTTGCCTTCATAGATTTTTGGATGAGATTTGAGTGCTACTTGACCATGATTAATTGAGCCTTTGAGTAGGATTTTGGGACAAATTTTTGGATAGATTTGAGTGCTACTTGACCATGATTAATTGAGCCTTTGAGTAGGATTTTGGGACAAATTTTTGGATAGATTTGAGGTAGCTTTTGTGCATGATTGATTGAGCCTTTGAGAAGGCTTTTGGGATAGATTTATGGACAAATTTGGGATATATTTGAGCAAGTTATTTGTGAGCTTGCTAAGAAGATTTGAGCAAGTTCTTGGTGAGCTTGTTGGAGCAGATTTGAGCAAGTTCTTGGTGAGCATGCTAAGTAGATTTTGAGCAAGTTCTTGGTGAGCTTTTTGGAGCAAATTTGAGCAAGTTCTTGGTGAGATTGCTGTAGCAAATTTTGAGCAAGTTCTTTGTGAGCTTGCTAAGCAGATTTGAGCAAGTTCTTGGTGAGATTATTGGAGCAAATTTGAGCAAGTTCTTGGTGAGCTTGTTGGAGCAGATTTTGAGCAAGTTCTTGGTGAGCTTGTAGAAGAAAATTTTGAGCAGGTTCTTGGTGAGCATGTTGTAACAGATCAGTGGATTGCCTAGCTGAGCAGATCAATGGATTACCTAGCTGAGCATATCAGTGGATTGCCTACCTGAGCAGATTAGGATTGCCTAGTTGAGTAGATCAGTGGATTTCCTAACTGAGTAGATCAGTGGATGGCCTTGTTGAGCATATTAGTGGATTGCCTACCTAAGTAGATCAGTGGATAGCCTAGCTTTGAGCAGATCAAAGTAATCATTTGTATTGGGATAAGGATCCCTATTTTTTTGTAAAATATTATAAGGATATTATCTTGTGGACTACCCCACATTAGGGGAACCATGTTAAATATTATGTCTTAACTATGTGTGGTGATTTGTGCTCTTGCTTACTATTGCTATCTATGTCATTAATGCACACTACTATATTTTGTTATTGCAATTAAGAACACTAATTGATATTTATTTGGAAAGAAAGTAAAAATTGGGCATTATATTGTTCACCACCCTCTCAATATAAGCTTGTGTTATTCAATTGGTATTAGAGTTGGTTCCTTCAAAAAGGCTAACAACTTGAGGGCAGATTCTATAAGAACACAGATGGCTTCACATAATGGATCATATACAAGTAAGGATCCACTATTTGATGGTAACAATTATGCTTTCTAGATCATTATAATGAAGAACTACTTGATATCACAAGGATATGAGGTATGGCAGATGGTCGTAAAAGAGTATAAGGTTGAAGGTGATCTCGAGGCATATAAGACTATCAAGAAATTGGTTGAGATCAATGCAAGGGAAATGAATTGTATTTTGAGTGGGCTACATGAGACATAGTTTACAAAGGTCATGGTATGTAATTCAGATAATGAAATGTGGACCAATTTGTAGAATACCTATGAAGGAGATTCCAAGGTAAAGTTGGAAAAACTATAAACTCAGAAAAATATTTGAGGAATTGAAAATGGAAGACTTTGAAGATATTTAAAAGTTTTTACTTCGATTTGATGAGACTACTAACACCATGAGAGGTCTAGGATTTGAGATGAAATAATCAGATGTTACTCGAAAGGTTTTGAGATCACTTCCCATGAAGTATGATGCAAAGGTTTCTACAATAGAATAAATAATGGATATCAAAAAGCTAACAATGGAAGAACTATAAGGAAATATCACAACTTATGAGATGAGGATAAGTAAGCATCATGTTCCAATGAAAGAAATTGCATTCAAGGCTTCAAATAAAGGGAAATATCCAGAGACAGATAGAGATTCAGATAATTATGAGGAAGCTAACTTCATCAAAAGGAAAAAGGACTTAAGAAATTATAGGGATATGAAGAAAGTCAAATGCTATAAGTGTGGTGATTTTTGTCACTATGCAAACAAGTTTCCACATGAAGAAAATAGTGATGATGAAAAACAGGGTCATAAAAGAAAAGGAGAATAAAAGCATAAGCATGACAAAGATGACAAGTACAAGCAAAGCAAGCATGATAAGAAGAAGAGTTTTCGTAAGAATAAGAAAACCTTCTACATTGAAGAAGCAAGTGATAGCTCAAATCACAGTGATAGAGATAAGTCAGATGAAGAAAAGGAAGAACATCTATTCCTAGAAATAGAAAGTGAAAGAGAACAATGTTTTGTGTGTGGTCAAAGAGATCATAGATCAAGATATTGTAATGGCTTCAGTGATAGTGAAGATGAGATGACACATCAAGGAAACATGCATGGTCAAAGAAATCATGAGATTTTGTTTGCTATAGAATATTATAATGATCTTAGTGACAGTGAATATGAAGAAGGGTTTTTCTATGGGATAAAAGAAGTAGAAGAAGAACATTCACTCCAAACAGAAGAATTTAAATAATAAAATATTGTAAGAAAGACAAATGTCTCAGTTGATCTAAAAGAAGACTTCAATGATATCCATGAGCAACTACAAGAGGTTAAGGAGAATCTAAAAGAATTTAGATGTTCCATACTTGAGAATTTTGATCCATCACATGACTCAAAAGGTCAAGATATTTTCACTAAGAAGAAAATATGTATTTCAGAGACAATAAAGATAGATGCCAATTTGCTATTTGACACAAATGAAGAGAAAGAAGAGGAAGGTTCCAAAGCACCAAAGGTCTCATATTTTAGGTTTGGGGAATCACACTCAAAAGGAAAGGAAGTTCTAAAAGAGGAAATCAAGGAAGCACCAAAGATTCATGAAGAAAGTTCTAAAGCTCCTATGGCTCCAAATATCTAGTTTGGATATTTTTTCGAGATAGGTGAATCAAGTTCAAGAGGTAAAGAAATTATTGAAGAAGAAAGCAAGGAAGAAGATTTAGATACTACAAATAAGGTTCAAGGATACAATGCACAAGTCAAATAATATTACAAGGATAATGGTCAAGAAAGGGTCTATGGATCAAAGAAGTTTGATTTTGCTAGAAGGAACTTCAAAGGAAGAAGGTATGGTTTTCAAGGACATTGTTTCTTATGCAACAGGATTGGTCATAGAGCTTCTCAGTGCAAAGAAAATGAGCAACATGGTGTTATTTTTAGAGCTACACAATTCAAAAGTCATGGTCATAATGATTATGAAATCAGAACTTCATAATACAGGGTTTAGGAAAGGAGTGGATATGGAAATTATTTAAAGAAATAATTTAAGATATGGGCACCATCCAAAGGCTACAATATCAAGTTTTTTAATTGCAATAACTTTGGACATATAGTAAAATGGTGTAGGACTCAATTTCAAATAGGTTCAAGACAAGAAGATCAAGTAACTCATTAAGAAAAGGATATTAGAAAAATATGAAAGAAAGTTGATAGAGGAAAGAAACAATGTAATATGGGAGTAAAAGTACTCCCACCCCAAAATTAATCACCTCAAGAGAGAAGGTGGTGAGGGGGCTAAGCTTAAGAGTCATATATTTTAGCCCCATAGGTGTCCCTTTTGCCATTTATGTCAAAGGGGGAGAGATTTGAGTAAGGGGGAGAGCATTGAGTTAGGGGGAGTAGCCTCCAAAGTGAGCATTGAGTTAGGGGAAGCAACCTCCATAGAGAGTATTGAGTCAGGGGGAGCAACTTTGATTCTCAGAGATGGTTTTTATAGTGATTATGGTGATTTGCATTAGAGGTGTCATCATCAATGACAAAGGGGGAGATTGTTGGCAATTTGAGTTATTTTATGTTGTCATTGATGTCACATGGATCATTGACATCACATGGATCACATTGAGTTTTATTGGTAAAAGCACTTCATAAATAATCATTTATGATATTTTGGAGAGCATGGATATATATAGGTTTTTGTGAAAACCAAGGCAGGAAAAATAAAAGGTTTTATTTAAAACCATGGATGGCAGATTTGAAATGGGTTTTTATTAAAACCCAAGTTGGATTTTTGTTTCATCGAAAAAGGTGCCCCGGTGATGGAGATATTTAATTTTAAATATTTAGTTTAAATTTTAAATTATTTAAAATTAAAATTAAAATTTTAAAATAAAAAATAAAAGTAATCCACCAACATCATTGAATATGAGGGAGAAAACTATATAAAAGGATGCATAATGTTTATTAATCCTTAGCTTGCGCTCGTGAATTAATGTGATTGTTGGAAAGCAAAAAGAGCTCGTGCAAAAAAGGGTTAAGTGATGGAAGCGAAGAATAAATTGGACGGCATGTGAAAACCTAGTCACCTTGGGCAATGTGGCGCATTGGCAATTGGATTTTAGCTAAGGTAAGTGGTACAATGAATTTCAATGTTTTGAATCCCTTGGCTACGTTAGAATGCGTTTGAAGAAAGAACACACGAAGCGCTTTTGGTTTGCATGAGAGGGAGGAGTGTTTTTAAGCACATGGTGCCTTTCCCTCCCAAATGAGCCTATAGATCGTGCAGCCACTTGGCCACGGTTAAGGCACTGAGTAAGGAGGCATCGGGGGATTGAATCCCGTAAAGGACAAAGGCAAGTTAATTTTTTTTTAGTATTTTATTTTTCTAAAGTTCACCTAGGAGAAATAAGGGTTGTGATGCACTTTAGAAAAAAGAGAGATTTCTGGTGATTTTATTTTTGGAAGTATATCATATTATATATCATTGGAAAAATTATTTCGAGGGATATTTGATTAACTTACTTAGAGGGAGAAATAAGTTGTGTGTAAAGAGATATTTCTGATTTTGTAAAGGGGTTCAAAAGTGAAGGTTTCTTTGTTCTTTTTCAAAGGGGATTAATTCTTTCATGAGGGGACATGGTGTATTTTATTGAGTAGGAGTAATAAGGTGTTATTTGTATATTATTGTTGTGTTATTAATAAATATATCTAACCCTTATTGAAATTTGAAAAAGAAATTTTGTTGAGTGTGGCAGATTTAGTGGACAACTAATAAGGCATCAAAAAGGTATGAGCAATATTCTCTATTGACTTTGTTTATGGTGGTTGATTTCTGAAATATCATTGAAGAGAAAAGGATTGATTATGGTTTCCTTTTCTAAAGTGGTTGGTTGAATGCTTCAAGGTTTTCTGGTTTGAGAGTTGTGATTAAACCTTGTTTTATAAGCATTGTTGTTGAAGCCCATTGCTTGTACAAATAACTTGAACTTGAGTTGGAGGAGAACATGAGTATAATTTTTATGTGAGAGTTATTGTTGAGTATTTTTGAAAACATTTTGAGTTGATTGATTCATGCTTGAACTAGGGTTTGTGAGAAAAAGTTGTTCCTTAAGGTGATTGGTTGAGTTGAGTTGATTGAGACTAGTCAAGTGATTGTGTGAAGTGGTTGTTCAAGTTCCATGAAACAAACTTCGATATTCTGATTTGAGTTAAGTTTGAGTTGAGAAAGAAATTGAGTTTGTGAATAGACCATATTGAGTCTCTAACAATTCTCTTTATGCTTCTATAAGATTGAGCTGAGTTGAGATTGATTTGATTTGAGTTGAGTTGAGATTAATTTGAGTTGATATCATTGTGGATCATTATTTTCATCCATTTAAGAGTGCATTGCCATTCATTTTTGAGTTCATAATTGAGCCTTGCTGAAGCAGGACTGTTATAACACACAAAAAATTTCACAAAAATTTCATTAACAAAGGTCTCAAATTCAAAAAATACAGAAGTCATATATCAAATGGCCAACCCCTTTACAATCTACGTACTGCCTTTTATAACAGACCCGACCCCCTATGGACATCATTACATAGAATGCCAAGTTTGTTTCTAACTGCCCACACGAATGTTCTGTCGCCGCCTGCAAGATGCTGCCAGGTGCCTCGAATCATCATGGCATGTAATGGCGGAGTGCGCTGCAGCTGCCTATCCATCAACCCATCGAGTCATCATTCATAGGAGTGCTCTATAGCCATCTGTAATTTGTTGCCACGTGCCCTCCTGCAATGGCCTCTGTAACCGCCTAGTACTCCATGGCCACCTGTAATTCGTTGTCACGTGCCCTTCTGCAACGACCTCTGTAACCGTCGGCTTGTCTGGAGTCGTGAGCGTTCTGTCGCGATATCACGATGTTTTTGCTTCCTTACGCTCTCTCTCCTCTTCGGTCGCGATATCGCGACGTTTTGGCGTTCGACCTCTATTTTCTCCTTCGGGCCGTGATTTCGCGACGCCTCCGCCTTCCGCACTCGCTTTTCGCCTTCGGGCCGTGAAACCGTGACATGTCACGATTTCATGATGTCCTTGCCTTTCGCACTCGGCTTCTACCATCGGGTCGCGATTTCGCGACAGTTGCTCCTTTCGGCTCTTCTTTTCAAAATGTGTCACGATTTCGCGATAGCTGCTCCCCTTGGTGCTTCTTTACGAAATGTGTCACGATTTCGCGACGGCTTTGCCCCTTGGCGTCTTTTCTCAGAAAGTGTCACGATTTCGTGACCACTTTGCCCCTTGGCGCCTTTGCTCCGAAAGTGTCACGATTTCGCGACCACTTTGCGCCTTTGAGCCTTTGGTCCGGAAGTGTCACGATTTCGTGACCACTTTGCGCCTTTGAGCCTTCGCTCCGAAAGTGTCGCGATTTCGTGACCACTTTGCGCCTTTGAGCCTTTGGTCCGAAAGTGTCACGATTTCGTGACCACTTTGCGCCTTTGAGCCTTCTTTCGAAAGTGTCACGATTTCGTGACCACTTTGCGCCTTTGAGCCTTTGCTTCGAAAGTGTCACGATTTCGTGACCACTTTGCGCTTTGAGCCTTTGTGTCACGATTTCGCGACCACTTTGCGCCTTTGAGCCTTCGTTCCGAAAGTGTCACGATTTCGCGACCACTTTGCGCCTTTGAGCCTTTGCTCCGAAAGTGTCACGATTTCGCGACCACTTTGCGCCTTTGAGCCTTTGCTCCGAAAGTGTCGCGATTTCGTGACCACTTTGCGCCTTGGCCCCTTTGCTTCGAAAATGTCACGATTTCGCGACCACTTTGCACCTTGGCCCCTTTTCTCAAAAAGTGTCGCGATATCGCGACAGTTTGGCCCCTTGGCGCCTTTTCTCAAAAAGTGTCACGATATCGCGACAGCTTTGGCACTTAGAGAAAAAAATATTTTTGGGTGATGCAAGATTGCTCTTCCACCTCCGGATGCTCCTGCATCAGACACCCGGGGTGAATTGAGAAGTGACCTTCACTTCTGATCTGTCTGAGGTAGACCCAAGCGGTCAACCTCTGCCTTCGACAACCAAGTCGCATCTTCTATGGGCCTGCCCTTCCACTTGATCAAATACTCAGAATAACACCTGTTCCGAGTACTTCGGCCCTCACGCGTATCAAGGACTTCTTCTATCTCGTCTGCGACTGGAGTGACCGCGGGAATGCTCCACAAATCCGGGCTTGGTGTTGCACTGCTATCTCCTTCATGAAACTCGACCAAATCTGAAATGTTAAAAATCGGTGAGATGTTAAGTTCACTCGGCAACTCCACCTCGTATGCATTACCCGAATCCCATTTTCCAATGATCCTGCATGGTCCAAATTTCTTCATCTTCAACTTGTTATAGGTCTTGGCAGGAAACCTCTCTTTTCTTAGATGGACCATGATGGAATCTCCTACTTCAAACTCCTTAGCCCGGCGCTTCTGGTCTGCCCTGGCCTTATACTGAGTATTCATCTTAGCAATGTGCCTTGTCACCTCCTCATGCACTCCCTTCAGGTGTTCAGCAAAGTCTTCAGCCTCAACCATTGCATTTTTCTCTTGTATCCATCCTTCTCAACTCTAAAGCGTTTCTTGGGCTGCTCCCATAGATTATCTGGAATGGCGATTTATTGGTACTCCTGTTGACAGAGTTGTTGTATGCGAATTATGCCTGCGGCAAAACTAAATCCCATCCCTTGGGCTTGTCTCCGACCAAGCATCTCAGTAGATTGCCCAAACTCCTATTTACCACCTCTGTTTGGCCATCTATTTGGGGGTGGTATGCAAAACTAAATTTTAAATCCGTCTTCAGTTTCTTCCACAGGGTTCTCCAAAAATACCCTACAAACTTGGTATCCCTGTCCGACACAATGCTCCTTGGCAGACCATGAAGGCGTACCACTTCCTTGAAGAATAACCCAGCCACATGGACCGCATCGCTAGTCTTCTGGCAGGGAATGAAATGAGCCATTTTTGAAAACCTGTCCACTACCACAAATATGGAGTCGTGCCCCCTCTGCGTCCTGGGCAAACCAAGAACAAAATCCATACTAATATCCTCCCATGGCCTTTCGGGTACAGGTAGTGGTTGATATAAACCAGTAGGCTGCCTCACACCTTTTGCCATCTGGCATATCCTACAACTTTGCACAAATTTTGCCACATCTTGTTGCAATTGCGGCCAATAGTAATTTTCACTAACAAGGGAAATGGTCTTATCTCGACCAAAGTGTCCAGCTAAACCTCCACTGTGCTTTTCCTTGATCAGATTCTCTCTCATTGAGCTCCTCGGAATGCATAATTGGTTCCCCCTAAACAACATTCCATCTTGAATCAAAAAATTTAACCACTTAGTCCTGTCCAAAGTAACAGGCGCAGTGCAGGCTTTCCAAGCTTCTACGAAGTCGGGGTCTACAGGGTATAAACCCTTAAGCTCAAAAAACCCAACAACCTCCACCTTCATCTCCATCAGTAAACATTGCCTCCTACTCAAGGCATCCGCAACTCTGTTGGACCTCCCACTCCAGTGTTTCAGCACAAAGGTGTAGCTCTGCAAGAACTCGACCCATTTCAGGTGCCTCTGATTTAATTTCCCTTGACTGTTAATATATTGTAGTGCCTGATGATCAGTATACAAAACAAACTCCTTTGGCAACAAATAATGCCTCCATTTCTTCAGAGCCTGAACTATGGCATAGAACTCCTGATCATATACCGAATACTTCTTCCTGGCATCGTTGAGCTTCTCACTAAAATAAGCAATAGGCTTACCCTCTTGGCTCAATACGGCCCCTATGGCACTACCACTCGCATCACAGTCTACCTGAAACACCTTGTTAAAATCTGGAAGTGCTAAGACAGGTTGCTCTATGACCTTCTTCTTTAGCATAGCAAAGCTTTTGTCTGCTCTAGCTGTCCACTTGAATTCCTTCTTGTTCCCCCTCATTGTCTCCGTAAGGGATGCGCAAATACTACTGAAGTTTCTAATGAACTTTCTGTAGAAACTGCCGGACCGTGAAACGATCTCACCTCGGTCCACGCTTCTTGGAGCGAGGCCATTCTATGATAGCCCTCACCTTTTCAGGGTCCATTTTGAGACCATCTTCTGAGATAAAAAATCCCAGGTATACTAACTCTCTCTTCACGAAGTTACATTTCTTCGATTTATCAGCAACTGCTCCTCCCGCAGTTTCTCAAAAACCCTCCTGATGTGCATCAGGTGTTCCTCCAGGGTTCTGCTAAAAATCAAGATATCATCCAAGTAGACAATAACAAATTTGCCTAGAAATTCTTTCAGGACTTCATTCATTAACCGCATGAAGGTACTCGGTGCATTGGTTAGCCCAAATGGCATGACCAACCACTCATACAGCCCCTCTCTGGTTTTAAAGGTTGTCTTCCACTCATCCCCTTCTCTAATGCGGATCTGATGGTAACCACTTTTCAGGTCAATCTTCGTGAAGTACTCAGCTCCACTCAAGCAGTCCATGATATCATCCATCCTTGGCAGTGGGAATCTGTATTTGATAGTGATCTTGTTAATTGCTCGAGAGTCTGTGCACATTCTCCACTCTCCATCCTTCTTGGGTGCTAGTACTGTAGGTACTGCACATGGGCTAAGACTCTCCCTAATCAACCCCTTCTTTAGTAGCTCTTGAACCTGCCGGTTTAACTCCTCAGTTTCTACAGGCGTCATTCTGTGTGCAGCCTTATTCGGCAAGCTCGATCCAGGCACCAAATCTATGTGGTGACTGATCTTCCTAACAGGTGGTAAACCTTCAGGAACATTATCGAAATGATATCTGGAAACTCCTCTAATAGTCCCATGACTTCCACTGGAGTTTCCTTGCATTCTTCTTCCCTAACCCTAGGGATTATTGCATAGCACATATGATCTGGCTTCAGGCCATCTAAAAATCTTCTGCCATCCACTAGACAGACTCGTGCACTGATGCATACCTTCTCATCCGCCTCCTTCAGGGGTTTCAACTTATGGCGAACTCCATTTTTTGACAAGGAATATGTATTGGCTCGACCATCGTGTACAACACTTCGATCAAACTGCCATGGTCTCCCAAGCAACAAGTGACATGCATCCATGGGCAAGATGTCACAAAGGACCTCATCACGATAAGTTCCGATGTTAAACTTCACCAGGCATTGCTCACTGACCAACACCCGATGGTCCTTTTGTAACCATGCAATCCGATAAGGGTGCGGGTGTTTTCTTCTCTCCAACTGCAACTTAGCAACCATCTCCTCAGAGACCAAGTTGTCAGTGCTTCCATTATCGATGATGATGTTACAGACCTTGCCTGCGCACTTGCATCTTGTGCGAAATAGGTTGTTCCTCTGATCTGCCTTCTTTTCTTCATTCAACAAGACTCTTCTGATGATCATCGCTTCCCCTCATTCTGCCTCCTCAGAGTGCTCAGATTCGATACCTTCATCTGCTACAACATCTCGGGCCTGACCCTCAGGTCTTCGATTTGGCCTTTCTTGATGTTGCGGGCAGTTGTATGCCCGATGTCCTTCTTCTCCGTAGTTGAAGCAGGTTCCTCGAAAGACACCTCTTCCAAACCCTCGCCCAGGCCTACCTCTTCCCCTCGGGTAGTTGTTGTTCTGATTGCGTGGGCGTTGGTTATTCTCCTCCTTCTCTTCTTTCTGGTTTTGGCTACTGCTTGCTTCACCAGTCTTCCTCAAATCTCTGTATCTTCCTCCACTGGTCCTTCCACCAGCTCTTCCTCCATGATCCTTTCCTCTCTGCTTACCATCAAATCTCCTATTCAGTTTCTCCTCCACTTTTAATGCAAACTGGTATGCATCCTCAACCGTGCTCATTCGAACCAGACTCAGCTCTTCTTGGATGCTGGTTCTCAATCCATTGATGTATCGTGCGACTTTCTCCTTATTCGCCTCAGAATGGCCGGTTCTAATCGAGATCTGATAGAACTCCTCCGTATACTCCTTGACAGATTTACTTGCCTGTCTAAGACTCTGCATCTTCCTCAACAAATCCAACTCATAATCCATGGGGATGAATTGCCTCTTCAATTTCTCCACCATCCTATCCCACCTGGTGATCTTTTCCTTTCCCCTCCTGTTCCTTTCCAGCTGCACTCCTTTCCACCAGATGCTAGCATGTCCCTTCAACTTTGTTTTTGTGAATCTGATCCGATTTGGATCTGAGATCTCTTCATACTCGAAATATTCCTCCATGTCGTTGATCCAATCTATCAACTCCTCGGGATTGAGATTCCCAGAATAAGTGGAGACATCAAACTTCGGCTTCTTCCCGATCTGGGATATGGCCCTATACAACCTAGCTTCTGCTGGATCCAACGCTTCTTCCTCATCAGATGGAACCTCATCTTCCCAAACTTCATCTTCACTGGGTTCCTCCCTTCTTGGCTCAACTCCTCTTCTTATTTCCTCCTGCAGGGCTTGAACTTGCCTCTGCAAGGCCCTAAGATCGACCTCTGCTCCCCTATTCCTCACACCACCATGGTTCCTATGCGGAGGCATCTTGCTCGCTTTCTCACAACCCACAACCACAATCCTGGCGCAAACTGCCTCACTGTCGGCGATCGGTTCGCGCACTCAGAACCTTCTGGCTCTGATACCACTTGAAGCAGGACTGTTATAACACACAAAAAATTTCACAAAAATTTCATTAACAGAGGTCTCAAATTCAGAAATACAGAAGTCATATATCAAATGGCCAACCCCTTTACAATCTATGTACTACCTTTTATAACAGACCCGACCCCCTATGGACATCATTACATAGAATGCCAAGTTTGTTTCTAACTACCCACACGAATGTTCTCATCACCTGCAAGATGCTTGCCATGTGCCTCGAATCATCATGGCATGTAATGGCGGAGTGCGCTGCAGCCGCCTGTCCATCAACCCGTCGAGTCATCATTCATAGGAGTGCTCTATAGCCATCTGTAATTTGTTGCCACATGCCCTCCATGGCCTCTATAATCGCCTAGTACTCCATGGCCACCTGTAATTCGTTGTCACGTGCCCTTCTACAATGGCCTCTGTAACCGTCGGCTTGTCTGGAGTCATGAGCGTTCTGTCGTGATATCGCGACGTTTTTGCTTCCTTACGCTCTCTCTCCTCTTCGGTCGCGATATCGCGACGTTTTGGCGTTCGGCCTCTATTTTCTCCTTCGGGCCGCGATTTCGTGACACGTCACGAAATCACGACGCCTCCGCCTTTCGCACTCGCTTTCCGCCTTCGGGCCGCGAAACCGCGACATGTCATGATTTTGTGATGTCCTTGCCTTTCGCACTCGGCTTCTGCCATCGGGTCGCGATTTCGCGACAGTTGCTCCTTTCGGCTCTTCTTTTCAAAATGTGTCACGATTTCGCGACAGCTGCTCCCCTTGGTGCTTCCTTACGAAATGTGTCGCGATTTCGCGACCACTTTGCCCCCTTGGCGTCTTTTCTCAGAAAGTGTCACGATTTCGCGACCACTTTGCCCCTTGGAGCCTTTGCTCCGAAAGTGTCACGATTTCGCGACCACTTTGCGCCTTTGAGCCTTTGGTCCGAAAGTGTCACGATTTCGTGACCACTTTGCGCCTTTGAGCCTTCGCTTCGAAAGTGTCACGATTTCGCGACCACTTTGCGCCTTTGAGCCTTTGGTCTGGAAGTGTCGCGATTTCGTGACCACTTTGCGCCTTTGAGCCTTCGCTTCGAAAGTGTCACGATTTCGTGACCACTTTGCGCCTTTGAGCCTTCGTTTCGAAAGTGTCATGATTTCGTGACCACTTTGCGCCTTTGAGCCTTTGCTCCGAAAGTGTCACGATTTCGCGACCACTTTGCGCCTTTGAGCCTTTGCTCCGAAAGTGTCGCGATTTCACGACCACTTTGTGCCTTTGAGCCTTTGAGCCTTTGAGCCATAGCTTCTTGATGTCAATATCCATGAGACAATATCCCCTTGACTCACGATTACATCTAATAAAGATATATTTCTTGGATTTCTCCTCTAGCTTTACGTACTTCTATTTTACAATGTGCATCAATGTAGTGAATCCAAATGTGTGGATATATGACATGGTAGGTTTTTTATCCATCCATGCCTCTTCAAGTGTGACACCATTCAATGGAAATGTGGGTGCATGGTTTAACAAGTAGACGTAGTACAAACAACTTCTACTCAAAATATTGGCTCCAAATTGGCATCACTTAGTATGCATCACACCATATCTTGAATAGTATAATTTTACCTCTTTGTAATTTTATTTTTTTGAGGCATATAGGTAGTCATTAGTTGTTGTTTGATTCCTTGTTGCTTCAATAAAGTAAAATTTTCTATTACTAGTGTACTTCCCATCGATTTGAGTGGAGGATTCAAATGGGGTGACCAAAAATATTTTTCACATGAGCATTGAACTCTTAGAAATAGTGGAAGGCTTCATACTTAGGTAATATACCCACATTCATTATGTATGATCATAAATAACAATTAAAAATATCTACAACCACTAAAACATGGATCCACGGGTCCACATAAATTTATAAGCATCAGGTTGAGTGGAACAATCACTCTATAACTAATTACTTGAGACACATGGGGTTTGATGTTACTTTCCATCCAAACAACTCGTACAAAGGCCATTAGGCTTAATCAAATATGGAAGTTCATATACCATGTTATGAACTAGGAGGGAATTAAGATGGCCAAAACAAAGATGTCAAAGTCACCTATGCTATAGTGAGGTAGTTGCATCTTCCTTGGCTTCCAAAGCTTGGTTTCCTCACATTACAATTACAAGCTAAAATATATTGCCTATGCATATATCATGAACAATAATCATTGAACTCTAGATAATTCTTGACTAAGATAGAGTTTATTTACACCTATTTTTTGAAACTACACACATGAAATGTGATCAAACAGTTGATTCACAACAAGTAAGTTCTTTATGAAGCTAATCACATAAAGAGTTTGAGTCAAGCAACATGTGTGCACTCCAATATGTAAATAAACATCACTAATTCTAGTAGTGGTGTATGTTGAATTATCACCAAGTGTAACTTTATCATGATAAGATGAATGGTCAAGGCTCATAAACTATTCCTTCTAGCGCCTCATGTGTCTAGTAGCTCCTAAAATAACATACCAAACTAGGCTGATTTTAAATCAACATTAGGAGATTAAAAAAATAAACATAGTCTTATTATTTTATGCTAGAATCAACATCCTTAAATACATTGATATATTGGTGTTGATGTGCATTCCTCTTTTTCCAATGATAATACTTGTGCTTGCCTCCTAATGATATATTTGGTTGGTTCTTGGAATAACCTTATGATAATAGGTTGTGCTTGGATTCCTAAAGTAAATAAATTGGTCTGCCATAGATAAAACATATGATATTTGAATGTAAACAATTTCTTTGTCTCTAATATTGATTTTTTTTTCCTTTATATTTTTGTTGGTTTTGGTTCTTGTTGTAGGGTTCACCACCTATTGAGTGGAAATTTTTTCCAATTGCAAAATCCCCATCATAGTTAGGATTTTCAAATGAAAACCCTCTCTTGTAAAGAAATAAACATTTCTCCAAGGTTCCTTCACTTAATGCGTGTTTGTGTGTTATAAAAATGTATCAAATAAGTGCTTAGAATACCTTAGTGATTTACAAATAACTATTAACAAGGGGTCTGTGTTGGTAATATTTTATGATGCTATGCAAGTGATTGTTCATGAAACTTAATGAAATGATGAATAAATTTGATCTTTAGGTTGCTTTAAACATGAAAGAAAAATAATTCAAATGATTAAACCTTCGAACATAATATCCTTTGAAATAAATTATAAATAATCCCCTCCTTTGATGAAATTAATTTAATTAAGGGAAATTAATCTATATGCTTTGAATAATTACCTTTTAGCTGCCATATAAATAACTACCTTTAATGAAATTAATTTTCATTAAGGTAAGTTTATTTATTTCTTGAAAATGAAAACTTTTAAAATTATAAAATTCATTGAAAACGTGAACTTTATGAACAATTTTATAATTTTAAATTTTCTCCAAACCAAAACCAAAATTGCTTTAAATAACCAATGTATATAAATCTTAATTATAAATTTTGTGACTTTATAATATTAAAATTAAGATTCATATGATCTTTCCATTAATATAATACTTATTCATCCAAATATCAATTAAATTAAATATTTGGAAAATGAATAAGCATAAGACCCTAATTATAAAGTTTCAACCTTTATAATATGAATTAGGGCTTTATAATTTGAACTTTTAGAATTAAAATAAAAATCAAAAGATAAGGTTTAGAATAATAAAATAAAATAATGCAATTTCTACAGGCTACAAATAATAAACATAACTTATCTGGAATTTTAAACCCAATTTATATTAATCAGAAATGACTCAATCAAGTATAATTTGAATTCTATCTTCAATGGAAATAATAATAATATTTGAAAACACATAAATTTCATTAGCCCTATGAAACACAAATTATGATTACTTCAACATAATAAAATTAATGTTTTTAATGATCAAACTTTACAGTGCATTTCTAGAAGTCTTTGTCAAAAATTTGTATCCACCTCTCTGGTAACCTGCAACTTGCTTTCTCTTCCGACGTCTTTTCCAAAATATTCTATCTGTATCTTCTTTTCAATCTGTCGGACCCCGTGTCCTTTGTTCTATATTGTATTTAAAGTTTTATTTTTCCATTGTTCGTTTCTTTTTTCTGTTCTATTCATTTTGGTAATTCGGTTACAAGTTTTGAAATGATTTTGCATAATTGCTTTATAATTATCTTTAATACCCTTGTATAACATCTTTTATAAAATGTATTTATAACTCTCTTTTGTCCATGCGCTAAAAACTAACGAATATTAAATTAATATTCCTTAATTGACAAAATCATCTGTGAAGCATCATCATTTAGTATTTAATATCATTCAAATTATCATCACCATAGCCGCATATTTAATTCTTTGGGAGATATTTATGTCAATAATTCTATCATTTCAACATTGGCATCATAAATTTTCTATGTTGCATTTCGACCTTCAATTCCAACCATGACAAACCGCCACTGTAAATGTCTACACTGCTACTAACCTTCAATTCCTTGGGAACATTTGCTTATGATATTGTATCCATATGGTGTGACAACAATACCCAATATTGAAGGTTCTACTGTATGCTACATATCTTCATTTGTGTAGAGGTAACATATACTAATACTTCGTCCTTACGAGTTTTATTTCTACGGAGGAGAAAATCACTGTATAGTTGTTGCTACGCTGTCATTAGCACATCGTTATCTTGGGTGTTCACGATAATATTTCCTCCTGTTGCTATGTCTTGATCTCCACATCAACTACGTCTTAAAAACTTGTCTAGATCACATAGATGCATCTTTGTTTGCTCATTACTCTCCATCGACATCTAATGTATGCTTCTTCGTTGCTCTCATTGGGGCCTGAGTCCTCCATGCCATCCAATCTATGTTGACACTATCTAATTGATTCTCTACATTTCCCATGATTCATTTTGTGCCATTGGACTAGATATAGTTTCCTTGATGAGCTACATAGACTATCTTTGGGTTATCGATATAGTCTAGAGTGATATGTGAATTATGGTTATCACTCTCTGAAGCATTATCCTTTGAGTTTGGCTTCATCCATCGTTGATCTACGTTCAAAAAAATAAACATAAAATCTCCTGCAAAGTAATTAGTATCATTAAACAACCTACTAGCCCAACTCCAACTATCACAACTTTTCCAAGGCTTCCATTGAAATTTAGCCTTAATGTGGACTATATTGACCATCGCTTGGATTTCACACACCTACAAAGAATCAACAAAAACCTTTTATTAACATTTTATTTTAAATTTTAAATATATATTTCAAAATAATCAAGCCATCTATAAGCGTGGAAATATTTAAATGAAATAAAGTCATCATTTTTAATTTTAAATATTTTCAAACAACTAATTTACAACAACTTATTTTAATGACAATCACCTATCAAATCAATCCAAAAACTCCTAAATCAACAACACAATATAAATATAAAACTTTAAAACAATCTAAACATTAAATTTATTTTAACTTAAAGATATAAACACAAATTCTAAAAATCAACCAAAATCAAATGGATCCCCAAAAATTTGGGGCATTGTGAAATGGTCACAATAAATGATGACTCTACTCGAAAATATTTTCTGAATATTTCAGACTTAAGAACCCAACTTTGAAACGAACAAAATCCAAATATTAGTAAAATAAGCATTGATAATATCCAAAAATTTTAAATAGATAATTTCAATCTAGAACACTTGAATCATTCGTCTTTACTTAGTGTGTACTCTATGATTTATTCTGTATTCCTAAAACCATTCAGATTTCCATTATCAGTTTTGTAGGTAGGCTATAAAAAATTGCTCTTTGAAGTACACCTTTGCATTGCTCACTTAAAGGCATTGCTCTACTGCCAGCCAAGCATTTATAGCCAAGTATTAGATGAATTTTACATTTTTCTTATTTTCCTTATTTTAGTCTAGACATGGCTCCACTGCCAGTCAGACGTCTATAGCTCGGGTGAAGGTTATCTAGATTGTAATGATTGATTTGTCTTTACTTTCCATTATATTTGCTTTGCTTACTTTTTATTCAAGCTTTATATTGCTTTTGCAAAATTCACCTGCCACTTGGGTTAGAGATCAAGTAAGGCTGAACGAATTGAGTATATTGAATTTTCACCTTAATTTGCAAAACTAAAAAACTTCATCCTTCAATATTTCAAGGAATATTCCTTTAATATGTGTAGTACTTGTGGAGCATTTGCAAAATTATTTTAGTGTTTCAAACTTTACTGTCTTGATTCAAATTCATGAGGATATATATTAACCATCTCATTTTCTTTTCTTCAAACTTTAGATGTTTTCAAAATAGGTAACTTTTATCCTAAATGACCCAAGAATAAGTACCAATAAAATACCAAATGTTTATTGTAACTACCACAACTACCTCAATCAAGAAACAACACCAAAAACTACAAAACTTTAAACAACAAAATGATAACCTGAATTGAAATCTAAAATTTGGCATAAGACAATTTTATTGCAAACCAAAAATGGAAACACATCAAAATTTCACCAAAAATAATAAACATCAACAAAAGCAAATAACAAAATTTCACGAAACAAAAAATTATGTACAAAATAAAACAAAAACACAAAAATCCAAAAAGTTATTTATAAAATATACACTATATACAAGACGATGCCAGATTTATGCTATCACTTCCCTGTATCCTGCACACAATTGACACACTGTAAAGACATATATTTTTATATGCATGCCAAATATTATACAACTCCAACCAAAATAAAATCATGCCAAACAATATAAAAAATTTTATTTTGCCTTTCTCATCCCACCAATTTGATTCAAGTTTATAAACAATTCCATGTTTAGGATTTGATGCATTAAATTTACCATTGAATACATGATTTTCGACTATCTTTTGTTTATTCAATAAGATGTAACTTTCAAAATATGATTTTTCACTTTGACTTAAGTTTTCATTTTCATAAGCATATAGGACTTCTTTCAAATAAGAAGCTACTTCTGAAAATTTTAAAGCAAATTCATCATCTATGTCTTTAGGCCAATCATACTCATGCAAAAATTTGCAAAAATCTAGGATATTTAAAAATAAGAATCATTATAGTTTTGTATCCTAGATTGAATTGTTAGTTGTTGATGAACTTGGTTCAACAACTCAAGCATATCTACTTTTCTTTCATTTTATAAAGCAATTTTATTTGTGGTATGAATAGGAATCCATTCTAGTTCTTCATCAATATCCAATGGCATTTCATCATAAATAACATCTGAATCCAATAAATTATTATGCAAATGTTTACCTGATTTTTGAATGTTTAAACACAAAGGATAAGATTCTACCTTTTGTACACTCTCATTTACCACTACTTTATGAGCCATTGTAGTATTTTCTTTTTCTTCATGATCTATATCATCATCATCATCTCATATCCCTTTACCTTCATAAATGACCTGCTTTTCAAAAACATCAAAATTAGGCATCCAATCAAGAATATGTCCATATTTTTCAAACCATAAATCTTGTTGATAAAACAAAGCAATATTTTCATTAAGATGAGTAGAAATTTATAATTCTTTGTTAGCCATACATAAAGTTTCTTCATTTGAATAGTCAATGCAATCATGAAAATTTTCACTCAAATATTTAGTATTCGAGAATGAAAGAAAAGATTTTACCTCTTCCTCATCTAAAATAGATGAATCATAAGAAAAATTTTACCACTTCTTCCTCTTCTATTTCAACAAGATGTTCCACAAACTCATATTCAAAATGATCAAATTTTGCAACATTTTCAATTTCTGCAAATGGCTTGACATATTTTGATTGTACGAAAATTATCAAATCTTCATGTGAGATAGAAATTTCAACATCCTGCATATCAAGTGAAAAAGAAAATTCATCAGTATAAGTATGAGAAACAGATAATTGTTCATATCTTCCCAAAAATTATCTTCCTAAAACATTTGATGAAATTGCATCCCTGCTTTCATTTCTTCCTGATCATTATTTTGAGGATACTGAAGATTTTGATCATCATTTTCAATAATCTCATCCAAATTTATGGAAGGTCTTGATTTGTCATATATTTCAAAACTAGCCCACGCTAGGAATCCTCCACGGTCTAATAGAATATCACTTTTAGTATCTTCATTCAAGTACATGGATAAATATATCAAGATGCATATCTTGATAATTCTACAAATCAAATTTTGTTGAGTGATGTTTCTTTTAAGTTATAGAACTAGCCTTTGCAAATTGTTATGCATATCAGGTGAAGTGAGTACTTCATTATAAAGAGCAGTAAAATTCTCCCATTTATTCCACCAATAATAATCATCTTCTAAAATTAGGGTGTGATGTTCAACCACTTCTTCACACTCTGTAAATTAAAAAATTGAATGCTTTTCAAATTCATCTTCATAAATTTCAAAAAAATTATCTGCAATAAAAAATTCATCTTCCTCAAGTAATAAAATTTTATGATCAGTAATAATGAAATCACATCTAAAACCTTTCAATTTTGGAGCCATAATTGTTTCATTCAACTCTATGGAAGATTATATTCTATTATATGTTTCAAAGCTAGTTAGATATAGGACTCCTTTAATGTCTGAAGACTCATGCATTTCTACATTTTGTGGACTTGATTACCACAATCCTCATTGATGGATATTGTCTTTGAAACTTGCAATTCCTCTTGGACAATATCGAAAATGGTTGTAAAACTAGGACATTCAATTTCATCACATTGATTGTTTACATTGAACATTATTTGATTCGAGAGTGTCAGATTAGATGATTGACATTTATTGGAATCTATAAATCCTGATGAATAGTTTAACATGAGAGAAAAATGTGTATCATGACTCATAGGTGGTATTTGATTTGAAACCTTAGGGTTAAGTAATGATAATTTACCCACATCAACCCCTCCTAAAATCCACCATTGTTCTACAACTATTTCCTCACCATAGGCTCTAGACAAGGATGGATATTTGTGAAAGGTGAGTGTGGACGAAAAAGGATTAATTGCATTGACATTAAAACTTAGGTTACATAGATTAAATAGGCAGTAAATAACCTATTGGAGAAAGAAATGGGGAAAGGAGAAATTGGGGGAAAGGAAAGATGAATAGAATTCTCTTGCCGCCCAAATGCTGCCGTCCAGGTAAGGTAAAAGGTAAGTTACCTTTACCCAAGGTAAAAACAATTTTTTTAACCTTTTACTAATGGTAATATTCCAACATTCTCCCCCTTAAAGTTGAGAGGACTAACTATATAGTCTCTCAGCTTTATAAATTGAGCTTTAGCCATGCCTTTGGTAAACATGTCTGCTAGATTATCCAAAGTGCTACAATATTGAAGCTCAACTGTCTGTTGTTCCACCATATCTCTTATGAAGTGATACTTCATATCAAAATGTTTTGACCTTTTGTGGTGGATCGGATTATATGCCAATTGTATGGCACTAATATTATCACAATTCAGTTTGGTTGGACCAATTTGTTTTTTGCCAATCTCTTCAAGGATTTTCCTCAACCAGAGGATCTGAGTACTGGCATGAGTAATGGCTATGTACTCAACTTCTGTAGATGATAATGCTACAACAGATTGCTTCTTGGAACTCCAAGTTATTAGTCCTGAAACTAGACTAAAACAGTTCCCTGATGTAGATTTTATGTCATCTATATTACTGCCCCAATCGCTGTCACTATAACCAAATAAATTCACAAAGTTAGACTTGTGGTAATGGATTCCAAAATCCAATGTACCTTTTACATATCGTAAAATTCATTTGGTTTCTTGTAGATGCAGCTCGGATGGGCATGCCATAAACCGTGATACAAGAGAAACAACATACTGTATATCTAGCCTAGTGTTGGTGAGAAACATTAAACTCCCAACCATGCTTTTGAAATTGGTCAAGTCAACTTTTGGTGCTCCATCTTATTTGCTTAGCTGGATTCCATGTCCAGTTGGTGTTGCAGCTGATTTGCACTGCCGCATAGCAAATTTCTTGATCATGTCATGAGCATATTTCTGTTGACATATGAAGATCCCATTCTTTGATTGATGTACTTCCATTCCTAGGAAGTATCTCATTAATCCGAGATCCTTCATCTCAAACTGATTCATCATGGAGTTTTTGAAATCCATATTCATTTTATTATTACTACCCATGAATATTAGATCATCCACATATAAAAAAACTATGAGGATATCTACTCCATTTTTCAGGTAGTATAGTGTTGGTTCACTCTTGCTTTTTGTGAAACCATATTTGCTGAAATAGCCGTCAATTCGTGAGTACCATGCTCTTGGTGCTTGCTTGAGGCCATAAAGTGCTTTTTTTAATTTATAAACAAGGTTCTCTTTTCTTGGCTCTTGGAAACCTTGAGGTTGTTGAACATACACTTCTTCTGTCAGGTATCCATTTAAAAATGCACTTTTCACATCCATGTGTTGAATTTTCCATCCTTTATGGGCTGCCAAGGAAAGAACAGTTCTAATTGTTTCTTATCGAGCAACTGGAGAAAAGGTTTCCTCATAATCTATTCCATATTTCTGAGTAAAACCTTTAGCTACTAATATTTCCTTGTGCCTTTCAATGCTTCCATCAGAATTGAATTTGGTCTTATAGACCCATTTACATCCAACACATTTTTTTCCCTTGGAAAGCTTCACAAGCTCCCAAGTATCATTTTTTTTAATTGAGAATATTTCCTCTTCCATGGCATCTTGCCATATATTTTCAGTGCATGCTTTTTCATAGCTAGAAGGTTCTAGCTGTGCATCAGCCAACAAAGCATAATTGACTACATCACCCCTTGGTTCATGAGACTCATCATCCCCTGACATTTGAAGATTTTCAAGTCTTGACAAAATGTCATCCATCTCACTAGCTAGACTCCTAGTGTATCTTTGTTGGAAATTCCTATCCAACATTTGAGTAGATGGATGACTCGTAGTATGCGCTTTCCTCTATTTGTCTCTTTCCTTTGAGAAACTGAATCAATATCCATCGGGCTTGGAGCGCTTACCGATCTTTGAAATCGTTTTGGAGAATTTGGTGGTGCCAACAAAGAAGTCCCTCTTGGACTTGGTGTACCACTTGATGTACTTGATGAAGTTTCCTGATGTGGAATTTGTGGAGGACTTTTTCCACTGCTTTTCTTGGGTTGTACCAATGTGGGAGGTACTAATGTAGAACTGTCCAAATTAGAGTCAAAATCAACAATTTTTTTATGACCCCATTCTCCCCCTTCATCAAAAATTACATCCCTGGAGATAATGATTTTATGTGTCGTGGGATTGTACAATCTATACCCTTTGGTTGAATCACAATAACCTACAAAAACACGTGCTTGACTCTTTGGATCAAGCTTCTTTCTCTTCTCCTCAGGAATGTGTGCATAAGATAAAGAACCAAATACTCTGAAATGTTTGACATTTGGTTTCTTATCGTACCATCCTTCATAAGGAGTGATACCATCTAAACTAGAAGTCGGACTTCTATTTAGAATATATGCACTTGTTCTCACTGCATCTGCCCAATAGTCGTTTGTGAGATGTTTTGCCTGAAGCATTGTTCTTGCCATTTCAACAAGGGTGCGGTTCTTTCTCTCAGCCACACCGTTCTGTTGTGGGGTATAGGAAGTGGTGAACTGCCTTTTTATCCCATTTTGCTTACAATAATGAATAAATTCATTTGAGGAGTACTCTCCTCCTTTATCAGTGCGAAGACATTTGACATAGTAGTCACTTTGCTTTTCTACATTATTTCTGAAGTCTATGAAGCAATAAAATGCTTCATCTTTGTGTTTCAAAAAATAGAGCCAACACATTCTAGAATAATCATCTATGAATGTTAGAAAATAAGAATTGTTTCCAAGACTTTTTGTTTGCATTGGACCACAGATGTCCGAATGTACTAGCTGAAGAGGATAGCTTGCTCTCCATGCTCGGCCTTTTGGAAACTTCGTTCTGGAGTGCTTTCCCAAAGCACATGCTTCGCATACCTTTTTATGTTCTAGAATTTTTGGTAGTCCTGTCACCATAGCTTGTGATATTAACATTTTCAAGCTAGCGAAATTGAGGTGACCATATCTCAAGTGCCACAATTCACTTGGATTTGTAATAGCAATGTTTGCAAGTTGAGCTCCCCCTGGCTCACCAAATTTTAGAGGGAACAACCTATTCTTTGTCATAGGTACTTCTATGATGACCCGGTTACAATTGTTTTTATCAAAGATTGTACATTTGCTTTCATCAAAAACTAATTTGTAATGCTTCTCCATCATTTGGCCAACACTTAACAAATTGTGTTGTAGTTGTGGAGTATAGTATATGTCATTCACATTTTTAAGGCCTTCTTTTGTTGGAACTGCCATAGCTCCAATGCCTTCAAATTGCAAAGATTTATTATCCCCTAACTTAACATGAGATTTGTAATTTGAATCTAATGTAGCAAAGAGATTTTCTTTGCCACTCATGTGGTTGGAGCAACCAAGTATCCAAAATCCATGTATCATTTAGATTTTGATCTGGCTGTCCATAAGAGAGAAAAAGGTTTGATGGACCTTCTTATTCTTCGTAGAATGAGCCATATTGACTGCTTTGATCTTTTGAAGACTTTGACCAGCAGTCACGAGCGAAGTGACCTTGTTTCCCACAATTGAAACAAGCTATTTTAGTCTTGTTACTTCCTCGTCCTTGATTTCCACGGGCTGCATTGCCTCTTTGGTTCTGATTGGCTCCTCTGTTTTGATTTCCACCTTTGTAGGAGTTGCTTTGGCTCTTGCCTCTTTGTTGTTGTCCTCTGCCTCGGCCTCTTCCTTGTTCTCGTCTTGCAGTTTCATTCGAAGTGAAGGCTTTGTCATCACCTCCATAGATTGTTGAAGGGGCTCCTTGAAGTCGCTCTTCATGTGATGTTAATGATCCAATCAAACTATCAAATGTAAGAGTAGAAAGGTCTTTGGATTCTTCAATTATGATAGCAATGTGATTCCACTTAGGAAGAAGTGTTCGCAACACTTTCTTCACAATTGTTTCATTTTTTGTGTCTTCACCTAAAGTTTGCATCATATCAACTATTGCTTTGACTCGTACACAGTAGTCTCCGACTCTTTCATTTTCCTTCATTATGAGATTTTCAAAATCTCTTTTCAAAGTCTGAAGCCTGACTTGCTTTAATTTATCACTTCCTTGGAATCCTTCTTTCAAGGCATTCCATGCATCTATAGCAGTTAAGTAAGATGCAATTCTAGGAAAGATACTAGGATCTAATGCTGATTGAAGATGGTATAAGGCAAAATAATTATTTTTCTGTGCATATTTGTAGATCTTCTTATCATTTGCCCTTAAAGTAGTCCAATATTTTGGAGCAATGTATCCGTCTTCAATAATATCCCATAGTCCTTTTCCAATGAGTAATGTCCTCATCTTGATGGACCAGTACTCATAATTATCCCCACTAAATTCGAGAATTGGTAGATTATTATGTGATCCCATTATTATCTACTAAAACAAGAAACCTCTCTTTTATAGTCTTATTGCAAAAAAGACTTTACAAACTATCAAGCCCTGCTTGATTTACAATCATAAACAACTCACACTTGTTCAGCAATTACAAAATTGTCAGCGATTTGTTCATCATCGTCACTGATCAATATTATTTCAGGAGAAGGAGGTTGAAGGATTTCAACTGAATTACTATAATGAGTATATTTGGATCCTTGTGAAGCAATTGCAACTGTGTTGGATTGTTCAAATCTGCTTCCAAAGGAGTTATCTTCTGAATCTGCTTCATATCCTTGATCAGGATTTCTTTGGTGTGCAATAACCGTGTTTTGCAACTGTGAAAAAACTGTATTAAGTCCTAGTGTTTTCACGTGCCTATCAAAGTTTTCAGGGTTTGTTTTCAATAACAACTTGCAGAGGGCATGATAACATCCATCCGATCTTATCATTTAAGAAAATTTCCCAGAAATTTTCTTTTACAAAGATTTCCTCTTAGGAAATAATAAAAAAAAATTAACTTTCAAAGTTTTTTTTAAAAAAAAATTTACAATTATTTCCTCTCAGGAAATTTCTATCAACTTTGAAAAAAAAAAAAATTTATAAAAAACTAATGAACAGATATTTCCTCTTAGGAAATTACACACAAAAAAAAAATTATTATTTTTTTTTAAATTTAAACTATTCCTTAGTTTTTTTTTAATTTTAATTATCTATTGACCCCGTCGAGAGTCAATCCTATGACCTCGCGGGTGTCAGGGCTGAGGGTAGCCGCTGCTCTACCGAGATGATCCGGGAGCAATGCATGCTCCCCGCCCTTTAGCTTTCACGTCGAGCACGAAGCTAATGTTGGCTTCGTGCTTCGGCGCGAAGCTTGATTTTACTTGCGACTTTAGTCCCACATCGCCTGTAGGGCGATGTAAAAGCTCTTTAAAAAGAGCTAAGCACATAAAGTGCTTTGACTACCTGTGGGCAGTCACTAACGCCGTAGGATCCTTTTGCCACTGATGCATGCGTAGATCACCACATCACCACTCCTCGGGCCACGCGCCAGCACCACGTCACCACACCTCGTGGATCGCCATGTCACCACTCCTCGAGAATTGTGCACCATGTCAACAGCACCTCGAGAATCATGCAGATCTGCTGCTCCTACGGACCGCTTCGTCCAGCTCCTCCAGCACCTCGAGAAACGTGTCAGATTGCTCCTATGGGCCACCTCGAGATTCGTGCCACCTCGGCTCCTGCGGGTTGCCTTGGGATTCGTGTCGCCACCTTGAACTACGGGCCCCACCGCCTCGATAATTGCGTCGCTCTGATACCAAATGTGAAAGGTGAGTGTGGACGAAAAAGGATTAATTGCATTAACATTAAAACTTAGGTTACATAGATTAAATAGGCAGTAAATAACCTATTTGAGAAAGAAAGGGGGAAAGGAGAAATTGGGGGAAAGGAAAGATGAATAGAATTCTCTTGCCGCCCAAATTATTCCGTCCACTGCCGTCCAGGTAAGGTAAAAGGTAAGTTACCTTTACCCAAGGTAAAAACAATTTTTTTAACCTTTTACTAATGGTAATATTCCAACAATATTTAATAAGCTTTTCTATAAACTTAGCAGTTAAGTATCTAAGGCTTCCAAGTATATTTGAATGACTTCTTCTTCAGAAATGATGAAATATGTCTCTATTTCAGTATACAACTTATGAAACCTATCATTAAATTGACTCATGGATTCATTAGGTTCTTTACAAATAGAGATAAATTTATTTGATATCATATATGTGTCAACCAATTTTCTCAAATGTTCAAGAAACGATGCTTATAGTTGATCTTAAGAAGTGGTAGAACCTTCAAGTAAATTAATAAACCAATTATGAGCAAATACATCCAATGTGTATGGAAACATCCTACACATAACATCTTCCTGCATAATTTGAAAATGAACCATAATGTTTTTGTATGTATGAATATGTTCTTTTGCCATAATCGTTCCATCATGCTTATAATGGGGTACATAATTTTTTACCATTGAACCAGTTTTAACATGTAAGGATATGTATGAAAAAATTTACAACAATTTAATCATAACCGTTTTTCTGAATTTATTGTATATCAAGATTAATGGAACATAAACAAAAAATTTCACAATTTTATTTTTTTATGTAACAAATTTGAACAACTTCAAATGCTGAAAATTAATTCAGGCCCTCCTTCTAGCACCAATTTTGTTGAATGGCAACTTTGCCCAATTGCAAAATCCCCATCATAGTTAGGATTTTTGAATGAAAACCCTCTCTTGTAAAGAAATAAACATTTCTCCAAGGTTCCTTCACTTAATGTGTGTTGCGTGTTATAAAAATGTATCAAATAAGTGCTTAGAATACCTTGGTGATTTACAAATAACTATTAACAAGGGGTTTGTGTTGGCAATATTTTATGATGCCATGCAAATGATTTTTCAAGAAAATTAATGAAATGATGAATAAATTTGATATTTAGGTTGCTTTAAACATGAAAGAAAAATAATCCAAATGATTAAACCTTCAAATATAATATCCTTTGAAATAAATTATAAATTAATCCCCCCTTTGATGAAATTAATTTTCATTAAGGGAAATTAATCTATATGCTTTGAAAATAATGGCCTTTTAGCTGCCATATAAATAACTACCTTTAATAGGTCCGAGGTGTAGACCAATTGGTTTGACCAAACCCCATAAGGAGGGCGGAGATCCAAGGTTCAAATATCGGGCCTCGTCAAACTAAACGCTTGTCCCTTTCCTGGTGCTTTTAGTAGCATAAAAGGTTTAAAATTATTGTGGCATGGTGGTTCTAGGGGCAGACTATACGAAAATCTATCTGGTGGCTTCCGGGATGGACAATGCAGAATATTATGGTGGCCATAAAAGTTGGAGAACCTTCCCGGATTCGTGGCGACTATCGATTCCACCATGTAAATAAATAAATAAACTACCTTTAATTTTCATTAAGGTAAGTTTATTTATTGTTTGAAAATGAAAACTTTTAAAATTATAAAATTCATTGAAAACATGAACTTTATGAACAATTTTATAATTTTAAATTTTCTCCGAACCAAAACCGAAATTGCTTTAAATAACCAATGTATATAAATCTTAATTATAAAGTTTGTGACTTTATAATATTAAAATTAAGATTCATATGATCTTTCCATTAATATAATATTTATTCATCCAAATATCAATTAAATTAAATATTTGGAAAATGAATAAGCATAAGACCCTAATTATAAAGTTTCAACCTTTATAATATGAATTAGGGCTTTATAATTTGAACTTTTAGAATTAAAATAAAAATCAAAAGATAAGGTTTAGAATAATAAAATAAAATAATGTAATTTCTATAGGCTACAAATAATAAATAGTACCTATATGGAATTTTAAATCCAATTTATATTAATCATAAATGACTCAATCAAGTATAAATTGAATGCTATCTTCAATGGAAATAATAATAATATTTGAAAACACATTAATTTCATTAACCCTATGAAACACCATTTATGCTTGCTTCAACATAATAAAATTAATGTATTTAATGATCAAAATTTACAATGCATTTCCATAAATCTCTGTCAAACCCCCTATCCTTTATTTTATGTTGTATTTAAAGTTTTCTTTTTCCATTGTTCGTTTCATTTTTTCTGTTCTATTCGTTTTGGTAATTCAGTAACAAGTTTTGAAATGAATTTGCATAATGAATTTATAATTATCTTTAATACCCTTGTATAACATCTTTTATAAAATATATTTATAACTCTCTTTTGTCCATGGGCTAAAAATTGATGAATCTTCAATTAAATTTCCTTAATTGACAAAATCATCTATTAAGCATCATCATTTAGTATTTAATATCATTCAACTTATCATCACCATAGGCACATATTTACTTCTTCGATAGATATTTATGTCAATAATTCTATCATTTCAACATTGGCATCATAACTTTTTTGCGCTGCATTTCAACCTTCAATTCCAACCATGACAAACCACCACTGTAAATGTTGACACTTCTACTGACTTGGAAACGTAAACACGAACCAATTCATGAATGTTCGCTTATGATATCGTATCCATCTAGTGTGACAATAATACCTAATATTGACGATTCTATCGTATGTTGCATATCTTCATTTGTGTAGAGGTAACATATACTAATACTTTGTCCATGTGAGTTTTATTTCTGCAAATAAAAAAATCATTGTATAGTTATCACTACGTTATCTTTATCCCATCATTGTCTCAGTTGTTCATGATGAAATATCCTTCCATTATTGTGTCTTGATATCCATATCAACTACGTCTTCAACACTTGTCTAGATCACATATCTACATCTTTGTTGGCTCATTACTCTCCGTTGACATCTAATATATGCTTCATCATTGCTCTCGTTGGGACCTGAGTCCTCCATGCCATCCAATATATGTTGACACTATCTAATTGAGTCTCTGCACTACCCAAGATTCATTTTTTACCATTGGACTAGATATAGTCTCCTTGATGGGCTACATAGACTATCTATGGGTTATAGATATAGTCTAAAGTGATTTGTGACTTATTATTGTCACTCTCTGAAGCATTATCCTTTGAGTTTGGCTTCATCCATCATTGATCTACGTTAAAAAACATGAACGTGAAATCCCATGTGAAGTAAATAGAGTTTCATTAAATAACTTGCTAGGCCAACTCCAACAACTATAGCTTTTCCAAGGCTTCCCTCAAAATTTGGCCTTAATGTGGACTATATTTGACCACTGCTTGGATTTCACACACCTATAAAGATTCAACAAAAACCTTTTATTAAAATTTTATTTTAAATTTGAAACATATATTGCAAAATACTCAAGACAACTACAAGTGTGAAAATATTTAAATGAAATAAAGTCATCCTTTTTAATTTAAATATTTTCAAATAACCAATTTATAACAACTTATTTTAATTACAATCACCTATCAAATCAATCCAAAAACTCCTAAATCAACAATACAATCTAAACATTAAACTTAAAAAAAATCTAAATATTAAATTTATTTTAACATAAATATATAAACACAAATTCTAAATATCAACCAAAATCAAATGGGTCCCCAAAAATTTGGGGTGTTGTGAAATGGTCACAATACCACCTATATTTTACTGTAATGGTTTCTTGTATTTTTTATGCATTAGCAAAGCATGTTCATATTCAATCTTCAAATCTCAAATTGCTTCATTTTGTTGAAGCAAATTTATGACTATCAAAAGCAATATTGGTTAGTCACATTTAGAGTTTTTACCAAAATAATGAATGTAGATGGTAGTGCTTGTAGCACTATTAGAAAAAATGCATCATCGTTAATAGTTTTGGCTAACACTGGTATTAAGGATTGCAATTCAATAATATGTCATAGAAAACTCTTTAGTTCTGTATTGCTCTTCATCTTCAAGTAATGCAATTGACTTTGTAGGTAAAGAATTTGATTTTAGTTCTTAGATTTGAACACTATGTTGAGTTTATCCCATGCATCCTTTGAAATTAAAATATCATGAATGTATGGCTAGATCACATCATTCATGTCAAACATTTTGATCAATTAGACCTTTTTCTTAACTTGATAAAAATTTCTTTACTTTTTAGGGTCAAAAATATGCCATTACAAAGTTCTAGTTACCATTCCCCATAAATATTCAATTTCTAGGCGAAATTTCAAATTTATCTTCCAAGTGGAATAGTTGTCACCTTTCAACAACTAAGAATCAATTAATAACATCTTTGAGATAATATCCATAACAAATCGTTAAAAAATGGTCAATTTTACTTCCACTAGAATAGGCTCAAAATAGCTTTCCAATGAGTATATACTTATGCTTGCAAAATGTTAGATGCCTTAAATCATGAGACAAGAGCAAGGTAATGGTGGGAGAAAAATTAGGTGTAGGGGGTTGAAATATTTTCCTTCAAATAGAATCTCTAAGTAATATTCTAGTAGTGTTCCAATGCATTTAAAATTAATATGGGTCTTTGCCTTCCCCACCTATATTCATCAAGCATAACAAATTAACTTGCTTTTAAATCATCAAAATTATCTCCCAAAAGAATGTGGAACAACCGAATTTTATTTTCAAAGAAGAGAATGTATATCGATCGATAGTCAATATATTATTTAAAATGTTGTGTATGGATGGAGTGAGCTCTTCTCTTCATGCTTCTTCACCACCTCCTTTGAGATAAATGGATTTTAAATAACATAATGGTTGTTTACAACAATAATATGGGATAAAACACTTATATTTTTTTAAAGTGACTATGTCATGGCATCCGTAGCTCACATGATAATGTTACTACATTTTGTATGCAAATTATTCAATGCTCCACCACCAATGAATCTAATTTAAAGGCTTAGTATGGTGATGATTTAGATTTTGAAATAGTATAGAAAGTGTTTTGGAGCATGCCTCCTCTAAAGCATCTACATTCTTTGTGTTTCCTCTTGGTAAACTCTCCATCTTAGCCAATGTTCTATCTTTGCTCCTCTAGATGGTGCATCCATAACAAGTAGTATTCGAGCACTTTTTTCAAGCATAAACCCCCTCAATTTACACTTGTTGAGATATTTTCCACCACTAATACATAAAATAATGCTTCCTTAATAATTTAGAGACATGTCTTATCTCTTAACAATGTCTTTGCTCCACATGATTATTTTATTGATATATATATATATATATATATAGTGCTTTATACAAACTAGAAATATGCAATAGAAGTCAAGAGAACATTATATGTCTTGGGCCTCCATTCTTTAGTTAATTAACACTTCACTTTACATAATACAATAATGCAATTTTTCTTTCACAACAAAACTTGAATGCATATTTTCCTTGATGTCTTAGTATCTTTTTTCCCTCTCAATGATAGCAAACTATATCTTAACTAGATGTAATTTATTCTTTAGATGACCTATCTGAGGTCTGTAGATGACCCATGCAACCATTAGATAATCCACATGATAATATCCTAACAACAACTACTTAGGATGACCTGGCCAATAGATAACCTAGTTAACGCAACAAAATCTAGATGGCCCAATCAACATGAATATCTCTAGAAGACCCATATTCATATGATCCTTATGTTGATGACTAAAAATAAAATACATTAAAATAGCTCATTCAAGGAATTAGATGTATCGTATGTGGCTATACGACCTTATTGTAAGATGATATTGGTGCAATTCTAGTATGAATCAATGTACAACATGTTCTACTTCAATCCTAGAAGAAATTAAATATTCATAATATTCTTTTCATGTATAAATATCTGATGCAATGTATTTTATGACCTTCAAATTTCCATTTTCAACTCTCTAGTGCATAATTTTAGATGTGTTTCATCAATTTTATGTAAACTCCCATGACACAACTAAAATGTATAAAAAATCCCAATGGTATGTTAGAAAACTTAGCATATTCTTGGATGGCTTCAAATCCAAATGATGGTAGAAACATACAACCTTCTCTAATATTAAAAATTAAGCTTACAAACCTTAAAATACAATTAGGAGAAAACAAGAAGAGCACTTCTTCTCCAATCTATTTGAGAAGATCCACTCCTTCAATGAACTCAAAACACTTCTATAAATTTGAATTTTTCTAGGGCAACATACATGCAATAACTTTGTGAGGTTTCTCTTGCTCTACAAAAATTGGGTCACCTTCGCAATGTTGAAGCTTTGCTACCAAATAGAAATGTAGATTGGTTGTAATCAAACTTTGCATTGATGTAGTAGAAGAATAAGTACATAATGATCAAGGATGGTAGAGATGTATAGTTATGTTAGAACTCAATACTTCAATACTTTGTATTATGAAGTGATAGGTATTTAAATACATACAATGCCTATTTTAGGCATAACAAATTCCTAACCAATCTTACAACTATCTTTGTCGTTAAATACATGCATAAACCTTATGATGGGTGGATATACCTCTTGAATTTTCATATGGGTATGATGTAATAAATCCTAACACACAAAGCCCTTATTACAACATAGTCAAATATATATTTTTATCTTATGATAAAAAACTAATGTCTATAGTGATGCTAGATTCTATTGATTTGAGAGAGAAATATGCCTTCAATGTAGATTTTCTACTATGAAAATTAGGAGTGTTAGGAAATGTTGATCATGTACTTCAAAAACACACTTCTTACAAATACTCTTTCAATGCTCATAGAATTCAATGCATGAATTATGTGTTTCCTCCAATGTTTTCAAGTGAAGCATGTGCTACCATGCATCCAATATCACCTACCATGCATCCAATATCACCTATTTGAATTGAGTGGTCGCAAATTCTTGTCTTGTATGTGATGGAATGAAAGTTGTGTAAGGTCTCCTATACTACTTTACTTTGTTCTACTTTTCATTTTTTTCATTGTGATAAAATCCTATATTTCTTGCAAGTTATCCTTTTTATCATAATTTCTTTGATGTGATAGAATGAAATTTATATTTTGAATGTCATTTTAAAAAATTATGCACACTTTTATTATCTCTTTGAATGATCTCATAGCTACCATAGTTTTTCCTTGAACAAGAATGTAGCAACCTATCAAGTGATCTATAGAATTAATATTTGAACCATTGAGGCCCAAAAACTACTGCCACTCTCTAACAAATATTTATTTATCTTGTATTATATTATCAATATTGATGATATCACAATGCATCTTATCATTTAGTATCTTGATTGCTTGTAGTTTTGGTACACTCCTTGATAATATTTTTATGAGATATTGGTATTTGATAATGATGTATGGATATCTTGCTCAATCTAAAAAATAGATAATATTCTCTAAACAAGATCGATTTTGTAAGTTATCTCATGGTTCTTCAAAGCTTTATTCACAATAGTCCATTCATCTTACAAATATTTTCTTTACAGTTGGGAAAATGAGTAGATAAAATTACTTTGAATGTACCTATTGGGGGTTTGGATGTGACCCCTTGAACTTTGTAGGTGCTATGAACCCTACAATTGTGGTTTAAATATTTTTACCTCTATTTAGTGGGTGCATTTGGTGACCTGCATCTCATATGGGAGGGGAGGGGGGGTAGTCCTAGGAATTTTGGGGAAGCATAGTATGTGGATCCATTGGATGCCCTTCAAGGTTTTTTATCTAAGGTAAAATCCTTGCTTTTGGATGTGTTCTTTAGTGCTCATCTTCTACTAATCTATGGAGAAAAAAGAAAGGAAGGAAAGCGATATAGGTAGGAAAAGTAAATTGTAGAAAAGTAAATGAAAGTAGTAAAAGACAAGAAAATAAAGGTATGGGAAACAAAAACTATCTAGCCTAATCTATGGGTAGTGATGTGCCAAATAAAACAATAATACTCCCTAATGTCTCTACTAGTTTTAATGAACATATGTCTAATGGTCGATAGTGCATGAGGAACACAAGTCCCTCCGAGAACATGCAATAAAAATAAAACACCAATGTCAAAACTAGGACAACATTTTTGTAAAGTGTCATATATTCTCATTAATATGAAGTCCAAGTTACATACATATGTATATATAAGAGGTTCAAACATTACTCGACAGGTTGTGCAAGGCTTGATTTAGGTGGGACATAGAGGAAATTGAAGGAAAGCACCCCTAAAAAAGATGGTGTTAGGATCCTAATCCTAAATATCAATAATATTAATTCACTTATTTAATGTGTGGACCATTATGTCCTTCATATCACAACTCTAGGTTTAGATATTTATATGCTTCTATAAGAGTGTAATTAGACATTCATTGAACAAGAAATATTTATCTCTTTGAGAGCACTGACAGGTCTTCCTCCAAGTGAAACAATGATTCTTATTGAAAGTAATTGATTTCATTACTTATTTGTATCTATTTCCATTTATTTTCCACTCTTTGCCATTACTAGGAACTAGGTTCCTACCAACTAGTATCATAGCCATGATCCAAAGTGCCCATTCATAACTATTTTTTCACCAAATTGTTTGCATCGCATTCAACCATTGTCATACATTGCCAATATACGCCCTTGTTCATCAATGTATATCACCATTATAGCTATACATACCATGGTATTAGCCCAAAATAACTCTCAAAAACCTCTCACTGTATACCACCTATCAAATGTATATCCTCAAGGATGAATCAAAATTATTATTATGAAACTGATAGCAAAAATTAGCATACCAGCGTAGGGTAAAATACACTCTCAAAGGTAAAAAAAGTGAAAATCATGCTCAAAATTTTACCAAAATATTTCAAGGACATCATCAAATTGTTTTAGCCCCAGATCGATGAAAAAATCAAATAGGGATTTGAAATCGCCAACAAAAATAATCTGCAGTGTGACATCTGAGTTTCCCGATGAGACTCCAAAGAAAATGGTGAATTTTAATAAAATAAAAATTATATTATAAAGTTTTATTTCCTCTGGTGCCTAAAACATTTCGATGACACCTTAATTTTGATGTCGGGAAGGAGTAAAAAGAGCAAGGTTTAAAAATTTTTAAGAATAGATATCCCACAATCATGAGGAAACAGGGACAAAAAGGATTTTAAAATAGATCAAAGCCACATAGATAGTTGCGACTTTGGTCACGCTCTAGCCACCCTTCATGCAACCAAAGCCACTACCTTGTCTCATTTGTGCCCCCTTGTGCTCTTTGATCTTCACTCTACCTCTGCTCTAGTACCCCCGCTCCATATTTACGTGATCCACCCTCACTCGTTGTGCCCGTTCATGCGTTATGCCCTCACTTTCCATGCTCGTCGTGTCACATGCTGCTGTCGCCCAATCCTACCATTTCCACAAAAATTCAAAAATTGAGTTTAAAATTGTGGTCGTTGCTTCCAGCAGCACCAAAATTTGAAAAAAAAATTCAAATTCAAATAATTAGACCGTTAAGGCCTAATTACCTAAAAATCAAATTTTGGTGAATTTTACAATTTTTTTTTTACAAAAATTTATAACATATAATTTTTTGCAAAACAATTCTCTTTAAAACCTAATTCCACTCATCAAGGAAGGCTTCTAAATTGTAATTCAATCATAAAATGGTCGATGGTAGGATATCTCCATCGCATGAGCCCAACCTTAAATAATTCATGCAAGAGGTTCGTCAGTGGAGAGAGGACATTAAAAATGATGTGGTAGCATTGGATATAAAAATTGACACCTATTGCCACTCTGTTGCTACGCTACAACAAAATATGGCCATTGTCCAAGCTAGCCAATCTTCTAGAGGACCAACAAACCAAGCATTACTTGGGGGACCACAAACTGCTATTCTACCTAGAACCACTAAGTTATATTTTACAAAGTTTGAAGGAGGTGACCCCACCAATTGGATTTGTAAATACGAACCATATTTCTCCCTATACCAAATCCTAAAGACATAAAAGGTTCTCATTGCTTCCTTCCACTTGGAAAATGTCACCACACAATGGTACCAGTGGTACGAGAAGACTAATGACACACCTATGTGGTTAGAATTCACCAAAAATATAATGGTAATATTTAGTCCCAGTAAATTTGAAGACTTTATAGGCGCCCTTACAAAACTTTACCAAGCCACTATGGTGAGAGAATACCAAGCCCAATTTGAAAAATTGACAAATATTACATCAAGGCTAGACGTCTCATTCTTCCAAAGTTGTTTTATCAATGGCGTAAAAGAAGCAATCTGACTAGAAGTGCAAATGTTAAACCTAATCAATATGATGCAAATGGTTTGATTAGCCCAATTGGCGGAAGAGAAATTCAATAACCAGCGTCTACTGGGAAATCCATCTAAAACAGAATCACAAAATACTTACCCCCCAAAAATTAACCGAATCCTAGCAATTAAACACATCAACCCCAAGGAAATGAAAGAAAGAAGAGAAAAAGGCCTTTGTTTTCATTGCGATGAGAAATTTGTACCCAATCCAAATGTATTACACCCAAATTATATATTTTGGATGTAGCTATTCCTTGTCAATCAACCAATGATGAAGAGGAGATCGAGGTAGAAGTAGTGATGGATACACCCGATGATAGCACTCAAGGTCCACTAGAAATTTCTTTCAATGCCCTCACCGGTAATTCTTCTCCCCAAACTATGAAATTCCTAGGATCCTTAAAATGACAAAGCATTCTCGTGCTTATTGACTTTGAAAGTAACCATAATTTCATCGACCCATGTGTGGAAAAAAAAATTGACTGCTTTATACATCCTTGAAATAATTTCAAAGTCATGATTGGAAATGGAGGAAGAATTACATGCAAAGGAAAGTGTCAAAATATTAAACTCACTATGGGCAATTACACCATGAAACATGACATGTATGCAATTCCCTTAGGAGGATGTGATATTGTCCTAGGAGTACAATGGTTACAAACACTCGACACAATCCAATGGGATTTTGAATATTTATGGATGAAATTCACACAAAAATATCAAACATATACTATTAAAAGATTAAAATCAAGCCCTTCCCACATAGTAACTTCTCATAGAATGGAGAAACTTATTGGAAAAGGAGGCAAAAAAATGATTGCCCATTTATTTTCTCTCCAAGCCACTAAGAAAACACAAAAAGGGTCTCCCCCTATTGTCATTTTGATCCTCCTACTCTTCCTACCTATCCCCCACCAACACTTCAACCTTCCCAATATCCCTTCTTACAAAATTATGATATTAAAATGACATATGCAAACTTGGTACCTGCAAGCAACAAAACAATAAACTTTAATCAGAATTTTAATATTAAAATTCAAGGGAGGTCATAGGGTGGTTATTGGAAGCGCAAATCTAAGCCCAAACCCAAAAATTTGGCCACAATATTCCACAAAATTTGTCGACAACACCCCATAAGAGGTTTTGGACCCATCCCAAGTGGATTGGTGCCGAAACAGAGTCCCAAACAGTGGGCGTCCTGCCCTCAGGCGCCCCCCAAACTATCGCAGTTCTAAACGCCCCACCCCAGAATGAATAGAAATATGTGGCATATTTCTCTGATTTTTATTTTGCATCTGATTCTAGGTTATTCAAATAGGCTGTATTTTAAATTTCACTTCATTCTGACAAGTTTTGATCATGCTTTTATCATTTCCCGCATTTACTAACTTGCAGATGGCACCATCAAAATCTGGGTGATAGAGGCCAAATTGGAGAAATATGACCATCTGGGTCGTCTCAAAATACCCCCAATTAGCTAACCCCAAATTTCATGTCTTTTGGAACTTTGTAGATAGGACATTGAAGAGGGTACTTTATGACAATTTATTACAGGTTAATTCGTCCCACCCCGGAACAAATAGCAATCTGTGGTAGGTTTCACTGTTTTTCTTTTTGCATCTTATTATAGGTCATTTCAATAGACTGTATTTTAAATTTCATTTCATTTGAAGCACTTTTGATAGGTTTTTGCTATTTCCCGCCTTTACTAACTTGCATATGGCATCATTGAAATCTAGGTGATCTAGGCCAAATTGGAGAAATATGACCTTCTGGGTCTTCCCAAAACACCCCCAATTAGTTAACCCCAAGTTTTCAGGTCATTTGGAGCTTCCGGGATAGGACATTGAAGAGGGTGCTTTCTGATAGGTTATTGCAGGTCTATTCGTCCCACCCTGGAGAGAATACAAATCTGTGAGGAATTTCCCAACTGTTATTTTTTCAATGGCTTCCTTATAACATATTTATGCTTCTATTAAAATTTTGGGTCGATCTGAGGTCATTTGATAATCATTTTAATATTTTCATGCATATACTGACATTAGGCCTTGGGAAATACATGTTTTATTCTGCCCGCAGGTGCTACTAATATTTTTTTATTTCCTTGAATGCAGGTCTTTGACATCATAGAAGTAGGAAAGATTCAAAAATAATATACACAAGTGGTTTCAACATTTTGGTCCATCCATATTATATGTGGGCACGCGGAAGAAGGATTGTTGTTTATAGATGCGATAAGAAACTTATTTGACGCTCCTATTCCCTAAAAAGGAAGGAGACGTATTGTAACACAAATCTGAAAAGCATATCAATAAAAAGGGCCTCATTTTATATTTCTTTTATCTTGTTTCAATTCGTCTATGCTCTTTCTTTTATGCACTTTGCAATACATAGGCTATAAGCGTTAAGTTGGGTTTTAAAAGCATCTATTTTGGCACTTTCCTTTTTGTTTCCGTATCCTCGTGCTTTCAATGGCAGGTCCCAAAAAGGTTCCAAATTGACCTTTGACCTTCCAAACTACTTTTGGGAGTGGTTATGACCACTGTTTAACCTCTGGGGGCTGCCCTTGGGGCTGTGTGTGTCAATGCGATCAGCGCTTGTCACATAATCAGATTGGTGTTGTTTTGGTGTCTACAGTAACTTCTCATAGAATGGAGAAACTTATTGGCAAAGGAGGCAAAAAAATGATTGCCCATTTATTTTCTCTCCAAGCCACTAAGAAAACACAAAAAGGGTCTCCCCCTGTTGTCATTTTGATCCTCCTACTCTTCCTACCTATCCCCCACCAACACTTCAACCTTCCCAATATCCCTTCTTACAAAATGATGATATTAAAATGGTGCAAGAACATGCACAAATGCTACTTGGAAAACAAGGGATGAAGCTTCTCACTTCGAGCTTTGAGGACAAAGATATTTTTAAGGAGGGTGGCTTGTTAGGATCCTAATACTAACCATCAATAATATTAATTCAATTATATAATTTGTGGACCATTGTGTCCTTTCATCTCATAACTCTAGGTTTAGATATTTATATGCTTTCATAAGAGTGTAATTAGACATCCATTGAACAAGAAATATTTATCTCTTTGAGAGCACTGGCAGGTCTTCCTCCAAGTGAAACAATGATTCTTATTGAAAGCAATTGATTTCATTACTTATTTGTATCCATTTCCATTTATTTTCCACTCTTCGCCATTGCTAGGAACCAGGTTCCTACTATATGGAGAGATTTTGATGATTTACAATGAGAAGAAGAAATATATTTATAAGAATAAATAAGAGGAAAAACTTTGTAGGACTTCAAAATTTGCCCAATATAGTTGGCATCGATAATGAATCATTTAGAATATTTGGAGGTCCATATTTGGTGCAATAAATCTCCATGATTAGACCTTTGTAATCGTCCATCATTAATATCTCAAGCATGCATTGCCCCTTGGGTTGATATCCTTCCTATTATCACTTTAATTATTTATTTTTCACTTAGAGAACTATGCTTAATTGTGGGGTTTTAGGACTAAAATATGATCATCATATCTTCCCTTGTGTCTTCTCACTTTGGTTTGGTATGATATTTTGGTAATTGAAGCCTAGTTCATACACACCCAAAATAGGTTCCCTACGTAAAGGTCTCCTCCAATGCATCTGGTGGATGTAATGGATGCTACATTTTATTCAAGGGAAGATGGTGCCCAAATTTGGCTGGCCTTATCCTCTTGTGACTTTTTTTTTCTCCCTACCACCTCCTTAAGGTTGGGCCTTACAAGATACAATAAACCATGAAGCTTTGCTAAGGTCCCCACAAATTGGTTTTATCCAAGGTGATAGTGTTTGGGAAGTCCTTTAGGCCTCAAGATTTTCCAGGAAGGGGGGGGCTTCTATGAACTTCTTCATATTCAACCACTCTGAACAACCCCCATATTTCCTTTAATTTAGGAACCCAAGAATTTAGAGGAAATATAGGTTGTGGGTTCCCCTCAATCGAAGGGAGGAGTAACCCATGGACCTTGAATTGGGAAAAACCTCATTGAAATCAATGGCCTATTAGTTGCCACCAAAAAGACTCCAAGCTTACTAGTATCATTGAAACTCTTCTTAGCTACCATTGAAAAGGCTAAATGGATAGTTATTTATGAATTGGTCTGGTTGTTTAGCTAGGGTACATGGTGAAGGGAGATTTAGGATCATCATCAATAGGTTATTATGGCTTGTCCTCGATTGCATTTTGGATGGTCTTCTAGCTTTGGCTGCATCATAAGTGGTAGGGATGTTGGGTCCCTTCATTTCGATTCTTAGGTTGGTGCTTTTGCTCAAAATTACATTTGGAGGTAATATTTTCCCACTATAGTGAATATTCACTATATTTCTAGTAACTCATAGGGTAAATATCACTATAAAGGGTTAAGGAACTCAAAAAAATATGTCTTTTCCATTGGGGATGAATTTTGGTTGGGAAAATCCTAAGGCTACTACAATAGTGGGTTGCATTCAAAGAGGGAAAATGTTGAGATTATTTTACTCAAGACTTCATGGAGACTAGGAAGAGGTGTGCCTTGATTTATAGGCCACATCACTTGGATGGATCCTAAGTCTCATCTTCATCCCCTTAATAATACAAATTTAGACAATCATACGAATACTCGTTCCCTCATACCTAGGAATTGGGGATATCATCATCTTCCAATATTCCTCCTATTTTGGTATGGTGGCTGTCCTTCAACTACTCAAAATGGGTCTCAACTGATCTTAAGGGACTATTAAACGTGTCTTTCTCTCAACAACTTGGTCCTTTAGGCTCAAGCCATTCAAATTTATATGTTGTAGATTTGAATTTGCTTGTCCTGCATCATCTTGGTAGGTCTACAAAGAGACAATTATCTATCTATTTATCTATTTATATACATACATACATACATACATACATACATACATATATACATATATATATATATATATATATACATACATATATACATATATATATACATACATACATACATACATATATATATATATATATATATATATATATATATATATATATATATATATATATATATATATATATATATATATATATATATATATATATATATATTTATTCAAAGGCATGTTGAGACCAATGGATCTTCCTTGAAATTGAGAATTTATCAAATACCATATGATTTAAAATTATCACTAGATCAATGTTCTAGGCCTCCATATGACATCCCTTCTTTCTATGTGTTAGGTTCCTTCTCTTATGAAGTTAGGTTCCTTTTTGTTCCTCCACTGGAATTTCAAGGGTGGCGCCCCTTTCATCCTTGTTGTGTGTTGCTATTTAGGATTAGGTCCTCACTTTGACTCTAGTCTAGAGATATTCTAGGATTAGCTCAAACCTTTGGTCTTATTTTGGTGCTTGACGAGGAAATTAGATGATGTTATAGTGGAATTATAATGGGAGGTAAACTACCAAGCTAAGTCCCTCATATACCTAATTCACTTCCTCCCTGTCTAAGTATTGGATTGTCATTAACACCTAAGCTACAACTCGGGGCCAATGGGTCTTCCTTGAAATTGATAATTTATCAAATGCCATTTTTATTAAAAATTATCTCTAGATTAATGTTCTAGGCTTCCATATGACATCCCTTCTTTCTACGTGTTAGATTCTTTCTCTTGTGAAGTTAGGTTCCTTTTTATTCCTCCACTAGAATTTCAAGGGTGGTCCCCCTTTCATACTTGTTGTGTGTTGCTCTTTGGGGATAGGTCCTCACTTTGACTCTAGTATAGAGATCTTCTAGTTTTAGCTCAAACCTTTGGTCTTATTTTGGTGCTCGATGAGGAAATTAGAGGAAGTATAGTGGAATTACTATGGGAGGTAAACTACCATGCTAGGTCCCTTGTCTACCTAATTAAATTCCTCCCTGTCCAAGTATTGGGTTGCCATTAAAACCTAAGCTACAACTTGGGACCAATAGGTCTTCCTTGGAATTGATAATTTATCAAATGCCATTTTGATTAAAAATTATCTCTAGATCAACATTCTAGGTTTCCATCCGACATCCCTTATTTTTGTGTGTTAGGTTCCTTTTTCTTCGTCCACTAGAATTTAAAGGGTGGTTCCTCTTCTGTCCTTGTTGTGTGTTTCTCTTTGGGGATAGGTCCTCACTTTGAATCTAGTCTAGAGATATTCTAGGGTTAGCTCAAACCTTTGGTCTTATTTTGGAGCTTGATGAGGAAATTATAGGAAGTTATAATGGAATTACAATGGAAGGTAAATTACCAGGCTAGCTCCCTCATCTACCTAATTCACTTCCTCCCTATCCAAGTATTGGATTGTATTTAACACCTAAGATACAACTCTAGACAAGGAGGAGATAATAATTGCACCTATATGGCACCTCTATATTGGCTTCCCTTTGTACATTAATGTTAGGTGGAAATTCTCTATTACTATACTCATAGGTACTTCTAGCTCAACTTCCTTTTATTGTTAATCCTTCCCCCTCGTGGGTTCCAGTTGTAGCTTGAGGGTCCCCAAGGAAGCTCAAATATTGGCATCAGCATTGTTCATTTGATCTGATGGTTACCTTTCTGGTACTTTTGAGTAGTCAGTGCCTCTTATACTTTAGTTGATCTACTTCCTTGAAAACCTTTATTGGATCTAATATTAGTTCCTAGTTGGGGACTCAATTGCCTTTGTTTCGGTGATTCTTCTTTTTGCTTGTCCTCTAGAAATTAATGTCCAAAGTGGGCCTTAGGTTTTGGATAGTAGCATGCCACTAGGTATTCTTTGGGGATAATTTTCATTGGTATAGAGTGAGGGAGATTGATATTTGAATGTAAAAGGGAAGGGAATCAAATTAAAATCAAATGAGAGAGGATTATTTAGAGGTTTGAGGGAAATATACTCATCAGAATGAGATTATATTCTACTTCAAGGGTGATCTGATAGGAAGCAAGAAGAGATTTTCCTCCCAATATTTGATCATTATGGCAATATATAGACATAAATATCTAAGATAAAATAGGAGTTCCATGCCTGGGGGAGGTTTGATCTTGTCTAGGAGTTTTTTCTAGGTATTGTGGAATTAGTCATTGAAATCCTCCATTGTCTCACCAAAAGTTTGTTTGATGTTGATTAGGTAATACAAATAGTAGGGGTCCTTCCTCATTTAAATGATCAATAAATTTGGTGGCTATTTATTCCAAATTCCTTATTGAATCTATAGATAGGGAGACATACCACCTCCAAGCCTTCCCTTGAAAGATGCCATGAGTAGCCTGAGAGCTACACTTTGATTTGTCATGTTGTGCATGACATAGTATACAACCATGTGTTTCAAGTGCTTCAATATGGTGACCATACTTTATTTAGTAAATTTTGATAAGGAATCTAGAGCCTCTACATGAACAAAATCCCAAGAATGATGGGGAATTAAGATAACCAAGGGGTTCTAATTCTTCCATGTCAAAATTGTTTTAGCCATACCTTTTCTTAAAACCTTCATTTTGATTAGTTGGTTGGGGAGCAGATGCTTTTATCGAGACCTCAACTTTGTGCTCCTCTCAACAACTTCTTTGGGTTCTTTCTCTTACAATGGAGTTTCTAGGTTGTGGATGTTGTTGGTCAAATTGAGGTTCCTATTACAACCTTGATCTAGGTATGGCATATTCTTCTTCTAGGTTCTTATTTAGTAGAGTTGTAAGGAAAATTTATAGAGTACATCAGCAATCTAGTGATTGTGGACTTCATTGAAACCATAGTATAACTTCTAGATTAGGGGACAAGAATTTTTAAGTTTGTGTCCCATTGATCATGCTAGTCTAAACTATTGAGGGGTTATATGTGACCCCCTTACGCTCCTTGGGTGTTGTGACCCCCCTATGTTTATGGTTTTGGAAATTTTACCTCTGTCAAGTGGGTGCATCCAGTGCCCTATATCTAATGCAAGGGTTTCAATCTTGGGAAGTATAGGGAAGCATGATATGTGGTTCCATCAGATGACCTCTAGGGTTTTTTATCCAAGGCTAGCTCCTTGATTCTAGATGTGTTCTTTGGAACTTGTATTTTTCTAATTTATGGTAAAATAAAAGAAAGGAAGTGGTATAAGTAAAAAAATAAATTTTAGGAAAGTAAATGAAAGTAGTAAAAGGAAGAAAAATAAATGTGCCAAAAATTAAGCCTATCTAGCCTAATTTGTTAGTGGTGATGTACCCAAGAAAATAATAATACTCCTCAATACGTCAACATGTTTTAATAAATACATGTATAGTAGTTGATAGTGCATGAGAAACACAAGTCCTTGTAAGGATATGCGATAAAAAAATACCCACGTTAGAATCAAGACAAATATTTTGTAAAGAGTCATTTTTATTTACGTGAAATCTAACTTACATACATGTAGAGAGAAGAGGTTGAAAAACTACCTGAAAAGCTATGCAAGGCTTGGGTTAGGCCAAGACATATATGAGAATGAAGGAAATCACCTCTCAAAATGATGGAGAGCTTTCAATGACTTACAATGAGAAGAAGAAATATATTTATAAGAAGAAATAGGAGGGAAAAATCTACAAGACTTCAAATTTTGATTCAAAATTTTATTGGGTTGGTCAACAGTGATAATGAATGATCTAGAAGATATTAAGGTCCATAGTTGGTGCTAGAAATCTCCATGATCAGACCTTCATTATCATCCTTAATTAATGTCTTGAGCAATCATTTCCCCTTGGGTTGTCCTTCCTATCATCACTTTAATGCTTAAATTTCCTCTTGGGGAACTACATTTGGTTATGGTATGCCAGGACCAAAATTGAATCATAATACCTTCCCTTGTGTTTGATCACTTTGGGTTGGTTTGAGGTTTTTATGATCGAAGTTGGGTTCATCCAAACTGAAAACAAGTTCCCCTAATGAAGGTATCCTTTGATGCATTTGGCGAAGGTAATGGGCACTGCCTTCTATTCAAGGGAATATGATGCCCAAATTTGGGTAATATTCTCCTCTTGTACCTTCTATTTTATCCCTACCATGTCATTTAGGTTGATCCTTATTAGGGATGATACCCAAATTTGGGAAACCTTCTTCTCTTGTACCTTCTATTTTATTCCTACCATGTCCTTTAGGTTGAGCCTTCTAGGGGCCAAGAAACTGAAGCTTAGCTAAGGTCCCTACAACTTGGATTTATCCAAGGTGATAAGATTTAGGCAGTCCTTCAGACCTCAAGATCTTTTCATAAGGAGGAGCTTATATGAATTTCTTCTCATTGAGTAGCTCCAAACAATCATTGTATATTTTTTAATTTGGGTACCCAATAATTTTTTATAAAAGCTAGGTCGTGGTTCCCCTTCAGTTAGAGGAAAGAGTAACCTATGGATCCTAGATGAGATAGAGCTATTGTTAGTAGTTGATTGTTAGCTACCATCAAAAAGGCTCTAGGATTACTTTTCTCATTGAAACTCTTCATAGATACCACTAAAAAGGCTTAATGGCCAGCTATGAATTGGTCCAATGGTTTAGCTAGGGTGTGTGGTGAAGGAAGCTTTAGGCTCATCATCAGTAGGCAATAATGGTTCCTCCTTGGTTGCATTATAGATGGTCTTATAGATTCAACTACATCATAAGTGGTAGGGACGATGGGTTCCTTCATTTTGGCTCTAGGTCAACACTTTTTCTCAAAATTACCTTTGGAGGTAGGATTTGCCCACTATAGTGAATCTTCACTATAGTACCATATTCATTCCAAAATATAATGAACTTCTTGGCCTTCAAGGTATCACATGTCTTGTTCTTATAATGGTTTCCTTTGTATCTTGGTAGTGTTCCCTCTTGTTGGTTCCTTGGCTTGGAGTGATAAATTGATGCAACATTTATTTTATAACAATTTAGACGATTTTTATGGATCCAAAATTATTAACCCATCACATGTTTGGTTTCTTTGGAATCATACCAAACATTATTATGTTGTCTCAATTGTGCTTGTGTAACAAACACATGTTATTTTTCTTCTTATTTTCCTTCTTCATTAACTTGATTTTTCTTGGCTACATTGTTTTGTTGTGCTTTGTTTCAATTTTAATTTTGATTGTCTAAAGATGACTTGTCTTGTTGTTGGTTTAGCTCTCGTTAAGGAGATCCATTTTTTAATGGATTATGTCAACATTCCTTCATGGTGTGGCCATTTATACCATAATGTTCACACATATTTTGTATGTAGAAAGTATTTCTTTGAGAATCATTTATTCTATCTTTGAAAATTATCTCTTTGTTGGAAGCATTGTGGACGTCTTATGCCTCTTTTGAATGGTTGCTTCCATTTTTTATTTGTAAGAAGTAATTATTCTTCTTCATTTTCTACATGTGAGGCCTTTAAATTTTGAAGTAGGTTAACTAGCTTTTTAAACCTTGGTGTTTGCTCGGTAATATTTAATATTATCACAAAAACATTGTACTTTTATGGGAGAGATCTCAAAATAATTGGAACTAATATTTTGTTAGATACATGATTTTCCAATGCTTGTAATGATGCTTGTAACTCAATAATTCTCCTCATGAAATATTTTTAGTTTATCTCCACTCTTCATATTCAAACAATGCTATAGGAATAGAATTTGATTAATTCTTTGCTTCAAATATTGTTTGTAGATTCTCTCATGCATCTTTGGCTATCATTGAATTCCAAATGTATGCTTATACTTTATTTGCTACTTTGAATATGATGATTAATCTTGCTTTTCTATTTACCTTATCAAAATTTATTTCATTTTCATTTTTTTCTTTAGGATGGTTTATGGTACTCTCTACTACTTTTCATACTTCTTCAAACTCTAGTTGCATTATGAGTTTGGTTTTCCAAACAAGATAATTATTTCCCCTTAACAAATGAAAATTAGGCAACAAGAACTTTAGTTCTCCACTAGCCATAGTAAACTTATACAACATTAGAATATGTTTATTTCACTAAATCAACCTCAAAACAATAATTTTTGAAGACTATATAAGCCTATACTCACATTTTTGTTGATAATTTAAATTGTGATAAAATTATTTTGCTGAGCAAAAAAAGATTAAATTATTTCCCTTTTTTCACTTGGAATTTTATTTTTCCAAAAAATATAAATACCTTTTATTTTTTCTTTAACTAAAATGAATTTAAGTACATTTTCTTTCTTTCTACTATAAATGTGTTGTTTTCAATTTGCAAGGCCTCTTGACTTCTTGGCCTTTGCGCTTCTAAATTATAGTCGACTTGAGATTTTTGTTGTAAATTGTGCTCAAAATATTTAAGCTAGATTTTTTACTTTGAAAGGAAACATTTATGTGTCAATGGTGAATATTCTAATTAATTTGCATGTGCTCCTTTTTGTGGTCTTGAAAATGCAGTTCATTATGCTTTGTTTGTTCAAATTTGAAGTCTTTTGCTCCTATAATCTTGTTTTCCAAGTGCTTATTTGCATGAATGCTTTCAATGTATGGATGCTTTCTTGTGATGTCCACGTGAGAATTGTCCAGGTAACATCTAGATGAGCATCTAAATTATTTATTTTAATGTTTGGGTGTACACTATCCAAGTGTTTTCTTTACATCTAAGTGAGCATCCAAATAATTTATTTTTACATCCAAGTAATTGTTGTGGAATACTTCTTCATTCAACTACCTCCTTGGGATCTGTTGAAAAAAAATTGGTGTCTAATGTTTCTCTTTGCAAGGTGCTAAGGTGCTTTGAGTGTAATGGGTACTCCAACTTCAATGCCTTTCATCTTATGGATTTTTATTGGATGACTTAAGTGATGTTCTAGGATATTTGTTGTGAGCACTTTTTTGGCCATAAATTTCAAATTGTTCCTTGATTTTCTTAGGGCATGATGCACTCTTGTGTGGATGAAGCTCCTATTTGTTGCATAATCTCCTTTGAATGTAAAGTTTCAGGCTTATGCAGGGCTATTTTATTTTTCTTTCAAATATAGAGCACTCTTTGCTCTATATATATTATTGGTTCTTTGATATGAGATGTTTCAATTTGTTGACATAGGTAATTTACCTTTGAGAATGAAATAGAAGAGTGTGATTTCTTGTGAACTTAGAAATTAAGTAAACAACCACTTTTACTATATAATATTATTTTCTATAAATGAATGTTCAGCTTAATTTGTTCCGCTTGTCCTCTCATGAGTAATGTTCTAATTATATTTAGAATGATGCCTTCTTGGTCATTTACTTGTCTTTTTTTTGAGTAAATTTGAACACCAAAAATATTCTTTCATGATGCCTCTTATGATGGATCCTTCCATTGTTATTCTTTCACACCTTCTCTATATATTTTGTTTCTTAGAACAAAAGGCTTCTTATTTTGATTCTTTTAAATGTCTTCTTGAATTTGTTGCACTCTTGCATATTTTTTTTTGGAATGCTTATCTCTTGAGAGATAATATATACTACACTCTTTTGTCAAAAAGAATATCTTCAACAATTTTATTTCTTGTTTATAGTAGAATGTTGCTCTTTTGTTTTTATTTGATTATTTGATTGCTTGCTTGTAATTCGGTGTTGCTCTTCTGAGGCTAGTATTTTTCTAGCAATTTGTAAGGAGCTTCTATGACTTCCTTATCTTCTTGTAATTCTTAAGGATTTCCTATGACTTCCTTAATGTATTTTGAAATGAAAATTGATTCTTTAAGGGATTCTTTATGATCCCTATTTATTTTATTATTAAACATGACTTTGTTGTTTATATAGTATGACCTTTTTGGTCCTTTTAATAGGATTGAAACTCTTTTTACTACTTGAAATATTTTTGTCTCTTCGCTCTTTGGTAGGGGTTTTTCACCATAATAATTTTGAATCGATCATGAAATTTTGCTTCATAGAGATGATTACCTCTTTTTTTGAGGTTTACCTTCAATAATCTTAATCCTTATATAGGGTAATTTTACCCTTGAAGCTACTTTTCTCAAAATAGAGTGCTCCTTGAGGCTTCTCTGTGTTGAAGCTAGAGGAGGATTAGAGGAAGATTATTTCTTCCTTCTACCTACTTTGATACCATATGTTAGAACTCAATTATTTGATACTTTTCTTATGAAGTGATAGGTATTTAAAAACATAGAATTCCTATGTTAGGCATAACAAACTCCTAACCAATCTTGTAACTATCACTATAATATACTACATGCATAGACCTTGTGAAGGGTGGTTATACCACTTGTCTTATCACATAAGCTATGATGTAATAATTCCTAATAGGTTACAAAAAACTTACAACTTCTCATAACCCTCATAATTGTAACATAATATGTCATCCTGGAGTAATGTTTAGAATAGATGCATGTAAAAAATTACATTTGAAACTTATAGCTAAAAAACTTCTACTAGGTAACTTGGTAGAGAAGAATCAACATGAACCCAAACAAGAATAAACTAAAGTTACAAAAAATTGTTAATTGGGTTGAGAACCTTGCAAATAAATTAGGATAACACTAATACTTCCTTGGTTAGACGTTATGGGGACCATCAATTCTAGCCAAGTTAGTAGAGAAGAATCAACATGAACTAAATAAAAAAGAAAATGGAGATCAAAGACTTGATTAATTGGACCAGAATCTTGTAAAGGAATTGGGATAACACTAAAATATCTTGTTAGAAGGGAGAGGTCTAATATATATATCAAAAGTTATGATTGTGACTACCTTGCAACTTTATGTATTCTTTATATTGTGCAAGTTAAAGAAGCAAAGACACCCAAAGTGGGTAAGGAGAAAATGAAGGTAAGGTAAAAACAAAAAAGATAAACCAACAAAAAACTAGAATAAAGAAAGAAAAATAGGATAAAGGAAAAGAAAGTATTTTCCAATAAAAAGAATAAACCAAAAAAAAACTATAATAATGAAAAGAGAATAGAATAAAAGAAAAGGAAGTCTAATAATTTATTGCATATTAAGATAGTTGTAAATATTTTTCAATTTAATGGAGCAAAATTTGACTGAAAAAGAGAATTATTATTGGTTAACCTACCCTTTCTTTTTATTGTTTGTAATTTTACAACCCCAAAAAAATTATATCACTAATTAGCTTATGAAAGGATGGTTGGGGGCTATATCAAGTAGCATTAGCTGAACTGGTTAGATTCCTCAACATTTCAAGGAGGAGACCCAGGTTCCAATCTTGCTATATAATATCCAAGCTTTGTTGTAATACTACTATATGGTGATGATGTAATTTGGTGGGACTTATTTCAATCCCATATAACCCGTTGAAAGCTATAGATCCTTGCAAAACAGATTAAGCTTTCACTATATATATATATATATATATATATATATATATATATATATGGGTTAAACATATAACAAATATTACCTTGGAAGACATGTTTGGACAACCATGAAAATCAATCAAAACCTAAACTTTTCAATTGTAATAATTAAAATCATAATTCTTTACTTATTTAAATTATAATTATTTTTTTTTAATATTATAATCCAAACAATTATAATTTAAAAAAAATAATTAATTAATTTTTAAATCAACACCTACCCAAAAACCCACCTAACAGGTATCATTTGCTAGAAGAATAAACTAATCTTAGATAAGCCTATTCATCAAACCTTGTTTGACTTTTGAGACTTGCATGCGCTCTTCTGTCAAGATTCATTGAATGAAGGACCCCTGGTCACGGAGCAACCAATCAGAAGCTTCGTCCTCCTCTTACGGACCCATATGGAACTTGTTAATTCTCGTGAAGAGAGGAATCACATCCAAAACTTTCACGGTAAAGCAAATTCCACTTGCAAAAATTACAAAACTTTTACGGTAAAGCAAATTCCACTTGCAAAAATTCACATTTTCCATTACTGTCTAGAACGGTGCAGCACGAGTCAAGCTATTCCTTTCCTTTAAATTGAGCCTAACTCTCCTCCGATTTGCACCTCCTTCTCCTCTTCCCCTTTCCTTCGTAAAATCTGCTCGTCTGATCAATGCCAACATGAAGAGGAGCGGTGCGATGGGTATTCTCATAATCTTATTGATTTGCTTTTGTCTTAACAGTGCAGCGAGTGAAAAGCCAAAGTTGAAGAAGAAGGTGACCCATTTGGAGTTCTACATGCACGACATCGTGTGGGGAGAGAATGCGACGGCGGTTCAAGTGGCGGCACCGATGAACTCTTCTTCTGGGGGGTCCCCGTTTTTCGGTTCGATTTCTGTGATAGACGATCCTCTCACCGAGACGCCTCATCCGAAATCGAAGCTGCTGGGGAGAGCGCAGGGGCTATATGCGATGGCCTCCCAGGGAGAATTTAGCCTGCTGATGGCGTTGACATATACGATGGAGAGCGGGAAATACAAGGGTAGCACTCTCAGTATTATGGGGAAGAACATGGTGATGAGGAATCCGAGGGAGATGCCAATCGTTGGAGGAAGCGGACACTTTAGAATGGCGAGAGGGTATGCCTTTGCGCGGACATATTCCATCGAAGGGCCAAATGCTGTAATTGGATATAACGTCACCGTCTTCCATTACGGTTCTTAAGCATTGCTTTTAAATATTATATTTATCATTTTCGTATTATTACAAGGAATAGGTGGGTTGATACAAGGAATAACTTGATTGTTATTAGTGGTTGAATGTATGAATTTCCTGGATGCATGGAATCCGTTGAGAGTTTATATATATATATATATAACGTATTGAAGGTTTTTGTTTTTTACACTAGTATGTTATTAATTTATTGATTGAAAATGATTTGATTGATGAGTGGTATGGTAGCCCATCTAAAAACCTAAAACACCAACCCAAAACCAAAAAAACCTAAAACAAATATAAAACAATTAATTTTTTATATTTAAAAGATTCAATCTTACTTTAATATTAATATTTTTTTATTTTTTATTTTTATTTTTTAAATAAATAAATTACATTCATACCATTCTATTTTTTTTAACGAGTTCCTATATTCACACCACTTATTTTTAAAGTACCCATTCTTTTTATAACATTGAAACATAGAAAATGTATATTTTTAATATTAATAATCATAAATATATAATTTAAAAATTAATTTAATAATTTTTTATGTTTAAAGAAAAATTTGGTGGATTGACAAGTTTTAGTGTTTACCAAGAGGACACCTAGGTTCAAACCTTGGAGGCATGTGTGTTTGAGCAAAGGTAGTAGTCTAACCTAACTCATTATACCAATCCCTCATGTTGGGTTGCTAATAACAAGATGAGGAAGGGGTTATAGTGGTAGCTCTAGGATTTGAACCCAAAACTGGTAGTAGAAAATGATGGGTAGTTACATTTATCTATGTAACCAAAAGAATTAATAATATTTTTTATAAACATTAATTATCAATTGTTATTATATTTACTAATTTTATGTAAAGTATTATTATATTTATATGAAATCTTAATTAATAAATAGTTATTATTATTTTAATAAAAAAGACAAGCAAATGATATTTGTTTAATAAGTTATATTCCTCAACTTTCAAAGAAGAGACCAAAGTTTAAATCTTGTTAAATTATACATGATTAATTGTCAAGCTTGTTGTAATACCACCATGTGGTCATGGTGCAATATAGTGGAACTTGTTTTGATTTCTTATAATTGACTATAAAAATAAAACTCAAGAGCCAAGGACATGACATGATTTTTTATGACTTTTTTATTTATTTAGTTTTATTTTTTATGATGTAAAAAGACATTATATTATAGAATTAATAGAATGTATTTTTACAAATAAAAAAAGGAGACGGATAAACATGCCACGTGACTAACACCATCAACCAAAATGCCATTATCATCAAAACATAACGGGAACCCAAGCAAACAAATAATAGCTAATCAAAACCACCTTATAGAATTGACATACAATGAAACAAAATGATTACATAATGATAAGAGCAACAAAAAAAAAGCATCCTCGTAACGATGAGGATCCATTATGCGAGTTTAGCCACCATTGAGACCAGTTCCCACCCAAGATTAACATCATGAGACTTTGGTACTAATTCCCTCCCTTGTTCAGAAGAAGTGTCAATAACATCTTCCGAGTCATGAGCAATCGACTATTTGTTGGTAGAAATCATTGAAGCTCCCGACTTGTCCTAGGCATCGAGTTAAGGAGTTGAGGGAGAGAGAGGAACAATCATGTATTCAGGGCCATATTTATAAGGAGGGGGATTTTGAGCTAGGATAAGAGTGTGATTTGAGGGCGAGTGAAAATGTTGTCTAGACCTAGACCAGCTTTGAGGAGTATCCTACTGAGGAGAAACCTGATTGACTGTGCATGGTGTGTTCCTCCAATGATCAATAAGCTCCTAAAGATAAGTGTGCTCTATGGCCACCTTATTGGCTTGAATTGTAATCTAAAAATATAGAGATAAAATAATATTAGACTTGTCAAAAGTAGAATTATGCAGAGAGGAAGAACACTTACCAAAGATATAATTATTTTTGGATTTCCATATGCTGAACATGGCCACCATACAAAACAAGTGCCACACTTCAAATAAAATAGCCAACAAGGGTGGGGGTCTCCCAAAATGATATGATCCCACTCAAACATGGTAGACGAATAAGGTCTAAAAAGGAAAAAAGCCACTCACAAAGAGAATGAGCATGAGCACAAACCTAGAAAAAGATGGACAAATTCTTCAGATTGAAGACCAAAAGGGCAAGAAGGGTTGGGGATGCCTAAATATCAAATATATTTCCCAATAGGAAGCCATTGGTGGAGAAGACTCCAGGAAAAACATAAAATTTTGAGCTCCAAGAAAGGAGCGTAGGCAGTATGGAACCTGTGAATCCAAATAGGATGAGGGGAGAAGATATTCCATCATTGATTGAGCTTATAAATCATGGGGAGGCAAGGAGAGAGCCATCCATACCCAAATTGGGCCTTGTAATTTCATAGCAGAGTGTTTGGATACCACTTCTAGTCCTTCCACCAAGGTCATTGTGAAAGCACAAAAAAATTGTGTAACATGGAGTCAAGGAGAGCAGCCTTGATAGCCTCAAAAGTATCCCTATTAAAGTTATTGAGTATAAATTTATCTTTAAAGCTATTCCAAGGGAGCCAATACTTGGTAGGATGATAAAATAAATTGGTGATGTGTTGCATGCATTTGTAAAATAATCTAAGCGCATGAACCAAAGAAACTTGTGCAAGTGGGGAAACCTGGTAGGTGATGATAGGTGACCACTAGATATTCATTTGGTTGATGGAGAGGTCGTACCAGAAGCTCTAGCCATTCCATCTTAGCCAAGGCTTAACACTCTTCCAAGATTTTCAAATGCTCCTAATGATGAAGGATCTTGACACTTTGATAGACATAGGAGCAACAAGGAGGGAAGGGAACCCCATGCCCCTCCATATATTACAACCAAAATGGAAACCTTCACTAATACAATGTTGGATGAGAATATTCTAAGCCTCATTTATTGTGAGGGCTCTAATGACCCACTCAACACAGAGGACACAACCTTGACATTAGGTATTGAGAATGCTAAGCCTATCATGGCTTCTAGGAAGACACCAATACCTCGAGTCAACATGGTGGAATCTAGAACAATTAATGGAAGAGAACCACAAATTTTTTTTTAGAATCTTATCAAGCTTCTTATAGCAGTTATTATATGGGAGCCAATAAGAAGAATAATAGACATGGGTGGCTGCAAGAACTTTTGAGAAAATTTAGAATTTACATGCAAGGGAGAACTTCTTGGTGGACCATTAGGTAAGTTTCTGTTCCACTCTATTAATGACATACTTCCATAACTCTAGTTTCAAACTATTAAAGGTAAAATAAATAACTAGAAAATAAAATATTTCCCCTCCTTGATGATCTTCCACTAATATAACTAAGCCAATGGGGCATCAGGTTGGGATATTACCTATAACATTGAGTCTTTCTCCATTGAATGGAGGGTTCAAAAACCAAAAAATAGTATTCAAGTAGGAAAGTGCCTACTGAATGACACTTTCTTCCTCATGAGGAAATATTCATTAGCAAAATGACCATTGATCAACTGAGTCTCATCTCTAGGGAGAGAAATTACTTGAATAGAACCCTAAATGGTGTTGTGAGCTAGTAAATAGCCAAACCCCTTAGTGATGAGGACATACAGGGTTGGAACCAATAGTTAACCCTATCTAATGGATCAAAAGAGCCAAATAGTTGAGTACTTGTGTCTATTAATGGATACAATAATTGAAACCTCAACAAACAACATCATCATAGGACTAATGGAGGGCCCAAAACCATGAGTTTTAAGCATGGCCAAAATGAATGACCAATCGATTAGATTATAGGATTTCTCAAAGTCAATTTTGATGAACAAGGATCATTGGTTAGAATTGTGAGCCCACTCCATGCCTTCCCAGACAACAATAATATTGTCAAGGATGAAACTACCCTGAATGAAGCCAATTTACTCTAGGTGCATGATAATAGGAAAGAGATGATGGATGCATAAAGTTAGGGATTTGGTGATGATATTATAGGAAATATTAAGGAGAGTAATAGGCCTCCAATTGGTGATGATTTTTGGATCACCAACCTTAGGGATAAATTTAATAATCCTCTAATTAATAATAGGGCCTAGAGAACCCCTAGAGAAGGCCTCTTGATAGAATTTTAGAAGATTAGGACCAACTATATCCCAAAGGGACTTGTAGAACTCACATGGGAAGCCATCAAGACTTGGGGACTTATCATCGACCATCTGAGAAAGAGCTTCCTCTAGATCCTTCAAAGAGAGGGTATTTTTATAGGTAGCTCTTTGAGACTCAAAAAGCCACTCTAGGAGAATAGAAAGGTAGGAGTTAAGAGCCTGGTCATGTTGAGTGGAGTGGACCTAAGTTGTGAACATGATTTGGTAGCACTCTTCAAAAGTGAAGAGAATACTAAGAAGTTTTGAAATGCACTCTTCATTAATGTTAATGGTATTAATGACCAAAAATTGATTGTGAGGATGTAGGTATTGAAATAAATCCTTGGTCAACCTATTTCTACTTTTGAGGTAGTGCAACCTCACCTTGAACTAAACCCCTATTTCATCATAGTGCTCTACCATCATAAGCTGGTGTTTGATCATTGTGATGTGCCTCTAAGGCTCCTCATTGAAAGGATTACACTGATGCTGAGTTGAGGCACCTCTAACTCCTATTGGAGTGCAATATTGGAGCAATGATGAAGCTTAGAAATCTTATGCCCAAGAAAGTGTAGGAAGTTGGTAGTGCACTAAATAGAAGCTTACATCAATCAATCTAGCTCAAGGCACATTTTTATTTGGGGACCAGGTTCTAAATTATGATGACACAGGCTCTCAACATGAGGTGGTGCAGAATAGAGGTATTAAGTTAGAATTAAATCAAGAAAGAGGAGGGAAGGTGATAGAAACCATTATGGAAAAGGAAATGGAATAATGGTCAAACAAGCAGAGTTCAGGATGGATAAAGATAAAGGGAGAAGAAGATGAGAGTCGCTCAAAGGAGAAAATATTAGAATATAAGAGCATGGATTTGTATAATATTTTTAAAATATGACTCCCCCTATTGATTATTAGGTCACATGTACCTATTGTGGCTGATCCACAACACACCCCAAAATTGGGGGCCCACCTTTTTGCATGCTTTCAAAGAAGACCTCAGTGACCCAGATGCTAAAAATCAAGAAAAAAGCAAAATTGCACAAAAATGAAAAAGTGTCGCGATATCGTGACATGTTGCTCCGTCGCGGCCGAAAATGAAAAATTGTCGTGATATCGCGACATGTTGCTCCGTCGCGGCCGAAAATGAAAAATTGTCGCGATATCGCGACATGTTGCTCCGTCACGGTCGAAAATGAAAAAGTGTCGCGATATCGCGACATGTTGCTCCGTCGCGACCGAAAATGAAAAAGTGTCACGATATCGCGACATGTTGCTCCATCGCGACCGAAAATGAAAAAGTTGTCACGATTTCGCTATAGAAAGTAGCCACGGTTGTACGAAATGAAAAAGTGTCATGATTTCGTGACATAAAGTAGCTGGACAGCCCGAAACGAAAAAGTGTCACGATTTCACGACAGAAAGCAGCTGGATAGCCCGAAAGAGAAAAGCATCACGATTTCGTGACAGGTTTGCATCTGCATAGCCCAAAAGAGAAAAGCGTCACGATTTCACGACAGGTTGCAACGAAATGGTACGGAACGGAAAAGTGTCGCGATTTCGCGACGAGGTTTGCAGCGAGATGGCCCGAAAGAGAAAAGCGTCACGATTTCACGACAAGTTGCAGCGAGATGGCACGAAACAGAAAAGTGTCACGATTTCATGACAGGTTGCAACGAGATGGCCCGAAACAGAAAAGTGTCGCGATTTCGCGACAAGTTGCAACGAGATGGCCCGAAATAGAAAATTGTCACGATTTCGCGACAAGTTGCGACGAGATGGCCCGAAACAGAAAATTGTCGCGATTTCGTGACATGTCTTATTTTTGCGGTGCATAAAGGCAGACAAGGCTATTGACAGGAAAATGTCACGATATCGCGACATGTCTCATTTTCACGGCGAAAGTAGAGGAGTGAAGCTGCATGCATAAAAACTCGGTGATATCGCGACATGCTATTTTTTTGGTCATGATTTACATGGGGCCATTACAGAACATGCAGAAAAGCGCTGAGCACGTGGCACAAAGGCATGAGGGTCATGATAACGCTTCAGATCGACAGTTACAGTTAGCAGAGAAGACCAAACATTTCAGGCTCGAGCAAAAGGTCAAAACACCAAAGAAGCGGGAAAATGAAATGAAGCGATCTGGGAAATGAAACGAAGCATCATAGAGCGAAACCGAGAGCCGCAACAGAAAGTTTAAAAGCAGAAGTGAAGGTAGATACAGGGGCTAGAAATTGTAAGAAGAAAAGCATTATATTTTTGGAATAAAAAGGAGTTTATTTGGCAAGAGTAACTTTTGTGTGTGAAATCAAAAGGAGATTGAAGGCTAAGACTACTGTTATCTCTGTAGATCTTTCCCTTGCATTATTCTTTCTTGTATCTATTCGTTTACACCATAATGTGGGTTACGATAGGTGAATGATAGAATGTTGCAATTATTTATTTCCTTAGAGTCTTGCATCTGATCTGATTCGACTGTGTTTTATTGCAGGTCTGTTAGGTCGAGGTTGTTTTAGAGTTTCATCTCATAACTTGGGGTTTTGCAGGGAGGAGATTGCTAACCAAATTAACGTCCTGTTTCAGTTTTTCCAGCTGATTCTCATAAAGAATCTTTCTGTTTTAGTTTCGATATTATATTTTTTAATCTTACTCAAAAATCTGCATGTTGGATTCTGGTACATTCCAGAATACTTTGCTAATTTTACTAACACCAAAAGCTAACATAGAAGTAGCAGAACAGTGTTAAATAAAAGATAAAACGAACCCGTTAACTATTAAAATGAACCTCATGTTAAAGGCACGGAGCTTAAAATGAAGTGGTGTATACCACGCATTTTCTCATTTGAAATCTTTTTAAGCCGAAAGATAAAAGAGGTCACTAGCTTATTTTAGGGTAGATTTCATTATTCTCAAGAACATTAAGAAAATATTTTTATGCGGTTGATTAATTTAATAGATTACGGTTGCAAAGTTTTCTTTGAATCATTAAAGGCCCCTTGTTAATAGTTACTTGCAGGGTTTAAGTTATTCTAGCATACATTCATTTATTTGCGTTAATTCTTAACCGGTTATATGCATATGAATGTTTGTTCCACAAGAACCTTGGAGAAATAAAAAAATAACAAATTTTCTTTGCAAGAAAGAGTTTCCTGTCTGAGACTCTAGTTGCGTGGTCATTTTGTTATAAGGGCAAAATATTCACTCAACATTTTGGCGCTAGAAGGAGGGCCTTCTTTATTGCTTTGTGATTATGATCTGTTCTAACGATTAACGTGGGTAGTTTTGTTTCCACCTATTGTGCTTGCAGGTATAACATTTAGATACTTTATTTTGCAAGTAAGTTGAGAGAAGTCTTTTAGAGTTCTAGAGTTTTCAAGCTGGCCCAACCTGAGTACATAGCTACTAGGTCCAAGACCACAGGGGAAACTATTTTCCAAAGCCTTTCTCCCACTGCTAGGAAGCCAAAAAACAAAACATTAGAGATCGAAATACCACCCAGTATACTTGAGTTAGGGATTTCTTTAGACTCAAGTACGTCTAGCGGGCTTGAGCCCTTAATTTCAAGTGCGACAACAACACCAGGTGTATCTGTCTCCATAGTTCCAAGCATTTCCATTGTTCCCACAGGGTTAACACCTTTGAACAACATGGCCCAACAACAACAACAGCCACCTGCCCTTTGGTATGGTGCGCAAAGTTCCCCCTTGGATATTCCTGGGGCAGTCCATGACTTGCCTAGAAACATTGAAAGGGGATTACCCAAATTCATGCATGATGGTCCCACAACAGTCGAAGATCATGTCCAAATCTACAAGGATTACATGTTTAGACAAGGGGTTACTCACGAGGATGTTGCTTGCCGAGTTTTCCCTGCTAGTCTAGACAACACGGCCAATGAATGGTATAGGAATCTTCCAGCAGGGTCCATCACTTCATGGGCCCAATTAGAAACCGCCTTCATTAGCCAATTTAGAATGTTATTGGATCCCTCCATAATTTACAATTTGTTCGTATCATGCAAAAGATTACCCAATGAGCCCATACGAACATTCAATCAGAGGTTCCAAAAACTATACACGAATGTGACTCGTCACTTTGCGGTAGATCCTGCGGTCGCCTTGCAATTATATTTTGGAGCCTTAGATCCTTTAACATCTTTGTTGACTAGAAGGAATCCTCAGGTTACGACGCTTCCTTTAGCCTATGCAGAGACAATGACTCTCGAACAACAAATGAACTTACCAGGAGCAGGATTGTCTCAATTGACTGGGATGGGACAATACGGTCCATACAGTCAATTCGCCATGATGAACCAGTTAATGGCACCATAGGTTCCTATGATGAACAATTTCCAAACACCCACTCAAGTGGCGTCATTTCCAACTTATCCTAATGCCTCCATTCAAACGTAGGGATTAATTCAAAATAGCTCGATGGGTTTGCCTGGGTTCGGCATGGGCAATAATTTGTTGACCATACCGGGGTTTGCTCCGATTAGCACGCCAAGCCCAATGACTTATCCAACAATCATGCCGATTCAAAGTGTGAATCCAGGATGGAATCCAACTGCCCAGACCCAAGCCATTGTACCTATTCCAGAGGTGGCTAATGCAGCAAACACAACTGGACCCGAAATTACCGTGCCCCAACCACAAGGGTCCGAATCCGTGATAGAAAACATGAAGGAAACCTTGGCCAAAGTTTTGGTTACGGTGGGAAATGTCAATAAAAAGGTTGACCAAGCCATGGGTCATAACCGACCTCATAACCATAGAGGAAAAGGAACATACAACACGCAGCCAAATAATGGGCGAGTACCCAATCCCGTAGCCAATCAGGCAGATGTCTCGAAAGATTTTGGAGAATTAGGACCTTGTGACAATGATTGCCCGCACTATGGCCACGGGAAGCATGAGTCTATACTTGACTGAGGTTATACATTCCCAAGAAAGTGAAGAAGAGGAGGATGTGGAATTTTTTGGAAACGAAGATGAAGAAACATTGGAAGTTCATGCCAACAAACGTTTTGGGAAAGGAAATCACAAATATTACACTAGGAGTTCTAAGGAGCCCAAAACTTCCTCTACTCCTCCAAACAACCAATTACTCCCTCCCGATTTCAAAGGAGATGTCAATCCCTCTCCTCCATCCATGGTGGAAAAGTCTAAGATGGTGCAAAACATGTCAAATTCAGAAAAACCCACTTATGACTTGGTAGAAGACATGAAGAAAACTAAGGCCAATGTCTCAATGTATGATATGTCCCGATTATTAGGCCAAGAAGTAAGTCCACCAAAAAGTTTAGATCCACCTGCCCAAGTTCATGAAGCTAAAAGTGTTGAGTCCCGATTGGTTTTGAAAAAGGAAAAATGAGATATACCTCCTTTTCTGATAACCATTAGAATTGTGGGTAAAAATTTGCACAATTGCTTAATAGATTCAGGGGCCTCGGCTACCATTATGCCCCTAGAAATCTATCAAAAATTGGGACTTACACCAAAACCTTCTAGAAGCAGGGTGGTGCAGTTGGATAGATCAACCATGGAGGCAGTGGGAGAATTGGGTGATGTTCTTATTCAAGTCAATTCAGAACCTAGGGTTCAACATCACATAGATATATTGGTGCTCGACATTCCTATCAAATATGGCATGGTGTTGGGAAGAGATTGGAGTAAAAATTTAAACGGGTACATTGTAACAGATGCTTCCCATATGTGGTTGCCTTGGAGGGGAGTGGCCAACCAAATTCGGATTGATAGTGAACCTAGGCTCAAGGAAATGATCACAGAATACAACAAACCTAATGAGATCCAATATATTGAAGCTGAATTAGGGGCATATTGTTTGGACGTAGAAACACCTGAGAATTCCCAAAATGAAAGAATTGAATGCAATGTTTCTAAAGAACACCAGGACATTTGGACTTTAAGATTTGATGGATCCAAGTCCAGACAAGGGGCAGGAGCCGGTATTGAATTGTCATGTTCAGACAGAGAGCCTATGTTCGCTGCATATAGACTACAGTTCCCTGCCACCAACAATATGGCAGAATATGAGGCCTTGATTCTCGGACTTCAATTGGCCCTTCGAAAGAAAATTAAATGTATCAAGGTCCTTGGTGATTCGGAACTAGTGGTAAAACAAGTGAAGGGACAATACGTATGTAAGAACAAGCGGCTCAGACTTTACCGAACCAGGGTTAGAGATTTAATAGATGAGTTTGATGCTTTTAACATATCTCTGATCTCTAGAAAAGGCAATCATCTGGCAGACTCTCTAGCCGTAGCTGCGAGTATGTTGAAACCAGTGGATCACAAGAAATGCAAGAAATTCTCCATAGAATTGGTCCCTTGCCCCTCGATACTGGATAATGTCACGAATTTCCAAGTGTTTGATAGTGACAGGCACATATTCCATTTTGTCACTAATTCTGGTATCTTTGAAAAGCAGGTTATAGATGAAGATGAGAGGGATCTAGAAGAGGCAGATTTGGAAGAAAATAATTATTGGAAAATGTAATAAGATGCCAAATGAGATGGCTTCATTAGAAAAAACTTTCGATATCGGATACCAACCAAAAGAAGGTAGAAAGGTTCCACCTCCCGCAGAAGCCTGTGACTTGGTTAATATTGGAAGTGCAGAAAACCCTCGAGAAGTATTCATAGCAAAAGCATGTACCAAACAGGAGAAGGATTCCATTGCCAATACATTAAAGGAATACATAGATTGCATAGCTTGGAGTTATAAGGAGCTGAAAACTTATGATCAGAATGTCATAACGCATACGATTCCTTTGAAGCCAGACTCCAAACCCTTCAGGCAAAGACAGAGGCCAGTCAATCCATTATTAGAGCCCTTGATAGAGAAAGAGGTAAAGCGACTCTTAGAAGCTAAAATCATCTTTCCTGTTAGGCATTCCACATGGGTTGCTAACCTGGTCCCCGTGAGAAAAAAGAGTGGAGAAATAAGGTTATGTATTGATTTTAGAAATCTTAATAAAGCCTCACAAAAGGACAATTACCCTTTACCCACCATTGATGAAATACTTCAAAAGGTAAATGGGTCGGAGATGATGTCATTCCTGGATGGTTATTCGGGATATAATCAGGTCCTTATCCATCCTAGTGATAGGATGAAAACTACCTTCACCACAAAGTGGGGCACCTTTGCATACAGGAGAATGCCTTTCGGACTATTGAATGCAGGTGCCACATTCCAACGAGCTATGGACTTTGCTTTTAAGGGGCTCATAGGTAAGTGCATTATTATCTATGTAGATGACATTCCTATCTTTTCTAAGAACAGGGAAAACCACGTCAGGGATCTAAAGAAAGTCTTTCAAAGATGTAGGGAACATGGCATTTCACTCAACCCAAAGAAGTGCATTTTTGGGGTAACGAAAGGAAAATTATTGGGACATGTAATATCTAAAGATGGAATTTCCATTGATCCTGAAAGAATAGAGGCCATACAACAGATTCCTTGTCCCAACAACAAAAAGGGGTTGAGATCATTTTTTGGGAAGATTAATTTCGTTAGAAAATTTATTGCAGATTTTGCAGAAATAGCAAAACCTTTGAACGACATGTTAAAGAAAGAGGTCCAAATCAAGTGGACAGATGAAAATAGAGATGCTTTCAAAAATATCAAGGATGCGATTTCTAAAGCCCCGATTTTAGTGAGTCCCGATTATACGAAGCCTTTCTATATTTACACATTTGCTTCAGATCACTCCTTTGCGAGTGTTTTAACTCAAAAGAGTGAAGGCAACATTGAAAATCCTATTGCCTTCCTGAGTAGTCCTCTCAAAGATGCGAAACTGAGATACTCCATCTTGGACAAGCAAATGTATGCTCTAGTTAAGACCGTTAAAAAATTCAGGCATTATATAGTCCACAGTAGGGTGTTTGCTATAGTCCCGGATCCTACAGTCAAAGCCATGTTTATACAGAATGAATTAGGTGAAAGACGAGGTAAGTGGATTTCAACTTTGCAAGAGTTTGATCTTGAGATTCAATCCATGAAGATAGTGCGGGGACAAGGGTTGGTTAAGGCTATAGCAGAAAAGGATCTCGCAATTTCATGTCAACATTATGAAATCGTAGATATAACCAAAGATGAGTGGTATGCAGATGTTGTGTATTTTTTACTAAATGGTAAATGTCCACCGCATTTGAATTCTACTCAACGAAGAGCCTTGCGCTTGAAGTCTGCTAATTTTCTAATTAGATCCGACACGTTATACAAGAAAAACCATGAAGGTATTTACCTTCGTTGTGTTGATCAAAAAGAGGCAACGCAAATACTCGAGGAATTTCATGGTAAACATGGGACAGGACATGGGTCCGCTAATGCCACAACCCATCAAATCCTTAGAGCCGGTTATTATTGGCCTCGACTGTTCAAAGATGCCCATACTCATGTGAGGTCATGTCATACATGTCAAACTACAGCCAATAGAGACAGGGGTGCTTCCATGCCATTACAATCTGTAATTGAGTCTAGACCTTTTGCGCAATGGGGCCTAGATTTTGTTGGGATTATCAGTCCCAATTCATCCGATTCCCACAAGTACATTCTGACAGCTATGGATTATTGCACAAGGTGGACGAAAGCTATCCCCACAAAGAATGCTACTTCGGAGGTTGTTATTAAATTCTTAGAGGATAATATTGTCACTCGGTTTGGAATGCCTAACTCCATTGTAAGTGATAATGGTTCAGCTTTCTCCTCTCTAGAATTTGCTAATTGGGCATTTGACAACAGTGTGAGTTTAAAATTCTCTTCCAATTATTATCCGCAAGGTAATGGATTGGTTGAATCTTCTAACAAGAATTTGTTATGCGTCATAAAAAAATTGTTGGAAAGAAATCCTAGAGATTGGCATAACAAACTTAAGTTGGCTCTTTGGGCTGACAGAATCAGAGTCAAAGAATCAATAGGAACATCTCCTTACCATCTGGTTTATGGACAAGATCCCATTTTTCCTACAAATCTCAAGTTACAAACACTCCATTTCATGAAAGATTACTTCGGAACTGATGATAAACTGGAGTCTAGACTAACACAATTAATGCATCTGGATGAAAAAAGGGATGAGGCTATGCTTCATTTCAGTAAACACCAGGATGTAGTAAAAATATGGTTCGACAAAAAGTCTAGAGCCAAGGCTTTTAAAATATCAGATCTAGTGTTGTTATGGGATAAAAGACATGAGAAGAAAGGGGATCATGATAAGTTTGACTACTTATGGTTGGGTCCTTACCAGATTTTAGAAGTCCTAGGGGAAAATAGTTTTAGACTAAAAACCTTGGATGGAAAGGATTTGGCATTACCTGTCAATGGGTTGCACTTGAAACACTATTTCCAGGCCTGAAGCGGCTGGGTTTTGTATTATATGTAATTATGCCATGCTTTGTTTCTTTTGTGTGTGCAGATTTGATGTTTAAGTGGTGTGTTTATTTGACATGTTTTGGTTTCTTGAAAAAAAAAAAAAAAATGAATAAAAATTTGAGATGTTAACTCATGCCTAAGATCAGGAAAATATGAAACATTGGAATTGTGTTGTAAAAGCTCCACAGGTAACACAAACAGTTTAATAATATCGTTTGCAACTTGTGATGCATGAAGTAGTCAGTTTTACAAATTATGACAATACTTTATCTGCAATTCAAAGGGCAATGCATTCATATTACATCTCACTTTGCATATACATGCCATCTTAGTTGCATATGCATTTCAGATACAAATCATTAAAGTGTGTCAAATCCTCTTAGGGTTATGCTATAACATAAATATAAAAATAAAATCCTAAGGTTGGGAACTGAGCCCCGAGATATCTAGAACCAAGCACATTTTATACACATTAAAAAGGATCTTGAGCAAAATGATCAAAACCTTGCTTGGAAGAAAAGGTCAGGCGAAAGAAGTATTTCATGTCTATCCTATTATGCAACATGATCCTTAAAACAGTGGTTTTTACCACTTCCATAAAGCTTAAAGCCTAAAATCAAAGTAGTAAGGATAGGGTTAAATCCTCATCGAACTTAGGTTGAGGATCCAACTCCCCAAAGCACTGATTTGACCTACATGGAGTAGTAAGGATAGGGCATAATTCTCATCTCGCCTAGGTTGAGAATCTGATTCCCCAAAGCTCCTATGTCTCATTTCATCCAAATATTGGATTGGAAGGATCGTACTACATGTCCTCTGCAAAGGATGGGTAGTCATCCCCAAGGTCCAAGAAATAAAAATTAAATATTTCCCATTTTCATCTAAATCTTGGATTGGAAGGATCGTACTACATGTCCTCTGCAAAGGATGGGTAGTCATCCCCAAGGTCCAAGAAATAAAAATTAAATATTTCCCATTTCATCTTAATATTGGATTGGAAGGATCGTACTACATGTCCTCTGCAAAGGATGGGTAGTCATCCCCAAGGTCCAAGAAATAAAGAAATGAAACTAAATCATGGATTATGGGGTTAAGTATGCCCATGCATGGCAGCATGTCTTGTCTAAAAAACAAGACCACTGACTGTTCAAAGGGTTAGACTAGCATGACCATTTCTTCCATAATTGGTTAAATTATTTTGCTCAAAGTGAGGTAATGAATTCCAAATCAGAGTAGTAAGAATAGGGTTAAACTCCCATCTCGATTAGGTTGGGAGTCTGATTTCCCAAAGCTCTGATTTCACTTTCACTTACACATGGGTTCAAGATAGTAGTGACTCATAACCAACTTTGGGATCTAATAAAACAATTCATTATACATATGGTTGATCCTAAGAGGGTTTGATAATCTTGAATGTTTGTGTATGATACTAGAAGGTCTATGCCTTTATAAAAGCAAAATATCTAAGCATATTTATTAGGTTACACAAATCATTCACAGTCTCACATATGCATGCATGTAAAACTGACAATGGAATGTTGATCAAGTTCAAGCGATATGGAATGAAAACAAATAGCACACACCGAGCTAATACTAATGATTCTGATGTTTCATGTACTTCTGATCTGTCGGTATTTGTTTATCTTTTATGTGCTGACGCCTGTATCTAAGCTTGTATATTTCAGGTTGGGTTCTCACCAAAATGCTCTGGAGCATTTGACAGCAGAGTCACCATTTGTTGTGGCTGATCCACAACACACCCCAAAATTGGGGGCCCACATTTTTGCATGCTTTCAAAGAAGAAAACAGTGACCCAGATGCTAAAAAAATCAAGGAAAAAGGCAAAATTTCACAAAAATGAAAAAGTGTCGCGATATCGCGACATGTTGCTCCGTCGCGGCCGAAAATGAAAAAGTGTCGCGATATCGCGACATGTTGCTCCGTCACGGCCGAAAATGAAAAAGTGTCGCGATATCGCGACATGTTGCTCTGTCACGACCAAAAATGAAAAAGTTGTCACGATTTCGCTATAGAAAGCAGCCACGGTTGTACGGAATGAAAAAGTGTCACGATTTCGCGACATAAAGCAGTTGGACAGCCCGAAATGAAAAAGTGTCACGATTTCATGACAGAAAGCAGCTAGACAGCCTGAAAGAGAAAAGCGTCACGATTTCGCGACAGGTTTGCATCTACATAGCCCGAAATAGAAAAGCGTCACGATTTCGTGATAGGTTGCAATGAAATGGTCGAAAGAGAAAAACGTCACGATTTCGCGATAGGTTTGCATCTACATAGCCCGAAATAGAAAAGTGTCACGATTTCATGATAGGTTGCAGCGAAATGGTACGAAACAAAAAAGTGTCACGATTTCACGACAGGTTGCAGCGAGATGGCCCGAAATAGAAAATTGTCGTGATTTCGCGACAGGTTGCAGCGAGATGGCCCAAAACAGAAAATTGTCACGATTTCGTGACATGTCTTATTTTCACGGTGCATAAAGGCGGACAAGGCTGTTGACAGGAAAATGTCGCGATATCGCGACATGTCTCATTTTCACGGTGAAAGTAGAGGAGTGAAGCTGCATGCATAAAAATGAGTTTTTTTTGGTCATGATTTACATGGGGCCATTACAAAACATGCAGAAAAGCGCTGAGCACGTGGCACAAAGGCATGAGGGTCATGATAACGCTTCAGATCGACAGTTACAGTTAGCAGAGAAGACCAAACGTTTCAGGCTCGAGCAAAAGGTCAAAACACCAAAGAAGCGGGAAAATGAAACGAAGCGATCTGGGAAATGAAACGAAGCATCACAGAGCGAAACCGAGAGCCGCAACAGAAAGTTTAAAAGCAGAAGTGAAGGTAGATACAGGGGCTGGAAATTGTAAGAAGAAAAGCATTATCTTTTTGGAATAAAAAGGAGTTTATTTGGCAAGAGTAACTTTTGTGTGTGAAATCAAAAGGAGATTGAAGGCTAAGACTATTGTTATCTCTGTAGATCTTTCCCTTGCATTATTCTTTCTTGTATCTATTCGTTTACACCATAATGTGGGTTACGATAGGTGAATGATAGAATGTTGCAATTATTTATTTCCTTAGAGTCTTGCATCTGATCTGATTCGATTGTGTTTTATTGCAGGTCTGTTAGGTCAGGTTGTTTTAGAGTTTCATCTCATAACTTGGGGTTTTGTAGGGAGGAGATTGCTAACCAAATTAACGTCCTGTTTCAGTTTTTCTAGCTGATTCTCATAAAGAATCTTTCTGTTTTAGTTTTTGATATTATATTTTTAATCTTACTCAAAAATCTGCATGTTGGATTCTGGTACATTCCAGAATACTTTGCTAATTTTACTAACACCAAAAGCTAACATAGAAGTAGCAGAACAATGTTAAATAAAAGATAAAATGAACCCGTTAACTATTAAAATGAACCTCATGTTAAAGGCATGGAGCTTAAAATGAAGTGGTGTATACCACGCATTTTCTCATTTGAAATCTTTTTAAGCCGAAAGATAAAAGAGGTCACTAGCTTATTTTAGGGTAGATTTCATTATTCTCAAGAACATTAAGAAAAGATTTTACGCGGTTGATTAATTTAATAGATTACGGTTGCAAAGTTTTCTTTGAATCATTAAAGGCCCCTTGTTAACGAGTTACTTGCGGGGTTTAAGTTATTCTAGCATACATTCATTTATTTGCGTTAATTCTTAACCGGTTATATGCATATGAATGTTTGTTCCACAAGAACCTTGGAGAAATAAAAAAATAACAAATTTTCTTTGCAAGAAAGAGTTTCCTGTCTGAGACTCTAGTTGCGTGGTCATTTTGTTATAGGGCAAAATATTCACTCAATAGTACCATGAATTAATAGGGAACACAGACAATAAGAAGCAATTATTAGGGTGAGAGATCCTCAAATTTTCTTTCATGAAAAGACACACTTCTCTTTCCCTGATGGACCAACTCATGGGGAGAAGACCCACCTTGTCATGTAGGAATTCAATCATATTGAAGTCCCCATAGAGAAACCAAAAAATAGGGGAAGAGAGAGTGTCATCCACTACCAAAGTGCACAATGATCATTGGTATTGTTAGGTGCATAGATGTTGAGCATACTAAGAATATGGCCATCAATATCCATCATAACCTAGATGACATGATTGAAAGGGTCACATCCCCAAGAGATTAGTATAGAATAATAAGGTTTTGAAAGGTAGATGATTTCCCCTCCTTTACCTATATCATTCATAGTATGAAATGTGTGGCCTTGGGGCTAAAAAAAATAGCAAGTACTCGATAGTATGAAGTTAGTGACTTTGACTTTGTGAAGGCACAAAATATCAATACTTCCAAATCTAACCTTGAAATCATCTAGACCTTGATGCATAATGTACTTACACACAAGATCTATCAAACCCTTGATATTCTAATAAATGCACTTCATGAGACACGGTCAAGGAGCATATTTTCTTTGATGACCTCAAAGTCCTCAATAACTACCAATGATTCAAAGGTGTTCATGATAAACCTATTATGGTTTTCACAAAAAAAATCATCTATCATTGCTTCTCTAAAATTATGCCCAAGGACTTCCTAGCTGGACTGTGAGAGCGAAAAGGGTTCCATGAGGGAAATTCACTACGAAAACTAGATGGAGAGATAATGCATCCACTTGAGGGGATAGAATCTGGCATAGTTGATGGCTTAGCCATCTAGGATTCTTGAAGAGTTAGGGAGACTTTTTGGGTATTACCACTAGAGGTACCTACAAGAGGAGAAAAAATTTCTTTCTAAAGTGGCTACATGAGAGCTCCCTGGTTGAGATCTCAGTTGAGGCTCCTTTATACCAGCTCCCACAAAAGGTTGTGATCAATTGCCTTTACCATTATTCTTGGTGATAAACGTCCATTAATCCCCTCCATTAGTGAAAGGGGTAGATTTAATTGTAGTTGTAGGCATTGATACCTCTACTTGGGTTTGATTTTTGAATTGACCCTCTATAAGAGGGTAGTATTTTATCTTGTGAGCTATAGTCTAAGATCGATAACATGTGTTGGGGAGATTGATATAAACCACATGTTGTTGTTAATGGGTCTCACCAACCTGAATATCAATAGAATCCTTGAGGTCCTTTGAGAGATCAATTTCAATGCAGATGTGTTTGTATGGCTACACAATGTAGAATTTTTGTGGCTCCATACACATAAATATGCCAATGGGTGTGATAAGCTATGGAGAAATGACAAAAGTGGAAAAGGGAGACCTAAGAATTCCACCCAAATTAGTACACACAAGGAAACATAAATAGAAACTATAAAAATATAGTGTTAGGACTGAATAATTAAAAGGGTATTGCTAACATACCAAGGATTTTTTCTTATAATCACAATGACATGTTGTGGTTCAAAAAAATAGAAATGAAAAACCTTTAGTAAGGTTCTAAATGTGGTCAAATTTTATGCTATATGGTTGCTAAACTTGCTAAATCCATTAAGATATTAGCAAGTCACTGGGAATCCTCCTCAAAAAGTACCCAATGAGGGTGTGAATCTCAAGCCACTTGTAGGATTTATCAAAAACCTACATGGGCAATACTATGTTTGGCATAGAGGAATTACCTTTGGGATAAACTTCCTAGGTTGTTTTACTAGTGCTATGGCTCTCTGCAGTTGCAACTTCACTAAACAATGAAATGATGACCTAAGAGGAAATCATCAAAAGGAAGAATCCCCCTACCCAAGATAGAGCTATTACACCAAATGGTGTATTAAGTGCGTTTAGAGCTCGTAAGGATACTAGCAGTATGGTGATCGATAAAATAGTAAACAAGTGACAACGACATGCAACCCAAAAACCCTAGAAAACCCTCCACAAGAAACCCTAGCCCTTCTTATGACATTTTTTAATTTACCTAGACTTCGCTTAAATTTTGTATCTTGTTATGTCATTCAAAGGCCTTAAAATCTATAAAATATGAAAAAAGTAAATTTCTAATTTTTAAGTTTACCTAGACTAGGCTTTAAATTTGTAGCTTGTAACATCATTCAAAGGTCTTAAAACTAGTAAAAGAAGGAAAAAGTAATTTTTTTTATAAAATATTTTCTCATCAGTGAAGTACAATATTAATTTGTATATGTATGATAATTTTTTTATTGGTTTAGGATTCACTAAGGATCCAATAAAATTAGCTCCCAATCCCAAATTTTATTAGTCATACATGATCACTTTCTAACAAGAAAAAACAATGAAAATTATCATATTGTCAAACATATCATTACCATTGTAATCTATACATTATCTAAAAGAAAAAGAAGAAGATGTCTTAAAATTATTGTCTTGTCATTGGTGGAACCACATCAAATAGGTGAATGTATTTACTTTTTATCATACCATGAATGAATCACTGATGAGTGTAGATGACCAAACATGGTTGTTGGCTTGGGTCATTAATTGATGCCACTACCATTGATGATGAGCATCACAATCATCATGATCACTCTTTCCATTTTCTTGATAAATAGATAGAATTGAGCATTCCTTCTCATGGACCTACATAGATACTCAAATTTACATTTAATATTGCTTTTCATATCCTATTTCATATGTGATATATTCATTTTTAACATCATTTGAAACCCTTTCCAACCTAACTTGTTTTTCCTTTTTTCTACCTAGAGAAGCAGTTTAAATTTTATGTCCTGGTGCATGCAATTGTTTTATGAAATTAGCTTACGAGGAAAATTTGCAATCTTGAATTAACAATAGGGAAGCTTGCAAGAGGTATGTTTCCTTATTCATGCTATTTTCAATTGAATTTTGGGTAATTTTTGTAGCAATGTAGAATCTAGCCAATTTAAAGGGCATTTAGATTGTAGGCTAGAGATGTTGAATGAGTTAAATTTATATTAAATATCTTCTAAAGGCTACCTACAAAGTTGGAAATGCATGCATTTTGCCTTTCCATAGGACTCTCATTGTGGTTGAAAATGTGTTTGATTGTGCAACATTGTTTGAGTAAAAGATAATTTTGTAGTAAATCTAGTTTTGCAAGCTTTTATATTGAGCTTAGAGAACAAGAATGAGTGGTTTTGAGGTCTTCATGTGAATATGTCTTGCAAGAAGTCATGGTCATACATTTTACTCTATTGTTGTGTAGGCTTTAAAATATTATAAATTTTATGACTTTTCAAATGAAGGGTGGAATATATTTGTAGATTTTCAGTTAGAACTACTTAATTATTTATAACTTCATATGAAATTTTATTTTGCCCTTAATTTTTAATCCCTTACCTAGATATTCTTGGAATATTCCTTCTAAATACAAGCAAAGAAAGAGAAGCAAAAAGGTAATACTATTTAGGTAAGGAAGTACACATACTACTATTTTGTATGAATAATTTAATCCTTTCGCTTCAATGATCATGTGATCACCTTATAGAAATACATTAAATGTTAGAAAAGTATACTAAATGATAGAATATCTATAAACCCAACCATGACAACAATATATGTTTCATGTTTATTAGATGCTTTATGATTTAAATTATAAACTGAAATTTTCTTATAATATAAATTAAAATCTAGAATAATTTATCTAAGTTTTAATATAATGTCAAAAATAAATTAATATTTGATTATTTTTATTATATTTTATCAATTGTATGAATTTAAGTTATCAAAATATGAGATTTTAATGGAGATATTCATGTTCAAATCTCTCTAGATGAAATGTGATATGTGTTAATATAGTTTGTTACAATACAAATCTAATTTATCATAATAAAAAAAATTTCAACTCAAGTTACATTCATATGATTGTGCTTCATTTATTGTTGTTTTAAAGTTCCTTAAATATATTGTTATCGAATATCCATTTTACTTGTTTTCATCCCTACCTTCAAAAATAAAATAGTTTTTTCAAACTATATATTTCACATAGATGTTGTGAGCATATAAAATTTAACTAAAATGATTCATTTAGTTGCTAGTTTGGGTTAACAACAATATGGTTAAAAATCAAAAGGTTAAATAAATTTTGATTTACAATCATATGGTTAACAACAATATGGAGATGAAGCTAGCATGGTGTATTCTATGTAATGATAGGCACAATCCCACAAATTGCATTAGAGCCATTATACCTTCTTAGACTATTTTAGTATAATTAGCAATGTCAAGCTTAGTAGGTTTCCATCACAAGTCAAGTGATCCCCATAAATTATCTAACCATGTGCCAACAATCATAGGCTCCACCATCAGTACCTAACATGTCTAATCTTAATGATGCAATCCTAGCAAATTTTAGTAGTATAGAAACAAATGAGGATTCAATGCTTAAAGATGACACCACTTGCACTAATAAATAATGGATTGAGACTAGATATAATAGGAAAGCTTCTCAAGAGTAGTCCACTAATAAGAAAGCTAAAATTAGAAAGGATATAACAATCCTTAGAAAAGGATGGTTGCCTTTGCACTTAGAGGATACAAGACTTATCGTAGCACAATAGGAGAAATAAAAGGAGAGGGAGAACATGGAAAAGCAAGTGAAGGATGAGGAATATCATGGATTGATTGATACTTAGATACAAAATCAAATCCTATAGAAGAATATGAAGAGTTTGCTTTTTTTGTTTGGAAGGAGAAGATTTTGTGATGGAAGCAAAAATAAAGCCAATATATAAGGGGTTTGGCATAATTTATAAGGATTTCCTACCTACGAGGATAACAAGGTCAAATATACAAGTAGATCATCAAGTATTAATGCCTCATGTTGAGGTGTGATTTTGTCAGGTTACAAAAACCACTCGACAACTAGGATTCAATTTCCTCTCTTGCAAAGAAACTAACTTTCTCCAAGGTTCTCACTTAATGTTTTAATGTGTCATACATATGTGCGTAAATAAGTGCTTGAATAGTCTCAATGGCTTGCAAGTACTATTAACAAGGGGCTTGGGAATTAGGTAATCAATTTGGAATTTATCATGTATTTAGTGCCTTTTCACCAATGCTTTCTCTAAATAATAAATTTGCCTTATAATATTAATAAATTGTGCAAATCTATTCAATTATCTCAAAGCCACATTTTATTTAAAATGCTTCGAATGGGTTTAAATCAAATTTTTAATCTAGCATTTCAATTGATATGAAATTTCAATTACTTTAATAAAGATCAAAGCATTATGAAATTCAAATGAAATATAAACCCTGATATAAATATTCATCCTTTTAAAATCTAAGGGTTTAATTAATGACAATATTTTATTCATCCCAAATATAAAATCAACATTAAAATATTTGGAAAATGAATAAAAGTAATAATGTTTAACCCAAAAATTGTAAGGCTTTCAAACCTTATAATTATAATCTATAGGGTTTTAATATAAAACTGATCTATGAATTGTAAATCTTATGCTTTAAAAATCAAGTTCATAAATATGTTTTCATCATATTATTTGCTTATTAAATATTTATGGAATAAAATATTTAATAACAAATATAATCCTCCAATGTAGAGTTTGGATCGATAAATAAATAAAATTGTATTTAAAGCATGAAATCCAAACTAATTTCAATAAAAGATATCAACTCATTCTCAACTTTATTAAATCAAAGTTGAAACCAGAGTACTCATTTATCTTTTATAAATTTATTTATTTAAATATTAAAACAATTTAATATTTAAATAATAAATTATTAATAACCTAGTGTAAAGTTTAATTCTTATGAAATTGAACTAGGCTATGTAAAAATGATTTAGTATAAAATAAATAATCAAAAGTTTTATGATGAGAAACTAATATTCTATCTCGGACAAATGCTACAGACTAATACCAATCACAGAGACTTAAACCAAATCATTGCCCACCAGTATTCACACAACACAACAATGAAATGATGCAATCTTCAATGGAATTTTAATTATTGAAAATTATATCAAACATTTTAATTACAATTCAAATACCATATTGATGCTTATTTGAATCCCTAAAATATTTTGATATAATAAAAATCTTACAATAAAGTCTGGTTTCTCTGTAATTTGAGATTCTCTGTAGCTTCTCTTCAATCATGCCTTTGATTCTTTGAAAAATCCTTCCTTCTGCTCTGCTCCTCAAAGTGTCCGACCCTTTCCATGAATCTCAATGAATTATTTATAATTTGAAAAGTTTAGTTATTCCATTTCATCACAATTTTGGGAACGAATTTTATAACTATCTTCTTCAACCCTTGCCCTTGTATTACCTGCATAATGAAATAATAATCATAATATCAAAACAAAACCAAACTTTATTTATTATTCATTCTCCCGTAACTTTCCTTTTTTCCAAAATTATTTCAAAGTTCTCATATTGCTAAATTAAACTACTATTTTTTGGTGAAATTGACATCTGAAATCTTGTAAGTTTGGTACCATTAGAAAGAGAAAATCTATATATTTTTACCAAGTTTTGAATGAGATCAAACGAAGTTGTCTAGCTCAAGATATGTCCATTTCAATTTTGCATTAATTTTAGGGTTAACCCTAAAATAAAATTTAATTATTTAAATGAAATTAAAATGAAAATTAATCATTTAAACCTTTGAAAATGATTTTAATCAAATTATTTGATTTGAAATAATGCAATTAATATGCAAATAATCAAAATATTCAGTTTGAAGCATTGCAACTACATTCAAACCTTCAAAATGCAAATATGTCAACAATTCCAAAGTGAAAGCAAATTTTCAAAGACCTTGATGCGAGCAAAATTGGATAAACAAAAATTCCCTGAAATCACAAAATTTAAGGTGGGTCCCCAATTTTGGGGTCGTTGTGAAGGAGTCACAACAAATGGCGACTCTGCTGGTAAATGTCCCTAGACATTTTGAACTTAAAAACCAAACTCTGAAAACAACAAAAACCCAAATATTAGAATTATAAGCGTCAATGATATCCAGAGAATGAGAATAGACCAATTCGACATGAACCATCAGAATCATCAGCATCAGCTCGGTGTGTGCAAAGTGATTCATTCTATATATTTTGAAACCATTCAACATTTCCATTGTCAATTTTGCATTTCAGGCTATGAACATTTCTCTTTAAAGTATACCTTCACCTGATTCTCTTCAGACATTGCTCTACTGCCAGCCAGGCATTCATAGCCTCGGTAGAGATTATCTGAATCTCCCATATATTAGGTGAATTTTTGCATTTTGTATTTTTCATTTCAGTCTAGACCTATCTCCACTACCAGTCAGGCGTCTATAGCCCCGGTGAAGGCTATCTAGACTGCGGTGATAGATTTATCATTACTTTCCTTTGTATTCATAATTTTTCTCTTTTTTTTCTTTTTTCTTTTATCCAATAATAAGGTACTTTGCAAAAAATCCACCTGCCATTTGGGTTAGAGATCAGGTAAGGCTGAAAGAGTATATGGAAATTTTCACCTTAATTTGCAAAACTGACAACTTCATACTTCCAGAATTTCAAAAGATATTCTTTAAAGTGTTTGTAGTACTTGTGAAGCTTTTGCAATATGATTCTAATATTTTGAATCTCCTTATCTTGGTTCAAATTCATGAAGATATAAACTAACATCTCACTTTTCCTTTTCTCCAAGTTTTACAGGTTTTCAAAACAGGTAATTTCATCCTATATGACCCAGGACCGAATACCAAACAAAACCACAAAATGACTAGTGTCTCGGTAACAACTACCTTAATCCTTGAAAACCCCCTTGAAACTTTATTAAATATGAACATCATCACAAAACTCCCAAAATTTGGCAAAGCCAATTTATTGCAACATAACAAAATTTCACGAAACAAAAAATTACGTACAAAACAAAACAAAAACACAAAAACCAAAAAAAAACTATTTACAAAAATATACACTATGTACAAAATGATAACAAATTTATGCTATCACCTTCTTGGATCCCAAATACGATTGGCACACTGTAAAAGACATATATGATTTGCATTCCAAGCTTTACATAAATCCAACCGAAACAATATTAAGTGAAACGATGTAATCTTCATTTTGCCTTTCATACCCCACTGATTTAATTCAAACTTATAAACAATTCCATGTTTAATATTTGATCCATTAACCTTACAAGTAAATACATGATCTTCCATGATCTTATGCTTATTCAACAAGATGGGAATTTCAAACCTTGATTCATCACTTTGACCTAAATTCTCTTTTTCACAAGCATATAAGATTTCTTTCAAATAAGAAGCAACTTCTAAAAATTTTAAAGCGAAATCATCATCTATGTTTTTAGGCCAATCATATTCATGTAACAATTTACAAGAATCTAGGATATTTACAAAATAAGAATCATTATAGTTTTGTATCCTAGATTGAATTGTTAACTGTTGTTGAACTTGGTTCAATGATTCAAGCATGTCTTCTTTTTCATTTAGCAATGCAAACTTATTTGTAGTGGGAAAAGAAATCCACTTTAATTCTTGATCAACTTCCAATGACATTTTATTATAAACAACATCTAAATCCAATAAATACAAACTTTTACCTGATTCTTGGATGTTTGAATACAAAGGATAAGATTCTACCTTTTGTACACTTTCATTTACCATTACTTGATGAGCCATTATAGTATTTTCTTTTTCTTCATGATCTCTATCATCACCACCATCATTTTGTATTCTTTCATCAATGACCTATTTTTCAGAAGCATCAAAATTAGGCATCCAATCAAGAATATGTCCATATTTTTCAAACCATAAATCTTGTTGATCAAACAAAGCAATAGTTTCTTTAGGATGAATAGGAAATTCTAGTTCTTTGTTAGCCATACATGAAGTTTCTTCATTTGAATATTCAATACAATCATGAAAATTTTCACTCAAATCTTCAGTATTCGAGAATGAAAGAAAAGAATTTACCTCTTCTTCATCTAAACTAGATGAATCATAAGAAACATTTACCATTTCTTCCCTTTCTATTGTAGAAGAATGTTCTACAAATTCATGTTCAACATGATCAAATCTTGGAACCTTCTCTACTTCTAAAATTAACATGTCATCTTCCAATTGGATAGAAATTGCCAAATCTTCATGCAAGATAGAGGTTTCAACATCCTGCATATCAAGTGAAATGGAAAATTCATCAGTAGGATAATTAGAAATAAATAATTCCTCATATCTTCCCCAACCATTATAATAATCATCTTCTTGAAACTTTTGATGAGATTGCATCCCTTCTTTCATTTCTTCTTGATCATTATTTTGAGGATACTGAAAATTTTGATCATCATTTTCCATGATCTCATCCAAATTTATGGAAGGTCTTGATTTATCATGTGTTTCAAAACTAGCCCACTCTAGGACTTCTCCACTGTCTAAAAGAATATCACTTTTAGCATCTTCGATCTTTGTCTCATGAGAATGATTTATATAATTATCAAGATATGCATCTTGATGCATTTGTCCCTGTGCTTGATCACTATTTCTTTTAAGTTGTAGAATTAACCTTTGCAACTTGTCCTACAATTTAGGTGAAGCAAGTACTTCATTAGAAAGAGAGGAAAAATCCTCCCATTTATTCCACCAACAATAATCATCTTCTAAAATTAGGGAGTGATGTTCAACCACTTCTTCACACTCTGCAAATTCAACAATCGAAAGCTCTTCAAGTTCATGTTCATCACTTTCAAAAAAATTATCTTCAATGAAAAATTCATCTTCCTCAAGTAATAAAATTTTATGATCAGTCATAATGAAATTACCTCTATAATCTTGCAATTCTGTAGCTTTAATTGTTTCATTCAACTCTAAGGAAGATTCTATTCTATCATATGTTTCAAAGCTAGTTAGATCTAAGATTCCTCCAATATCTGAAGACTCATGCATTTCTACATTTTGATAAACTTGATTACTACAATCCTCATTGATGGATATTGGATTGGAAACTTGAACTTCCTCTTGAACAATATCAAAAGTAGTTGAAAAACTAGGACATTCAATTTCATTCGATGGTGTCAAAAAATGTGTATCATGACTCATAGGTGGTAATTGATTTGAAACCTTAGGGTTAAGTAATGATAATCTACCCACATCAATTCCTCTTGAAATCAACCATTGTTCTACAGCTATTGCCCCACCATAAGCGTTAGACAAGCATAAATCTTTAAGAAACTTTTCTAAACACTTAACAGTAAAAGGGTCTAAAGCTTCCAAGTATATTTGAACAACTTCTTCTTCTAAAATGATAAAGTGTATCTCTATTTCAATATACAACTTATGAAACCTATCATTAAATTGACTCATGGATTCATTAGGTTGTTTACAGATAGAAGAAAATTGATTTGATAACAAATCTATGTCAACCAATGTTCCAAAATGTTCAAGAAATGTTGTTTCTAGTTGATTCCAAGAAGCGGTAGAACCTGCAGGTAAATTGATAAGCCAATCTTTAGCAAATTCATCCAATGTGTATGGAAACATTCTACAGAGAACATCTTCCTGCATAACTTGAAAATGAAACATAATATTTTTATATGCCTGAATATGTTCTTCAGTTGTAATCATCCCATCATGCTTAAAATAAGGTAAATCATTTTCTGCCATTGAACCAATTTTAATATGCAAGGCTATGTATGAAAATTCACAAGAATTGAATCATAACCTAATTTTCAAATTTATGACGGATTAACATTAATGCAACATAAATCGAAATAGTTCATTTTTTTTTAAATAACAAATTGCACATGCTAAAAATTAAAATATTACCTTTCATGCCCTCCTTCTAGCACCAATTTGTTGAGGTGTGATTTTGTCAGGTTACAAAAACCACTCGACAACTAGGATTCAATTTCCTCTCTTGCAAAGAAACTAACTTTCTCCAAGGTTCTCACTTAATGTTTTAATGTGTCATACATATGTGCGTAAATAAGTGCTTGAATAGTCTCAATGGCTTGCAAGTACTGTTAACAAGGGGCCTGGGAATTAGGTAATCAATTTGGAATTTATCATGTATTTAGTGCCTTTTCACCAATTCTTTCTCTAAATAATAAATTTACCTTATAATCTTAATAAATTGTGCAAATCTATTCAATTATCTCAAAACCACATTTTATTTAAAATGCTTCGAATGGGTTTAAATCAAATGTTTAATCTAGCATTTCAATTGATATGAAATTTCAATTACTTTAATAAAGATCAAAGCATTATGAAATTCAAATGAAATATAAACCCTGATATAAATATTCATCCTTTTAAAATCTAAGGGTTTAATTAATGACAATATTTTATTCATCCCAAATATAAAATCAACATTAAAATATTTGGAAAATGAATAAAAGTAATAATGTTTAACCCCAAAATTGTAAGGCTTTCAAACCTTATAATTATAATCTATAGGGTTTTAATATAAAACTGATCTATGAACTGTAAATATTATGCTTTAAAAATCAAGTTCATAAATATGTTTTCATCATATTATTTGCTTATTAAATATTTATGGAATAAAATATTTAATAACAAATATAATCCTCCAATGTAGAGTTTGGATCGGTAAATAAATAAAACTGTATTTAAAGCATGAAATCCAAACTAATTTCAATAAAAGATATCAACTCATTCTCAACTTTATTAAATCAAAGTTGAAACCAGAGTACTCATTTATCTTTTATAAATTTATTTATTTAAATATTAAAACAATTTAATATTTAAATAATAAATTATTAATAACCTAGTGTAAAGTTTAATTCTTATGAAATTGAACTAGGCTATGTAAAAATGATTTAGTATAAAATAAATAATCAAAAGTTTTATGATGAGAAACTAATATTCTATCTCAGACAAATGCTACAGACTAATACCAATCACAAAGACTTAAACCAAATCATTGCCCACCAGTATTCACACAACACAACAATGAAATGATGCAATCTTCAATGGAATTTTAATTATTGAAAATTATATCAAACATTTTAATTACAATTCAAATACCATATTGATGCTTATTTGAATCCCTAAAATATTTTGATATAATAAAAATCTTACAATAAAGTCTGGTTTCTCTTGTAATTTGAGATTCTCTGTAGCTTCTCTTCAATCATGCCTTTGATTCTTTGAAAACTCCTTCCTTCTGCTCTGCTCCTCAAAGTGTCCGACCCTTTCCATGAATCTCAATGAATTATTTATAATTTGAAAAGTTTAGTTATTCCGTTTCATCACAATTTGGGAATGGATTTTATAACTATCTTCTTCAACCCTTGCCCTTGTATTACCTGCATAATGAAATAATAATCATAATATCAAAACAAAACCAAACTTTATTTATTATTCATTCTCCCGTAACTTTCTTTTTTTCCAAAATTATTTCAAAGTTCTCATATTGCTAAATTAAACTACTATTTTTTGGTGAAATTGACATTTGAAATCTTGTAAGTTTGGTACCATTAGAAAGAGAAAATCTATATATTTTTACCAAGTTTTGAATGAGATCAAATGGAGTTGTCTAGCTCAAGATATGTCCATTTCAATTTTGCATTAATTTTAGGGTTAACCCTAAAATAAAATTTAATTATTTAAATGAAATTTAATTATTTAAATGAAAATTAATCATTTAAACCTTTGAAAATGATTTTAATCAAATTATTTGATTTGAAATAATGCAATTAATATGCAAATAATCAAAATATTCAGTTTGAAGCATTGCAACTACATTCAAACCTTCAAAATGCAAATATGTCAACAATTCCAAAGTGAAAGCAATTTTTCAAAGACCTTGATGCGAGCAAAATTGGATAAACAAAAATTCCCCGAAATCACAAAATTTAAGGTGGGTCCCCAATTTTGGGGTCGTTGTGAAGGAGTCACAACACCTCCCTCAAATGATAAATTCAAGCATACAAAGGCAACACAAAAATAAATCGAACTAGAATATGAAGAAGGAGACATTGCAAAGTGTGAAGAATCAACATGTGAATCATCTTTCATGAAAGCATTTTATTTCTTTTATGAGTTAGAATAAGAATATCAAGTTCTTGAGATTCCATGTGAGATTCAATTCACTATAATAATTGAGACACCTGAGGTTGCCAAAAGTCATTTTCCCATCCAAATGTCACTATGTATGATCCTCATTAATCATCAAAGGGTAGTGAAACACTTGTTCTCCTAGGATATGAGACTTTTAATTTCTTGTTAGGGAGAGAGGACAATATAGAAAAAGGGGAGGAGATTTTTATTAGAGGAGGAATTGATACTAGAGGATGAAGATAAAGTAGTAGAAGAAGCTAACATAGAATATGATACATACAATTTTGTCTTGGAGAAAGCTAAGCTTGCAAGGTGAAAATAAACCTTATGAGACCCCTTTTGTGAAGAAGTATCCCTCTTTTAGTATGCAATCCAAGAAATATACTTTCTTCAAAAAATAGAGTAGGATTCACCTAAAAATAATGAGATCATCCAAGTGGTCCCAGATAAGAAATTTGTATTAAGTAACAAAGAAGCCATGATCCTAAAAATGGGGTATTTTTTTACAATCTTAGAAATTACAACTAGGGTAAAAATTATACCCCTATTGTTTGATGCTCTAAAGAATAACATTGAAATTTTTTAGAGACAAAAACAAAGGAAACCATTATTTTTGAGTGATGTGTTGCTTGTTTACATAAAATTCATTATCCAAACTAAATATTGTCATTAAATTTGATCATAGAATGAAGTAAAAGGTATAGAGGCTATCATAGTTGTAGAAATTCCAATACCCACCTATACATCCCTCCATTTTAGAATTAAAAGGAGGAACCAATTCCAAAATGTATGACATTAGAAGGTATATCAGGAAGGAATGATAAACGAAAAGACTTTTCTAACTTCTCAAATCATGACACCCACTCAAGGTTTTGATCGTTTTAATGAAGAAACATGTGATATACTAGAATGGCCTGATGAGGCTCTAAATTGGGAAATATACTTTGGAAAAGACCATCCATATACACTATAAATGCTATCCAACTTACTATGTTTACATAGGTGTTGGAAAATCCTAAGCTAGAATATTGCATAACAAATTAGTAACTATTTTCCTAAGCCAGTGAATGGGACCATATTTCACTTAGATAAAGTTGTTTATTACTTTAAATTCCCTAATCCCCATCTCACTTGAGCAAAAATATCACAAGAGAAACTTAGGTATCCATTTCTTTACATCCCTTTCCTCTAATATTGATGTAATATATTTCTATCATTAGTACTTTTCTCCATCATGCTGATAAGAATAAATGTTAAGCTTGGAATCCAATGACAGCAAGGAAATATATGATATCTAGAGTGTTTTAGGCTAAGTATAAGTTTTGTTTTAGGCTAAGTTTTAAGTAAAACATAATGGAGAAGGAAGAGTCTAAAACAAACCTTATTAATAGTCTAGTCTTAAAAATGATTGTCAATATTAGGGATGGTAAAAACAACTTATATTGTGAGACCTTTAATTAATTAGGAAGATGAAGGATAAAAGGATAAAGATAAATTATAGATAACCCGAAAGAGAAGGGATCTAAAAAGGGAGGCTTACAAATAATAAAAAGAGTAGAAAGGGAATTCACTAATATAGAAGTATAGATTTCTTCTACCATATTTCCCACAACCATATTCACTTTACTTTCACCCTTGTTCTTATACTCCCATTTATATTTTCTCTTTCCCTCTTATTTATTCTACTTATACTTTTTTAAGTCCCTCTCAATTCTTCTATTGTGCCCATCATATCCTCAAATAATCATAGCCCTAGTCTTAAGGTGACCAACAAGTTTAGCTACTCAAATTATAGGATCATTTTATATGTCATATCTGCTCTAGTTTTCTTTTTCATAGTTCAAAGTATCACCTATTAGTTCATCCACCCTTCCACTCAGTATTTGGTCCCCTACATGGAAAAGTGTCATAGTGTCACCCTATGTATCATATTTTCAATCCCTCTCATCATTCATCACCACTCAAACCACACCATAATCCATGTCATTGTGTCAAAATCATATATTTGTATTTATTAGTCTATGGGTGCACATATAATGATACTCCATAACATCAAATATTTTCAAGATAAGTTATATATTATGAAAAATATCTATATTGAAATCCATTAGTTATTTTCTCACCTAGTGAAAGGGATTATTTGAGAGGAAATATAGGGACTAAGTATTAGACACTACATAAAGGATAATAAATTAGGTTGATCAAGGCAATAGTGGTGAAAGAGCCTCAATATCTACTACACCCATGATCCATTTATTTTGGATAACTAAAGGAAGAAGAGAGCTATTAGTCATCAAGGCACTTTTAATGTAGAAAATAAAACTCAAGATCTTAGTGATGATAAAACTTGAGTTCCTTTAGTATCATGTCTGTTAAGGATCACCTCAAATATCCCAATAAGTGTGAGATATTTATCTTTAAATACAACCAAGCATATGTAAGAGAAGCTAATATCCAAGGCAAAGTAACCGAAGAACTCCTCATCTAATAAGAATATGTTAATAACACATTTGAAGGATAAGCTACACACAAGGGAGACCCTAACAATATAGGATATCTATGATGCCCTTGGAATGACAATTGAAGAATTGAGAAAGGATATGCAATAACTACTAAGTAAGAAATTGTGGAAAAAAATAAAGTTAAGGTATCAATAGATAGTAATTCTTTGTGCGTCAAAGGAGATCATTGAACTAGAAAACCAATTGTGAAAGTCAAGAAATTGAATAAGATCAAGGGAATATCCCCTTGTAGGATCAATATGAGGAGTTGGTGTTGAATACCAAAATATAGATGATCAAGGTGCACCTTCATGCACTAATCGACAAGCAATTTAAAACCTGTTAACCCAGAGCTAACAAAGATGAACCACAATTTTAAAAGGATTTTATGTTTCAAGACTCCATACCCAAGCATAAAGTCAATATCTAGGATCTCCCACTAATCAATATTGACACCTATAAATTCCTAATAATTGTAATAGCTGAGATACTACCTTTCAAGTATGAAGAATTAGCCATATAAATAGAGTTTGCAAACCCAATAATAACATTGCAAAATAACAAAACTTATAAAATTGATAAAATTTGGCTATCTCTAAAATAGAATAATTTGCTCATAAATTGGTGTTATTCACTCATAAATAAGAGTTATTTTCTTACAAAATGGAGTGATTCACTTATAAAATGGATTGATTTGCTCAAAAGAGAGATTCACTCACTAAGTGGGTTGATTGGCTCAAGGGAGTGATTTCCTTGCAAAATGGAGTAATTTGCTCCATGAAAGTATTGATTTGATGAAAAAAAGGGTGCCAATTTTCTTAGTAAAGGGTGTCAATTTTCTTATAAAATATGAGTAAATTGATTCCAAATATGAGCGAACCACTCAAACAAACACAAAAGAGAAAATTATTGTGGATCATGAGGAAAATCTTCCAAAAAGCAGTTTTTTGGGCATTTTAAGAAAAATTAAGCATTTTTAGAGCCTTCTAAACCTGTTAGAGGCATAATTAGAGGTATGTAACATTTAAAGGTGCAACATTTTGCTAAATTTACCCTTACTATGAGTAATTGTTTTTCTCCCCAGGTAACTTAGTTGTAAATGTTTGCTATAAATAAGGGCCTAGGGCCCTCATTGTATTCATTTTTTGTCAATGAGAACTAATATCTAAACTATGTAAAATCCACATTGTGCCTTGTAATCATGTGGTTGTAATAAATTGGAAATTCCTTGTTCATCCTGCTAGAGGCATTGTCCTTGTGGGTTGTCAAGTGCACAACTATTAGGAATCACCCTTCTAGCAAATCTTATCATTTGTTTAACAATTTTATAATCAAATAAATGGGTGGATAATGATGTTATTCAAGTTATCATGTGTTTATTTATCATATTTTATCCTCACTATAGTGTAATAGCTATATTTCCTTTCATATTTCACACTCTAAACTTCATGCATTTTAATTTTTGCATTTAATTTCATGTGAGTATTATTTTATATAAATTTAATTAGTTTATATTAGAAGATTAAACAATAAAATTAGGAATTGACCTTAATTCGAAGGTCAGGGGAAGCCTAAGTAAAACCCATCCAACCTTGTTGAAACTCAAATTTGGGGGTCAACACTTAAAAAAAAAGTTCATCCATTTTTCTAAATCAATAATTTGGCTTGACATTATGTTTCCTTGACCTTTAATGTTTCATGACTTTTACTAATTCCCTAAATATAGGTATAACACTCTCCAAGGTATATTCTAAGTCCATAGATTATAATAAGTCTTAATGACAATCTTATGCTTTTGATTCTTTAAATAACTATTTTACATAGGCGATAACTGTCTTTGTAGGATTTTGCTCCACTAGTTTTGGAGGGTTTGGATTCTTGATCTTCATTGGGGTCAAGGTCATATCACCCCTTCCATCTTCCATTTTCTTCATATATGGGTTTCTAATGACTTTTGTTAATGAATAGAAACTTTAATTATTCTTCTTCTTGGACCTCCTCAATTTCCTAGGTCTCCATGACATCAACCACTTTGTTGTTGTTAGTCTCTTTAGAGCCCTTAGATGTTGAAATTATAATCTCTACTATGCCAATATCTCTAGACCTATCAGAAAACTATTCTATACCATTTTATATAGTGATGTTATATCTCTCTCAAATTATATTTCTCTTATTGTTGTCTTTTGTATTTTAGTTTCTTAATTCTCCTTCACCTTGTTTATTTACTCCAATATTTTAGACCTTAATGTATTCACTTCCTTCTTCCCATCCTTTGTCTCCTTGGGAATTGATATGTCCCAATATTCTTCAAACTTTCTATAGATACCCCCATTAGGGACTCATCCCTTGATCCCTATCATGAATTATTGATAGATAGTGACATCTAATTACACTTTCTCTACTACCCATATCTTAATCTAGAGAGGAAGGCTTCTTATGAAGGTCCCTCTAAAACCACTAATGAACCTTTTTTTAGAAATTTTGAATGACAACCACCCTTATAGTGTCCACTTAATGATATAGTATGCAACATACTTTTTACCCATAGGTTCATCACTAATGCCCACTCAATATCATTACTTTCTAATTGTAAAATATTTAGGCATACACTTATGGTTTTCATCACTCCTAAAATTAGGGATTTTTTAATAACTAATTTTATAATAAGTGTAAGGACTCGATCTAGAACTATTTGTATACATCTCTATAGAATTAGACGTCTACATCTTAGAGTCTTTGGTCATTTCTCTTTGTAATTAGCACTCGATAATCATCAAGTTTCTAGAACCACCAATATTCTAACTCAAGAGTAGTTGGTTTCTAGGTATCTTATTTATACATCCACCAACCCTTATTGGTTTACCACTGCTACCAAGAAAACTAGGTGTCAAAGAGCCTCTTACCTTAATATCATTTATCAAAGTGATATAATATATTTCCTAGTTGGTGTACTAAATGTTAGCCCTAGGTAGATCAAATAGGTGGTGGGCATACATGAAGTTTATCAACAAAATAAAATGGATATCATATAGTACACATACACATGCATAAGTATGTATCAAAATAGTAATATCTAATAATCATAATATGTCCCACTACTTTACAGTGCTAATAGATTATACTATAGACACATACAAGGATGATAGGGCACCCATGAAGGATCATGTTTCTTGGATGCTAATTATACCAAGTACTAGGCTTAAATAATTTGGGATTGATTGTTGGCTTTATTTCTACTTTGGAAGGATGGAATTAATGTAGGAATTAGTAGCACCAACTTACTTATCCCTCTACTAACAATATACATGAGAATTTGAACAATGAAATTTCTATTGTATTTTCTCGATGGTGAGATTTCCATGAAAATAGTTTCTTATAATATAAATCCATGTTTATATTAATGTGAATAAGTTATTTTGATGTGTCAAAGTTAAATTTTATTTATTTATTTATGTTCTTATGAATTTTTCATAGTTTGAGATAATTTTTATTTCATAATTTTGGTATTCTAATGTAGGTTAAAATTTTAGATGGAAAAAGTTGGACAATTTTGAAGGTATATCTTGGGAAAATATTGATTAATCTAGATCACATCTCCCTCACTACTATAACATATATTCTTGGATTAGGACCTTCCCTCAATTTCACCATAAGTTCATTAATATCAACTAAATTGTTTACATCAGTAATATTTGATTAACCCCTATAGTCAATAGGTATACATCTAATTGCCCTTAATTGGATGCTCATTTTTTTAATATATGTTACTAGACTACACATTTTATGATTAATATTACTCAAAAAATTACATAGTTATATGGTATTACAACAATCCCCACCTATATTGCATTATGATCACTTTACTATAGCATTTCAACAAGCCACATAGTCGTATTTTACAATAATATTTTTGATATTTTTGTGTATATTGCCTTTACAATATTTGAATCTATCTTTGACTTGAAAGTCCATATTTTAATCACTTGACCTCATACAAATTTCTTATTTTATTCCATTCTTATATTCTATTATTTTTAATTAATTAGTTATATAAATTTAAATGGATCCCACCTATATTACATCATTGCTTATATTATTATGGTATTTTATCAAGCAAATTTTCATGGTACTATAACAAACCATATTTTCATGGATCACCTTATTATTTAAAAATAGGTTATTCTCATATAAATTACATCCCATTTATCATTTACCTTAGATAAAATATTAGTTTTAACATTGTTACATTTCTTGTAGAGAGCATGGGGGTGATCTTGCATTTATGATGTTGGTACATTCAACCTTAGGTCCATGGATACCTAATATTGGGTCCATGCATTGCCATAAGTTCAACCTAAGTCTAGGATCATGGACTTACAAGTTGCTTGCCTATGGGATTGGAACCTTGTCCAATAGCATGAAACACCATACTTTCCACTAATTGCCTTAGAATATCAAGCATGTTCCATTGCCATTGTTACTTTGGCTATTATATCAAATATCTAATCATACATTTTTTCTCATAACTATGGTTTTACTTCCTTCATCTTGTTAATATTTATTTCTAATTGGTTATATGGGATTGAAACATACCCCACCCATATTACATAATCACCACATAGTGGTATTATAAAAAAGCTTAGATATTATCCATGTGTCACTTGGAAAGATTTGAACATGGGTCTTCTCCTTTAATGTTGAGAAATCTAACTAGTTGAGCTAATGCCATTTGATAAAATTTATATTTACATAGGTTTTTATGAGGATTCTCGATCCCCTCGTGCCAAGTGGGGTTTGAACATGGATCTTTAAATGAAAATCCAAGAACTTTACCACTGTAGTAAGTTTACAACTATTTCATCTTGTTAATCTCATTTTAGTTTTTTTTAATTCTTCTATCCATGATTTAAATTATATTTCTGTGGAAATTTTCCTTCTAGGTATAATTATTTTATTTGTCATATATCCAACAAATTTAAGGATTTTTCACTAAATAGTGGAATAAATTTAAGCCTTGTTTGCTCCTAAATGACAAGGTTCATTTAGAAATGATGAAATGGTAAAACATCCAATTGAGTTATAAAATATTATTATAGAATCTAATTTATTCAAAAAGTAGATAGTTCTTTATAGATCAAGCCTTAGTGACATTAGAACATAAGGCCTTATCTAGTGAATTTTGCTTAAAAGCTCCAAAAATGGTAATGTGGTTGAGTATAAAATATATAAAAGAATAAAAACGAGACTAAAATGATGTAATATCATCTTATTTAGGTAGATATTCACTTCTTGTTGAGCAATGTTAATGAATTTTAACATATCACTAAGTTGATACCACAAAAAATATTGATACCAAGATTAAAATGTAATCAGACTACTTATAGAAATAGTAATATTAGTAGAAAACTCAGAAATTTGATATCTAAATCATTATTTTTCTACTTATTAGAATAATTTATATATACATACACCAGTCTAACGAGACACCCATGGAGGGTCACACCAATTGGAATACATATACGTACATATTCCAAGCTAATGGGGCATCCATGGAGGACCACACCTCTTGGATGCTAACTAAACTAGGTAGAAGCTAACACCAATACAAAGTGGTGGTACATATTATGATTAACATATATTATTATTTTGATATATATTTGTGCATGTGTATATGTGCTATATAATAGTTATTTTATTTTGTGGATACTAACACTATGAGAAAGGCTATAGACCAAAAGTATCCCCATCGCTTGTTTGCTCTACCTAGGGCTAACATTTGGTGCACCAACTAGGAAACATATTCTATGACTTTAAGGAATGATTCTAAGGTAGAAGGCTTTTAAGACTTGGTTTGCTTGGTAGTAGTGACAGACCAAGAAGGGCTATGGTGGATGTCTAAATAAGATACCTAGAAATTGACTACTACTAATTTAGAATCTTTATTAGTATTGAGTAGTAGAAGCTTGAGGGGGAAAACCATGTAACAATTCAATAAAGCCATATAAACTATCTTTGTTATTGTTAACATAGACCTAAAATTATGTTAGTCAACCATTGAGCATTAGGGTTAGGGTTGTTATTTATTTTACTCTATAAATATAGTATTTATGTTGTAGTTGACATTTAATTCATTCTTGTTATCTTAAGTTGTCTTTGATTACATATGATATTTTGTACTCTTTGAGTGTCTAGAATTTGTACTTATTAGAATCTAGAAGCTAAAATTTTATGATAGTAATGTATTGCTATATCATTTGAATTTTTATTCTAGATTATATATATCAATCTTAATAAGTTAAATTTTTGATATCAAATTCCTGAGTTTCTACTACTATTACTATTTATATAAGTAGTTTGATTACATTTGTACAAGTTATTTTGAATTCTATATCAAATTTATTCACAATTCTTCGATTATTTTTATATTAATGTGAATAAATTATTTTTATGTGTGAAATTTAAGTTTTCTTTTTGTTATGTTCTTATGAATGTTTCATACATTTTAGACAAATTATTGTTATAATTTTTTGGTATTTGAATGTAGGTTGGAATTCTAGATGGAAAATTTTGGGTAATTTTGAAGGCATGTATTGGGAAAATATTGACTAGTTTAGATCATTTTTTTCTCACTAGTATGATACATGTTCTTGGCTTAGGATCCTCCCTCAATTTTATCCTAATATCATTAATATCAATTAATTTTATATCACTAATTTATTTTTTTTATTAGGTATATAAAGAGGTAGGTTTTTTGAACAAGGTCCCCAAAACCTATTTACAAAAAAGTTCATACATCCACATAAAATAGTAAAGCCCCATCGATACTTCAAAAAAACCAAATCATAATAAGTTACATATATTTATCATACAACAACAAAACCCCAATGAAACCCCAATAAAACTGAAGCATACCCAATCAGGACAGTACAAGAAGGATCCCAAAAATTAACAATATTACATCTTCTTATTTTTAAATAAGGTTTTGAAAACCACACACTACATTTTCTCCTCAATAGTTGGGTTGGGAGGTGGCACCTTATAATTTAGGCTTGCTAATCCCTCCACTACTTCTAGTGAATGAATATATGATCCACAAATTCCTCCTTGTTGCAACATAAAACATATTTATTAGGCAATTGGAAACCATTTTTCTTAAATTATCTAATGTTAAGATCCCATTATTAGAAACAATACAAAGGAAGAAATATGTTTTTGGGATCAATCCTTTCACCCACACCCTTTCCTATAAGAGAGGAGATCCATCCATTAGGGAATCATTAAATAATTTGAAGGTAGATTTTACTTTGTCCTCTCTCCCCTTATCACCATTCCAAAGTGGGCTATCTTCATCCTCAAAAATGATAATTTTTTTACTTCTCAATTATTTTCTAACTATCTCTAAATGCTTATTGCTCTCCATATTTGGATCTTCTTGAACATGACATTTCCAACCTTCCTCAATCAGTTTGAAGTAATACAAGATTCTTCTTCCTGGGTTATCCATATTCCATTAAGCTCCTTCTTTGATTTCACAATACCAACTTAGTGGATTCTTCCTCAACCAAGCATCTTCATAGAAAAATACCTTATTACCTCTCTTAAAATCCCAAGACAGATGCTCCCAAAGCAACTTTCTAATTCCCACAAGTCGATTTCAAAAGACCAAACATTTTGGGAGGATCTCCACCCTTAGGAAAGAGTTGGAATTGTCAATATGCTTTTCTATGTATATTTAAGTCCATTTGTATACTTTATTTTTACACACTTTTCATCCAAATTCCCACCTTAGTAATTTGCTTATAACCTTTATTTTCTCAATCCAAGCTCTCCCAAGAAATTGGTTTTGCATATCTTAACCTAGGCTACCGGAGTAATTCTCCTTTTCTCTTCCATTCTAGACCAAATAAATTTGTTACAAATTTGATCTTTCCTCTTGGCAATAGCTGAGAGAATTTTGAAGACAAGTGCACTATATATAGGTATGCTTTGAAGGATTTTTTTAATCAACAACAATTTTCTAGTATGGCTCAAAGTAGTTTTGGACATTTTGAGGAGTGTTTGTTGTCATTGATGTCAAAAGCATTTTTGTGCTATGTTCGTCATCTTTGAGGACATTAAGTGTTTCTTCCAAAAGCAAGAAGGTCTTGAAAAGCAATAGGTTATAATATTTATTTTTAAATATTATATACCCAGGAGGGCCCAAAGGATGAAGACCCAAGGAAGGAGAAGCAAGTTCAAATTAAATAATAATATTTTATTATTATTATTTCGGGCCAAAAATCAAGTTGAAGAAGATCAAGGACCAAGTTGAAAAAGACCCACAAGCAGATTTAATTTAAATTAAAATATTTTAATCTTTGATTAAAATTTTAATTTAAATAATGATGGGTGCTAAGGTTTAATTTAAATATTTATTTAATATTTAAAATTAATTTTAATATTCGAATTCAAATTAAAATTTGAATGCTCATCGACGTTGGAATATGCTATGGTTTGCATATAAATAATGCCAAGGTTTGGCATTTGAAAATTATTCCATGCGAATGATTTTTTGGCTCGTGCAAAGAGAGAAAGGCTTGTGCATTTTCGCATGTGTGTTGAGCATAGAAGAGGACAAGAGTTTGTGGCCTCCGAAATTCACTCGAAGCCCCTCGTAGCTGAGTTGGTAGCCAAAGGCTACGTTAGAAGCATTCGAGAATGCCAGGTGTGGGTTCAAACCTCACGCACTCCATTTTTCCAAAGGGAAGATCATGTTGTGTTTGCACCATTCGAGGAGGAGGAAGTCAAAGGCACATTCATGCCTTTTGGCTCTTGTGGAGCCACGCAGCCCAGTTGGTGGGCGCGAGCACTATGGAAGCACTTGGGGGAGAGCCATCGATGGCTCGAATCCCACCAAGGCCTTTTGGGCAGCATAATAGAGGTATGCACATTATTTGGGTTGACTTGGCTTGCGAAAAATAAAAGGGGAAAAATATTTTTGTTTCCAAAGGTTTATTTTAATTAAGGTTTTTGCATAATTAATTTGGATTATAAGTTGTTTAGGGGAGTTAAAAGGGGAATGCAAAACTTTAATTTTTGAGTTGAATTTTTGAGTGATTAAGGAGTTATAAGGTAGTAAGGAAATTTATTATTTTTGATATTGAAGGTTGTTGAATATTATTTTAAAGTTGGAGATTATAAGGTGTATTTGAGTGTTATTTTTTTATTGAAGAAATATTTTGAAGAAGTGTTAGAGTGATATTTTTGTCATCTAACCTTTGTGCTTGGCAAGGAAAGTGGTTATAATTGAGACAGGTTTTTAAGGGCACTTCTTCATCAAACAAAAAGGTATGGGCACATATTTCTTGTGAGTGATTGTTGGATGTTGTGAATGCTAAGTTGGAGTGAAAAGGATTGTTTGGTAAGCATTGTTGAGTTTGGTTTTGTATTAATGCTTCAAGGTTTTTTGGAATAAAGGTTGAAGATAGAAACCTTGTTTGATAAGCATTGTTGGAAATATTGGTTGAACCTTTATATGCATGATTAGGGTTTGTGAAAGAACATGAGTATCATTGTTATGTGAAGTTGTGAACTATCTTGAATTAGGGTTTGCAAGATCATGAGTATCATTGTTATGTGAGATTGGTTAATAAGCATTGTTGGAAATATTTGAGTGAGTGTTCATATGCTTGGACTAGGGTTTGTAAGCAAGGAGTATTTCTTTGAGTGATTGATTGAGTGGAGTTGATTGAGCCTAGTCAATTGGAAGTGTTGAAGTGATAGTTCTAATTCTGTGAAACAAATTGTTCTATATTCTAATTTGATTTGAGAAAGATATTGAAAGTGATTGAGCATTGTGATGAGTGTGAAGCATATTGAGTCTCTAACAATTCTCTATATGTTTATGTGAGATTGGACAAGTTCTAGTTAGGACTTGTTGAGAATATTTGAGGTAAGTCTTGGTGAAGACTTGTTGAGCAGATTGAACAAGTTCTAGTGAGGACTTGTGGAGCAGAGTTGAGGTAAGTCTTGGTGAAGACTTGTGGATAGATTAGTGTGAGATTTTGTGGAAGCTTACAATATAGATTTGAGGTAAGTATTTGAGAAGATTTGTGCTAGACTAAAGGACTATGTTTAGTGAATTTGAGGATAGATATTGAGCATATTTGTGCTAGACTGAAGGACTATGTTTAGTGTATATTTGAGGATAGATATTGAGTAGATTTGTGCTAGACCGAAGGACTATGTTTAGTGTATATTTGAGGATAGAGATTGAGCATATTTGTGCTAGACTGAAGGACTGTGTTTAGTGTAGATTTGAGGATAGATATTGAGTAGATTTGTGCTAGATTGAAGGATTGTGTTTAGTGTATATTTGAGGATAGATATTGAGTAGATTTGTGCTAGACCGAAGGACTGTGTTTAGTGTAGATTTGAGATAGAGAGAGTAAGCTTTGGAGGTGATAGAGTATAGAGGATGATAGTCTCTAGTGGATAGAGGTCCATTAGCCAAGGTAGTGAGGATAGGTCTTCTGAGTGAGGATAAGAGTCTTCAGTGGATAGAGATCCATAAGCCAGTGTAGTGGAGGTAACAGTTCTTCTAGAAGATCACCAGCCAGAGCTAAGGAGAAAGAGTTCTCCTATGGATAGAGATCCATGAACTTGATTAGGGGATTGGTGTCTCCTTTGGATAGAGGTCCATAAACATTGTAATAGGGAAAGGATTCCCAAGAGATTTGTTGAGAAAATTTTAGTGAAATATTTTCTCCGTGGAGTAGCCCACATTGGGTGAACCACGTTAAATTGGTGTCTCTATTGTGTGTGGTGATTTGTGCATTGCTTTGATTACTATTGTTGATATTGCTATTGATACATTGCATAATATTGATTGTGAAAGAAAAGTAAAAAGTGGTCTTATACTGTTCACCCCCCTCTCAGTATAAGCTTGTGTTCTTCAATTGGTATCAGAGCGGGTTCCTTCGAAAGAGTTTAACAGCTTGAAGGAAAAGCTTACAAGAACACATATGGATTCTCAGAGTGGATCCTCAGGAAATTCAACACCATTGTTCGATGGGAACAATTATACACTATGGAGCACAAGGATGAAGTTTCATCTAATGGCACTTGGAAATGAAGTATGGGAAGCAGTTGAAAATGGATACACACCACCAACAACTCCACCTACAGATAAATATGGTAAGCTTCTACATCATTATAATTCAAGAGCAATGAATGCAATTCAAAAGGGCTTACGTGAAATAGAGTTTATAAAGATTATGCATTGCAAATCAGCAAAGGATATTTGGGATAAGTTGCAAGGCATATATGAAGGAGATAAAAAGGTCAAAAGGGTAAAGTTGCAAAATTTCAAGAGAGCATTTGAAGACCTAAAAATGAAGGATGAAGAAAATATTGCGGGATATCTACTTCATGTGGATGAGGTTGTTAGCTCCATGCAAGGACTTGGGCTTGAAGTTTCAGAACCTGATGTGTGTGATAAGATTCTAAGGTCACTCCCAAAAAGGTTTAGTGAAAATATTTCAGCTATAGAAGAGTCAAAAGATATTGATCATTTGACAAGAGATGAATTACATGGCATTCTCACAACATTTGAGATAAGAATAAAAGAGGAACCTATTCCCCAGAAAGAAGCAACATTTAAAGCCACTAAGAAGACTAAGGGTAAGAAGTCAGATTCAAGCAATGAGCTATCCAGTGATGAAGAAGCCAATTATGGCAGAAGGAACAAGGACTCAAGAAAATATAAAGGTACAAAATCAGTTAGATGTTTTAAATGTGGAAAATATGGTCACTATGCATCTGATTGTCCAGAAGCTGGAAATAGTAGTGGTGATGAGAAACAGGATCATAGGAACAGGGAATCAGAAAAATACAGGTACCAAAAGAAAAATAGGGATGGACAAGGTACACAAGGGAAGAAGTTTTTCCAGAGGCACAAGAAGAGTTTCTATGCAGATAAGGCAAGTAAGTACTCAAGTGATAGTGATAATAGTTCCTCAGATAATGATAGAGATGAAGTTCTATTTCTGGAAAAAGAAAAAGAAGTGGTTAGGAAAAGAACACCAATAATCCTCAAATGTTTTAGATGTGGTAACTTTGGTCATCTTGAGGATAGTTGTACAAAGAGTGGTTTTAGTTTTAGTGATGATGAATATGAAGATACACTTGAAGGACTAGAAGAGAATCTTCTTATGGCACTAGAAGAAGAAGGAGGTGATCCTAAAGAAGACAAGTCAGAAAAGAATGAAGATGTTTTCAAAGGTAAACAAATAGAGGAAGAATCAGAGAAGGGAGAATTTGATCTTGAGGGAGAGCTTATTCATGCTCTTGATGCATTAAAGAAGGTAAGAAAGCAAAACTCCCAACTTAAGCTTCAGTTTCAAGAATGTGATGAAGAGAAAGGAAAGCTTATAGAGGATCTAAATAAGTCAATGGCTAAGACAAGGAAGTTCAAAGATAGGTTAGAAGCAAAGGTCTTAGAATGTGAAAGGTTGGAGCATGAAGTAGCTTCACTAAGGAAGGAAGTGAAAGAGTCTAAGGACAGGTTACACAGGTTTGGGAGAAGCTCAAAGAATTTGGATAAGATTATCAAGACACAAAAACCTACATCAAGCAAAATAGGTCTTGGTTTTGAATAGGTACAAAAGAAACAAAAAGAGGAGTCAATCTCAAGTTCTAAAGAAGAAGAAACTTTAGAAGAAGAGAGTGTAAGAGAAAGTGAGACTTCTGAGGATGATTTGGACAATAAAAATTTCAACAAGGAAAGGAACAATGCACAAATGAGGAATAGATGGAATAGAAACCAACATAGGATAAAAGAAACTAAAAGACCAATGAGGTCAAGGCAAGGCAATTTCAATGGATGATGCTTCTCATGTCATAGGTTTGGGCACAAAGCTTCACAGTGTAGGACACATGGAAGATAAGAATATGGGAACTTCAGAAATAGGCAACTATTTCAAGGGTATTGCTACTCTTGTAATCAGTTTGGTCACAAGGCAATGAATTGTAGGGTTCATGACAGGAATAGATATGGCTTCACTAGGAGAAATCCCAAGACATTTGCACCTCCAAGGAATAATAACATTAAGTGTTATAAGTGCAATAATGATGGACATACAACAAAGTGGTGTAGAGCAGAGATTCTAGAGACAAGCAAGAATAAGAATAGTTAGAGGAATCAGAAGGATCAGATGAGGAGGAAAGTAGACAAAGGAAAAGAGGGGGGGGGGGGGGGGGGGGGGGGGGGGGGGGGGGGGAAAGGTTAAGGAAATGGTAAAAAGTAATTGGGTTGCCATCAATGACAAAGGGGGATATTGTTGGACATTTTGAGGAGTGTTTGTTGTCATTGATGTCAAAAGCATTTTTGTGCTATGTTCATCATCTTTGAGGACATTAAGTGTTTCTTCCAAAAGCAAGAAGGTCTTGAAAAGCAATAGGTTATAATATTTATTTTTAAATATTATATACCCAGGAGGGCTCAAAGGATGAAGACCCAAGGAAGGAGAAGCAAGTTCAAATTAAATAATAATATTTTATTATTATTATTTCGGGCCAAAAATCAAGTTGAAGAAGATCAAGGACCAAGTTGAAAAAGACCCACAAGCAGATTTAATTTAAATTAAAATATTTTAATCTTTGATTAAAATTTTAATTTAAATAATGATGGGTGCTAAGGTTTAATTTAAATATTTATTTAATATTTAAAATTAATTTTAATATTCGAATTCGAATGCTCACCGATGTTGGAATATGCTATGGTTTGCATATAAATAATGCCAAGGTTTGGCATTTGAAAATTATCCCATGCGAATGATTTTTTGGCTCGTGCAAAGGAGAGAAAAGCTTGTGCATTTTTGCATGTGTGTTGAGCATAGAAGAGGACAACAGTTCGTGGCCTCCAAAATTCACTCGAAGCCCCTCGTAGCTGAGTTGGCAGCCAAAGGCTACGTTAGAAGCATTCGGGAATGCCAGGTGCAGGTTCAAACCTCGTGCACTCCATTTTTTCGAAGGGAAGATCGTGTTGTGTTTGCATCATTCGAGGAGGAGGAAGTCAAAGGCACATTCGTGCCTTTTGGCTCTTGTGGAGCCACGCAGCCCATTTGGTGGGTGCAAGCACTACGAAAGCGCTTGGGGGAGAGCCATCGGTGGCTCGAATCCCGCCAAGGCCTTTTGGGCAGCATAATAGAGGTATGCACATTATTTGGGTTGACTTGGCTTGCAAAAAATAAAAAGGGAAAAATATTTTTGTTTTCCAAAGGTTTATTTTAATTAAGGTTTTTGCATAATTAATTTGGATTATAAGTTGTTTAGGGGAGTTAAAAGGGGAATGCAAAACTTTAATTTTTGAGTTGAATTTTTGAGTGATTAAGGAGTTATAAGGTAGTAAGGAAATTTATTATTTTTGAGATTGAAGGTTGTTGAATATTATTTTAAAGTTGGAGATTATAAGGTGTATTTGAGTGTTATTTTTGTATTGAAGAAATATTTTGAAGAAGTGTTAGAGTGATATTTTTGTCATCTAACCTTTGTGCTTGGCAAGGAAAGTGGTTATAATTGAGACAGGTTTTTAAGGGCACTTCTTCATCAAACAAAAAGGTATGGGCACATATTTCTTGTGAGTGATTGTTGGATGTTGTGAATGCTAAGTTGGAGTGAAAAGGATTGTTTGGTAAGCATTGTTGAGTTTGGTTTTGTATTAATGCTTCAAGGTTTTTCTGGAATAAAGGTTGAAGATAGAAACCTTGTTTGATAAGCATTGTTGGAAATATTGGTTGAACCTTTATATGCATGATTAGGGTTTGTGAAAGAACATGAGTATCATTGTTATGTGAAGTTGTGAACTATCTTGAACTAGGGTTTGTGAAAGAACATGAGTATCATTGTTATGTGAAGTTGTGAACTATCTTGAATTAGGGTTTGCAAGATCATGAGTATCATTGTTATGTGAGATTGGTTAATAAGCATTGTTGGAAATATTTGAGTGAGTGTTCATATGCTTGGACTAGGGTTTGTAAGCAAGGAGTATTTATTTGAGTGATTTATTGAGTGGAGTTGATTGAGCCTAGTCAATTGAAAGTGTTGAAGTGATAGTTCTAATTCTGTGAAACAAATTGTTCTATATTCTAATTTGATTTGAGAAAGATATTGGAAGTGATTGAGCATTGTGATGAGTGTGAAGCATATTGAGTCTCTAACAATTCTCTATATGTTTCTGTGAGATTGGACAAGTTCTAGTTAGGACTTGTTGAGCAGATTTGAGGTAAGTCTTGGTGAAGACTTGTTGAGAGATTGAACAAGTTCTAGTGAGGACTTGTGGAGCAGAGTTGAGGCAAGTCTTGGTGAAGACTTGTGGACATATTAGTGTGAGCTTTTGTGGAAGCTTACAATGTAGATTTGGTAGATTGAAGATGTGTTTGTGATATTTGAGGATAGAGATTGAGTAGATTTGTGCTAGACGAAGGACTGTGTTTAGTGAATTTGAGGATAGAGATTGAGCATATTTGTGCTAGATCGAAGGACTATGTTTAGTGCATATTTGAGGATAGAGATTGAGCAGATTTGTGCTAGACCAAAGGACTATGTTTAGTGTATATTTGAGGATAGATATTGAGTAGATTTGTGCTAGATCGAAGGACTATGTTTAGTGTATATTTGAGGATAGATATTGAGCATATTTGTGCTAGATCGAAGGACTATGTTTAGTGTAGATTTGAGATAGAGCTAAGAGTAAGCTTTGGAGGTGATAGAGTATAGAGGATGATAGTATCTAGTGGATAGAGGTCCATTAGCTAGAGTAGTGAAGATAGGTCTTCTGAGTGAGGATAAGAGTCTTCAGTGGATAGAGATCCATAAGCTAGTGTAGTGGAGGCAGCAATTCTTCTAGAAGATCACCAGCTAGAGCTAAGGAGAAAGAGTTCTCCTATGGATAGAGATCCATGAACTTGATTAGGGGATTGGTGTCTCCTTTGGATAGAGGTCCATAAACATTGTAATAGGGAAAGGATTCCCAAGAGATTTGTTGAGAAAATTTTAGTGAAATATTTTCTCCATGGAGTAGCCCACATTGGGTGAACCACGTTAAATTGGTGTCTCTATTGTGTGTGGTGATTTGTGCATTGCTTTGATTATTGTTGTTGATATTGCTATTGATACATTGCATAATATTGATTGTGAAAGAAAAGTAAAAAGTGGTCTTATACTGTTCACCCCCCTCTCAGTATAAGCTTGTGTTCTTCAAGTAGCTTCTTTCCAGCCTGCAAGATTTTTGCTAATTCTTTCCAAGATTCCATCCCAAAAATTTCAATCAATTCTTCCAACAAAGAGTGACATTCCTAAATATTTTGAGGGAAGGCTACTAATTTGGCAATTCAAAATATCAATAATCTTCCTTTATCTTATTTCTAAAGGGTGGAAAAAGTACACACTGGTATTTTGGAAGTTAACCTTCTAATGTGAGGTAATCTCATACAATTCAAGAACCTTCATCAACTCCTTTGCCTCATGGACTAATGCCTTTCCAAGGATAATGGTATCATCAACAAACTAATGATGAGACATAGTTTCATAGTTGGGAGAAGGGAGGATGCCACAAATCTTCTTATCCTTTTTTGTTGCCTTCACTACCCTTCCTAAAACCTCTACCATCAAGATGAAGAGATAAGGGGATATGGGATCCCCTTGCCGTAGACCTCTTTGATCTGGGAAGAAGCTCACCACTTTCCCATTGATCAAAACAAAAAATATTGTTGTTCAGATACAAGTTTAGATCCATTTCCTCTATTTTTTGTCAAACCTAAATTTTTCCAATACCTTATCTAGGAATCTCTAATTAACCCTATCATAGTATTTTTAGGTATCCAATTTGAGGAACATACCAACCTATTTTCTCTAGTTGATCGTGTGTAGATTTTCATGCATGGTTATGATTCCATTGTTTTTTTGCCTACCTTGGACAAATCCATCTTATTCTTGGGAGATTAGGAGAGATAGATAATTTTTTAATATTCTAGCTAATATTTTAATGATAACTTTATACACAGTGTTGCATAAATTGATTATTATTAAGTCCTTGAAATCATTGGACCCACTTGATATTTGGGATGAGTTCTAAAAAAGTTACATTCCAATACTTTAAGATCATTCCCTTCTCTTGGAACTCTTTTAAAATAACCACTACATCATCCCCAACAATATCATAGTAATATTGGAAGAGCCCAACAAGGAACCCATCAAGCCTAGGAGCCTTAACTTTATTCATAAGGAAAATTTCCCTTTTGATCTCCTCCTTTGAGAATATTTCGGTTAGTTCTTTATTAAAATAGGAGAAACTAATGAGGTAATATACTCCAACACTTTAGCCATAACATGTTCATCCTTAATCTAATTGATAGAAAGCAACTTTTGATAGAAGGCCACACATTCCTCTTTGATTTCTTCCATATCCTTGGTTATATCCCCATTAGCCTTTTTGATTTCTAAAATTTTGTTAAAGTTCTTCCTATGAATAGTTGTGAGTTTAAAGAATTTTGTATTCCTATCACCTTCTCTCAACCAAGACACTCTTGATTTTTGTTTCTAGTGCACTTCCTCTTGGGCTATCGTATTATGATATTAAAAAAGTACCTTCTTTTCCTTCATATTAATGGCTTCAGTTCTTCTAGAGGATAAAATTTCTTCTTCGATTTGTTCTAGTTCAACTTTCATATTATTTTTTCTAATGCTTGTTGAAATACTTCTATGTTCCACTGTTTAAGCATTTATTTTACATATTATAACTTTTTGGTTACTTCGTACATGCATGAACCAATAACCTTAAAATACCACCACTGTTTAGTTTTAAGTGGAATTCTAGATGAAGCATCCACATATACTCAAACCTAAATGAGCAACATCTTCTAATTTGAGGGGAATCTTGTAGTATAAGGGGATTATGATTAGAGTAAATTCTTGTAAGAGTGCTCAATTGATACTCATGGTAGTAATCCATCCAAACACTAGAAACCGATATTCTATATAATCTACATTGAATGAAATTTTGGTCCACTCTTCTATTTGACCATGTAAAATTGCTACCATTGAGGTCTAAATAAATTAAACTAGAGGATTCAATGAAATCTCTTAGATCTTCCACACTCTTGGACAAGTCCTCCTTCCCTCCCATATTTTTAGACATGAGAATGAGGTAATTGAAATCCCCTACAATCAACAAAGGTTCTTGTGCACACTCCCTCTTATACCTTTGAATTTCAATCCAGAATCTCCTTCTTTATGGTAGTGAGTTAGGTGCATATATATTTGATAGTACAAAACTAAAGCCAAATTTGGTACAAGTTACAAATAGAGACATGTACCTATTGGATAAAGAGGGTAATATTCTTGCATTTATGTTTTGAGGGTTCCATAGGATACAGAGGCACCCTACTTTTCCATCAGCATAGATGCCCTCAATTTGAGCATTCCTCCATATCACCAATTTGGAACCCACCATCTTATCCATCTAGATTTTTGTTTCCTAAAGCATAAAAATATATGGTTTGTATTCCTTACATAGGTATTTGGCAATTATTTTTTTCTGAAGGGACTTGTAGCCTCGGATATTCCAACACAAGATATTTATTTAGCATTATTTGGGGTGATTACACCCCACTATAATCTAGAGTGCATTGATTTCCATTAGATATCTCTTTTTCTACTTCTCTAACTCTGATTGTTGCATTTGGAGATCTTCTAGAGGTTCCTTTTTCCAAATCAACATTCTTTCTTGAATTTCTTATTTTTCTTACTAGAATGGTACCTTCTCTACCTTTCTTAGGGTCAGAGATTTCTTCCATTTCATCCATATTTCTTTTGTTTTTCATGCCTCTTATCTGGGTTGGAGTTTCCTCTATAGATTCTATTGTGTTAAAGTCCTTATTTTACGCATGTATAGGTTCCAAATTGGTTTCCTTTACAATTGACTGATTGACATCTTCTGCTTCTTTTATATGTCCTTCCATTTCACCATATTCCATCTTATCCTTAAGTTCCAAAGGATTAAACTTCTTTTCCAGCTCTACCTCCATAATTTGTGTAATCTATTGATTCTACTAATTTCTTGGTCTTCATTCCTATTTTCCACTAACCCTTCTTTCCATAGGAGGATGCTTATTTGGATAATATTTGGCTGTATGTCCCTTAACTTTATAGATATTAAAATCAACTAGTCCATTCTCATATTCACTCCTTTGGTTAAACATGCTTCACCATCTTGTACTGTTATCTGATTGAACATTTTTTTGGACAGGTCTACATTCACACAAAATCTAGTCGTGATCATTCTTTTTTTAGCTCTAGTTTCATTATCTATTGCTACCAAGTCCCCAATTTATTTAGAAATCTCTCCAATCACTTCCTCACACAAAAATATAATTAGGTAGGTTATGAAGTAAGACCCAAATTGGGGCAATATTTGTATTTACATTTTTTGGTCTAGAACCCTTCTTCCATTTGATCAAAAATAATTCTTTTTTCCCAAAAATCCATGGCCCATTCAAAAGCACGCCAGTTAAATATTCTTCTAGATTAAATTTAAACAAGAGGTAATCCTTGGGAAGAGCAATTATATCGACATTACCTTTGATCCTCCATCGCTCTCACACCCATCCATGAATTAAGTCCAGGTTTGGCCTAGGTCCTATGAACTTACCAACCAAAGCATATTTCCTCTCTTCCTAAATTTTTTTGATAATTCCTTTGACAAGATAATTTTCAATGAGCCATATTCAGCCTTTTAAGGTTCAAACCCTTGAACTAATTTGACCTACCTCGCTTTTGGGTAGGCTATCCTACTGTAGTCCATTCAACCATATCCTTGCATAAAATACCTCCTCCTATATGCCCAGTCCCATTATCCGTAATTCCACACTTTTGCAACATCAAACATACCACACAATATTCTCCTAGCCACCAACCTATTATTTTTCTTCCACATAACCAGATGTAAGAAAACACAAATTTATTCTCCTTCCTAAAATAGGTTTATATCACTAATATTATATGTGAATGTCTTTTAATTATCATTTATTGAATGTTCATTTTTAATGTATGTTACTAGACTACATATGTTTTAATTAATATTTCTAAAACATTTATTGAATATATGAGATTACAACAATCCCCACCTATGTTACATCGTGATCACTTTACTACAATATTTCAACAAGCCACGTACTGTATTTTACAATAATATCTTTGGCACTTATGTTTATATTGAATTTACAATATTTTTAAATTTGACCTCATGCGTTTTGATTTTTATATTGCATTATTATATTATATTATATTTTTAATTAATTGGTTATATAAATTGAAATGGTCCCACCCATATTACATCATGAATATATTATTATGGTATTTCAATTGAGCACATTATCATGGTATTATAACAAACCATATTATCATGGGTCATCCTGCTATTAAAAAAAACGGGTAATGCTCATATAATTGCATCTCATTGATCATTTCACTATAAGTCCTTGATATTAGTGTTAACATTGGTACATATATTATAGATAATATGAGGGTGATCTTGTCTTTGTGATAGTAGAACACTCAATATTAGGTCTATGGAAACTCAATATTAGGTTCATTCATTGCTATAAATTCAACCTAACTCTAGGATTATGGCTTTACAAGTTGCTTGACTATGGGATTGGAACCTTGTACAATAGTATTAAACCCCATGCTTCTATCCAATTGTCTTAGGCTCATCAGACATTTCATTACTATTGTTATTTTAGCTATTATATCTATATTAATATGATATTTAAACATACCTTTTTTATATAACTATGTTCTTACTTCCTTCATATTTATAATCTTTCTTGAGTTTATTTTTTCAAATTTCTCTATCCATAATATAATTTATATTTATTTGTAGAAACTTCCCTTGTAGGTATAGTTTTTTCTTAGTCATATAGCCTAAACATTTAAGGATTTTTCACTAAATATTGGAACAAATTGAAATCTTGTTTGTTCGTAAATGACATGGTTGATTTGAAAATTATGAAGTGGTTGAAGTTCCACTTGAGTTATAAATATTGTTATAGAATCTAGTTGATTAAAAAAACAAGTATTTATTTTTAGATCGAGCTTTAATGATATTAGAACAAAAATCCTCATTTAGTGAAGTTTGTTTTAAAGTTCCAAAAAATGGTAATGGGGTTGAGTGTAAATTTATAAAAGAATAAATAAGGGAACTAAAATAATGTAATATCATATTCTTTAGGTAGATCTTCACTTCTTGTAGAGCAATATTAATGAAGATTAACATATCACTAAATTGACATCATGAAAATATAGATATTAAGATTAAAATGTAATAAAAATATCTAAAAATAACAATACTAGTAGCAAACACAAGAATGTAAAATAGAAAACATTCACTAGAACAAAATTTAAAATGATTTAGCAAGAAATTAATATCACAAGTAACAAATTGTACATTCCAATAAGTATAAATCTTATCCAATAAAAGATGAAAAAGTCTCATATGTGTACCAAAGGTAACTTAAGATAATAAATATGACTGAATGATAAACTATAATATAACTCCTCTATTTATAGAGTAATACAACTAGCAACCCTAAACATAATGATCAATGGTTGACTAACCTAGTTCTAGAGCCTGAGCTAACCATAACAAATATAGTTGATATGGCTATATTGGCTTTGTTATATGGATTCCCCCATCACAAATACTTGTCCTCAAATACAATAATTATTGGAAAATTCTTTTTATATCCCACATCACATCCTCATCCAATTGATCATGCTACTTGATGAGGAACTTCTACACCTGCTGAGGCTGCAAGTTATAGATGCAAGACTACAAAACTACTTCTAGTTGGAGGTTTATTTACCCTTCTTCATTGAGTTTTGGAAGCTATATCCAGGACCACATATTTTGATAAATAAACTATTTAATACAAGAAAAAAGAAAAATAGGTTGGATGCAAAAAGTTGGAGAAAACTCCAACTAATATGTCATGTCCCCAATGTGATGAAGCACCTTGTATGGCACATAGAACCAAGATGCCAACTTATACTAGACTTCATCTTTAGAAAAAAATACTTATAATGATATAATTCTGAAGGGATAATATATCCCACTAAAAGTTCTTGCTCCAAGCAAATCCTATCCTAATACATTTAATTTTGGTCCTAGTACAAATTATCTTTAAGAAGCTATAAGGCACAAAAATGAGCATACTTTGAAATGCAATGCACTGCCATAAAAATAACTATTTTCCCTATAATTTGGGAATACCATTGATTAAATCCATGGATATGTTCTCCCATTAGTATTAAATAATAGGGAGGTATTATAACAATCTAGGATATTTAACCTTTTTTTCTTGTTCCTAGGACATACTCACAATTGGCCATAAATTTCTTAATGTCTACTTTTAATCCTTTCTAAGAAAAGGATAGCTTCTCTAGTTGATAAATTATTAAGAAAACATAATTCCCAACTAGGAGAGTCATGCAATTCCTATGGAATACCACTCTTGATTGTAGAAGACTGAGGGGATAAATATGACCTTCTTTTAGAGAATTTTGTCAATATATGAGAAAAATTAAGGGAGTCGAGTACTAGCCTCCATATCATGAACGATGCAAATAGTATTAGGATATTAATATCATTATTCCTAAATAAATAAAATTCATTATGAAATGGGATTTACAACAACAATGTTATCAAATTTGTGAGAAAGAGCATTGACTACAATTTTCTCCTTTTCTTTCTTGTATTCAATGAAAAACCATAACCTAACAACTTGATCAACTATTTATTCTATTTGGAATATCAGATACATTATTCTAGGAAAATCTTGAGGCTACTATGGTTGGTTTTTCTAATTAAGTTATGAGCCACCAAATAAGTCTTTCATTTCTCTATGGCATGCAAAGTGGTTAAATTTTCTTTATCATAAGTGTATAGGTTCAAATTGTTGTCAAAGAGTTGCTTAATTTTAAAGGACAAAATATTACATGCAAATAACTCCAATATCTATTCCTCAAGCATTACACTCAATGATAAAATATTTATTGAAGTTATGAGTAACCAAAATAGGCATGGTACACATAACCTCTTTTAAGTCATTAAAGGCTTGGGAATTCACTTTTGACCAAGAGAAAAACTCCTTCTTAGTGATAGAAGTAAGAGGAGATGTAAGCTTACCATAGTTATTGGTAGATTTTCTATAATATGTGATAAGACCTAAAACTATTTGAAGCTAGTTGAAGGATTTAAGTAAAGGCCAATCTTGCATGGTTTTGATCTTGTTGGGATCCAAATTGACTCATTCTTAAGACACAATAAGGACCAAGTATTATACCTTAGGTTCTCCAAAAGAAAAATTTAACCTCTTGACAAATAGCCTTCCCTTATATAGTAGGTGGAGTACTTCTTCATCATTAACTAAATGAGATTCCTAGTACTTAGTATGAACTAAGATATCATCAAAGAATACTTATACAAACTTGTAAAGAAAAGGATAAAATATAAAACTCATCAAACTTTAAAAAGTGGAAGGACCATTAATAGGACCAAAATACATCAATAAAATATCATAATAACCCTAATGTGTATAAAATTAGTCTTGGAAATATATTCTTATCTAACCCTAATTTTATGGACATAGAATGCAAGTTAAGAATGGTGTAGTATTTAGTGCTGTAACATGTGAAATATCCCCAATTCTAAAACTAATAGAATATGTGCAAAAGTGTTATGTTACTATTGAATTAGCAAGAGTGTTACAATACAATCTCCTTGGAGACAAGTGTTTATTTCTCTTTTAATACAAATGTAGGTGAACTTGCGGGGTCTTATCGATGCCCTCAATGTAGGTGGGCTTCTATGTGTGTGTGCCACAGGTAGTCTGCTTGAAGGTATCCTTTATACCTACTTTGGGCCTACAAAAAGGAGTTAGTGTATTTGGGGACCTGTATTGGATCAGACCTCGTATTCATGAAGACAAATCAACATAAAACTAAAGAAAATAATGATGAAAATTGATATAAATACTATGGAAACTATTTAAAACTGATATATACTTGATTTGATGTTGCAGATGTGTTGTAGATCTAGTTTGCTTGGTGACATATGAACTAGATCCTAGGTTTACATAGTAGGGTGTGACCTGGACTGTTGTTGACTTTGGTTGCAAAGTTATTATCCGAACAGGTTCCAGGTAGTTTCTGTTGCTTTTTGTTGGGTGCAAATTTATTAGAAAGGATTCTTGTACATTTTTGGCAGAGTCTAGATATGTTGACCAAAAAGGAGGGAGAGAGATTAATGAAGGAAATGGTCTTCTATTTATATAGAAAACCAAGGTCAAGGGGGGTTTTTAGGTGTACTAGACCCTAGTGTCAAGTCTTATCATGGTTAAGTTAGAGTTTATGAAGTGGCATGCCTAGTCACCTTTTCATGTGCCCTAAGAGAAATATCCTAGGTGCACACATGTGTTAGCTAGGATTAGGGTTAACTTTGGTTATTTTATCCCTAGGTTAGATCATGGTTGTGTTAGGTATCCTAGAAAATATCCTAACTAATTTTGGGTGCACACATGTGTGAGGGATATATTAGGTCTAATTTGGCTATTTAACTCTAATTAATATTACTTAAGTGATAAAGTGCACTTTAAGTGAAAGTCACTTTCAAATTAGAATCCTAATTAAGATAATTAGAGTTTTAGGTAGGGAATGGTCCCATGGGGGCCCTAATTAGGTTTAGGAAAGGTTTTAGGTGGCCTTTGGGAGCTTTTAGTTACCCCTCATACAAATAGAAGATGTTTTGGATGTATTTTGTCAATTTTTATAAGTTTTTGGTGCCTATGATGGCCTATGATGGCCTACAATGATCTACAATGGCCTACGATTACCTACAATGGCCTAAGATGTCCTAACATGGCCTACAATGGCCTAAAATGGCCTATGATAGCATATAAATGCCTATGTAAGTCTACAGGTATCTATGCAGGTCTACAAGTATCTACGAGTGAGCATGTACAACTTTTAGGTATCTACAAGAGCCATTTAGTTTCCAACAAATCATCAATAATAGGGATAGAAAACTTATCTTTGATGGTAATTTTTTTTATAGGACAAAAACTTGGACACATATGCCAATAATTATCCTTATGCTACATCATTACCACCAAGATGAATAAGGATTAGTGCTCAAATGGATAAGTTCCTACCCGAACATCTCTTAAACCAACTTCTCTATCTCAAAATTCTAAGTCTAGGGATAGCAGTAAGGATGAACATTAGGGTATGAATTCCAAGTATTATATGGATAGCATGATCATGCATACACTTAGGTGGAATACCCATGGATTCACCAAAATATGTTGCATAGTGATCAACAAGAGATCACTCCATCTTAGAAGGGAGAGCTAAAACGGGTTTCTTATTCCATGTAATTTAATTAGGTAAATAAGCCTCTACCACACTTATTTAGCATATTTTCCATTTAGTAGGGTCTAAAAACCTAGAAGGAGGAGGTTTTATACCTTAGAGACAAATGACCTTGTCAGATTCCATCTATTAGACATACAACCATTTTAGATTAAGAGTAGCATATCCTAATTGACATAGTCATTAAACCCCTAAGATAACTTCTGCACTACCTATGTCCATGGAAAAAGATGGTCAAACTAGGTATAGACTCCCATCTAGATGCTAAATTAGCAATATGACTCACACATCAAGTCATGCTCCATTGGCAATCAACACTAGGAATTTATCTTAGGTAATGTTATTGATATACAATCCCAAGGTTTTGGCATTTTTGTTGTCAATACAATTATGTTGCTACTTGAATCAATCAATATATTTATGCACTAGCATTAGATTAATCCTTGTACTTGGATGGTGTGATGGGCTTGTAGCCCCATTAGGGAAAATATTTAAAAAGCCCTAGTTTCTACATCTTGCTCTAAATCCTCTACATTAGCTAGTGACTCCTGCTATGAAGGATATTGACCTTATTCACTTTAAATAGCTTCATTATTAGATTATAGGTGAAATTTACATCAATAATCCTCATATGTTTAATCCTACAGATAATCTGATCTACATTTGAATTAAATGAATCCTAGTGTATGCTTCTCATTATAGTTATTACTATCCAGGATTAAAATGATGCCATGGTTAGGACATGATAATTATAGATTCTTTTTAGTTGTGTGAGCCAAATATTCTATCTCATTGAGGGTATACATATTAAGCATATTGATCTCCCATTTGATGTCATTCTTAAGTCTATGGTAAAAGGCTAAGACAACCACCATCAGATCCAAATGATAGATATATATGAGTAGGCCCATGAAATCATTACAATAGTGATTGATTGATAATTTGTGTTTGATTTAAATCAAATATACCATATAAAAGAAATATATTCCATTGTCAAACTTGAGTAAGAAAATATTTTTGAACTCCAACCATGAGATATGGTGACCATGATGCTTGAGTTCCTAGAGAATCTAGTAATAGGATTGGATACAAAACTTAGAATAGGTCAAGTTGATATAATAAACTTCAAGAACATGGTGTCAGTACATGAGACCCTCTGTCTTCATATGTGTTCTTGAAGGTGGAAATATCAATGTTTTGGCTATGAAAATTAGGATGCTATTCAAGTATGAAAACAACACCTCTTATAAAGGAATCAAGATAAAAAATGTATTACAAGTTAATCTCACCTAGATTGTTGAGGAATATTACATTATTTGGTACATATAAATGTATCCCTATGGTACCTTCATGGTACAAATGTAAATATGTAATATATTAGGGTTGAGTATTTAGTTTAGATGAGTGATTTATATTTCCACTTTTATGTAAGTGTCAATGTGCAAGAAATGCACAAGTGTCATGTAAGTAAGAGTGCAAGTATGTATTGAGAGAATGTGCACATGTCATGTATGTAAGTATGCAAATATGTGAAGTTAGTATGTGCACAAGTGTCTTAGATTAGGAGTTCATGTAGAAGTGTGCAAGTTTCATAGATTCAAGTATACATATAAGAAGAGAGTGAAGAGTCTAGTATACAAGTGGAAAGATGATAAGCCAAAGCTCATGGGAGTTGTCATGTAGAGAGCAATAATCAAGTACATTAAGACTCATATTCTATGTCTATCTTATGGAGAAAAATATCCATACAATGTATTGTAAAAATGGTCTATAAACGATCACCATTTAGCAAGCATTAATAATAAAGCTTGTATACATATTTTGAGCAATTAATTTTGTAAATATTCTTCATGCATGTACATGAATATTTTTTGGCCATTTTAAATCCATATTTGATATTATTATTGAATGTTATTTTATCTTTATATTGGCCTAGATAAATATTTAATTGCTCACTTTTATAATTCTACTCTTCATTATTGATATTTTAAACTTTAATTTTGTGGCTTCTTTTTATTGGGACCTATGATATTTTTTGCCTGTAAGGCGTAAAATGAAATAATGGTATTAGAGCAAAAACTTAATTTTATCTATTTTTTATAGAGTTATTTTATTAGCCACCATCATCATCATTTAACTTTGTCCATTCTTGATATATTTATATTAGAGTTTGTCCACTTTGAAAGTAGTGAAGACTTGGACTCTATTTTTAAAGGTATGATTGAGTAGATATTGAGGGGACAAGGATAAGCCACCTTAATTTGGATGCTAGGGTCTTTCCAGTTAATTGAAGGAATACCAGTGAAGACTAGGACTCAACTAATCTGATTAAGATCCAACTTAGAAGAAAGTTAGAAATTGATTGAGAGAGCCAGCTTGAGAAATTTGGATATTTATAGAATGACCCAACTTAGTAGAAATTTGGATATTGATAGAGATATCCAACTCAATAGATAGTTGGATGTAATTGTACGTTCATAATCACCCTCATATTGATATTGGATTCTCTAGAAAAGAGGAGAATCATATTTTATTCTCAGGCGCAACCTAAGAAATTGAAGAAATGTTTTCATATATTGGATTTAGATTCTAGTAGATTTAAAAACATCAAAGCTTCCTACAGATTTTGAGTAGTATAAGCTTCTCAAGATAGATAATTAGTATATTGAGAAGTACATATAAGAAGCCTCCAGAGATAAATTATATAGAGGTATAGATAATAACTCTCGTTATCTGAGATATAGACCAAAAAAATAAGGTTGACTTGAAATCTACATATATTTTAGTCTTGGCCTTTTATTTAGTGAAGTGTTAAAATGAATTTAATGAGACATTAATATAATATTGTAATTTGTCAAGAAGTGTCATTATTTAGAAGCTAAATGACACTATTATGAGAGACACCAACAATAGACTAGTTAATTATGTAAGCACTAGTCACAAAAGAAAATAGGATTGATTTTCAAGTATAACATCACCAAAGAATCAAGATAAGCATTCAATTACTATCCTAAGTGATAAGAACTCACTGTGGAAGAACAAATAATATGGTAAGCACTAAGTGCTAGCAGGGTAAGAAAGCTAAGAATCTAAGCAACTAGAAAAATAAAGGTGTGCATCTAAAGCACCACTAGAAAATTGAAGATAAGTGTCATTTGAGAGTGGAATAGGCAAATTTCTAAGTTGTAACCTAAGAACTATCCTAGCATGGAATAGATTTATTTTTCTAAGCAACAATCTGAGTGAAATCTGGGTTCCACTTGAGAAGATATTCAAACATGAAGAACAATCATAGGAGAGCAACATGAAGAACCATGATCAAAAGAATGGTATTCTCATAGAATGTGAAGGAGTAGTGAAAGCATTATTTCATAGAATATGAATAATAAAGAGAGCAACGTTCTATATAACATGAAGCATCAAGAGTGCAATTCCTCCATAGAGTGTGAAGAACTAGGAGAGAAACATTCCATAGAACATGAAGCACCAAGAGTGCAACACCTCCACAAAGCATGAAGAACCAAGAGAGCAACATCTACATAGTTATATAATAGGTGAACAAACACAATAGTTGCTTCACTATGAAGCACATAATACTAGAGACCAAGAAAGTAATATAACAATTGCTTCAAAGAGCAGAACTAGGTATTAAAAGATCAAAGCCATGTTTACCTCATAGTGGAGATCAAAGAACCAAAACTAGGAGCTCAAAGGGCTTGAGAAGCAATGTATCCAAGAGATATTGGATACTCAAGGGCTAGGAAAGTAAAATTTTTAGAAGCCAACGTTTGATTGAGTAGTCTATGAGAATCAACCAACATTTCATTTGAGAAGCCAAAACACCTCATTACATTTATTTCTAATGTTTCATTCATTGACCACTACGGGGATTACCATGTGGAACTTATGTTGAGATAGGCATGTTTTATTAAGGCTATTTAGAGCCTTTATCAGAATACTGAGATAACAAAGATATTTTTGACATCCCAGCCAAGTTGGATAAGCAAGCATGTGAGGAAGGGCAATCAAGCAAGTTAATAAGGTAAGCCATATTACCTTTAACGAAAAATTAAAGCCCTAAATTTGGGTACTTTAATTTGGAGTAATTAATTAATTAGAGATGAATGATTTAATTAGTAGAATATTTTTTATAAAGTAGGAGTTTTAAGTTTTCTATGATTTAATTATTAGGAGATATAAGGTTGTCTACTTTAATTTGGAATTAATATTTCAATTTTTTTTGAGTTTTTAATATTAAAGCATGAAGTGATAAGGATTTCTACTTCAAATAGGATTTAAGATTTATTTGATTTAATTTGGAGTTATTTGAAGAATTTAAGTTAAAATATTTATTTTCAAGTTTTTGAAATTATTAAATATTTACTCAAATATTTGAAATCAGTATAAGTTTTTTGAAATTTTGGAAATTTAATATATTAGGGATATAAAAGGACTACTACATCAAAGGTTTAGGAAAAAATAAAATTTGCAAATTTCTTATTTAAGTTTTTAAAATTGCAATTTTGGAGTTATAAGGAATTCAAATTCAAAAGAAACAATATGGATAAATGACAAATAGGAACATCACAATATATGAGAAATTATCAAAGTGCAAGACCATACTATATGAGAGGAAAATTTCAAAAAAAAAATTGTATCAAAAACAATATTTTGAGTTCAAAGGACAACATCATAAAAGAGTTATTTAAAATTATTATCAAATATGTGAGATAATATCACTTGAATCTCATCAAAAAATACAAAGATAAAAATATGCTTGGTATATAGATTCAGGTGCTAGTCATCATATGATTGGAAACTTACATTGGTTTGAATCCTTAGAAGTCAAAGATAATATTTCACTAAAAATCATAGATGATAAGATGTATCAAGTTCAAGGAACTGGAAGAGTAATACCTAGCATACCATTTTCATATTTTGTGCTAGAAAATGTTTTATATATTCCTAGATTATCAACTAATCTTATCTCAATTGCTCAATTAGTTGAAAAAGGAAGAATAATGGAATTCAAATATACAAATGAACATAGAAAATGCATTATCAAGAATCAAAACAAAACTAAAGCTATAGGGTCAATCAAGAATGGAATATTTGCCTTAGATACAATGGGATTCTCTCAAGAAATCATTGAACATTTACCTCAAGATCAAATTAATGATAAGTTGCTTGATTTTTAAAAAAAATAGGAAACAAGAAATTGGATCAAGCATAGTCCAATATTATCTTACAAAGATGAGCAATGGATGAATCCAAGATTCAAGATCATGAAGAAAATTTTAGAGAAGTGGAGTTTCATGAAAAATTAAAGGTCACTTGAAGATTGAAGATGAAGATGAAAACCAAGATCAAAGACTAAATTCTTCAATAACCAAATAATGTAATACAAAGGATTGTTGAGAAATATTACAATTTTTGGTACATGTAAATGTACCCCCATGGTATCTTCATGGTACAAATATAAATGTGTAATACATTAGGGTTGAGTCTTTAGTTTAGATGAGTGATTTATATATTCCATTTTATATAAGTGTCAATGTCCAAGAAATGCATAAGTGTCATGTACATAAGAGTGCAAGTGTGTATTGAGAGAATGTGCACAAGTGTCATGTATGTAAGTGTGCAAATATGTAAAGTGAGGATGTGCACAAGTGTCTTAGATTAGGAGTGCATGTAGAAGTGTGCAAGTGTCATAGAGTCAAGTATGCATGTAAGAAGAGAGTGAAGAGTCTAGTATACAAGTGGCAAGATGATAATCCAAATATCATGGGAGTTGTCATATGAAGAGCAATAATCAAGTACATATAGATTCATCTTCTATTTCTATATTATGGAGACAAATATACATACAATATATTGGAAAAATGGTGTATAAATGATCACCATATAACAAGCATTGATAATAGAGCTTGTATACAAATTTTGAGCAATTAATTTTGTAAGTGCATGTACATGAATTATTTTTGGCCGTTTTACATTCATATTTGACATTATAAGTGAATGTTATTTTATTTTTATATTGGACTAGATATATATTTAATTGCTCACATATATAATTATACTCTTCATTATTGATATTTTGACCTTTAATATTGTGGCTTCTTTATATTGAGAGTTTTTATATTCTGTGGTAGTACGGCTTAAAAGCTAATATATATAGGTACCCATGATTCTGTAGGGGGACATGTATCCTACATCATAGTTGTTAGAATGGTAACTAAAGGGAGTAAATTAGTTGAATATGGAATTAGGATGTGGTAAGGACCCTAGATCATACTTGTAAGGAGTCCACTATAGGTGTTAAGAGTCATCAAATTAGAGATTTTTTATAGGTGGATGATCAACCAATTGACATTCAAGCTTCATCTGCTTATCATATTATTGAAATTTTAACAATCACTTGAAAATACTTGTCTATGAAAATTTGATGCAGTGTTGTCACCATAGTAGTAATTTTAACATATTCTAGTTTATTTTGAGTTTTTGCAATCATGACTTGATTGAATTAAGTTTCCTTTGCATGGTGAATAATGAATTACCAATGAATTAAGTTTCCTTTGCATGGTGAATAATGAATGACCAATGAATTAAGTTTCCTTTGCATGGTGAATAATGAATGACCAATGTTGGATATCTTCTTATTTATCCTAGCACACTAATGAGATATAAAATCATATAGATAAAATAAAAAACTTGAGGTAAGAGGACGAGGACCTTCATGTGGAGTGGATAGGGTATTCATGCTGTCTAAAATAACAAGAGCCCTCAATTCAAAATTATTGATGCGAGACAATATTTTAAGGTGCCTTTCTAGATTCCTTTATTGACACTTCATTTTGCTCATGCAAATATTCTTGGGTGGATTTGTGCACTATAAATTCCCATTGACTCATGCCTAAGTGGTGGATGCCAAGGGTTTGGTCATGCACTAGGAACAAGTAGTGAAACCTTAAATATATTGTTAAACACTTAAAAAAATAATGATTAGAGACATATCTTAATTTTTATTAGATCAACAAGACAATCGAGATGTGATAGGTCTCTCACAAGGATCCTACTTTATCTCATACTATATTAAATTGGGTTCAATGAACATAAACAATAATGCCTAATTCACAATATTACTAAATAAAAATACATCAAAAAATGAAATCAAAACAATTGAGAGAATTTACTTGGACAATAGGATGTAGATCTAGCCAAATGAGATTCTAGAGTATTTTGCATGCCCTTTTTCCATTTTTTGTACTACCGTATGGAACCAAAATAAAATATTTGATACCACTTGTAATAAAATAACTTCTAAAAATAACAATAGTAGCAAACTTAGGAATGCAAAATAAAAATTATTCACTGGAATAAAAATTCAAATGCTATAGTAGGAAATCAATATTGCAAATAATAGATTCTAAATTCTAATAAGTACAAATCCTAGCCACTTGAAGAGGTAAAAGTATTGTAATAAGTTGGAGAGGGTAAAGTCTCATATGTGTACTAGAGGCAACTTAACAAGTGTGAAAATGAATGAATGATCAATTACAATATAAATCCTTTATTTATAGAGTAAAACGACTAACAACCCTAACCCTAATGCTCAAGGGCCAACTATCCTAATCCTAGGGCCTAAAGTAACAATAACAAAGATAGGTAATGTGGCTATATTGGAGTCATTACATAAATAATAAAGCAAGCTCACATCAACTCTTTATTGACAATTTAAATACATGATATAAAATTTTCATTCATATAGAAAATGTGATACACTTGCATCCAAATAATATAAGAGATGAGGTAATATAGATTAATAAGATGAATGTTAGTGGTTTTTACAATATTATTAGAAATGAGTAGAGCTGCAATAAACTTATTAATTGTATATTTAACTATTTTATATGAATATGCATAAATACATGTTATTCAATTCTCAAAAAATTTAAATTAATGATTAAAACATGTATTAACATACTTGTTGAAAGATATGTTTCCAAATGTATATGATAAGGATATATCTTTGTGTAATAGGTCTATGGTTCAATAATGTATTAGGACAAATTTTATCATCATTAGCCTAAGTTTAACTTTGAGGTTCCTTCCAAATTGGAAATCCACAAAGCTATGCCACATTAAGATTTTAATTTCTCTTGACAAAAAATGTACTAGAAAGTAAACTAACACACAAGTTGAATTATTATTATTATTATTTTATTTTGTAGAAGAAGGGGTTTTGAAAGGATCCCTGAACCTTTTACAACAAAGAGGCAGAAGCTTCTAAGGAAGAACCAAGAGAAACCAACAAGGAGTGAACCCACCTAGGGGAGTCAAGAAATAAGCACAAAATTAAACTAAAAACTAGAAGTTGTTTTGAAAACATCAAGGACCTCCCATATTTTTGCCCTGGGTTGTATATAAATTTAGCACGTAAAACTTGTAAAAAAATTCAACTATTTTTTCAGTCTCCTGGAAAAAAACTACATTAACATAAATTGGGATTGGATCTCTTTTCCCTAGAAAAGGGTTGGGAAGGTTGACAATTTCCAACATCCATATTCAATAAATACTGAGATCCATTGGTGATCTCTGACTCTGCCCCCCTTTTCCTTAGAGCCTTAATTGATGGTCTTCCAACATTACGCTCTACCCCAACATCTACAAATCTCTTTTTAAGACTTCTTGGATTAGGGTCAAGAAATCCCTTCTCCAAGTTGAATTATGACTATGTACTTAAATGTCATTATTATTGTGGAAATATAAACTTTTACATAATTAACATAAAACATATATTAATAATAACTATAATCTATCCAAGAATATTTTTAAAAGATAAAATTTCAAATGAAATTATACATACATAAATATATATATATATATATATTGGTCAAATATCTGCCTAAAATACAAAACATACGTGTGTGCGCCCTAGAAACAACCAACATTGAAATGTTGAAGGAGATAAATGTCCTCCAGGCCAATATCTAGAGAGGGTTGGCTCACTTACTAAATCCTACACTGGTTTTAAGCTTAGAGTTACAGGAAAGAAATGGGAAATGGCAAAAAGAGATGGGAAATATGGCTATAATCAGAATGATGTAGGATGGGGACAAACTAGCAGCAAAAATTCAAATCAAGTGTTAGGAAACATATAACATATAAAAAAGCAAAGAAACCACTTATAGTTTGTAGGGATAACTTCCAAAAGTACATTCCAGTATTCACTCCCTCACCAACAGTATTTAAATATAGATGCAAAATTTAAACTCAGCAAATAACAAACATGAATGTAAATAGAAATGATAAGTAGAAAGAAATCTCACACAAAACCATTCAAGGAATCAGAAGTTCAGCATCCTTCTATTTATGCAGAAAAATCAAAATGTTTTTTTGTAGAGTTTTCATCATTCTTTCTTACATGAAAATGACTAGTATTTATAGAGGGTTGTACCTCTTTCATTTAATGCACTTACAAACAAAATACCGATAGATCAAAAACCAGTGAGAATAGTTTCCTCCTCAGCATCAGTGATGTTTTGGTCAAAATATTTTACATGGAAGCTACAATCTAGCTTTGGTGGGAGAGAAATCAACATGATTTAATGATAGGAAGCAACTTTGAGCATCGGTGCATTGGGATGTAGTGAAATAGCCTAAAAATTGGGGGCTTGGTCATTGAATTTGCTTCGATCTTGCACCTCAGAACTCCACATTCACCAAGGATATCCACTGAGTATTAAATCTGCTCTAAAAATCAGCAAGCTCGATGGACGGTGCATTGAAAATGAACAAGAATGGCCTTTGATCTTGCAATGTTGAAGCAAAAATCTTGGAAGCACTACTTGCATTACTTGGAAGATTAAATTCCATATTTCTTCTCCCCTTCGCAAGAGAATCTGCAAAATCGCACCTTTGGAAGCAATGTCCTTGGGAATTTAATGTAAAGAAATTGATTTCACCTAGGAACAAAATAAATCAGTCTATTTAGAGCCACAATGGATGAAAGTGCATCTTGTTGAGCTCTTGATTGATGTATTGGTAATTTCACCCATCAATTGATTTTCCTTTTAATTGTCTTCTTTATTTTTACCTCAAAGAATGGTGACAAGGAATTTCACCCATTTGGGGAGGCGAAATCACTTTTAATCATTTAAAAAAAAACCATTCACCCCTTGGAGAGGCAAAACCACATGACACCTCTCAAAAGGGGTGACTTTGATTTGTCATACCTCGACTTTGCATCAAGCGCTCTCCTTTTATTTCCACACTAACATGGACAAAAACATATTAAGGGAGGCCCCACAATGCCCATTTTTCCTTTTAAAATATTCAACATGCATTTTCACCCCAAAGAAGAGCAACAGTGAGTTTTACCCCTCACTTGGTGTGAAAGCACTCTTTAAAATTTGCTTCAATGCACCTACATCGGGCCCACGCCATGTCATATTTTAAAATGTTTTTTAGGATGTGTTTCACTCCAAAGAGGGGTGATAGGGGGTTTCACCCTTCACTTGGGGTGAAAGCATTTTAATTTTTAGTTTCAATTCATTGGTACCCAACCCACAAAATGCCACTTAAAAATATCCTTTACACTACGTTTCACCCCAAAAGGGGAACGAAAAGGAGTTTCACCTCCACTTGGGGTGAAAGCGCTTTTTAATTTTTAATTTATAGCCATTGCGCTTCAAAATGATTTTCATCCCAAAGAGGGTCAATAAGGGTTTTTTCCTCTCAAATGGGGCAAAAGCATTCTGCTCTTCCATTTAAAATTCAATACTTTTCACCCCTTTCTTTCTGTTAGGTGAATTTACTCATTTTAATTATGTTTCACCTCCAAGAGGGGCAAAAGTGATTTTTACCTCTCAATTGGGGTGAAACTCATTTCCTTTCTCCCTTCAACTTTATCCTTGAATTTAAATCACGATTTTTATCTCTTTCTAGGGCAAAACTCTTTTGCAAATGAAACTTGGGGTGAAAGTACCTAAATTCATTGCTCTTATTTACAATGTTGCTGCCAATTCGAAACCAAAAATTCTTTCATCAACCTTTTCTTCATTTTGGGAAAATCCATTCTTTACTCTGTTGCACCTCTAAAAGAGGATAAAAGGACTTTCACCCCCAACTAGGGGTGAAACAAGTCATTTTATTTTTTTGAGGTTATCCTTATTCAAAATTGATATCCTACCAATGCTCTTGATCCTTAATCAATTTTCAACAAAATTCTTCGTTGTATTCATGAATTCCATTTTATTTTCAGCAATACAATATTATTTAAAAGAGGAAAAAATAAATTAAAATAAACAAAAAAATTGTAGCGCCTTCCTTCAATAAATTTAGTAAAATTTTACAATCAATATTCAACTAAATTTCAATGTGGTAAAGTGACAAAACTACCAACATTCTTGGTGGCTCATAGGGTATCTAGCTCGCATGGATGCAATCAACCCCAGGCCTTCATCCATTGGGTTCAAGAGTCAGTTCCACTTGGAGCATCAGGCTACTTACTACTTGCTCCAACATTATGCTCCTTGGTCCTCTTCGCTATAGCTTCTTCCTTTGAAAGATGCGTGACTATGGCTTCAAATACAGTAATGGCTTTAGACCAAACATCTCCACTGATCAACTCTAGGCCATTAAGAGAATCTACAAGGTACCTTAAGATATCCACTTGCTCCATATCAATGTAATTCATCCATTTAATGAGCTCCAGTAAATCAAATTTGATGCGTGTCAATTTTCTCATCAGAGGCAGCACATGATCTTCAGTAAGAGGCTCATTCCAATCATCAATTTTGGAGACATCATTAACAAAGATCACCTAAACTGCTTCCAGGTCCTCCTTTGGTAAAACGTTCCCCTCATTATCAGTGAAACTAGGGAAACCATTATCAGCTATTGCATTAAAGTAGAGTTTCAAAACTCTTCTCTCCTGATTGAATACATCTAGTAGCTTGTGAGCCTCCTTAACTTGGTCCAAATTTGAAAAATATTGGTGCAGTATAACCTTGGCACTTGTCCATGATTGGGCCATGTCACTCATGGGGTAGAATCTAAGATCTGATCTAGTCAACGCCTATATTTGTGTTGCCTTTACCAATAGGGGTTCCAAGTGATCTTCACCATACTCCACTATATTATAACCATATGAGATGACAATATGTATCTCCTGAAGGTACATCAGGACCTATGTCACATTTTACACCATGGTCTTACAATAAATAAGCAACTAGCTACGTGCCTCCTTGACCTTTTCTTTCATTAGAACTATTTCTTGTGTCACTTTTACAACCAGCTAATCCTACAACTTTTTAAGTTGACCTTTAAACACCTAGACCTACTATTCTTCTCCTCCCTTATCCTCCTAGTGCTTATGAATCACCTTATCCAACTCTTCCATCATTTTCTACCAATTATTCACCTCTGACTGTATGGATTGTAACTATGCTTGGATTTTTTCCAAAGACTCCTCCAAATCAGTGATTTTAGCCTCAACCTCAAAAAAATTTCTTATAATGTTCACCATGAAGTTACAAGGAGCTTGTATCTACCTAAATATTCTCCATAATCTCTATATTATCGAGCTTGGTAAGGTCCTTGGTGATGATCTCATAAGTATAGTCAGTCTTATTCATCTCTCCTTGCGATTTCTCAACCTAGGGAAACATTTTAACTATATGCACCTCCATGGTGTTAGGATAAAATGAAACCTTCTTCAACAGCTTTGCTGGCACCATAGCCTCTCTTATTTTCTAAATTTTCAACCACTACAATGAACTTAGGTGAGCTTGACTAATATTTGTTGCAAAAGGATGTTTTGGTACAACCTCCATCTCTGACTTAGGCAAAACCTACAACTCTAAAAATGGGATGAAAGAGAAACGAGCCTACTATGGATTTAGCTTGAAGGAAGTGATAGGTGGTAAATTGGAAGTGGCTAATGAAATGGAGATAGTGGTGGGAATGAAAGCAAGTGCTTCGACCATGGTCACACTTACTCAGGGAGGAGCTTGTGTGCTTACAGTAATGGCAAAGGTTACTAAAATGGATGATATAGTAAGTGAAAATGTGTTTTGGACAGATGCAAAAGAACTAAAATAAAGGGAAGTAGAAGAAGTAAGAATAGAAGAAGAGGGAGCATTGGTGATTGGAGGCTAAGAAATAGGGATCAAAATTGAGGTAGAGGGCATGCCAAATGGAGGTGAAACAAAAGTAGAAACTAGAGGAAGGAAAATAATAGTCACCAACAACTCGATAATAGGATAAGGGGAAGGAAACATACCTTCAGGATCTAACGCCAGTTGAATTGATGAGGATGAATTGCACCATTGTCTCCTTATCAATCTGGTCCTTTGGATTGACCGCAACATATTCCTTGAGATATATAAGTTTATTATTTTGGAACATTGGCTCCATCTAGACCAAGGGAATAGCTTCTAACACTTTTGTTCACTCAACCAAAACTGCAGGAGGAGGGTTTGACAAAACTATGCCAGTCCTCTACTTTTTCAAGATCTTTATAATGGGCAACTTCTCCCATTTAATTTTTACATTACATTGTAATGGCTCCTCTAGCACTTGTCCTTCCTCTTCTTCTACAAGTGGCATTTCCTGAATCATAGCGTGCTCCTCTTCAGCCATGATTTTGTCACTACTGGACTTTTGAAGATTTCAAGGCACAATACCAGCAAAAGTGATCAAATGATAACTAGTGTAGAACTAATCATAAGTGGTTGAAAATATTTCATTCATTACCAAGCCATATGATGACCTATTTTTCTCTCGATGAGCCCTCATAATCCATCATTTTGTAATTTTTTCCTCTAACCAACCCAAAATCTGCTCTTTCATTTGACTAAATAACCCTGGTGGAGGAATCTGATGCTTATGTATAGTAGGGTTATACTCGGCCTCCATATCATACAAATTATGCCATAGTGGGAGCGACATCATATTTTTCGTGTGCCACTCTAAGTCATGCCCCTATAGATTGTTTTGACACTTTTTAATATTTGGCCTCAAACAACAATGAAAACTCTTGGTCTTGATTTGCTCCATAAAATGATCCAAAATGATCATACTTCCACCGTTGTGGCAACTCCACCATTTTGATGTCATAAAAAGTCTCAGTTATTAATTGATTTGGCCCACCTGGCTCACCCCAATGCCTCCAAAGCAAAAATGTATAGTGCATGTGGTTCTTTTTCCTTGTCCAACCCCATACATGTCATTGATAAAATCATGCTATCAAATGACCTCTAAAGCAAATAGGTGACCTATGGCAAAATATGGGAGAAGAACAGGCTTGCCAGTATAGCCAAAAATATGGAAAAAAACCCCTACATTAACAAAAATGTATCACCTCTCTATTTTGAGATGATTTCTTCTCTCATTGCCCTTGGTACCCCCTCATATTTGTAGAAAATTAACTCCAGGGCAGGACCCACAAACATACGATTAAAATTATAAAAAGACTCTTTCCTCGACAGGCTAGAGGTCCATAAATATACCGACAATTTTATATTCTATCTATCAACCTATCTAATTGTAATGAAGGAGAATTTCTTGTACAAGTGAAAGAAGAAATACCGGATTAAAAAGGATGTGTGCCTAAACACTATGATTCCTTCACTCTATATTTTCTCCAACTGGTAATGCATCCTTCTGGAAATGTAGTCGGCCTAGTCAAAGAAAATGGGATTCATCCTTGTATTCGTTACAATGGGGGCATAGAATTCTACTTGGGAAATGCACTGCACCAATACTGCATACCACTAATGCACTGTTGAATTTTTTGGAAGGCCCATAACCCTAGCTTCCATAGAAAATAAATTCGAGCTCTTGAAATCTGTAAATGGTTTTGGTAAATTTGAAATTTCCCCATGTTGGGACATTTTAATCAGTTGGGTCTCCATAAATCGATGCAACGTCACCGTGGACTAATATTTTTCCTCCTATTCGCCAATGTGCAATTTCTTAAAAACAAATTCGTAAGGAGGAGTAATTCCACAAGTGAATGCCTCCCAGACATCTTCAGATGATATAGTTAACAATACATTCCCTTTTGCATTCTTAATCGCCCTGGTTTTAGTATTATAAAACTTTGCAATAGCTTCCACCAACTCCATGAAATAGTGAACTAGTGTGCACAGAAACCATAAAATATGAGCATGGTATGCAATTGTGAGAAGACTTTACAGCATCAACCCTTTTCAAACTACAAAGTCTGCATCTTGGTGCAATTTCTCAATGCCCTTATTCATAATAACACAGTCTTCCACTTGAGCTAGCGTATCAAAATATGAATCCAAGTCGATATTTTCATGGTGCCTAGCTTTCTTGGATTTCTTCCCTCCCTCGATCTTCTTTTTTACCTTCTTCGGCTCTACGACACTCTTTGATTCTACGACTTTTTTACCCATCTTCAAAAATTCTCAAGCACCCTGTAATTTATGTATTTAATTTAACCAGACGCAACAATACTTCAAGATATTATAAAAATTTTACCTCCTCTTCGTAGATGTACAAAATGTATAACTGCACATTCATCAATAGGATTAAATGCATGTGCTAATTTTTGAAGAATTTGGATGAACATGTATCTCGATTATTGTGCCAGATACGATTTTTAATAATTTTTTAATTGTCTTCAACCACCATTCACCTAAAATATTCCTTTATTATTGTGCTTAGGCTACCTACAATGTTAAAAAGCACTCTACAAACATCAACATGAAGTCTCGGGAATGAAAACTACCATGTGTTGGTGAAGGGTGCTCCTTGGAATAAAAATAAATCAACTCCACCACTTTAAATCTTCATAACTTCGATCTGGGAAAATTGAGTGAAATTTAGACTTTTTTGGGCACTCCTATTTTTTCAATGACATGAAGAGTGCTCCAAAATCATTCTTTGCTGGAAACAAAGCTTCAAGGGGCGTGTTTCCTTCTTCTTCGAGAGAAAACAACTTGCAACTTGCACTTTCTTCAATAACCTACACTTCTGAAATCATCCTTTCCTATTGCTTGGTGAAATTGAAAGCTTGAATGCCTTTAAAAATATTCATTTTATTTGTTTTTGCCTAAAAAGAACTTTTCTAAAGAAAAATAAGCTTTTAATTGACACTACCTTTCCCAAAAAAGAAAAATAAATCTGTTTTCGCCCTGCTTTTTCAGAAATAAACCTTTAAAATGAAGCTTTTAAACTGCATGAGGGTATCCTCTCTTTTTTTTCTTTTAATTTTGGGAGTTTGCCTTAAAATAGACTTTCACCCCCCTCCAAATAGAAATCCATGGTAAAATAGACCTGGGCAAAAATTTAAAAATTTCGTTGATCTTTTTTTTTTTCTTGTTGTTGCCCCTTTTTTTCTGTCTTTTATATATCCTCTTTGTATTAAAAGAGGGCGAACATGACTTTCACCCCCTTCTTGGGGCGAAAGTATTTTTTTTTTTATATGTATTTCTTTTTTCTCATGTTTTTTTTTTAAATATCTATTTTCCCCCTTCCTTTATTATTAAAACAAATTCGGCGAATTTAATTTTTCCACGAAGTCACTTTATCAAAACCATCTAAATGATTCCGGCCTAAAATTTAAAAAATATGTCACAAAAAAAACTCTCTTCGAGGCAAAATTTAAGTCTTTCGCTGAAGATGTGCTTTCGGGTGAATTTACTTGCTTGGGGTAAAATAAGACCATTTTTTCCTCTTATTTTTTCTTTTTTTTATATACTTTTTATAAGCCTAACATACTTGAAAATATATATATATATATGTACATATATACATACTTGTGCCCAAAAATTTTAGTGATGGTAGGCCTTCAGATGAAGACCATTTACCGAAATCAGTAGTTGTTGGTCATCCATGTCTCGAAGATAATAACCATTAACTAAATTTACTCCTAAAATATGGAATGGACCCTCCCATATAGCTTCAAATTTATGGTTCTTGACAGGTTTTGCCTAATTTGGGTTCCACTTTAATACCAAGTCTCTAACTTTAAATGCCATTTCAAATGTCTTTTTTTTTAACCACTTTTGTGTTGTTCTGGCATGCTCCATGAAGGTGTTATGTCTTCTCTCTTTCTTCTTTGAGCTACAAGATTTGTGCTAGTCTCATGCTCATAGGGTCAATTTCATCACCCTCATCACTAAGCATCTATAAATTCTGAAGAACTGGCAGTTCAATGTGGGTAGGCAAAACCGCTTCCCTGCCATACACCAGAGAGTAGGGAGAAGTTTTAATGGACTTCTTAATCGATATGTGATCCACCCATATATCTTGGTTCAAAAGCATATTCCAACTCCTTTTATTTCTCCTATGTGTTCTCTTCAATATTCGAAGCAAGTTCTTATTTGTGGACTCGGCTAAACCATTTCCTTATGGGTAATAATTAGAGTAAGTTTTTAGATAGATCCCATACCTGCCCACAAACTTTGTAATATTTGCTCTAATGAATGGATTCCTATTATCAGTCACAATGACATCTGGTACACAAAAATGAGTAATCAAACCTTTGAGGAAAGAAATTGCTATCGCTTGATATACTTTCTTTGTTGGTATGGCCTCTGCACACCGAGTAAAGTAGTCAATTGCTATAAAATATATTTATGTTTGGCAAAATAATGGGGATCAATGAACCCAATAAATTTTAAGCCCCACTATTGAAATGGAGCTTCTACCTAGACCAAATGAAGAGGTAAATATACCTTCTTACTCCTGTCAACATACAATTGATATTTATCACAACTTTGACTAACTCTGTGTGTATCTACAAAAAGAGTGGGCCAAAAATATCCAGCTTAGATGATTCAAGGCCATAGGCCTCCCTGCATAGTGTCCACTAGACAATCCTGAGTGAAATTCCTCCAAAAACTTCTATTTTTTACATTCTTTAACACACCTTAGGAGCACTCCATATATGCTCTTGTAGAATAATCCACTTGACAACAAGACATATCTAAGGACTTGTAGCCTAAACCTTCACCTTTGTGAGGAATTGAGATGAGATGGACACTTTCCAAATGTGAAAAAATCAATTAGGTCCTCTATCTAGTCATGATTACCTATTGCTTGATTAAAAATATTGCTCTCACTGATAGACTCATTCTGTGATGGTACTGGCAACTAAGAAGCTGCCATTTTAGCCAACTCCTGATAGAGTGCCCATCCATGAACCAATTTGGTCGGTTGAATCTCTACATCATAATATTGAATCTTAGAGACCCAGCCTACTATTTTGTTGCCAAACTCTCCTTAAATGATAAAATTTTTGACATCTGGATGAATAACAAATACAATTGTCTTGCTTTGTGAAATGAAATATTGGATATTATTCAGGGACTTCATAACGACATAAACCTGCTTTTCAATGAAATTGTATTTTCTTGGTGAGGCTAAATGAATTGACTTAGAAAAGTGATTATATGTTCATCACCATCATATTATTTCTGTGTAAGGATGATGACATAATTTTCTTGTTCACCCACTACATAGAGGATAAAATCCTTATAATAGTCTGGATTAATCAATAGATTTGTTTATTTGATGGTTATATGCTTCTAATATATTGTCTATTTTGTATAAGAATATGGTATATCTAATTCTCTGCTTGGTTGCAGGATTAGGTACTCTTGTGGGTGGACAAGATATTTGACCACAAGGAATGAGAGACCATATTTAAGTGGAAATGATGATGATGACTCATTCATCAAGAAACTCAAGATAACATGGATGAATACACTTTCATGTAGGTGCATTTTGGTTTGATTATGCTCATGTTTATACCATTGGACTAGGAAAGTTGCTTACAACGAGTCTCCTTAACATGAGTCGATGATAGCTTATGTCTATCTTAAATAAGGAGCCACTCATTTAAGGATAAAATTATGGTATGAAACATTGAGAGAATGCATTTGTTCTTGCATATGACATGATGGTTTTTAGTATCTCCTTGTGTGTGATTGAAATAATTAATTGGTTTATAATAATCTTTATTTGCCTAAGGTTAGTAAATTTTCCTTAATAAGAAGCCTTGAGTTCTTGTTTTCAAATGTTTGTCTTAGGCTTGTCTGTGGCAATGATGGATTACCTTTAATCTTGGTGGTTATGGTGCACTTATTACCTAGTGTTGGCATTCATGGAGTCACCTTGAGTTAATGAAAGATGCTTTATTTCTCATTTATGCTTGTTGTGTTAGTGATGTTAGTTTAAAGTGGTAATGGACATTGGAAAATACCTCCAATATTACCACAGAGTCTTGTATGCCATAACATTTGGTATTTCCATTTCCTTAGGCCTTTATAAGGGCATGAATTGGAAATAAGAGAGGGAAAAGCACTAGGAGGATTAGGGTAAGAGGAGATCATGTTTTTGGATGCGTATAGCAAGGATGAATAGTGCATAGAATAAGAGGAATCAAATGAACACCATTAGTCTTGTTCACTTGCAGTTTACTAGGTATTATTTGTGGATTTTGGTTTGAATTCTTGGGGTGTTTCATTATGCTTCTTTCTATTATTGTCGAATGATTTTACTCCCTTAATAGTTGTGTTGTGAGTTTGATTACTTCCTTGCATGGGATTTTATTTTAATGTTGAGCCTAGGATCACGTGGTGTCTTCGCAATCTTGGAATGTAGTCTTTTTGCATGAAAAAAATACTAACAGGGTGGCTAAACTTGGTTCAATTCATTGTAAATATGTTTGTTGCTAACCATCGTATCACTGCCTGGATCTTAGAACTCATAACTCTACCCTTGTTTCTTTTTTCTTGGACTTGAGTTACAACACATGACACCCTTTTTTAGAATATCTTAATCTATGGACAAATTATATGGTGGCCACTATAGGCATATGTAGGCTTAGGGATTGCTTTATGAATATATTTCTTTTTTGGGTTTATTGAATGCTAAGGTTGGTTTATTAATATTTTTTCTTCCATGCATCATAATAGCTTAGGATATATTTGAGTTGATCTTGTGGGTGCTTTTAGCATATTAGAAGGATTAAAAGGTTTAATTCTTTCTAAAGTTGATTTTTGAAATGTTGATTATTATTAGTTAATCTATAGTTTTACAAATTATCTAAGGTTAGATTGATGCAATTTATCTTATGATAGATTAGTTTGGTAATTAATCTAATGATATATTAATTCATTATAATATTTAGATTGCAATTAATCAAATAATAGATTAGTTTGCCAAATAATATAAGGATAGATTAGTTCATTATAATCTTTATATTGCAATTTGTCTTATGATAGATTAGTTTGGCAATTAATCTAGGGATAAATTAATTTATTACAATTTTTAGATTGCAATTAATCAAATGATATTTTAGTTTGGCAATTAATCTAATGATAGATTAATTCATTATAATCTTTAGATTGTAATTAATCAAATGATAGATTAGTTTGGAAATTAATCTAATGATAGATTAATTCATTATAATCTTTAGATTACAATTAATAAAATGATAGATTAGTTTGGCAATTAATCTAATGATAGATTAATTTATTATAATTTTTAGATTGCAATTAATCAAATTATAGATTAGTTTGGTAGTTAATCTAATGATAGATTAATTCATTGTAATATTTAGATTGCAATTAATCTAATGATAGATTAATTCATTATAATATTTAGATTGCAATTAATCAAATGATAGATTAGTTTGGCAATTAATCTAATGATAGATTAATTCATTATAATATTTAGATTGTAATTAATCAAATGATAGATTAGTTTGGAAATTAATCTAATGATAGATTAATTAATTATAATTTATAGTTTTGTAATTAATCAAATGAAGGATTAATTATCTCAACCCATAGATTTGCAAGTAGATTTGTTTGGTATTTAATCAAAGTATATTAACCTTTAGTCTTGCAAATGAATGACAAGACTTGCAAATGATGGATTGATTTATAACTAGCAATGGATTAAATAGTTATGGAATTGATTTATGGTTTTGAATTTAGATATTTGTGGAAAATATTTTGGAAATAAGTATGGGCTTCTTTGCTTATGGAATTGATTTATTTAGAAATTTTTGGCTCAAATATTTGTGGAAAATATTTTGAAAAGAAGTATGGGCTTATTTTGCTTGAGTGTTGCTATATTGAATTGTTTTGCATAGGAATGCAAGGCTTGGGATTTAAAATATTTGTGAAAATATTTTGGGAAAGAAGTATGGGCTTATTTCACTTATGTATCATTGTGTTATAATTCATATAGAAATGCATTCATAAATACAAATGAGTTGTTCTGATCCCTACCTTCCAATAAAACTACCATGGAGGCCAAGGGAAGAAGATGTTAGATCATGCTAAGTTAATTCTTCAATTATTCTTGGAGTACTGCTAAAAATCACTCTTGGTGAAAGAGGATTTATTGTAATAGAAGCAAAAACTATTATTTTGTAATCTACACCTTTATTTGGATGAATATATGGTGCCATGTTGATGAATGGTTTTATGGTTCTTATCCATGCTAATGCTTTGATATAAAGGTTTTTTTAGATTTATTTTGTAAGCTTAAGTTAAATAGTTTTGCTTCCATCCTAGAAGATGTTTTTGTTGTTAATATTTGCAAAATTGGAGATAGAAAGAAAGAGTTATCCTTGGGCTTAGGGATTTTCTTTGGTAAGGGCTCTAAAGATAACCTTGTCTAAAATTCTCCTTCTTAACTTAGGTTGTTTTGGGGTAACAAAACCTAGTTCTTCTACCCATGAGAAGATAATCATGTGGAGTGACTATTTATTAGAGACCCATCACAGATATGGGGAATACAAGTATGAAGTTTAAGGGATCATCGCAAAGGTGTAGTTAAACTAGACTAAGACATTACACTCAATGGACCCAACATAGACTAACTTATAGTTGGAAGAAGGAATTGGCATCCCCTCGCTAAGGGCTGAGAAAGGATAGTTCTAACGCTAAGGTCAAGAAGTATGCATTCATGAAGAATGCTAAAATTATGGGAAGATATTTTAAAAGCATCCTCTATTCCGCAAAGGTATAAGAGGTAAACCCTAGTTACTTTAAATGTGGATATTTCTAGTCAATATATTAGGCTCAAAATATGGTTATTTCTAGTAAATATATGCATTCCATAGATACTCCTATGAACTTTATTAAGTTAAAAAAATCTCTCTTAGGTTGGTTAGCTTTTGGGGTTGTTACAGTTGGTATTAGAGCTCTAGGTCGTAGGACTAGAAGCTTCCCTAGAAAGGACTTAGATATATTTTAACTTGATGGATGACTTATGGGTAGAAAATATCTTCTCTTAAGATATGGTATTCTATGTGGAGTTAGAATGTCCATAAATATTATCAGTGGATGATAGTATTTAAATGTTAGTGCATATGGAAGATGTGACTAACTAGTAGGTAGGAGGCTTGAGAAGAACTATAACCTAACCTAGGAACTTTTGTGTGGCCAAGAAACTATGGCACCAAACTTAAGGAGAGGAAGAATAGGATCTTCCATACATCCAAGATAGGATAGGTATGATAGTACCAAGGCTAGACCCCTAGGAGAAAGTTTAGGGAATTCTAATAGAGAGGTGGAGAACCTCACTGCTACTATCTCACTTTTACAAGAGAAAATAGAGAAATAGAGAGAACAAATAGATCAACAAAAATAGATGATGGAAACCTTTGAGTCAGAGTAGAAATCATGAGGTTAAATAGGAAGGAAACCCTCCTTTATATGAGTAAGAGGTTAGGACTCTTATAGAGGTAAAATTAACCAAGGATATGAAGAATGTTAAGACCTCTAAATTCATTGGTAAATATGGGGGCGATTCAGTTGAAGCTTGGTTGAATGAACTGAAGGTCTAATTTTCCATGAAAAACTATTCTTTAGTGACTCAAACATGTTGGGCCACTCTCCATTTGCAAGAGATTGAGTTGGAATGGTGGAAAATTTTTAAATCTAGTAAGAAAATTGAGGCTATTAATCTATCATGGGAGGGGTTTGTGGAAGACTAAGAAAATATTCCTTATTGAACAAAATTGTGGAGAAATTTGAGGAATTTTCCACACTTCTCCAAGGAACGATGACAATAGAGGTTTACTACCAAAAACTTGTAAAACTACTTATGTACCGCTCTACGAGCAAGATGAGCATATGAAGGTTGTAGGCTAAAAATTTTGCACCCCTTTCTCTCAGGTGAATGAATCCATGCCTAGAAGAGGGATGGAATGTTAGAAGTCTACACCTTGATGTGAGGGGTACCTAGTGATGTTCCTCCTTGAGTGATGGTTAACAATTTGAGGATTCATCAAGAAACGTTTAAAGTCCGTTTCTACGTCTAGCCAAGGTATATGTTTAAATGAGTTCTTTTACTTGGCAAACACCTATGTTTAGGTCAAAATGCAACTAATATCTAAACTATATGCAATTTTAGTTTTCTTGAAAATAGTACACAAAGAGAAAAATTCCTCTAAACTAAATACATTGCAATTTTATTTTTTGGTATTTTCTTATGTTTTCAAAATGATCTATGGGTAAAACAAATATGGAAATGATAGAAAATAGAAATATGAAGTGAAATAGATCAGATAGAAACTCTATTTGAATTGAATGATTGAGTAGAGTGAATTCGTGGTTGGCCTTGTGAATTCATAATTTATGAGTGAATTCATGATATATGAGCTAATTCATGGCCTATCTGAATATCTGTGGGCTAAGAGCAAATTTATTCTCAAAGCATGAATTCATGAGAGAGAATTCATGAGAGACCTACAATTAATCACATAAAATACTAGAAATTGTAATCAGTGATCAAATATTTACATAGGCCTATAATTTTGGTCTTGATGGTTTAGCAGTTAGATCTCCTTGGTCTCTTTCACCAACCGTGCATAAAATAAAAAAATTGTAGATCAAATTGCAAATAGATGAAAACTAAAATGACATGGCAAAATAGTGTAGTAGATATTATGCTATCAAATGTAGGATGATCAAGATGTAATATGCAAGTGAAATCATAGATCTAAAAGTAGGGATTTTCCCTTAGGCTTGTGTTTGCATGAATTCATGGCCTGTGAGTGAATTCATGACCTATGAATGAATTCATGGTATGCCCACAAAATCACTAGTTTTGCTAAAAAATGAAGTGTAGATGTAGTAAAATGTCAAAATGAATACAAAATAATTTTCTCACAGTGAGAAAACAGGTTTGATTGTTTGGTGTTGCAAAAGAGATGGTTGCAAGATGAACTTGTCAACAACAAGATGAGCTCTAGAAGTGTTCTCCATCCAGCAAAGAACTTGTTTCTATCACTCAACTTACAACAAATCTATTAACTTAACTTATCTCAATAAAAATACAATTGCTCTTAGTTTTCCAAAGTTTGCTCAATTTCACCATTGATTTTTCAAATGACCATTAGCCTCAATTGAGAGGTAGAATGTATATTTTAACATTTTGATCAGTGTAGGATAACCAATAGTTATAATATTTGGGGTGGTAGTTCAGGTTGGCTAACCAGATTGGAAAAAATACCATCTAGGTAAATTCATGAGCCACGAATTCAAAGAATATACAAAAATATGTTTTTTGTATATAAAATATGACCCACGAATTCAAAGAATATAAAAAAATATGTTTTTTTAGAACTAAATATGATGGTCATTCAGGTAGCATGTGGGTTGCCAAATTTTGTGAATTTATGGCCTAAGATTCTAGGTCACGAATTCATGGAAAATTCATAGTTGGTCAGATTTAGGCTAGGCCAAAATGGTCATTCGAGCATATAGGTGGGTGGCTTATTTTTGTGAATTTACAACCAAAAATTATGGTATGGGAAATCACAAAAATATAGGAAAACATGCAATGGGGGTTGGAATGTGTGAAAAAGAAGGTGGGGTTGATGAGGGGTGAGACTACATGTGTTAAAGGGGTTAGGTAATTATGACAAGGATCAAAATTCCTTTTTCTACATTTATCCCCCTCTTTGGCACATTTACGAGCAATAAATGCATTAAAGAAAGATATAGACACTTGAGCAAAAATGATGAAAAGCGGAGATGGGTGAAAAAGGATGAATAGATTTGGATGAAATGTTAGCATGAAAATTTTGTTAGAAAAAATATTTATTTTATTTTATTATTATTATTTTGCATGAAAATTAGTTCATAAAATTTTATTTTTAATTTTTTGGTTAGGGTTGTTAGTCTCACAATGACACTGAGAGGGGGGGTGAATCAGTGTAGCTTTTAAAAACTTAAATCTTCAACTCTTAATGCCGAAACAATGAAAACTTAAAACCCAATAAAGCAAATATAACAAGAGAGCATTCCACAACACACGATGTAACGAGGTTCACCAATTTGGCTACTCCTCAAAAATGACTTGCTTGGATTCCCGTCCAAATCTAGCCTTTGCAAAATACCAATTTTACAATCAATTTACCAGCACCCACTGGAAGGAGCACCAACCCCTGATTTATCTGCACCAACAGAAAGGAGCACCAACCCCTAATTTCTCTGCACCAACAGAAAGGAGCACCAACCCCTAATTCCAAGCACCAACTTGGACTGCAATTTTGAAACTATAAGATTGACATAAAAATGCCTTCGCTTATACAAGACCCTGACTGGTCTATTGCTAACCCAACCTCTCTCGCTATTCTCCAAAACACCACACACTTAAGGCTCTGCTTCTTGCACTTTTACGGCTCTCACGGCTCTGCTTAACGCTCTCTTACGGCACTCTTCCAACCCTCTTTTTGCAGCACTTTCACTCTTTTTCAGCAGCACTTTAATTCTCCACGCAGACCTCCTTTTATAACAAAGTTTTGACTCTATTTTTAACTTCCATATTTTTGCATGCAACCCGTAACTAGCCCTGTAACTATCATTCTGACTTCAGTTAACTCTTCTTATTTTAGCTGCATGATTTTCTTCTGTAACTCCCTGTAACTATCGTATAACTTCAGTTAACTATCACATATCTTATTTTGGTTGGGTTCTCTTCTTAGCTCGTGCCAAAGCGACCTATCATGAAATCGTGACACTTCTGCCTCTTTGTCCTCTTCTCGGATTTCGCCCGTGAAAACACATGTCGCGATATCGTGACACTTTTGCCTCCTTGCTTCTTTTCTTGGCTTGTACCCGCAAAAACACAACATGTCACGATATCATGACACTTTCGCCTTCGTACTCTTCCTCTTTACTTTTGTCACGATATCGTGACACTTTTTCTCCTTTGCTCTTTCTCTTCCTTTAGTCATGAAAATGTGACATGTCACGATATCGTGACACTTTTTCTCCTTTGCTCTTTCTCTTGCCTTCGAGTCGTGAAAATGCGACATGTCGCGATATCGTGACACTTTTTCATTCTCTTCCTTCCTGCCCTTTTCAAGTTGAAAATGCGACATGTCGCGATATCGTGACACTTTTCCTTCTCTGCCTTCCTGCTCTTTTCAAGTCACGAAAATGCGACATGTCGCGATATCGCGACACTTTTCCTTCTCTGCCTTCTCTCTTTTAGTCGAAAATGCGACATGTCGCGATATCGTGACACTTTTTCTTCCTAACTCTCTCTTGCAATATGTCACGAAATCGTGACACTTTTTCTTCTCTCTCTTGCAATATGTCATGAAATCATGACACTTTTTCTTCGTACAATCTCTCTTGCAATATGTCGCGAAATCGTGACACTTTTCTACTTGCCTTTTCTCTTCCAACATGTCGTGAAATTGCGACACTTTTTCTTTCGTACTATCTCTCTTGCAATATGTCGCGAAATCGTGACACTTTTTCTACTTGCCTTTTTCTCTTCCAACATGTCACGAAATCGTGACAGTTTTTCTTGCTTGCGCTTTCTCTTCGAACATGTCATGAAATCGTGACAGTTTTTCTTGCTTGCGCTTTCTCTTCGAACATGTCACGAAATCATGACAGTTTTTCTTTCTTCTCAACATGTCGCGATATCGTGACAGTTTTTCTTTCTTGCTCAACATGTCGCGATATCGCGACAGTTTTTCTTTCTTGCTCAACATGTCGCGATATCGCGACAGTTTTCTTCCTTGTGATTTTCTTTTGATTTTTAGCATATGGGCCACTTCGATCTTTTGGAAAATCACTTGTACATACTCTGAAGAACCTCTTAACTCCTATCCACTGCATCAACCGATCTGTCTGACTGTGTTGACAACAATGACAATATTGTTGTTGCACCTTGCTCAACAATCTCCCCCTTTGGAATTGTTGGCAACACACGTGCAATTTCCTGTAATTCTTCTCCCCCTTTGACAATAATACCAAAGGGCTACTGCAGACTCCCCCTGAGTCCATGCACAACATTCTCAGGCACACATTATTCCAGTTAGCAAAAATTACAAACATGAGCAAAAAGATAATCAAATATATAAATGCTCCCCCCGAGAATGTGGTCCCGATAGCTAGTCAGTTCTTGGGAAGCGTGACCACTCCCAATTTATTGCGAAGGTACTCAAAAATTTCCTTGGGCAACGGTTTTGTGAAGATATCCGCTACTTGCTCTGTAGTTGGGACAAAATCCAACTTAACCTCACCTTCCGCAACTTTCTCCTTCAGAAAGTGATATCGGATAGCAATATGTTTTGTGCGAGAATGCATAACCGGATTCTTTGAGATGTTAATGGCACTGGTGTTATCACACTTAACTAAAATTGGCTCACTGAAGTTAATGCCAAGATCTTTCAGGGTTTGTTTCATCCATAAGACCTACGTACAACACGTAGTTGCTGCAATATATTCTGCCTCTACTGTGGATAAGGAGACTGACTCTTGTTTCTTACTGTGCCATGCGACCAACCTGTCTCCAAGATAGAATGCACCTCCACTGGTACTCTTTCTGTCATCGACACATCTTGCCCAATCTGCATCTGAATACGCAATAAGGGTGAAGTCCTTACCTTTCGGATACCATAACCCATACTCCATAGTACCCTTCAGATACCGAAGAATCCTCTTCACTGTTGTCACATGAGTCTCCTTGGGACTAGCCTGAAATCGTGCTACCATGCAAACTGCCTGCAAGATATCTGGTCTGGTAGCTGTCAAATACAGTAGGCTCCCAATCATTGATCTGTACATGGTTTGATCAACATCTGGAGATTTGTCATCCTTGCTCAACTTGCAACCTGTCGTCATGGGAGTGCTAACAGGCTTACAATCCTCCATTGTGAACTTTTTTAGCATCTCTTTCACATATTTAACTTGAGAAATAAATATGCCCTTCTCATTTTGATTAACTTGCAGTCCGAGGAAATACGAAAGTTCACCAATCATTGACATTTCAAATTCTTTCTGCATCTTATTTGCTAAATCTTTACATGACTCATCATTGTTGCTTGCCAAAAATGATATCATCTACGTATACAACAAGGACAATGAGATGGCCATTCTCTGTTTTGACATACAAATTGCTATCCACCATACCTTTTTTGAACCCTTGTTGAGTAAGATAGTTGTCTAGCCTTGCATACCATGCTCTGGGTGCCTGTTTCAAGCCATACAATGCTTTCTTCAACTTGCAGATGAAGTTGGGATTATCACCGAGTTGGAAACCATCTGGCTGCTCAATATAGACCTCTTCTTCAAGTTTTCCATTCAGAAATGCTGATTTCACGTCCATTTGATAAACTTTGAAATTCTTGTGAACTGCTAAAGCCAGAAACATTCTAATTGCCTCTAGTCTAGCCATTGGTGCAAAGGTTTCCTCAAAGTCAATACCTTCAACTTGTGCATAGCCTTTAGAGACCAATCTTGCTTTATTCCTGACTACCTGTCCATATTCATTCAATTTGTTTCAAAAAATCCATTTAGTACCGATTATATTTTTATTTACAGGTCTTGGTACTAACTCCCAGGTTTTGTTTTTCTCGATCTGATCTAATTCTTCATTTATTGTCGTCATCCAACTTTCATCTTTGCTTGCTTCAGCAACATTTTTGGGCTCAATGCTGGATAATAGAGAGTAGTTACTTACTACTCTTCTTCTTGTCTGAACACCAACTGTGGGGTCTCCAATTATTTGCTCTCTAGGATGATTTTTCTACCAGCTGCCTGTTTTGAATTTCTTGTTTTCTTCCTCTTCTGAATCACTACTTAAATCATCTGAGTCAATTTTTTGTTTCTTTTCCGTTTCCTTTTCCTCATCTCCTTCAATAACCTCTTCATAAATTGGGTAGTTTTCTTTATAGCTTATTTCTCGTTCCCTACCTTCATCAACTTTAACATCGACACTCTCCACAATTTTCTTTAGCCTCTTGTTGTAGCATGTGTAGGCTTTGCTTTTTGTCGAATAGCCAAGAAAAATACCTTCATCGGCTCTATCTTCAAACTTACCAAGATTATCTTCAGTTCTTTTGATGTAACACTTGCTGCCAAAAACTTTAAAGTATCTTGTTGTTGCCTTTTTACCGAACCACAGCTCATACGGAGTTTTGCTTTCATGCGTCCTCAACATGCACCTATTTTGGATGTATACCGCAGTATGGACTGCCTCTTTCCAAAATATGTCTGCTATTTTGCTCTCAGTCAACATAGTCCGTGCCATTTCCTGCACTGTCCTGTTCTTTCTTTCTACCACACCATTCTGCTGAGGTGTCCTTGCTGCTGAAAACTGTCTCCTAATCCCATATTTTTCATAGTACTCTGCAAACTCCTCTGAAATGAACTCTCCTCCTCTATCTGATCTTAAACTTTTAATCCTTTTTCCTGTTTGATTCTCAACTTGTTTTTTGAAAATCTTGAACATCTCAAAGGCATCTGATTTAAGCTTCAAAAATAGTACCCATGTCATCCTGGAATAGTCATCTATGCACAACATAAAGTATTTGTCACCATTTATGCTTTGCGTTCTCATGGGTCCACATAAATCAGTATGTATTAGTTCTAAAGGTTTGCTTGTGAAGTACTCTTTTGTTTTAAATGTGGCTCTAGTTTGCTTCCCCTTTTGGCATGAAGCACAAATGCTATTTAATGGTTTGCCAATGGTGGGAATATCTCTCACTGCCCTTTTTGAGCTGATTTTTACTAGATTGTCAAAACTGATATGACCGAGCCTCTTGTGCCACAACCAATTTTCTTCTTCTTGTCCAATCAAGCACGCTCCTTCTGAAGTCTTTGAGAGAGTATACAGGTTGCCAGATGTCCTTGATCCAGTTGCTATCAACTTTCCATAGTTTGTTGTTCTGACTTCACAACCCTGCTTCTTGAAAATTACTTCATGACCTCTGTCACAAATCTGACTTACGCTTAACAAGTTATGCTTCAGACCAATCACAAACAAGACTTCTTTTGACTTGATTTTTCCATCACTGATCTTAATTGATCCTTTGCCAACTATCTTAGCTCCATCATTATTTCCAAATTTTACAGAACCACCTTCATATTTCTGTAACTTCTCAAATTTTTGTTTGTCACCTGTCATATGATTGGAGCATCCACTATCAAGTATCCATGGTGCAGATTTGTTCTGTGCTTTAAATGTTGTCTGTACGATCAAGGATTCCTTTTCTTCCTTGGGTCGCTCCTTTTCTTTCCACTCTGGTTTGATTACGAGTTTTGGTCACTTGTTTTGACTTTTCTTTGTCGGTAGCTCTGTGCATGTTTTTCGAGAAATTTTCTATTTTGTCTCAAACCATTTGGTTGAAATTTTCTTCCTCGATGTTTATTTGCTTGCAAATGTACTTCGACAATTTCTTGCAATGTGCCCAAAATTATGATAGTTATAACATTCTACTGCATAATCCATCAACGGTGAAAAAACATTTCTACTTGGTAAAGTTCCTTTGTCCTACATTATACTTGCAATCTGAAATCTTATGTCCATAACCATTGCATTTAAAACAATAACCTAGAAAAGGAATGAGTGAACCTGGGTGATGGTCTTTGCCATTTTGTAGTGGGAGCCATAAATCTTCTTCTCCTTTGATGAGTGACATTGGTGAATCCATCATTGTCAATACTCCTCTCGTGCCTGGCATTATTGCTTTCTTTAGCATGATTCATTTTTTCTTGATCAACCCTGATCTTATCTTCATTCTTTATGGGTTCTACAGTTATGGCCTTTGATCCATTTGATGATTCTCCTTCGATGAAGCCTAAACCAAATTTGATGCCCGTAGTCCTTTGGTTATTTATAATCTTATCCAGCTTCACAGAACTTTCTTCAAGTTTGTGATAACAACTCATTTTTTGATTCATCTCTTCTAGTTGCATCCTTAAACCAACAATCTCTTCTTCTAGCTTGCTGCACTCATCTATTTTCATGGTTAATTGTACTTCGATATCTTCAGATATCTTCTTAAATTTGTCTATCTGTACTTTCAAGCTGGTTATGATTTCATTGTCATCCTCAAGCTTTCTTGAAATTTTCTTATTCTTTTTCCTTTCTATACTCAGCTCTTTAAGTGCAGCGACCAACTCACCTTCCAGATCTACTTCAGCCTCAGCCTTAAGGTTTTTATTACATTCCTATTTTTCCTCTATTTTTTCTTCTTCGAATGCCATGAAAAGAGCTTCACCTGTTTCTTCTTCAGAATCCTCACCGGAGCTGTCTTCTTAAGGACTGACATTCTTGGATATGAAACTTTTCTTCTTGAAGTTTCCTTTTCTAAAATTTGGTTTCTTCTTCCAGTCACTTCTTTCTTGGTGTGAACCTTCATCACTTTTGTTTTTCTCATTAAGTGGACATTTAGCTGCAAAGTGCCCAATGCCTCCACAGTTGAAACACTTAAATGGTAGCTTTCCTCTGTATTTTCCTTTTCCCCTTATTAGTTTCCGAACAAAGTTTGCTTCTGTTTCATCTGATGTCTCTTCTTCCTCGGATTCTTGTTTTGCTTTTATATTTTTATGTGCTTTAAAAGCAGCTTCTCTGTCTGTGGGTTTAGTTTTTCCTATTCTCATCTCATATGCAGTCAAAGAACCATGCATCTCATCCATACTAAAAGTATTTAGATCTTTAGCTTCTTCTATTGCTGAAACTTTAGAATCAAATCTTTGGGGAAGAGATCTTAGTACCTTTTTCATGATGACAACATCTTCCATTTCCTCGCCGAGTCCTCTAATCGCATTAATGATTCCATTAACTCTCAGCATGTATGCCTCTATGTTCTCATCGTCATTCATCTTTAATGCTTCGAACTGAGCTCGATGCGTTTGTAACTTGGCCTCCTTGATCTTGTCGTCTCCTTCATGAATGCTCCTTAGTTTGTCCCACATGTCTTTTGCCATTTTACAACTCATAATATTTATCAGTTCGCTGTCCACCAAACCGCACATGATAGCATTCTTTGCTTTAGAGTTATTCTCAAACAGTTTCTTACCGACAGCATCGGTTGGAGGAGTGGTGGGTATTGTGTATCCACTGTCTACTGACTCCCAAATGTCGTATCCCAAAGAACATAGATATGTCTACATCCTGAGTCTCCAGAATGCGTAATTAGTTTCATCAAACAATGGTGCTTTGTTTGATGAGAATCCTTCACCACCTGCCATTGTCTCACTTCCAAGATCACCTTAGCCGATTAAGCTTGTTCAGGAACTTGGCTCTGATACCAATTGTTAGTCTCACAATGACACTGAGAGGGGGGGTGAATCAGTGTAGCTATTAAAAACTTAAATCTTCAACTCTTAATGCCGAAACAATGAAAACTTAAAACCCAATAAAGCAAATATAACAAGAGAGCATTCCACAACACACGATGTAACGAGGTTCACCAATTTGGCTACTCCTCAAAAATGACTGCTTGGATTCCCGTCCAAATCCAGCCTTTGCAAAATACCAATTTTACAATCAATTTACCAGCACCCACTGGAAGGAGCACCAACCCCTGATTTATCTGCACCAACAGAAAGGAGCACCAACCCCTAATTTCTCTGCACCAACAAAAAGGAGCACCAACCCCTAATTCCAAGCACCAACTTGGACTGCAATTTTGAAACTATAAGATTGACATAAAAATGCCTTCGCTTATACAAGACCCTGACTGGTCTATTGCTAACCCAACCTCTCTCGCTATTCTCCAAAACACCACACACTTAAGGCTCTGCTTACTGCACTTTTACGGCTCTCACGGCTCTGCTTAACGCTCTCTTACGACACTCTTCCAATCCCTCTTTTTGCAGCACTTTCACTCTTTTTCAGCAGCTCTTTAATTCTCCACGTAGACCTCCTTTTATAACAAAGTTCTGACTCTATTTTTAACTTCCATATTTTTGCATGCAACCCATAACTGGCCCTATAATTGTCATTCTGACTTCAGTTAACTCTTCTTATTTTAGCTACATGATTTTCTTTTGTAATGGTCACTGTAACTATCGTATAACTTCAGTTAACTATCACATATCTTATTTTGGTTGGGTTCTCTTCTTAGCTCATGCCAAAGCGACCTGTCATGAAATCGTGACACTTTTGCCTCTTTGTCCTCTTCTCGGCTTTCGCCATGAAAACACATGTCACGATATCGTGACACTTTCACCTCCTTGCTTCTTTTCTTGGCTTGTACCTATGAAAACACATGTCATGATATCATGACACTTTCGCCTCTGTACTCTTCCTCTTTACTTTTGTCGTGATATCGTGACACTTTCACCTTCTTACTTTCTCTCTCCTTTAGTCATGAAAATGTGACATGTCGCGATATCGTGACACTTTTTCTCCTTTGCTCTTTCTCTTGCCTTCGGGTCGTGAAAATGCGACATGTCGCGATATCGTGACACTTTTTCATTCTTCCTTCCTGCCCTTTTCGAGTCATGAAAATGCGACATGTCGCGATATCGCGACACTTTTCCTTCTCTGCCTTCCTGCTCTTTTCAAGTCATGAAAATGCGACATGTCGCGATATCATGACACTTTTCCTTCTCTGCCTTCTGCTCTTTTCAAGTCATGAAAATGCGACATGTCATGATATCGTGACACTTTTCCTTCTTCTTCCTCTCTTTTCAGTCTATATGTCGTGATATCGTGACACTTTTTCTTTCCTTCTCTCTTTTCCAAATGCAACATGTCGTGAAATCGTGACACTTTTTCTTCCGTACAATCTCTCTTGCAATATGTCATGAAATCGTGACACTTTTTCTTTTGAACTCTCTCTCTTCAATATGTCATGAAATCGTGACACTTTTTCTTCCGTACTATCTCTCTTGCAATATGTCGTGAAATCGTGACACTTTTTCTACTTGCCTTTTTCTCTTCCAACATGTCACGAAATCGTGACACTTTTTCTTCCGTACTATCTCTCTTGCAATATGTCATGAAATCGTGACACTTTTTCTACTTGCCTTTTTCTCTTCCAACATGTCACGAAATCGTGACAGTTTTTCTTGCTTGCGCTTTCTCTTCGAACATGTCACGAAATCGTGATAGTTTTTCTTGCTTGCGCTTTCTCTTCGAACATGTCACGAAATCGTGATAATTTTTCTTTCTTCTCAACATGTCGCGATATCGCGATAGTTTTTCTTTCTTGCTCAACATGTCGCGATATCGCGACAGTTTTTCTTTCTTGCTCAACATGTCGCGATATCGCGACAGTTTTCTTCCTTGTGATTTTCTTTTGATTTTTAGCATATGGGCCACTTCGATCTTTTGGAAAATCACTGTACATACTCTGAAGAACCTCTTAACTCCTATCCACTGCATCAACCGATCTATCTGACTGTGTTGACAACAATGACAATATTGTTGCTGCACCTTGCTCAACAAGGGTGCCCCCTCAAGTTTCTTTAGGAATACGACATTCCTAATGAAACTTGAAATGACATGGTAGAAAAGCAAATTCTAAAAAATTAAGGGAAATGGGGGGGTTAAAATGAGGAATAGGGTAAAACCCTAATTCATTTTTTAGAAAATATATTTATTTTATTTTATTATATTATATTTTTATTTTGCACAAAAATTAATGAATAAAAATTTATTTTTAATTTTTTGGTTAGGGTGCCTCCTCGAGTTTCTTGAGGAATACGACATTCCTCATGAAACTTGAAATGACATGGTAGAAAAGGAAAAACTAAAAAATGAAGGGAAATGAGGGGGGGTTAAAATGAGGAATAGGGTAAAACCCTAATTCATTTTCACTATGCAAGTTTCTGGTTTTGAGCTATGGAGAAATATAGTGCTTTCAACTCACAAAGCAACATATATGCAAATAGGTGGCAACGCAGTGACGACGAGGATCCGAGTAAGCATTATTTTGTTCTTTTACCTTAATTTGATGCTTTGGTTTTAATTTTTGGTAATTTGATCCAAATTTTTGCTAAATTTTCCATCATGTAGCCATCATGATGAATTCGCGACCACATGGTGAATTTACATCCCACAAATTTGCATAGCTAGGGTTTGATGAATTTGTGAAACCCTACAAATTCACAAATTTATGTGGCATAATTAGGTAATGAATTCACAAGAGGTATTCCAGCAAATTTATAGAGAACTATGAATTCATAGAGACCCATAAATTAGTGTTTTTTTCTTGTTACTTTGCAATTGTGCATTTATTTTGATGATTTAAAAGTTTGATGATTATGATAAACTGATGATATGTAATGTTGATGTTTTTTGTTGTAGTATGGTACTCTCAAGAATAGGGAGTGGTGATGTAGGGATTTTTAGGATCAAGTGAGGGCTCTCAATCAAAAAGAGAGGGATATGATGGAGTGGGTAGGGCTTCTAAACATAGCAAAGATGCCCAAAGTATATGTGGACACAACTCTATTGATAGCATTGGTAGAGCAGTGGTACCCAGAATTATCAACATTCTAGTTACCCATGGAAGAGATGATTGTGATCCTAAAGGATGTATGGTGGATCCTTCATATTATGATTAGAGGGATGGGGATATACTAGTCTATGGCATAGGATAAAGCCTTGGAGCAGTTGATTGGAGATCCAACCTTTTTGATCAAATAGATTAGCATCAGTCTAGAGCATATGGTAGCGATATAGAGCATCTCTACACTGATAGTTATATTGAGCAGAGTGGTCACTCGATTAATAGCTTATCACATGAGCATGTGTAGCACCCTAAAATTGGCACGGTTAAACCTTAGTAAAAAGATAAAAATTCAAATTTTAACCTCAAACTACCCGTTAACCGCCTGTTACACACTTTTCTCATTTTTTGTGCCATTTTTAGGATTTGTTTTGACCGTTGGACGATATCGTCTCAGCTTAGATGAAATCATCCCAGATTTGATGAATTCATCTAGAACAGAACGTCCATACGATTTCGTCCCAAAACTGAATTTTCATACTTAGCTTCTTGTTGAGTGGTGTTTTCACCCAATTGTGAAAGCACACTCTCCGGTAGGATTTGGGTTCTAAATCCTCTGCTTGCAAAGAAGTCAAACAAACAACTTCTCCAAGGTTCTTGTTATATTAGCATTTGCATATGTGCATTAGTAATCTCAAATAAAGATATTCAATTGAAATGCTTGGAACACCTTAGTGGTTGCAAGTAACTGAAAACAAGGGGCACTGTTGGTTTATTTTACCATGAAACTTTAATGATTGTTCATTGAACCCTGATAAAGTAAATGTGAGTTGGCCCTCATATGACCACGATGTAATGCTTTGATTCCTTTTATCTTGATGTTTTTAAGATAGATTTTATCTTGCATTAAATCCTCAATGATGAATAGGGTCCCAAATGTAGCTTCAAAATGTCACTTTAACTTATCCCTCTTAAATGAAATCAAATTTTCATCAAGATGAACAATTAAGTGCTTTAAGGAAAAGACCTTCAATGTAGTACTCAAATTATCCCTCTTTCGTAAAATTGGAATTTTTATGAAGAAAGGATAATTTTAGGCCCAAAATGGAAATTTGTGAAAATGCCATAAAACATCACTCCTTCAATGAAATTGGAATTTCCATGAAGGGAATGTCATCATAGGCTCATGAATGCAAAACAAAACTGGAAAAACGAAATTTGACCTTAAAATGAAAAATTTCTATTTTCGGATTTTTAAAATCTGTGACAAAACAGCAACTTTGATGAATTTTTAAAAATACTAAATAAGTCTGAAAATGAAATTTCAAAGTGCGTATTTGAAGTATGAATTATAATCTCCGCAATGGTGAAATCATTTTTAGATTTTGAATTTTTTTTAATATTTATTTTAATGCCTGAAAATAGGAAAAAATTCTAAAATTAAAAATTTTGGAAACAGAAAATTAAAATTTGCATCAGAATAATGGCTATTTGGTGTGACAGAGATGTCTGCTGGCTATTTGGTAACGACCGTCACCCTGCGAAGCCGTGTTAATCTAGTCTGCTGTTTCAAACCGTCACGGCGCATTGTGTCATCCAGAATCTCGTCGAACACCTGGTCATCCGTTACATGGCTTCTGCAAGCTTGCTCGCCACCTGTGCCGAGTATTTTGCTGTCTTTCATAGGATATAATCACCACTGCCTTGGTGAATCCGCTTTCGGCGCCGCTGTGACCTGTGTATGTGCTCCGTAAAGGGAGGATGCTGCCGCTGGTCATAACGAGGCTCCTTCCTTTCACCGCGAGACCTGCACTTCAGACAAATAACAAAGTTAAGAACAAAACAAATTACTTTCTAAAAAAAATAAATAAATAAATAAAATAAACTTTCTTATAACAAAAACATGCATCTCCGTTTATTAAACACCAAGTAAAGTTCCAAAAAGTAAAAGCTTTGTATATATGAACTTTACCTTCCTTTTATTATTTTTTTATTATTTTATTTTTATTTATTGTTTTATTTTATTTTTTATTTTTACTTTTCATTTTAACTTTCACATAAAAGCTAACACATAAAAATCAACAACAACAATGACGATGATATTTTGTCAACAAAAATGAATAAATAAAAATCGTCGACAAGAAAATATCGTCGACAAGAAATTGACCAAAAAGTTTCGACAAGAAAATATTGTCGACAAGAAAAAGTTGTCGACAATAAAATATCGTCGACAAGAAAAAGTTGTCGACAATAAAATATCGTCGACAAGAAAATACTGCCTACAAGAACTGACAACAATTGCAAAACCTACGACAAAGCGAAGGATTAGCCAAAAATGAAATTTCAACACCCGAATATCGAAACGAAAAAGGTGGGTCCCCAATTTTGGGGTGTGTTGTGGATCAGCCACAACACTTACGTTTCAATAGCCTCTCCAACTTGGCCAGAAGCATGTCTGCATAGTTGGAGATTCCCCCATTGGAGATCTCCCAGATTGGGATGATCCCCAACCTCCTAACCTCTCCCTAATCCTATATAAACTGATATTTTCTCAGTTTATCCCCCTGACTCTCCCTGACTCTCTACCTGAAACTCTGCTTAAACCCCCTAAACTTCCACGCACCTCAGAGCATCCTCACACCATCATTTGCATTTTGTATTTCATGTTTTCTTGCAGGAACTTTACTATTTTTCAGTCGAAGCTAGTTCGGATCGTCGCAAGCGATTCCAGATGATTTCGGACGATCCTGTCGAGGAGCGTAGATGATCTCGTACGATTGGAGGCGATCCCGAATGTAGTCCAGATTGGGGGCAATCAGAGTCTAGAGTTTGCATTTCTTTATCATTTTTTGCATTCTTTTTACACATTATCTTAGTTGTTATATTTATGCATCTTGGAGTTCACCTCATTTAGCATAACCGCATGATAAAGTTAAAATCAATAATTAAATCTATTTCATTTTTCTTATTTGTTATTTGAATCTATTATTTAAGCATGCTATTATTTCTATCATTCTCCTTTGCTTCTGCAGTTTCATATTTGGTATTTTGTATCTATTTTTGTGATTGCAGGTTTCTGACGAATCCGTCAGATCTCAGACGATTTCGTCTGATCTCAGACGACCGGTTGTGATTTGAGATGATTCTATGAAATTTCAGATGATACGTATGAGTTGAGATGATTTGGACAGCTACAAAACTCAGAATCTTCATCAAACATCCGAAATCAAGTATGTTCTATCCCATTCGGCACATTCTTTGTGTTTAGCATTTATTCATATTTTTTGTATCCATAAAAATCAACATTGGCATATAGAATAGTTTAGATTCATCTTGGCCAAACCTAGGAATTGAATGATTAAAGTACAAAATGAACACATCAAACCCACTATCAACCTAGGTGTGGAAACTACCACTCAAAATTTTCCTGGTGAACCCACCATCCATCGAAAATTCACCCTTATACCCCTCCCCCGAGATGCGGGACCTTCAAAGGGCCTCTCAGTCCGAGGTATTGTCCCATCCTTCTCGCATCCTCCTTCTGGGCACGGATCCTATAGCTTGAAGGTAAGGATGCGAAAAATTTGGAGCGATACATTTTGGTGAACCCAACGTGAAAAACTAAAAACCTTTTGAAAACAATCCAAAAAAAAAACAAAACATAAATGCATTTAGGATCAAAGATTGCATATCATATTTAGATGGTAGATTATAATAAAATACGAGCTATCACCATTAATGTTCAGAATCAATTAGCAGCCATAGATATTAATTCTTTGCTTAGAGTATCTCAAACATATAGAGTCCCACCTTTATGGGACGAGCTTAATAGGAGATTGAATCTCATTTCATCTAGAGCAACCGAACTTAGGAAAATCAAGAGGTTTGTCCTAGATAGAATCTTGGATCCCGATCAAGTGACCTTGTATCATGAGCTTCAAAGAGCTTGCCATAGGTGGTTAGCAGATAAAAGAGCCCTTGTGTCTTCTGAATTGTACACCTTTGAGGAATACCTCGATAATGCAGTTGTAGTACACAAATTTTTGTCTCGTATAGAGGACCAAGAGGTCATTCTTACGGATAGACAAATATGGAATAGAGTTCCTAGAGCTGTGTTATATCGAGAGTATTGTCATGAGATCTATTTTTACAAGACAGAGTCTGAAACAGATAATATCACTATAGCACACTTTATCAAGTTCTTGAAAAACCATTTTCAGTTTGAAGAGGAGCATTTCATGACTCTCGATGAACTTGATCCTATCAATGAAATCTATAAACTATTTATAGAAAACTAAGATATTCTTTTATTATTGCTATTTCTTGCATTTAGTGTGTTGTTTATTGTTTTTATAAGCATAAAAAAAAAACAAAAAACAAATAAAATTAAATAAAAAAAAAACAAAACAAAATCATAACAAAAATCAAAACATTTTCTTTTAAGCATCATAGTAGGTATATAATTAAAATATATACCTCCCAAATTTGTTGCAAATATATTAATATATATTTGCTAAAATCTAAATTTAGACATAATGACTAGACTTAGGAATGGAAAACAGACTAAAGTAGAAGAAGATTGGTTAAGAAAACCAGAAAATAACCCAAATGTCCTTCCTGAAGACCCAATTTAGGAAGAAGGAACCTTCGACCAACAAGAAGAAGAATTTGTTGTAGGAAATGAACAAAAAGAAAATGATAGAGAGGAAGGATCCTCATCCCCTAAAATATCTCCAGGAAGAAGTTGTTACTTTTGAGAACATGGAACATTTCTGGAAGTTCCTCAATACCAATATTGGTACTCTTAATAGAGTAGTCCATATGGACAAAGATCAAATTAGTGACACTCAAGCAACCCTAGAAGACATATATCACACATGCACTAATCCCTTGTCCTTCGTTGATCAAGAAAGTGATCAAGTTGGACCATCCAATTTGGATATGGCTACTATAATTCAAAACACGCAACAACAACAGGTTACCCAACCACCTAGAGTGCCTATTACTAAGCCTAGGGTTATTACCACACAAAAGAAACCTTCATTCACTGCTCTATTTTGCCAAGCTATTGATCAATATACCTCAAATCAACAAAAGCCTAAAACAAAACCAAATACCAATTTCCAACAATCTGGGATACAACATAATACTACAACAAATATTCTTCATAATACTCTTCCTACCAACCATTTGCATAACAACAATATAGCATCTAATCCCTACATCATGCCATCCTATGCTCACAAATCCAATCCTCATGTACCACCGAACCAATATGGTGGACAAACTGGTAATCTGGAAGCCATGGTGAAATAGTTAGTCTCCCGCATGGACTAGATAGATCCCTATCGTCCCTCGTACAATTATCGAGAGATGTGTAGTCAGCCTCTAGATCCTATAGTTGTAGCACAACCATATCCCAAACACTTTCCTATGTCTATCCTACCTATATACAAAGGAACTAAAGATCCCATAGAGCATCTTCGTATGTTTAGGATAACATGTCATGATATATCACATGATGACTTGTTATTACTAAAGATGTTCTCGAAGAGTTTAGGAGGGATGGCATTGGAGTGGTATTATCAACTACCCACTCATTCTTTGAGAAATTTTGAAGAAATCACCGAATATTTTGTGCATCAATTTAGTGCCTATATCGAAAGGCATGTAACCATTAAAGATTTGTACAACCTAAAACAAGACAAAGATGAGTGTTTTGTTGACTTCTTAGCTCGATGGAGGCAATTGATAGGAAAATTACACTTTATGTTACCTTATCGGGAAATGTTGGATATTTTTATCAATAATTTACAAGAACAACTATCCTATGAATTATCAACTGCTACCTTGACCACCTTCGATCAAGCTATAGATTTAGCTCAAAGGGTGGAAGATGCTCTCATTAGGAGAGGTCAGCTCAAAAAGAAAGATGATGAGAAAACATCCAGAAATCAATATAAAAATAAACAAGTTGTGGGTGATGGAGTCATTGATAGCAGAAACATTGCCAATGTTAATACTACAAAAACAATAGAGAAGTTCATATTGAAACCTCTTGATAAACCACCCCGAGAATTTACTAGGTTAAATCAACCTTTATCAACCATTCTCCCACAACTATTAGCATGAGGTTTGATTCAATTACCAAATATCCGAGAACCTGATCCAACTATACCCGGATACAGAGCTGATTTACATTGTGATTTCCATAGAGGGTCTGGACACGCTACCAACTCTTGTAAAATATTAAAACATAAAATACAAGACCTGATTGATAACAATGAGATGGAGGTGCAAGCCTTTCAACCTAAACAAAATCCTTCTAATAATGCTCAAAAGAACATCCCCCAAAATCAGAATCAGAATGCCAATCAATCATTGGATATATTTCAACATCCTTTACCAAAGCATGGTAAAGAGGTGGCTAATCAAATTGAGCATCATAATTTTCCCCCTCCTACCCGATATGTAGGAACTATTAGTGGACATTCACCTACTCATGATGTGCAAGTATTTGACACAACTTTATCCATGGTTATGGCCAGACCTCTACATAATATTCGGACACTTGATCTTAGTGATACCGAATATGAGACTAAAAGTGACATGGAAATCACCTCAAATCAATCGAATAGTTCTAAAGATGAATCAGATGTTGTTCAACCCATCACAAGTTCTATGGTTCCAGAAGAACCATTTCCTAGAAGAGTCACTACTAGACCATCTTCTCACCAAATACTTTCTAATGAACAAGTCATAAACACTAGACCAAGACCTATTCATCATCCGTAAAATAATATTGTAGGTACCATCGGAGTTGTTACCAGACAACAGGCTCAAAAATCTCAATAGGATCAAACTCAAAATGATGGATCAGCTCCATTTGTTTTGAAAAATCCCAATAAAGGGAATTATGCACCTAATGTTCAACCTAAGCCTCCTTATAATATTAATGAACAATTATCAAATACTACAGCTAGAATTTCCCTTTTGGATCTTTTAAGATCTTCTCCTACCCATAGGGATGAATTAATGCTCACATTAAGCCAAATGATGGTACCACAAAATATTCAACCTGAAGCCATGTCCAATACTATCATAACTCGAGAAGTCGATTGTATTGACTTTCGAGATAGAGATATACCACAACATAGTTTACATAAGGATAACCCCTTATATATTACTGCCCTAATTGGGGATGTAGCAGTTAAACGAGTCTTTATTGATAATGGTTCATCTTTAAACATATGCACTTTTGACTTCTACCAAATATTTGGGTTTAGAAGTGACAAAATGAAAAGAAATGATATGATCATAAAAGCCTTCAATGATGAAACACAAGAAATGTGTGGAGTTATTACTATCCCCTTACAAGTTGGTCCTAGAACCTTAGACACGATCGTGTTTATTGTACATTGCCCTGCATCGTACAATATACTTTTGGGTCACCCTTGGATCAACGTGATGCGATATGTTCCCTCCACTTTACATCAGTGTGTTAAATTCGAATTTAAAAATCAGTTTGTTACCATTCATGGTGATCCTAGACCCTTTGATATGTGTGCTTTGGCAAAACCTTTTGGAGTTCAATTTTACCCTGCTCTGTCATCCACACATCCTAATTCTCATCACCCACCCAAACGTGTGAAACACACACCCATAACATCATCTACTCTTTCAACTACACCTCTACATATAGCTCAACCATCTTCCAAACAAACCACATTAGGACCTCAAAAAGATCCCACAACTACAACCAATGCTTCTTGTTTTACTCCTATAACTTCCATACCTATAGACTCATCCATAGATATCTCTATAACATCTACATCCACTACAGGCATCCTTTCCACATCCGACGATGTAGGAAATGTTCCTTCTATCTCTTATGCTCTTATTGATGAGCTCTTACCCAATTTATCTAAAATTATTATATCAAAAAAAACAAACACTACCATGCAATATTCCCTTATTTTAAATAAACTCCCACCCTCTCCTCGTACCTTGGGCCTCCCACAACCTATGGGAAGTATCTACCAAGTCGAGAGTTGTGCTTTTATTTATAAGGGATATGACTGGGGAAGAATACCTAGAAACATCAAGACACATTGTGATGGATATGCTAGATGCTATTTTGCTAATGAGTATATTAAAGCTAATCCTATAATGCTTAAATTGGGATATAAAGGGAAAGGTTTTGGACCTTCCCAAAATGGTATGAAAGAACCTTTTGAGGTAGAACCATGGCCTGCTCGATGTGGTGTGGGCCTATTTCCTAGTAAAGGTCAGCCCTTCCCATTTGAGGATGATGACCATCTTATATGTTACCAAGATTATTTGGATAAACGGGATGTCTTGCATTTAATGAATAAGCCTCTTACATGCAATATGCTATCCATAGCTTACCCTGAGATGATTGCTGAATCCGACGATGAGTTGGAGGGGGATATCTTTCATGATGTCTCCATTGAGGAATTGTTACATAACAGATTTTATTTTGATGGCTCTATACCTAGTATAGCCCAGCTTGAGGCCACGACTCCTCAAGACAAATTATCCAAGCTAACTTTGGAAGAATTACAAGAATTAGGTGTTCCACCTAATTTTGAGAGAGATCTACATATGGAAGTAGAAAACATCATAAAAATTAACATTGGAACCAAAGATAACCCTCACATAATCAACATTGGATCAAAATTGAGTCAAGAAAAACAAGATAAATACATTGCATTCCTTAAACAATATGAAGACGTCTTTTCTTGGACATATGAATATATGCCATGATTAGACCCCTCTGTAGTTATGCATCACCTAGTAGTCCATCCGGATGCTAAACCTATTAAACAAAAACTTAGAAAAATGCATCCCAAAGTGGCCTTACTAGTCAAAGGAGAATTAGAAAAACTCTTAAATGTTATTTTTATACAAGCCATTGATTATGCTGAATGGATCTCAAATGTAGTTCCAAGTAACTAAGAAAGAAGCCACTAAAGTTAGGGTTTGCACGAGACTTCAGAGATATTAATGCTGCATGCCCTAAAGATGATTTTCCTCTTCCCAACATGGATCAGATCATTGACTTTACTGCTAGAAGTGGAATGATATCCCTAATGGATGGATTTTCTAGTTATAATCAGATCAGGATAGCTCTTGAAGATCAGGCTAAAACAACCTTTATTACCCCTTGGGGAACCTTTTGTTGGAAAGTGATGCCATTCGGTTTAAAGAATGCAGGTGCAACTTATCAACGAGCCATGACTTATATATTTCACGATATGATGCATGATATTCTACATGATTATGTAGATGATATTATAGCTCATTCCATCAAAGAAGATGATCATTTAAATGACTTGAGAAAAGTATTTGATTTGTTAAGGGAATATCTTATTCGACTAAATCCAGCCAAATGTATATTCGGAGTTAAGTCCGATAAATTATTGGGGGTTATCATTTCTTTACGTGGCATTGAAATTGACCCTCTCAAAATCGTGGCTATCACTGATATGCCCGCACCCACAAATATATCGAAATTACGAAGTTTACAAGGTAAGATTCAAGCTATTCGTCGCTTCATCGATAAGTTGGTGGACAAAACTAGACCCTTTCTTAAGCTTCTTAAGAAAGATGTCTCTTTTCATTGGGAAGACAAATGCTAGGAAGCATTTGAACTCCTTAAGCAATATCTCCTTAAACCATCGGTGCTTTCCCCACCTAGATCTGATCGTCCATTTATTTTGTACATTTTTGCTTCCAATTTTGCCTTAGGAGCTATGTTAGCTTAGCTTGACGATGAGAAGAAAGAACGTGCTAATTATTACATTAGCAGGACCTTAATCAGTTATGAAACTTGCTATACCGTATTAGAGAATTTATGTCTAGCAGTCGTATTTTCTACACAGAAACTACGACATTATATGTTCAGCCAGAAAATGTATGTTATTGCCAAATTTGACCCTTTGCGATATCTCATGAGTTGACCGTACTTATCTGGTCGCGCAACAAAGTTGGCTCTTGCGCTAAGCGAGTTTGAACTCACGTTTTTCAAAGTGGGCTCTTGCGCTAAGCAAGTTTGAACTCACGTTTATAGGACAAAAGTCTATTAAGGGTCAAATCATAGCAGATCAATTAGTTGTTGCACCCTTGGAGTCTACCCATCCCCTCATCATTGAGTTTCCTGATGAATGCCTTAGACGGTAAAGATCTTAAAGAACCTATGAACATTATGCATCTTAAGCATTATTATGCATAACATTGGGTCATTTCATCATTTGTATATATTGTATTTTTGCATATTGTTTCATTTTAGCCATTTCTATCAAAATCTTTTTCAAAAATAGTAATAGTATTTCTTCTTGCAATTCATCAATCAAAATCAAAATATAAAAATATAAAAACATCAAAATCGTCAAAATCTTCAAAAACATATTTTATTTTCATACCTATCAATTCTTGAAGCATTTCAGTTATATTTTCAATTATTTTGGATAAATTAGCATTTATTTGGAATCCCGCACTTTCACATTCACATGAATAAATATCTTGATTTTATTTTGTATGATTATTAATCTCTCTTATATCAAAGTCCATAGTTGAATTAAATAAAGTTTTGAGCATAGAGAACTGATCTTGTTATTTACTTGAACCAAATATATCTCTTCACATTAAAATGATTTCATTGCAAATTCAATATGATGCTACATAGTAGAAGTGGTTTCTTGAGCGAAAAGTTTCCCCTACTATCCTATCATGCACATGGTCTAGAATCTTTGAGAATTGACAAAAGGACAAGCTCACCCCTACCCAGAATAAAAATCCCTTGCTCTACAGCTAATCCGAGCAAGTATCCCTAGCATAGGAAGAAAAAGAAAAGTTCAAGAAAAAGAGATAAAGAAAAATGTTATTTTGTATCATCATAGCAATATTTCAGCATTATCTCAATATCAACCAAAAATATATACAAAAAAATAAAAGAAAAGAGAAAAGCAAAAGAAAAATGCAATAAATCCCTTTCCCTACCCCTTGAAAAGAAAAGAAGGGTGAATGAGCTTGAATCCATGGAATTCTCAATTATTCGAAAACTATGAGGTAAGCCCCATAACAGGTGGTTTGTGCCCAACCCGCTTGGCCTTGGGTAATCCCTAGCGTGGTGATATGTCTGTCACATTAGCGACCTTATTTTGTACAAACCTATTTCGGCTTATGGATTAGCTAGATCTTGATAACCTAACTTACACAGTAGTCTGGTACGGTTACATGCATATAAATCATGGTCAACGAACATTCATTTGGTTAATTCAAATTACTTGTGTCAAATTATCTTGCTCAAAATTTGTGAATGAACAATACAATTGCACACACATTTGTATTTGAGAGATTCTCTATCATTATGATAAATCAAGATCGGAAATGAACTCACATATGCACATGAGGGTTCCTTACAAATCTACATTTTTCTTTGAGATAATTTAAAATATTTCTACAACTCTTTTGGAATAAATTTGTAAAGAGAGTTAGAGTTTTGGGAAAATTAGATTCTCAACCACTCGAATTGAGTCTTGATGAGAATTTTACCCTATCCTTACTACCCACTTTATTATTGTTTTTGTGAAAAGATTTAGAGCTTTGGGGAATCGGATTCTCAACCACTCGAATCGAGTCCTGATGAGAATTTTACCCTATCCTTACTACCCACTTTTTCATTTTTTATTTTTTATATTTTTGTATCATTAGCAAATAGTATGTTTATTTTATTGTTGGACTATGTGCATAATGGGACAAGCAAGAAAATATTTTTCACTTCAAGGTTCAATCCAATCATGGCATCATCCTCCTGAATGCAAGATTTTATTAATAAAAGTGATATGTGCTTGGTTCAAAAGTGGCATGGTCAAGTCCCAAAACTCAAAATTTTCTTAGTGAAAAAATGTGCTTTGGTTCAAGAGAGATTTTTAATCAATATCAAGGATCAAGATTTTATTAAAATATGAATCATGTGATTGGTTCAAGAAAGACTCTTAATCACTTGAGAAGATCAAGATAAACTATGAACGTGATAGAATGTGCCTTAAAAAAGGATGATGGATAAGTATGACCATATGGCATAGGCAATTGGGCTAATCAAAGTGCAATATGCCAACTATGATGTAAAATGCAAACTATATGATGTATAATGATGATTATGCAATGCAATATGAAACTAGAAATATGAATTATGCACAAGATGAGTTATGCAAAATGTTTTATATACAAATGTACAAGATGTATTATGTACAATATGCAAAGTGCATTATGCATAGTATTTCTTTAGGTGTATTATATTCATTGGTTCTTTAAGATATTTTCCTTCTAATGTTGCCAAACGATATGCACCTGATCCAAACTTAGCTATTATGAATGGTCCTAACTAGTTTGGTTTGAATTTTCCTTTAAGATCTTTTTGAGCATTAGTGTTTTTCTGATTTTCTTTGAGAACAAGGTCACCAACCTCAAAAGATCGATTGTGAACCTTCTTTGAATATGATCTTTTAAGATTTTCTTGGTAAGCACGAAGGTGCTCTAAAGTATTGATGCACTTTTCATCTAGTAGTTCTAATTGACTTAAGCATCCAACATGATACTCATCTCCTACCTCGGTGTCTTGAAGTAGGATTCCTAAAGAAGGTACTTCAAGCTCAAAGGGAAATACTACTTCTGCACCATAAACCAAGACAAAGGGAGAAGCACTTGTAGGGGTTTGAACACTGGTCCTGTATGCCCATAGGGCTAGATACAATTGAATGTGCCAGTCTTGACCAGATTTATTAACCAACCTTTTTAATATTTTGATTAAAGTTTTATTAGATGCTTCATCTTGGCCATTGCTTTGTGGATAGTAAGGAGTAGACCATCTATGCTGGATCTTATACTTTATGCAAAGCTTACGTATATCCTTGTTCTTGAAACAAGTGCCATTATTCAAGATGATAGTAGAGGGAATTCCAAATCTACATATAATTTGATTGAAAATAAACTTGGAGACTTGGACCCCTGTACAGGAAGCTAATGGCATAGCTTCAACCCACTTGGTGAAATACTTTGTTGCCATTATAATGAACTTGTGGCCATCATAAGAAATGGGATTGACCTTCCCTATGATGTCTAGGCCCCACATGGAGAAGGGCCAAGGGGAAGAGATGGCTTGAAGACCTTGAGAAGGAGCATGGACTAAATTGGCATGACGTTGGCATTTATCACATCGATGGACAAAATCACATGCATCTTTCTCCATAGAAGGCCAATAGTATCCCATTTGAAGGAGTTTCTTGGCAATAACATTACCACTAAAGTGGCCTCCACAAGATCCTTCATGAACCTCACTAAGAGTGAGCTTGGACTCATCAGCACTCAAACACCTTAAAATAATTCCTTCAAAAGAACATTGATACAAGGTGTTTCCCAGGATGACAAAATGGGTGGCTCTTTTATGTAAGAGTTGATGCTGATTTTGGTCCAAGCCCTCAAGAATGGAGCCATTTTGGAGAAAGTTTTGGATATCTATGTACCATGGCTCTGATGATGTATCTCCAATTGCAAAGACATCTAAAGGCATGAGACTGGATTCTAGTGAAGTGGGCTCTCGAAGTTGTCGAATGATTATAGTGGCATGATCATCCTCCAACTCCAATGGAATTAATGAAGTGGTTGCTACCATAGCATCCATAGAATGATTGCTAGAGCATGGAATGGCCTCAATGGTAACTTTTTTGAACAAGGAGATCAATTTTAGGACATACTCCTTATAAGGATGAAGTTTCTCATCATGAGTTTGGTATACATTATTAATCTGATTCACCACAAGTTGAGAGTCTCCAAAGATAGACAAGACCTTAATTCGTAATGCCAAGGCTACATGCAAGCCAAGGATTAAAGCTTCATACTCTACTATGTTGTTGGTACAAGCAAATTGAAGTTTGAATGATAAAGGGATCAATTGCTTTTGAGGTGACACCAATATGATGCCTACACCAGCGCCACTCATGCAGTGAGCTCCATCAAAGAATAAAGACCAAGAATCTGAATGGTCAGCTTCTAGGTTAAGACATTCATCAAGAAATTCCACCATAAGAGGGTGGGTGGACTGGAGCAGAGCAACAGCAAGTTGGTTGGCTATAACTTGTCCTTTAATGGAATTTTGGCCGATGAAGGTCAAATAAAACTCGCTGAGGGTAAGAACCCATTTTGTAGCTCATCCAGATAAATAAGGTTTGCTCATCAAATACCGAAGTGGATCAAATTGAGCAATGATGAAAGTCTTCTGACTAAGCATATAATGGTGGAGCTTCTGAGTAGAGAACACTACTGCAAGGTAAAGTTTTTCCAAGGGAGTATAGCGAGTTTCGTAACTCACTAAAGTTCTACTAATGTAGTAGATTGCTCGCTCTCTTTTCATCATCATGTTGGGCGAGCAATGCCCCCAATGTGTGCACTATAGCAGATATGTACAAAATAAAAGGTTGATCTAGCTTAGGTGGGACAAGCACAGGTGGTGTAAGAAGATAGTGCTTCAAGGCATCAAAGACCTTTTGGCACTCTTCATCCCAACAAAAAGGGTTCCTTTCTTAAGTAACTTAAGAAAGGGTTGGCATTTATCAGCTAATTGGGTAATGAAGCAATGGATATATTGGAGCTTTCCCTGTAAGCTTTGAATTTCAGTTAGGTTAGTAGGTGACGACATATCTACAATGGTAGCTATCTTAGTGGGATCTATTTCTATACCCCATATTGACACAATAAATCCTAACAATTTTCTAGATTTGACTCCAAATACACACTTGTCAGGATTTAGATGGACCTTGTATTCATGAAGTCTATCAAATATCCATCTTAGATCAGGGATGTGATCCTCTGGATCAATAGAACATCCAATAATGTCATCCACATAGTCTTGCATAATGTCATGCATCATATCATGGAAAACATATGTCATGGCTCATTGATAAGTAGCACCTACATTTTTTAAGCCAAAGGGCATTACTTTCCAATAGAAAGTACCCCATGGTGTAATAAAAGTAGTTTTAGGTTGATCTTCTAGTGCGATGTGGATTTGGTTGTATCTTGAGAAGCCATCCATGAGGGATAACATCCCACTCCTAGCTATAAAATTGACAATTTGATCCATGTTAGGAAGAGGGAAGTCATATTTGGGACAAGCGGCATTAATGTCCCTAAAATCAGTACATATCCTGATTGTACCTTGCTTTTTGGCTACTGGAACAATGTTGGATATCCAGTCAGAATAATCTATGGCTTGAATAAAATCCACATCTAAGAGCTTTTGAAGCTCTTATTTGACCAAAAGAGCAATCTTGGGGTGCATTTTCTTGAGCTTTTGTTTTATAGGTTTTGCATCAGGTTGAACCACTAGGTGATGCATGACCATAGATGGATCAAGGCTAGGCATGTCCATGTAAGTCCATGCAAAAACATCTAGATATTCTGTTAGAAAATTTATAAATTTAACTTGTTATTCTTGCTCAATGTGGCTCCTATCCTAAGCATTTGAGGATTGGCCTCAGTGCCAACATTAAGCTTTAAAGTTTCCTCGATTACCATTTGGGATTCTCGCTCAAAATTAGGAGTGGGTGAAACACCCATTTGCCTAAGATCTTCTAGAGAGAAGTCAACATGTTCATCCTATGAACTAGAAGCTTCAATATGTGCTATACAAGGGATAGAACCATTAAAAAAGAAACCATTATGTACAATATCATCATGTGCTATGTCGCAAAGGACATCCTCTTCAGCACACTCATCAGGACTCATGATTAAGTCAGGATAGACCAATGAAAGCATGTTGTAGTAAATATTTGAGGGAGAAGGGGGTCCCTCATCCTCTTCTATCCATTCTAAGTTTTGATGACTTAAATATTTTGCATAAGTGATTATATGGTCATCATCATCAAAGGGCAAGGGTTGGTTCTTTATGGGGATGTAGCCTAGGCCACATCATCCAAGCCAAATATCAACATCAAGTGGCTCACATATACCATTTTATAGGTGACCCAAACCTTTACCTTTGTAGCCCATGCTACACATAATTTTCTTAGGAATTAGAAACTCATCTGATAAGTAGCAATGGGTAAAATTACTTTCTTCAACAATTAGGTTTTTACCAATAATAACCTCATCTGTAGTGTATCTAATAGAAATGAAGGTACAACTACCAACATGGTACACATATCCTTTCTTGTGGGGTAACCCCATAGTTTGGGGAGATGGTGGTAGGTGGGACAAGATGAGAGAATCTTGTATGGAAAAATTCTTGTGATTAGATGATGGTGGTGTGATGGACAAATTGACTAATGATTGGTCCATGAGAGAATATGATGTAGATGGATCATTTGTGTGAGAAGATGGGAGTGTACTAGAAGAATGTGTATGATGAGTGGAAGTAGAAGGATGAGATAAAGAAGGTTGGTGAGATGAATATGGTTGATGAGTTGAATATGGTTGATGAGTAGAAGGTGATGATGATGATAAATAAGGTGATTATGATAAAGAATGATAGAAAGGAACACCACTAGGCTCAACCATTGCACACATCTCAAATGGTTTGGGGTCATCATGGATGGTGACTAACTAATTTTTAAACTTGAACTTCACACATTGACGTAATGTGGATGGGACTACCCTCATTGCATTAATCCATGGATGCCCTAGAAGAATATTGTATGATGTTGGACAAGGTACAACATAAATACATGTGTCTAGAATTCTAGGGCTAACCTGTAATGGGATGGACATCATGCCACATGCTTCTTGAGATTCATCATTAAAAGATTTAATGATCAAATATATTTTCCTCAAGTCCTCATCTTTAAACCCAAACCTTTTGAAGAAATCATAAGTGCAAATATTAAGTGAAGATCCATTATCTATCAACACTCTCTTGACAAAAAACATCTCTAATCAATGCTATTATATAGAGAGGATTATCTCTTTGTAAACTTTGGGGAGGGATGTCCTCATCATGAAAATCTATGCAATCCACTCCATGAGATGCTACAACATTGATTACAATAGTTGGATTGATGTCTTGGGGCACCATCATCTGACTTAAGGAATTCATCAATTCTTCCCTATGGATGGGAGAGGATCTAAGAAGTTCCAAAAGAGAAATTTTAGCTAGTGTATGATTCAGTTGATCTTTGATATCAAAGGGTAATTTTTGTTGAGGTTTAGTTGCATTGTTACCCTTTTGAGGTGCCCTCAAGATCAAGGAAGGTTGAGTAGGGTTACTTGATTGTGGTGAAGATGATTGAGGTTGAGTTGTTGATGGTTGAGATTGTTGTGATGCTTGGGCTTGAGCTTGTTGTCTAGTTATGGCTCCAATCATGCCCACTATATCATCAGGTTGTGGTAGAAGTTGGATGAGAATAGGTGGAGAAGATGGAATGTTTTGGATGGGATGAACTCTATGATGAATTGTTTGCTCTAAGGGAAGCAATTGATGCATAGGTGGGTGAGTTGGTAAAAAGTCCCACATATGGACCCTTAGGAGCAAAAATATCTATGATAGACATCATAGGATCAGATTCTTCCTCCGAGTTATTGGAGGTAAGTGAATAAATATTGAATTTAGTGTCTGACTCACTTTCAAAGTGATTTGAAGATGAAGGTTGAGATTCCTTCTCTTGATCACCCTCACTTGTAACATGAGATTGTACAGGCATAAATGCATTTGGTGGATATTGTGATATTGGAACACTACTAATCATGCCCACATAGCATGTTGGCGATGGTATATTCTGATAGTTTACTTGATTCACTACCTCTTTTCCATGATTAGGTAGTGGATTTTGGAAAATATCCATATTTTGATTCACATTCTATGCCTATTGTACAGGAGGTTGAGTGGTGGTAGGAGGGTCAAAATTTGGAGAAGAACCTTCTACCTCCAATTGACCACTATCAATTAAGTCTTGCACTAGATGTTTTAACCTCTTGCATGTATTTTTCAAATGGCCATTGACTCTATGATAGTCACAATGTTGGTTAGGTTTATACCAGTTCTGAGTGGTATCTAGTTGTCAAATTTTTGAAAACTCTATCATACCTCTTTCCAATAATTGTGGTAGGACCATCGATAGTGGTTGATTCAATTTAGTGAAGTTGCATGGTGGTGTTTTTATGGTGCTTTCAATATCATTTTCTTTATGATATTGGTAGCGTTGACATTGGTAGAGGGTCTATTATCTGTGACCCCATATCCCACCATGTGTTTATTCTTATATTGGTTCTTAGGTATTTTATCTTATTTTCTTTTTAACTACCCTCTTCTATTAAGAGCCTCCTCCACCCTTCTTGCTAAGTCAATGGCTTGATCAAAGGAGGTTAAAGTGGTAGTTTCTAGCTCATAGGAGAGTTGTTCTTGCAAGTTTTTGATGAAAATCTCTAGCATCTCTCTTGGAGGTAAAGAAAAATGTAGTTTTCCTATAAATTTCCTCCATCGTACCAAGAATTCAATGAAACTTTCATATTTTCCTTGTTTAAGGTTGTATAAATCCTTAATTGTCACATGTCTTTCAATATATGCTCCAAATTGGTACACAAATAATTCAGCTATCTCTTCAAAGTTTCTCAATGAATTTATAGGCAACTGGTAGTACCACTCTAGGGCCATACCCCCAAGGCTTTTAGGGAACATCTTCAATAACAACATGTCATCATAAGCGATGTCATGGCATGTTGTTCTGAACATTCATAGATGTTCAATAGGATCTTCAATCCCCTTGTAAATGGAGAGGACTGGCATGGGGAAATATTTAGGGTATGATCTAGCAACAACAATGGGATCTAGTGGCTGATTACACATTTTCCTATAGCTATATGTGGGGTGATATGGATCCATGTGATCCAACCATGTGTTTCTAGTTGCTTTACTATGGCCTCTAAGTGTTGTGTTTGAGGATCTCCCATATTTGGTACTCCCATACCCCCAAAAGAGGGATTATGAGTAAAGTGAGAGGCTTGATAAGGATTCATATTAGGGATAAAAACACTATTGTGCAAAGGATTTGCATAAGAAATAGGATCTTGAACTTATTGGTATGATTGTGCCATATTTTGAGAAGAATATGGAAATGACTATGATTGTGACAATGATGGAAAGGAAGTTTGTGGTGGGATTGATTGGAAGGTTTATGGTGGGACTGATTGGAAATTTTGTTGAGAGGAATGATTTAATTGTGATGTGGAAGCTTGTGAGTATGGATTGTGAAGTAGATTGTGATCCATCGAAGAAACCCATGGGATTTCCTTGACATTGATAGTTGTAATAGTATCTATTGGTGCAAAATCTACCTTTGGTTATTTTGCACCCAATACTTTGCTAACATTGAATTATTGGGTCTAAAATAGAGATTACTCGATTCAATCTCCAAAGAAGGCTAGTTCCTTGATTAGTTGTGAAAAATAGAAAGAGTAAAGTGCATAAAGAGAGAGAAATATAGCTATTTATAGAATTTTGGATAGGTACATGTTAGACAAAAACAAGGAAATGCATAAATATTTTGTAGATAAGCATTATTTAAACCACTAAATAAAAACAACTAGTTCTCTGGTGCAGATTAAATCAATCATTAACCCACTAGAATCATTAACTCCAAAACTATTGAAATTAAAACATAGAAATCTAGAGATAGAATTAAAGCAGTTCACATTCCATGTAGCTTATATAGAAGTATCAATTCATTCATACTTACATGACTGAACACCGTTGAACCAAAAGTCAAAATAGGGAGTTTATATTTATTGCTTTCAAATGTCTACATACATTTGATCTTGTAAATGTCCAATATCCAACCCTTCATTAGAGTCACTCATTCTATATATATACATCTCCTTACAAGTAAAAAAAAAAAATTGTTACAAAAATATGCTAGTTGACCTATTCTGGTGAGATGCCAACCAACATCTATTGGTTCGAGGAGGAACAAAGTAGTAGAGTCTTCAACAACAAGCGGTTAGGATTATTTGATTACGGAATGCTCATGTTAATGTTATTAGAGATGTGGTGGCCTAATTTTCTTCCACTCCTTTGTGCCTCGAGCTATCATCCTGTAGACACTAAAATCTGGTCAATCCAATTATGCTACTGAAAGCAACGACTAAGTTGACACACCAAGGCCCCTAGGGCAGCCCTCAAAAGGTATACAGTGGTTCTAGCCACTTTGTGCAAGGTTTTGGAAGGTCCTGGCCCATTTTTTAGGATATTTTGGCTCTTTATTCAAGTTTTTACCACCCTACGATGAATACAAATCCTATTTGTCCCACCCTGGAGTGAATAGCAGCATTCGTCCCAAGGTCGAGCGAATAGCAAGTTTGACTGGCAAAAAGTTAAATTTTAGATAAATGGCACTCAAAAACTACCATTATCTCTACCTATCCTAGCATGCGGATCATATAACACATAAAAAATATGACATGATTCATAAGAGATGCCAAATTAGGATATTCTCTTCCTCCTCCAATGCATGCCACCTTGGTGGCCAAGTGACGCCTCTTGCCACGCATGCCCTTTTGCACATGAGCCCCCTGTGGCTATAAATTGGATGTGTTTTCCACACCAAATAAGATATGAGTTTTAGGATATAGCAATGGAGTGCTACTAAGGTTTTCTTTCACCATTTTGTGCCCCTTTTCCCTCGAAATCTCTACCTAGCAAAGGAGGTTTGTGAGTGATCCAAGAGGTAAAATTTGTTCACATAACCAGACCATTTGAGTGAATTTCTTCACCAAATTTGATGAAAATACCCATTAGAGTATTTTGGACCATTCCACAATGGAATTGGTGGTAAAAAGTTAGTATAAGTGGTGGGCGTCCCACCCCCGAGTGCCCCTCCAATTTGTGATAGTCAAATTTATCCCACCCTGGAATGAATACAAATATGTGCACAATTTTGTTATATTTTTTAAATAATAATTTTCTATATTATCATATGATGCTTCAGTTTAAATTGCATGCTTTTCTAAATTATATTGTCCGAGATATCGTGAATTGAAGTTTTTGCAATCTTGCGGGACCCATTGGAGCATACATCAGGATTCGAGCCTTATTTCTTGAATCGGACCACATCGATTGCCATAAAATATTATTTTATGCATTCTTTCTAGGTTTCATATGTTTTAGATATGTGTAATGGTATAAATTATTTGTATTAGGTTTTGTAGGTTGGAGAAGCACACTGTGATTACGCCACACCTACGGATTCAATTTTGGTGTAATTTCTAATGATATCTTACCAAAATATGTTATTTTACTTACATAGAATTTGGAGTTGATTTGGTATAGGCACGTGACATATGCCATTTTCCTACCTATGGGGATTACATGCTTTAGATCATACACACTCGCTATTTGACATTTTTGGTTTCCTTGTGTGCAGGTTCAGGTCATACAGCACATTGGAGAAGCATCATAGGATATAAATATCAAAAATACAAGTGGCGGAAACCTTTGGTCCGCCCACTTCGAGTGTGGATATGTGGAAAGACATTGGATGTGCACTATATTCTCTTGAAGGATTTCGATCCTTGGGCACCAAAAATTTGTAATAGTTGTATCAATAATTTGAGCCCTCAATGGGACATATATGTAACCTATATTTGATTTGCCCAATTAATAAGAAATCAATTTTCTTTACTTCATTTCTTGTTACTCGCTATCTTTTCTATCTTACTTGCATGCTTCCGATTTGATTCTCATTACACATAGGGGATAGATGTAATTTGTTATCCATATTTAGATACACAATTTTCCCCTAATTCAGTGGCAATCATGGTGGGACCTAGTCCCTTTTTATTTAGGTGAATTTTGAAGCTCATATTTCATCTTTTTATGTTGTAGGTGCTAGTCGCTCTGGACTGAAACAAACTCTGACCTGCTATTCGTGCCACCCTGGGATGGATGCAAATCCATCCCATATTGGGATGAATGCATACCTTCTATTCATCCCACCCTAGAGTGAATAGAAACCAGAGAGCTTTCTGGTCATAATTCCAGAATTGCAGGTTCCGAAGTGATGAGGTAGGTACCTAAACCCTTTGTTTTCATTTTTGTACTTTCAAAAGTAGTTTAGTTTGGTTTTTCTCACACCATTTGTTTGCCTAGAAAGGTTAAAAGTAGATTTAATTTTCCCATAATGCAAAATAAGACAAATCAAATAAATTCAAAGTAGCAATGCATCTCTATGGTTTGATTACTTGTAGCCTTCTCAATGGGTAGGTTAGCATTTAGGGTTGTGTTTATATGTTACATTTGTAGGTTCCTTTTTATCCTAGATTTATGAAATTAAAATGTAAATTTACATGCATTTATTGAAAGTTAATTGAGTGCTATATTGTTTTACTTTCTTTAAGATTAAAAGGAACCACACACACTTGCACGTATCACAATAACATTGGTAAGGTTGGATTTCATCACCAACCCCCAATTCAGATCGATGATGTTGGATTTCACCTCCTTCCATCGGATTTCCCCCTAGATACATTAGATATAATATGTCACTATATCAATATGTAATAGGTCACTGGTGTTCAAACCCCCTCCCATTGTTGTAATCACTTATTGATTTAGAGTGGAAAATCTAGGCGAACCCTCCACTCATTGTGGGTTTTAAGTGGTGTACCCTAGACTCTTTTGAGGTCCTCATGTTCGAAACTAGGGTCCCTAGTCACAACTTTGGTTGAGTTCCCTTATTGTAATTCCAAAACATGAACAAGAAAGAAAGAGCAACAACAAATTTAAACACACAAAACAGCTTAGGGATTCACATCTAATCCTTAAATGAGATAATCACATTGTCTGCTTGTGTGCTTCTTGGATAATTTTATTGTGTGTTATTAAGATTTAAAAGAGATAATAATATACATATAATCCTTAAAAGATATAATCATGTTGTCTACTTTGGGTGTTTTCTTATTGATCGAGTAATCAATGTAAGATCCTACCATATAGGACTAAACCCTAATTTTTTGAAAAATTTATGTTGGTTTTATGATTACTCTACTTTCAATTATGGTTACGTAATATCCTACCCTAAATATAATTTTTTATTCTACATCCAATGGATCAAGAATCGTGCAGATCAGAGCTATAACAGAAAAGTTATGTTGGTTTTATGATTACTCTATTTCTGAAGCCGAAAATAGGAAAAAACTGCACTAAAATTGTCATAGAATGGTCTAGACAACTCCAAAAACTACAAATTTTCTTTGTTGTCTTAGTTAGCTCCTTCTACACCTCTCACAGGAATTTTTATTCCTAACTCTTCATATTGCAATATTTCCCAAACATTCCTAAAAGTGGGCATTTCCCCATGGGCCCCGGTTGGCCAAATATTCCAAAAATGCAAATTTTTGACCTAGAAGTAAAATTTTTGATCCCTATCCCATTGTGATCAGCTCATTGCACTAATAATTTTGATATATAACACTTATAACCTTTTTTTGAAAAGTCAAAATTTTCTAAAAATGGTCGATGGACCCCCTTTTACGGATTTGGTCCAAATTCAGTTGAAAACAAGACCTCCAATTCAGAGAGAGATTCAAGATCCATAGCCAATGAATATCTCCAAATAATTCTAGAGGACATGACCATATCTGAATTGCATCCTAGGTTCTATCATAACAACAATATCATCCCTAGGGAGGCAAACCTTCGAGATACCCCTACTAGGGAAGCACCCATAGGTCCTCTAGGAAAACTTCCTGATTTGGATACCTTGATAGAATTATATATGGAAAATAATCTACCCACTAAGGGGTCTAATAGATCAATATCATGGGTTCACACCCTAGATTTCTCTATACATTGATCGAAATGTGAACATGAGAGTACACCATGGCCTAGCTTGGATGAGCAAACCACCCCATTTGATCGAGCAAGTCACCCCCATACTCCTTATAGAGAGCACTCAACGCACACACATAGTGCTTCTACACTGCTTGAATATATAGAGCTTACATCCAAAACTAAATATGAATCTTTCCTCATAGATGAGGAAGAAAACCTGAGTCATACTCCTACTCCTCATGAAGAGTACTTGGTGCAACCACATGATGGCTCTACATCATCAGAATATACAAAGCTGATTTATAGACTAGATTTTAAGGTCAATGCAACCTTTAGGGAGTGTGGAAAATGAGCAATATATCTTAAAGGGGGTGAAAGACATAATAAACCCATCCATGTTTCAAGTAAAAGGGCAAACAAACCCCATACAACTGAGCAACGATATCATACTCATCAGGCAATTAGGCCAAATATTAATATACAACAACATACAAATCAACTCCAATTGGATCAACAACAAAGAAATCAACAATGGGTGGACTCACAATGAGCACACCTACAAAGGTTGTATCAATGAAAGATACAAGAACAATAAATGATACAACAAGAGCAATTGAAAAATGCATTACATGAAGTGGTGCTTACACCTAGCACCTATAAGATGCAACAACATGCAAGGTGTCCAATACAATTTCTAATTTTGCCCTCAGACCTCCTAGGCCTAACATAGATCACCTTCCACAGGTGGTTACCCCTCCTTATAAGCCACCTCAAGAGATGCCTTATGAGGCCTATACTGAGCATGAGATAGAAGTGGAATATATTGAGATGCCTTATCGAGGTAGGGGGATGATGTTCCACCACCCTGTAATAGGCCTAATATCCCTCACCCTCCCTCGTAGGGTCAAAGCAAAGAAAAGGAGATCAGATCCTCTAATGCACATAGGGTACTGCTAGAGCACCTAGAATCAATTGAAAACAAGATCTCTAGATCTGGATCTCAGAAGCCCACTTTGCACCAGTTATGTATTCAACCGCTCCATCCTTCTGTGCCTACCCATTCCTATCTAGAATAGTTTAAAATGCCCCACCTAGCTAACTGTAAATGGTAGGAAGATGCGTAAGAGCATGTCACCAAATTCCTAAACCAATGCTTTGGCATATAGGATAATGATGCTTTACTCTTGAGGACATAGCATCTACAATCTTGACCAGTTCATGGAGTGGTACAACCAACCCCTGAAGCATAGCATCTATAATATTGACCCATTCATATATGCGTTCCTAGAACACTTCATCTTCAACACTGAGCAAAAGGTGAAACTAGCCAACCTTATAGGTTTGAAGCAATATTATGACGATTCAATCACAAATTATGGCAATAGGTGGTGAATGCTTCTTGATCAGCTGCCATACATACTACCCATGTCTGATTTGATTGGCATGTTTTCTAAGAACTTCCTAAATCCTATCTCCTTGTTGTTGCAACTCCAATGATATCCCACTCTTCAAGATGCTCTAGCACAAGCTAGAATAATCGAGGATATCAATATTCAAGAGGGAGAAAATTTGAAGCCACGCAAGGAGTGGACAAAGGATGCCAAAAACAACCTAGCACAACCAAATCCAATATCAATCAATCATGTTGCTATTAGTATTCTAGGGCCTACATAGCCTGCACCACCTTAGAATCCCAACTATCAAGCTGCACCTGGAAACTATGACAACAATGACCAAACTAAACAAATACAAGGCCAACAAAATTGACCACTATGATAATATACTCATTTTTTAGAGCCCTTAGCATCGATATTCAATCGATTATATGAGTCACAAAAAATCACGCTTCTCGAGATCCATCCATTGAAACCTAATAAGCATAGGTCAAAGGTGCATAGGAAATACCTATACTGTGTTTACCATTGACAAAGAGGCCATGACATCCAAACATATCATGAGATGTAGTTTAGGATATGATCAAGAGGCAAGAGCTTTTGATGGGCGATCCTCTTGCTCCAAAAAACCAACCAATAAGAGACTTCCAAGACCTATGGCCCACACATGAAGTAAAAATAACACCTTCGAATCATGTTGAGCATCCCAATCAGGTGCATAACGACTCACCTTCACAAGAGTCTATGGTAATTATCAGTGTTGTAACAGAGAAACATGAATATCAAAATCTATATACAGGGGGTCTATAGGTAGGGGGTCCATCCAAAGGTACCTATAAGCTCTTTGGTCACCCTAAAATGCTCCTAGACGATCCATGACCATCTAGGTCACCCCAAAATTCTCCAAGGGAGTCTACAACCTGCTTGGTCAACCCAAAATGCTCCTAGGTAGTCTATGACCATCTAGGTCATCCTAAAATGCTCCAAGGGTGTTTACAACCTACTTGGTCAATCCAAAATGCCCCTAGATAGTCTATGACCATCTAGGTCACTCCAAAAGACTCCAAGGGTATCTACATACCACTTGGTCAACCCAAAATGCTCCTAGGTAGTCTATGACCATATAGATAACCCCAAAAGGCTCCAAGGGTATCTGCATACCGCTTGGTCTACCCAAAATTCTCCTAGGTGGTCTATAACCATCTAGGTCACCCCAAAAGGCTCCAAGGGTATCTACATATCGCTTGGTCAACCCAAAATACTCCTAGGTGGTCTATGACCATCTAGGTAACCCCAAAATTCTCCAAGGGTATCTACAACCCACTTGGTCAATCCAAAATTCTCCTAGCCAGTCTATGATCATCTAGGTCACCCCAAAATTCTCCAAGGGTATCTACAACCTGCTTGGTCAACCCAAAACACTCCTAGGTGGTCTATGACCGTCTAGGTCACCCTAAAAAATCCCCAAAAGCATCTATAAGCCCTTTGGTCACACCAAAAGCCCCAAAGGTACCCATAAACCCTTTGGTCATCCAAAATGCCCCAACAACATCCATTAAGCCCATTGGTCATAATAAAAATATGCATAATCCCAATCAACAATTGATAGCTTAATCAAGTTAATTGTGTTCATCTTATGAATCAGTGCCAAACGCAATCATCCACCCTCCTTGCTTGGGGTAAATAAGAAAAATATCAAAACAAAATTCAATCAAACTAGTAAGCTTATCTCCTAATTGCCATCAAGGCTAGGATTTGATTTAATCTTATCTCCTAATCACCATCAAGTCTAGTATTTGATTGAAACTTATCTCATAATCATCATCAAGGCTAGGATTTGATTTAAACTTGTCTCCTAATTGCCATCAAGGCTAGGATTTGATTTAAGCTTATCTCTTAATAATCATCAAGGCTAAATTTTAGACTTAAGTTTATCTCCTAATTGCTGCCAAGGCTAGAATTAGACTTAAGCTTATTTGTCGATACGTCAAATATTACCAAAATTAAGTTCCTCAACTTGTCATATGTAATGAATCTGATATGTGCACCCTTTCCATTATTGGGGTATCAAGAATTGATGAAGTATTCATCCCATTTCTTCTATGAAAGGACATCAAAAATAAAAAATTAAAAAATAATTAAAACACATTAAAAACAACCAAAAAGCAGCAAAAAAATATCCAAAACCCACCAAAAACAAGTCAAATTTGATGGAACTCACTCAAGATCAAAATAGCAACCTTAATAAAAGTCATCTGGGTCAAGCAACTTGTTTCTTTTCTCATGATTCATTCCCTAATCGACTTGTCACTTGAGGGGGTAGTCATACTCAGTTCCAAATCAACAAGCGCACACTCAATCAGGCAAATTGCGTGCATTCAAAGAATCATTGACAAAGATAATCTCACTCTTGCTTGGGGAAACAAACAAGCACAAAACATCAACTCAAAACACTTGGCATTCTATGATCATGAAAAACCAGGCCGCTTGCTTCATGACTAAATAATAGCCAAGATAAAGCAAGTTCCTTAGCTCGTCGAAAGCAAAGATTTAAGAACACATGATCTTTCCAGGATTGGGGCATATAAAGTTAGCTAGGTTACTAAATAACCTCAATAATTAAAAATTTTAGACATCTATTTTTTCTCGATATTGTGCTACACACAATGCATCCCAAAAAGGGGCATATGTAGACACTAAAATCTGGTCAATCCAATTATGCTACCGAAAGCAGTGACTAAGTTGACACACCAAGGCCCCTAAAGCAGCCCTCAGAAGGTATACAGTGGTTCTAGCAACTTTATGAAAGGTTTTGGAAGGTCCCGAACCATTTTTTTGGACCTTTTGGCTCCTTATTCAAGGTCATACCACCCTGGGATGAATACAAATCCTATTTGTCCCACCCTGGAGCGAATAGAAGCATTCATTCTAGGGTGGGGTGAATAGCAGGTTTGACTAGAAAAAAATCAAATTTTAGATAAATGGCACCTATAAAATGCCATTAGCCCTACCTAGCCTAGCATGTGGGTCAGAGAATGCAGTAAACATATGACATGCTTCATAACAAAGTCAAATTGGGATATTCTCTTCCTCCTTCAATGCATGTCACCCTGGTGGCCAAGTGGCGCCTCTTGCCACGCATACCCTTGCATGCCCTTTTACACATGAGCCCCTTATGGCTATAAAGTGGATTCATTTTCCACACTAAATAAGAGAGGATTTTTAGAACATAGCAACAGAGTGCTGCTAAGATTTCCTTTCACCCTTTTGTGCCCCTTTTCCCTCAGAATATCTACCTACTAAAGGAGGTTTGCGAGTGATCCAAGAGGCACAATTTTTTCACATAACCGAACCATTTGATTCTTCACAAAATTTGATGAAAATACCCCTTACAATGTTTTGGACCATTACATAGTGGAATTGGTGGCAAAAAGTTAGCAGAAGTGGTGGGCGTCCCACCCCCAGGTACCCCCTAATTTGTGACAGTCAAATTCATCCCAACCTGGAATGAATAAAATTTGTGGATAATTTTGTTACTATTTTTAAATAGTCATTTTTTATATTATCATATTATGCTACAGTTTAAATTTCATGCTTTTCTGAGTTATATTGGCCGAGATATCATGATTTGAAGCTTTTGTAGGCTTGTGGGACCCATTAGAGCATACATCAGGATCTGAGCCTGATTTTTGGAATCTGACAATATGGGTTACCCTAAAATATTATTTTATGCATTCTTTCCAATTTTCATATGTTTTGGATGTGTAGGGGCAAAAAATTCTAAGATTGGGTTTTGTAGGTTGGAGAAGTGTACTGCGATTACGCCACGCCAAAGAATGCAATTTCAATGCAATTTATGGTGATATCTTCCCAAAACCTCTTATTTTACTTACCTCTATAATTTTATATCATTTGGAGTTGATTTCGTATAGGCACACCACATATACCCCTTTCCTACCTATGGGGATTACATGTTTTAGATCATACACACTCGCAATTTGACGTTTATGGTTTCCTTGTGTGTAGTTGCATGTCATACAATGCATTGGGAAAGTAGTGTAGGACATAAAGATTAGAAATACAAGTGGCAGCAAACTTTGGCCCGTCCACTTCGACTGTGGGTATGCAGAAAGACATTGGATGTGCACTAGATTCTCTTGAAGAATTTTGATCCTCGGGAACCTAAAATTTGTAACAGTTGTATCAATCATTTGAGCCCTCAAGGGGTCATCTATGTAACCTAAATTTTATCTACCTAATTAATAAGAAATCAATTTGCTTTGCTTCATTTCTTGTTACTCGCTATCTTTTCCATCTTACTTGCATGCTTCTGATTTGATGCTCATTAGACATAGGGGATAGATGCAATTTGTTATCCATATTTAGGTGCACCATTTTTCCCTACTTCACAGCCCATGAAAACAAGAAAAATCATGAAATCATGACTATTTTCCATTTTCCAACTCTTCCTGGCTCTTAGCCCAAGAAAACAAGATCGATCATGAAATCGTGCCTATATTTCATCTTCCATCTCTTCCTAGCTCTCGGCCTTCAAAAACAAGGCCGATCACAAAATCATGACTTTTTTCCTTCTTCTAGCTCTTCCTGGCTCTTGGCCCACAAAAACAAGGTCGGTCACAAAATCGTGATTGTTTTCCATCTTCCAGCTCTTCCTGGATCTCGACCCGTGAAAACAAGGTCGATTGTGAAATCGTGACTATTTTCCATCTTCCAGATCTTCCTAGCTCTCGGCCCATGAAAATAAGGTCGATCACGAAATCGTGACTATTTTTTGCCTTCTATCTCTTCTTGGCTCTCGGCCCATGAAAACAAGGCTGATCATGAAATCGTGACTATTTTCTATACTTGCAAAATTTTGGGAAATCTCTTCATTCCCCTCAGTGTAGTCATTTTGACCTACATTATTGGCACCTCCTGGGGAATTCTGCTAATAGAATATCATAATCCAAAGCCTTAATCCATTGGGCATTGGAGTAAAAAGAACGAAAAAGAAAGAAGGGGAAGGGATATAGAGCAAAATTTTGTATTTCCTACAACTATTTTTTTGGGGTATCTTCTTCGTTTGATTTCCCCACTTCTCTTTCTACCTAACTGCTTGTTTCAGTTTTTTTGGCTTCCTTTTATTTTTCCAACTTTTGGACAACTTCATTGTAAGCAATACAAGCCCATTTCCAATTTTCTTCATCTAGATCAGAGGTTTCATTGAACATCTAATATAAATATTCCAATTCCTTGACCTTATCAAAAGATAGAACCTTTGATCTTAAAAACAACTTGTGCAAGCAAGAGTTGATCTGGGTAAGATCTTGGGCCATTCTAAATATCTGATATTCTTAAATGGGCTGATCCCAGCTATCTATATCAGATTCATATTCTATAAAGCTTTCCAGGAAGCTTTAAACCCATCTTCTCCCAAGATGTTTGAGTCTTCATCCTAGAAGCTTGGTAGACCATAATTCTCTACTAGACTTAAGTGTTTCAATATTCCCTTAGCCTCTACTTTAAGTTCTTGGATTATTCTAACACTTTGCATCACAAGCTTGTGTCTTTTGAAGAAACTTTTAGCAGCTATTTTGGCTTGGGACCATGCTTCATATTGGGCTCTGCTTGAAACCCTTTCCTGCGTGCTTTCAACCAAAACTTGTATCTTTGTTGTCGTAGTTAACCTTACTTGTAAGAAGGTGATAGATGCAGTGAACTCATCCTCCACTCGACTTAGTATTTCCTTGATCTTGGCAAAGTATAGTAATGTAGGTCGTGCCTTCAAGCCCATTTTATGCATATTGTGGAGCATCTATTTTCTAACTGCTTTGGCCTTTTCTTTTGACAAACCACTGGTTTTTCCCTTCTCTTCCTGGATCTACTTCTGGAGATCTTCCACTTGTTTATTAAAAACTTGAATCTATTCAGCAACATTTTTTGCTTCTTCTTTATATTTGGTTGCTTCATTGAACCTTTCTTCCCACTTCTTGGCTTCATTCTTCAGAGCCTCTTCAATAGTATTTTGCTCATTTTGGAATGCTTCCAAATCTTTCCTTGCCTCTTCAGCTCTGAGATATTTTTCTTTGTAATACTTTGCATTCAATTATATGGTCCCTAAGTGATCCTAGTCCATTCCCCATTCATCTTGCATTGGTATATGTGTAATATATTCAGTTACTATCTCAGCCTAGTAATCATCCAATGTCATTTCTCCTTCAGGATTCTTTACCAACGGTGTCATATTCATATTCGAGCATTGCATACTGAGGGGATCTAGAGCCACTACTTCTTGAGTATGGGCTATATTATTGGAGGCTTGAGCACAATGAGACTTCCACCAGTCTAAGGCATTATGGTTAGCCTTATTTAGCTTCTTGAGCTTGGAAATGGTAGGGTGATTCTTGGTAGAGGAAGTAGAGATGGATTGTAAGTTAGGGAAAGGGGTAGCATGGGGGAAAGGAATGGCGACCAAAGTGGCATCCACATTCAATGGTCCTGTGAGGGGAACTGTGGGAATAGCCAAGGATGCTATTGGATCAAATTGGGTTTGATATGTGGGCAGTGATGGTGAAGGTGGAGGCTGATGGTTGAAAAGAGATAAAAAATTACCTTTAGGAGAAAAATGAGAAGGGAATTATCTTCGAGACTGAGAAGAATATGAAGTAGAAGATATAGAGATCATACCTAGAATTACTGATGACTTTTGTTGATTCGTATCTCCAATACTAGGTGGCTCTTCAGCAGTAACAAATCCCTAATTAGGAACTGGTACTTTGGTAGTAACTGATCCCTTAATTGATTTGTTCAGTTCAGGAGCACTAACATCATGATGTTGAGGGGACTACTTTGCATATTTTGCCACATCCCCTATTATAGAGTCTTTATTTATTTCTTCTCAACTGATCTTATTTCGTTTATCCCCTATATCAGACCTCGATTTATATTTCCTAAAGACTAGGGGTCAATCATCATTAGACTCTATGTTTGAGGTCAAAGGAGAAATGAATTTAGAATTTACCTTTGTAGGGACCTCTTGATTTCTTGGTGGAAATCTCTTTTCCTTTATCTTGGATCTATTTTCTCCTTTCCAACGGTAGGAGGATTCTTTTTTGGGGTGCCACGAAAGCTTGGTGGGACCTTTTCTACAAGAGTTTCCGACCATGTGGCTTGGTACTGGTCATACTGGAGGGAAAAATCATGATCATTTTTTATTCCCCACTTGGAAGTGATCATGTTAATTTGAACTCTCATCATCCACCAGGCTAGAATTTTTTTTGTTGTCCACTCTGCACCCTTTTTTTGCATTCTCTTTATATCTTTATCTTTTAACACATTTTTTGGATTATTCTTAGGGTCATAATCAGTCACATGTTCATAGAAGTCATGCCATGGGGGAAAAGGTTGCATCTTGTCTACATGCCATTCCAAAGCTTCATTCTCTTCATTGTTCCTATGTTGTTCAACAATTTCCCTATCAGACGTGTGATGTTTCTTGAAAGGGGTTTTGTTCAAATTAGATTGCCTCTCTGCAAATCTATCAAGAGGATCATACCTCCACCTCTGTGGTAATTCTACCAACTTTAAGTCTTTTAAGGCTCGAGTGATCTGCTCATGGTGCCCTTTCTTGGACATAACTATACCTTCAAATTGAAAAGGCATAGGGCATGTACCAGTTTTGCCAATCCCTATCCCAAACTTACAATTAATGTATTCTATCTGCCTCACATACTCCAAGGCAAAAAACTGATTAGTAACATAGTGCGGGAGTAAGAAGGGTTTCCCTATAAACCCATATAGTCTGATGACCACCCCTTGTGTCAAAATAAACCAGTCACCTTCTTCTGCATGGGGTGTTGCAAAACATCCCGCACCTTTTGGGGGAGTCTGTGTATTTCTCCGTACATAATTTTCAAAGTTGGCCCCAAAAATTCCTTGTTAAAGTGGTAGTATGACTCTGCTTTCGAGAGTACGATCGTCCATTCATACACTAGTAGTGTTTTTCCCTTTTCATATTTGTTAATTATGGATATGAAAGGAAGCTACTTTGAATAGAAAAAGAAAAAGAGCCATACCAGATATGATGAAAACCTGAAAGACACCTGAGTACCTTTCTGCATCTTGGACAAGCCTTCGTGTATCTGTTGGAATAGGTAAGATGACCAATCAAAGAAAATTGGTATGGTGCTCTCATCTATGATAGATATGTCATAGAATTTAGGATTCGAGAGGCACTGAGCTACCACAATCTACCACCCATACACTTCAACATCTGATTTTAGGCCCGCCACCATAGCTAACATAGAAAATAACTCTTTGTTTTTGAAACTCGATAGGGGAATAGGAGCTTCTGGCAGAGTTCCTCCAGTAGGAGGTTCCAATAATTGTGATTGTAGGAAATTATTGATGTTATTGGTGGGGGCATAGAATTTAGCTTGTCCAACTAGGTCAAAAGGTTTGGGTTTCAAGGTAGGCTTTCTATTGGCATTGAAGGCACACATGATAGCATCGGGATCCAGAGTAAAAATAACCTCCCCTTTGTAATTTCTAACAATTATTTGCTTAGCATCATAAAATTTCACCATAGCCCTAATTAGCTTAGGGTAGGGGTGAATGGGAGTGCAAACATACCAGGAAAGTAAAGAATGGAAAGAAAAAGTGCTTGGGGATGATGGGGTCACACCTTTAGCTACTCTGGCCTCCATGTCTTTCCAAATATTCTCTGGATTTTTCTAGGTGATGAGTGTATCCATTATTTTGGCATCCTTGTCCATGAACTTGACATTTTTTTCTTCTTTTTGATGAGTTTCTATGGCTATTGAAGATGAATCAACCATTATTTGTTATCGAATTGATGCAAAAGACTCTCTGGAACTATCTGCATGAAGTTGGCACTCTAAGGAGAGTCAAATGATAGTGTCACAGAGGAAATTTTAGAAGAGCAGAATGTGAGAAATGAGGGTTTCCATGATGTAAATAGGCTTGCATGCATGAATTAGGGCATCATGGAGTTATTGCAGTAGGTGTCGCATGCTCCACAAGTAATTTCAAATGTTGCTTTAGTCTTATTCTATGCGCCACCTTCTTGAAACCAACCATTATGCGTCACCTTTTTCTTCAGACCAATAACTTCGCGTCACCTTTTGTCGGACCAATAACTTCACATGATGGTACTTTGAATGGAGCACATTTAAATTTTCAAAAAAATGATTTTCCTACCAAACACAAAATGTGTCACCATTTGACTTTGACCGAGAGATGCCCTTATGTCATGAAATCATGACTCTTTGCACTTTTTGACTCATCATTTGCTTTCGGCCCTTGAGATCAAGGTTAGTCACGAAATCATGACCCTTTCATAAGAAGCGACCTAGAGGTGCCATTGTGTCATGAAATCATGACTCTTTTCATTTTTAAACCTATTTTCAGCTTTCAATCCATGAGAACGAGGCCGGTCATGATATCGTGACCTTTTTACAAGATGTGACTTAGAAATACATTGTGTACATAAAATACAGAAGAGGGAAGAGAGTCCCTAACTCACTTGAAATAGAGTTTCAGGTGAAAGCCATTGATAGGGATAGGTTGCATCTGGCCCTGTTCATTTTTTAGCTGGAAGGAGTTATGCTACTTTTTGATGGTTATTTCGAAGGGTCCTTCCCAAAAAGCATCAAACTTTTGATGATTTCTAGGTTTTGCCTTGTTCTCATTCCACCTCAATACTAAGTCTCCAACTTTGAAGTTTCTGAAGGTAACCCTTTTGTCAAACCATTTCTTTGTTTCTCCAACATATTTTTGATGGTGGTTGTAAGCTTGTTCTTTCTGCTCTTCAAGCTATAAGAGTTGTATCAACTTGTTTTCCATTGGTTCTGCTTCTTCCACACTAGTTTGATTGAGCAATTTTAAAGTGGGTATTTCTATGTGTACAGGGAGGATAACTTCCTTACCATAGACCAATGAGTAAGGTGATGTGTTTATGGATTTTTTTATTGTGATCCTATCAACCCATAATACCTGATTTATCAAAGAGTTCCAACTCCTCTTGTTGTCCCTCAGAGTCCACTTTAGAATCCTAAGTAGGTTCTTATTTGTTGATTCTACTAAGCCATTTCCTTGGGGATAGTAATTCAAAGAAGTATTCAAATAGATCCCATATTTACTAGAAAAATCAATCATCTTAGTGCCTATGAAGGATGAACCATTGTCAGTAACCAAGGCCTCAGGTATACCGAATCTTGTTATCAAACTTTCCATGAATTCTATCACAACTTCTTGGTCATATTTCTTGGTGGGTACTACCTCAACCCACTTGGTGAAGTAATTTATGGTAGTTAGAATATATTTATGGCCAGTAGATGAATTAGGTTCTATCACCCCAATGAAATCCAAGCTCCATTACTAGAAGGGTTTTTCAATCTGAATAGGTTTTAAAAGCATAGAAGTGTTTATGTTCCTCCCAACATATCTCTGGCACTCTTCACAATTCCTAGTTGTCTTGAATGCATCTGAGTAGATGGATGGCCAATAGCAACCGATCTTGATTATTTTTAAATTTGTAGTTCTTCCTGAATAGTGCCCACCTGATAGACCTCCATGGAATTCTTCCAAAACCTTTTATTTTTGGTCATCCTTTATACACCTCAGTAATACACCATCCAAATTTTTTTGTACAACCCCTCTGGTAGTAAGGTATACTTCAAGGCCTAGATCCTATATCTTCTCCTTTGTGAAGCATTTAAACCTGTTGGGTATTTTCCAGTCTGAAAATACCTTATCAGTTCATCGACCTAATCAATGTTGTCCAAAGGTTGATCATCTCTTGGAGTTGATTCTTGCACTTGGTAGGCTATATACTCTATTGAGGCTTGCTTGGCTAGTTCTTGACATAAGGCTCTACCTCTCACCAGCTTGGTTGGGTGAATTTCGACATCATATTCTTGTATATTTGATACCCAACCAACCATTTTCTCACCAAGATCTCCCTGTATGATGAAGTTCCTAACATCAGGGTGAACTACATACACAATGGTTCTGCTCTGTGAAAGGAAATGCCTAAACTTTTTTAATTATTTCATGATTGCATAGACTTGTTTTTCAATAAAGTTGTATTTTTCTTCATGTTCCTGCATGGTTTGACTTAGAAAAGTGATAGGTCTTTCTTCATTATCACTACCCTTTTGAGTAAGGACTTCTGCATAACTCTCATGTTCTCCCACAACGTATAGAATGAAGCCCTTGGAGTAATCTGGATTAATCAATATAAGTGCTTGAGCTATTTATTCTTTTATTCTTTTGAAAGATTTCTTTCGTAAGTCTATCCATTTGAACTCAACATATTTCTTCAATAACTCGGTCATGGGTTTGATAATTTGTGCAAAATATGCTATGAATTTGTGCACAAAGTTGATCTTCCCAAAGAAGGATTGCAAGCCTTTTTTGTTCGGAGGTAAGGGGAGTTCTAATAGTGCTTTTACCCTGTTAGGATCTATAGCCAATCCAGCTTCAGAAATGACATGACCTAGCAAGACTCCCTTTTCAATAGAGAATATGGACTTATTTGGATTCAAAGAGATGCCAAACTCTCTACATTTCTCAAAAACTCTCCTAAGGTGTTCAACATGATCTTCCTTGTGGTGAGAGAACACTGTCATATCATCCAAGTAAATAACTATGATCTTATTGACAAGTTCCCCAAAAGTTACATCCATTGCCCTTTGAAAATTTGCTCCTACATTGGATAATCCAAAGGGTATTCTTTGGTAAGTGAATGTTCCCCATTTGGTAGTGAATGCGGTCTTGTATTGGTCTTCATCCTTGACCCATACCTAGTTGTAACCAAAAAACCCATCCAATAATGAGAATATTTCTACCCCTACCATAGTATGCAGAGTCTAGTCAATTTTTTAGAGAGGATAGTGATCCTTCTATTGGAAATATGAGCAAGTTTTGTTGTCATTTATGTCAAGATAATGATCACCAAGTTTAATTGTCATCCACACATTCATGTCAAAATATTGATGTCCAATTTTTGGTGTTATTAATGTCTTCCAATGGTTTTTCCAAAAGGCAAAGAAGTAGGTTTAATTGAAATAATAATATTATAATATTTTGGGTTACAAGTTGGTTTGAACAAAAACGAAGGCCAAGGAGTTATAAAATTATAATTCTTCCACAAGACCACGTGGAAGATTTTAAAGTCAAAGGTTTAAATTATTTAAATTTAAATATTTTAACCATAAGTTTAAAATTTAAATGTAAATCAATTAAGGTGCCAAAGTTTAATTTAAATTTGAATTAAATTCGAATTTCAAGGATCACCGACATTTTGAATATATGGCACATGGTATATAAAATGGGGCAAGTTGCAATTTAAAAAATCATCCATGCAAATATCATTTACCCAAAGGAAATTGTGCACTGTGTAGAAGAGAAAAATATTCACAATGTGCTTAAAGGTTAAAGAGGGCAGACAAAGGAATCAAGGCTAGGGGGAGTGCCAACATATGTCCAAAGTGCTAGGTAGCATAGTTGGTAGCCAAGGGTTGTGCTAAGTCATTCACAGGTACAAGGTCGTTGGTTTGATCCACACGATCACCATTTTACAAAGGGAGGAAAGTTTTATCCACATCGAAGTCGAGGAGCCATAAGGGTTAAAAGGAAGTAAGTGCACCTTGTTATCTCATGAGGGCACATAGCCCAAGCGGTGGACGTGCTTTGTGCTAAGGCACTTGGTGAGGCAAGGTTGGGTGTTCGAATCTCGTCGAAGTTTTTTGTTGGAAAGAATAAAAGGTATGCGCTCACATTATTATTTTCCAAGGTTTTGATAATCCAAATTTTGCATGGTGTGGAAATTAAAAATATTTTAATTTGCCAAAGTCTTGATAATTCAAAAATTGCTTGGTGTGGAAATTAAAAATATTTTAATTTGCCTAAGGTTTTGATATTTTGGAAATTGCATAGTGTTAGAAAACCACTATTAAATATGAAGTTGAATGCAAATTGGATAAGGAATCGTTGTTAGAAATAAATCGCTTTTATATTGTAAATAATAATACCACAATAAGATAAGTAAAATTTTCTTGGATGCCCCCTTGGAACATCCTATGATTGTCCTATTATATCTATCTAAAAGGTGTGAAATGTGAAGGGATATGTCCCTTTATAAATATAATATAATATAATTAATAGTTTATGTTAGGAGGGTCCTAACATGCCACCCTCATTAAAAAAATTTATCCTCAAAGTTGAAATTGCAGAAATTATTGTTGAATGTGACGGAGGGCCTCCCACGTGTTGAGTGGTATTTTCACCCAGTTGTGAAAGTACACTCTTCCTTGGGATTTGGGTTCCAAATCCCCTCTTGCAAAGAAGTTAAACAAACAACTTCCCCAAGGTCTCCGCTATATTAGCATTTGCATAGTTGTGTTAGTAATCTCAAATAAAGATATTCAATTTAAATGCTTGGAACACCTTAGTGATTGCAAGTAACTGTAAACAAGGGGCAATGTTGGTTTATTTTATCGTTAAACTTTAGTGATTGTTCATTGAACTAAAATAAAGCGAATGTGATTTGGCCCTCATATGACCATGATGTAGTGCCTTAATTCCTTTTATCTTGAGGGTTTTAAGATAGATTTTATCTTGCATTAAATCCTCAATGAAGAATAGGGTCTTCAAAAGTAGCTTCAAAATGTCACTTTAACTTATCCCTCTTAAATGAAATCAAATTTTCATTAAGATGAACAATTAAGTGCTTTGAAGAAATGACCTTCAATGTAATACTCAAATTACCCCTCTTTCGTAAAATTAGAATTTTTATGGAGAGGGCAATTTTAGGCTCCAAAAATGGAAATTTGTAAAGTGCCATAAAACATAATTCCTTCAATGAAATTAGAATTTTCATGAAGGGAATGTCATCATAGGCTCATGAATGAAGCATGAAACTGAAAAAATGAAATTCGGCCCAAAAATGAAAATTTTCTATTTTCGGATTTTTTGAAATCTGTAATAAAACAACAACTTCGATAAATTTTTAAAAATACTAAAAAACTCCAAAAATGAAATTTCAAAGTGCGTATTGGAAGTATGAAGTATAACCTACGCAATGGTGAAATTGTTTTTTGATTTTGAAATTTTTTAATGTTTATTTTAATGCCTAAAAATTAAAAAAAAATTAAAATTTCAGGAAAAATAAAATGCAGAAAAAATGAAAATTGAAATGCAGAAAATGAAACACATGATAAATTCAGTTTGATGCTATCCTATTTTTTCAAAACCGAAGATGTGAGGTTTTCATGCATGCAACCTAACCTATTGGACTTGCAAAACAAGCACAATCCGGATAAGCTAAGTGCTGGCTCCTAGGGTTTTAAATGAGGTTTTCAGATTTAAACATTCGCATGAAGAAACCAAGAAACTTGCATAAACTCCATTTCAAGCCTAAAATCTGAAAAGGGGAAAAATAAACATTTAATCTTGCATGCAGAAAATTACTCCTCCTTTCTTGCCCATAAGATGCAACTTTCTGAAATTTTCTGTATTAAAAATTTGTCATTTTACAATAACAAAAAATTTTGGTTTTCCCAAACCAGTCTATGGAAGAAAAACAGCCCAAAAATGTCCAGAATGGCCCTCTTGCCTTCAAACTTGCAACTCTTCTTGCAGCAGTTTCCAACCCCTCAAAACATCCTTGCCTAACATATTTAAAATTTTCAGGAAGCTTTTCATTTCATCTTCCAATGGTTGTTCGTTTCACCTTCCCTTGTGCATGCATGTGTTTTGATTTCCAAAGAGACTTTTCATTTCTATTTTGTGGCCCTTCGTTTCATTCCCACGGTTTGATTTCGAAAAAATGTTTCATTTTCTCCACAATGGCATGCGTCCGTTTACTTCCATGTGTAACGACCATCTTAAATGATTTCAAATCATTAAATATTCCTTATGTAACTTTTTGTCTTATTCATTGGATTTTGTCCTTATGTCCACGTCACTATGCGGTCTTCAGTTTCATTATCTTGGTGTTTATCATTAATATCAGACGCACTGTCAACTACTTTGTTCCCTTGGCAAAAATCGGACATGTCGCGAAATCGCGACACTCTTGTCTCTTTGTCGGCCTGCCCCTTTTGAGTCGCGAAAATGCAACATGTCGTGATATCGCGACACTTTTGTTTCTCTTTGCTTTGGACCGCAAAAATACAACATGTCGCGATATCGTGACACTTTTTCTTTCTTGTTCTTTCTCTTCTCTTTTGGCCGCGAAAATGCAACATGTCGCGATATCGCAACATTTTTTCTCTTTTGGCCACGAAAATGCAACATGTCGCGATATCGTGACACTTTTTCTCTTTTGGCCATAAAAAATGCAACATGTCATGATATCGCAACACTTTTTCTCTTTTGGCCGCGAAAATGCAACATGTCACGATATCGCAACACGTTTTCTCTTTTGGCCACGACAATGCAACATGTCGTGATATCGTGACACTTTTTTCTCTTTTGGCCACAAAAATGCAACAAGTCACGATATCGCGACACTTTTCTCTTTTGGACGCGACAATGCAACATGTCGCGATATCGCGACACTTTTTCTCTTTTTGCTGTGACAATGCAACATGTCGCGATATCGCGACACTTTTTCTCTTTTGGCCGTGACAATGCAACATGTCACAATATCGCGACACTTTTTCTCTTTTGGCCGCAAAAATGCAATATGTCGTGATATCATGACACTTTTTCTCTTTTGGTCGCGATAATGCAACATGTCGCGATATCGCGACACTTTTTCTTTCTTGTTCTTCTTTCTTCTCTTTTGGTCGCAAAAATGCAACATGTCGTGATATCACGACACTTTTTGTTTCTTGTTATTTTTTCTTTGCTTTGGACCATGAAAATGCAACATGTCGCGATATCGCAACACTTTTTCTTTCCTTGCTTTTTTCTTTCCTTTGGACCGTGAAAATACAACATGTCGCGATATCGCGACACTTTTTTCTCCTTGCGGTGTTTTTATTTTTCTTTGATATTTAGCATATGGGCCACTTCGGTCTTCTTAGAAAACATGCAAAAAGGTGGGTCCCTAATTTTGGGGTATGTTGTGGAGTAGCCACAACACCACGTAGCATCTTCTGAAGGTAGACCTTTCCATTGAATCAATACCTCGGTGATGGTGCGATTGCGAAGGTGGCGCATGCGACGGTCTAGGATAGCTTCTGGTTCAATCATGAGGGCCCCATTATCAGAAAAACTTTGGAAGTTGAGTTTGTGTAGTAATGTGAGTGCCTACTACGACTTTAAGACAAGAAACATGGAATACCAGATGGATTTTGGAGGATTCTGGTAATTCAAGCTTATATGCGACTGGTCCAATATGTTGTAGAATTTTATAGGGGCCATAAAATTTAGGTGCTAACTTTTGAGACCCCTTGATTTTTAAAGAAGTTTGACGATATGGTTGAAGGCGAAGAAATACCATATCCCCTTCTTGAAAAACTTCTCGATTCGATGTTGGTCCGCTTGTTGCTTCATGCGGTGTTGAGCGATGTGTAGATTGTCTTTCAGAGTGTGAATAATATTATCTCGAGTAACAAGCTCCATCTCTACTATTGGCACCTTTGTACTTCCTAGAATATAAGAGGTTAGAGATGGGGGTGATTGGCCATATAATGCTTCGAAAGGGGTCATTTTAATGGTTGTGTGATATGTGGTATTATACCACCATTCAGCTAATGGAAGCCATTTAACCTAGTGAAGGGGTTTTGTGGAAATAAAACATCGGAGATAAGTTTCTAAGCATTTATTGACAACTTTCGTTTGACCATCCGTTTGGGGGTGGTAAGCGAAGCTCATCCGAAGTTGAGTACCTTGGAGTTTAAATAATTCTTTCCAAAAATTACTAGTGAAAGTGGGATCACGATCACTAACTATAGTAGAAGGCATGCCATGTAATTTAAAGATATTGTCAAGGAAAATTTGGGCAATAGTACTAGTGGTATAGGGGTGGGCTATTGGAAAAAAATGGGCGTATTTAGATAAACGATCGACCACCACTAGGATAGTCGTTTTTCCTGCGGATTTGGGAAGGCCTTCAATGAAATCCATTGAAATATCCTCCCATGTTTTTGTTGGTATGGGGAGGGGTTGAAGAAGGCCTGGTGTTGCCACTATTTTGCCTTTATTTCTTTGGCATGTTTCACATTCATTGACGAATCTCTTGATATCATTTTTCATCCCTCTCCAATAAAATGATTTAGTCACTCTTTTGTAGGTTTTGAGGAATCCAGAGTGTCCTATAGTAGGTGTAGCGTGTAACTCATGTAGAAGCTTTGGACGATAAGCAGATGTGGGTGAGAGGACAAGACGTTATTTGTAACGAAGTATGTTATCTTACCAAGAATAGTGGGGTTTGCTCATGGGGTTTTGTTGGAGGTGTTGAATTATGGTATGTGTGGTAGGATCTGCATACCATTCTTCCTTGACTTGTTCGATCCATGTAGGAATAGGGTAGGAAAGAGCATGTAATTGGGAATTTTCCTTCAAATTTTTGGAAAGTGCATCGGCAGCCATGTTATCTTTCCATTTTTTGTATATGATTTCATAATCATAGCCTAATAGTTTTGTCACCCACTTTTGTTGTTCTAGGGTGGTTATCCGTTGTTCTAGAAGGTATTTTAGGTTGTGGTGATCGGTGCGGATAATGAAATATTTTCCAATAAGGTATGGTCTCCAATGTTGGATAGCATGGACAATAGCTAACATTTCTTTTTCATAAGTGGAACGTGCTAAATTATTTTTTGAAAATGCCTTACTAGTGAAGGCTAAGGGTCTTTCATTTTGCATGAGCACTGCTCCCATTCCTACTCCTGAAGCGTCGCTTTCAATAATAAATGGTTGGGAAAAATATGGCATGGCTAGGACAGGAGTGGTACACATGGCATTTTTTAAGGTCATGAATGCTTCATTAGCTTGTGGAGACCATAAGAAGGCATTCTTCTTAAGTAGTGCCGTTAAGGGTGCTGCTATTTTGCCATAATCCTTGACAAATTTATGATAATAGCCAGTTAATCCTAAGAACCCACGCAACCCTTTTAGTGTTTTTGGAATCAGCCAATTTTCCACATCTTCAATTTTATGAGGATCAACTTTAACTCCTTCCTTGGAGACAATATGTCCGAGGTATTCAATTTCTTGCTGGCCAAAGGAACATTTTGATCTCTTTGCGTATAATTGATTTTCTTCCAAGATCTTGAGTGCTTGCTCTATATGTGTTAAGTGCTCTTCCCATGTCTTGCTGTAAATCAAAATATCATCAAAGAAAACTAAAATAAATTTTTGAAGGAAAGGAGAAAATACCTTGTTCATAAGGCTTTGAAATGTGGATGGAGCGTTGGTGAGGCCAAAGGGCATCACCAAAAATTCATAATGTCCCTCGTGGGTGCGAAAAGCGGTTTTGGGTATATCACTTTCCTTAACTCGAATTTGGTGGTAACCGGATCGTAAATCGAGTTTAGAAAAATATGCGGCTCCATTAAGTTCATCGAGTAGTTCATCAATGATTGGAATAGGAAATTTGTCTTTAATCATTATTTTGTTGAGGGCACAAAAATCCACACATAGGCGCCATGATCCATCCTTTTTTCTTACTAGTATGACTGGCAAAGAGTAGGGACTTCTACTAGGTCGAATGACCCCTGCCCTTAGTAGGTCTTGTACTAATTTTTCTATTTCCATATTTTGTAAGTATGGATATCGGTAAGGTCTAATATTTGGAGGTTGGTGTCCCAGAAGTAATTGGATAGCATGATCATGGCTTCACTGTGGAGGTAATCCCTCTGGTTCTTTAAATATTTTATCATGTTTCTCCAGGAGTTTTATTAATTCTGGTGCCTCTGGTTGCTCTTCATTGGTGTTTTGCAAGGAAAATAGTTGGGCAACCATGCCTCTTCCTCCTTTGCGAAGAATATTTTCCATTCTATGGGAACTTACGATTTGTGTGGGACCCATTTTTAAACCTTGAATTGTGTAAGTTTGGTTGTTTTGTATAAATTGCATCCATAATTCTTCAAAGTCCCATTGAATTTTTTCGAGCGTTCATAGCCATTGTACTCCCAAAACAATGTCACATCCTCCTAATGGTAGTACATACATATCTGCTTTCATGTTATACTCTCCCATAGTGAGTTTGATATTCCTGCATTTCCCTTTGCATGCAATTTTTCCACCATTACCAATCATGACTTCGAAGTTATTGCAGGGGTATATAAAGCAATTAGCTTGTTTGGCCAAACTTGGGTCTATAAAATTGTGAGTGCTACCAGAGTCTAAGAGCACAATAGGGTTTTGTTTCTTAAAATACCCTTTTACCTTCATCGTTTGTGGAGTCGAATACCCTGCTAGTGCGTTAAAGGATATTTCTGTTTTATCCTCTTGATTTTCTTCTACAACATCCGTTATTACTTCCACTTCGATGTCATCCTCTTCCTTGGGGGTGCAATCAATTGTGTCCAAAATATATAATTTTGGTGAAATGCATTTGTGGTTGGGTGTAAATTTTTCATCGCAATGGAAACAGAGGCCCTTTTCTCGTCTTTCTTTCATTTCCTCTTGGCTAATTCGTTTGATTGGCATGACTTTATTCAGTTTTTGGCTGGTGTAGGTGTTTGGTGGCTTTCCTGTGAAAACTCTTCCTATTCACCTTTGGTTATTGTTCTTCTCTTCTATCATCTGTGCTAATGCCACAACATGCATCATATCGATAGGGTTTTGTATTTGTACCTCCATTCGAATGTCTTCTTTTAGGCCACTGATGAAGCAACTTTGGAAGAATGATGCATCTAGTCCTGATGTAAGGTTCACCAATTTCTCAAATTGCGCTTGGTATTCCCTTACGGTGGATGTTTGGCGAAGTTTGGTGAGGGCTCCTATGAAGTCTTCAAATTTGGTAGGGCCAAATCGCAACATTAGGTTTTTTGTGAATTCGGTCCATGTGGGAGGACCTTTTGTTTTTCATACCATTGGTACCATTGTGTAGCAATTTTTTCTAAGTGAAATGATGCAATACGGACTTTCTGAATCTCTGGAATTTGATATAAGGTGAAATATTGATCTGCCCTATATATCCAATTTGTGGGGTCACCTCCATCAAATTTTGGGAAATCTAGCTTTGTGGTACGAGGAAGGATTGATGTATGTGGTCCCCCTATTAATGTCTATTGCGGTGGCATAGTGTTTTGTTGTCCGCTCTGCATTAGCATCAAATTTTGTTGTACTAAGTCCATGGAATGGGTTGTAGCATCCAACTTAGTGGATATCTCTGTATTCGAGTTGTTGATGCTCATGGTTAGGTCTGCTATTTTGGTAGTGATCTTATCCTCTAAATTATCCTTCCAAAATGCCATTCCTTGCATCATGTCTTTCATTTCCTTTGAAACCTCTTTCGAGACCTCCTTCGCAATATCCTTTGCCATTTCTTTTGAGACTTCTTTCACAATCTCCTTCGTCGTATCTTGAGATCACCTTCCCTCGGCCATTTAGGGCATGGTTTTGTGCTTTACAAAAAGATCTTTAGCTTTCAAAAATAGTTTTGCAATAGGATATTTTTGCAAATATCTATTTTGTTTTTGCAAAAATTTGAAAATTTTTGCAAAATTTGAAAAATTTGGTAGAATTTTGAAAAAAAATTTGACAATTTGGTTTGATGGGTGCCAAAAAATTATTTTACCACTATATTGGTTGGTTGGGTAGTGGCAGAGCGGTGCAAGGGCGGGGCTAATATGATGAAGGACCAGAGGCAGAGCGACACAAGGGCAGGGCTAAGCAGAGCTCAGGTTGTGGTGAAGTGAAGATGGAACAGAGCTCAGGTGGTGGCTAAGTGTAGGTAGAGCTGGTACAAAGCTCGGGTGGCAGTGACAAGTCAATAGTAAACAACACACAGTTCAAATGATTGGATGACGCCAAGTGTCCCTAAGCCTATCTACGCACACGACATGCTATGTCTAGCGCACTAGGCAATTAGCTTATAGCACATTTTTGTTTATAAATCCCCAAAAGCTTTTCCTACAATGAATGTGGGATAAAAGCTTTTGTATCTTTTACCTTTCGACATTCGAACTTATTCCAGTAGCTAGATTTTTTTTTTAAACCTTTAAAACTTTATAAAAATTATTTCCTTGTTGTGACACGTCATCGAAAAATGTTACAGGGAGGGTCCTTACGTTGATTTGACACTTGTTTCCATTCTGAGTTAGATTTTTAGCTATGAATGGCCCTTTAAATGTTATAAATAAAATTCCTTCAATTCTTTTCAGGTTTTGGTCACCTGATTTTACTTTTTTTTGTTGGTGCCTATTTTGTTTTGCTGTAGAGCCATCTCATCGGAGATGTAAAATCATCGGTACTAAGTGCTTGTTTTTTGTAGGGTAGAATCACCATCAGAGACGCCATATCACTGGGTATTAAGCATTGTTTTCTATAGAGAAGAATCACCAAATATTATGTGTTGTCAAAACCAATGATTCATCGATAGTGGAATAAATAGCTCGGGCTGGTATCCCAAGGGAGGAAACATTTTGGCTCTGTACCAGATGTTAGAACACCACTATTAAATATGAAGTTTAATGCAAATTGGAGAAAGAATCACTGTTAGAAATGAATCACTTTTATATTGTAAGGAATAAACCCACAATAAGATAAATAAAATGTTCTTGGATGCCCTCTTGGAACATCCTATGATTGTCCTATTATATCTATCTAAAAGGTGTGAAATGTGAAGGGATATGTCCCTTTATAAATATAATATAATATAATTTAATTAATAGTTTATGTTAGGAGGGTCCTAACACATAGTGAAAAATTAAAAGGTGTTTATGAGTGATTGAGGGAGATAAAAGGGAAAATAAAGTTAAAATATTTTATTTTAATTTTTGTGGTTAGAATTTATAAAGAAGGAGAAATAAGGTGTAATTGAGATTTAATACTTTTGTATGGTGAAATATTTTTGAAGGAAATAATTGAGGATAGATTTTTTATATCTAACCATTGAGATTGTCAAAGAGGTTGATTGTGATTGAGACAGGTTTTGAGGTCAAATCTTCTTCAAAAAAAAAGGTATGGGCATATCATCCTTGTGAGTGAAATATTGTTGGATTGAGCAAAGTTGGAGTGAAAAGGATTGTTTGATAAGCATTGTTGGAAATATTTGAGTGAGCCTTCATGTGCATGATTAGGGTTTGTGAAAGATCATGAGTATCATTGTTATGTGAGATTTTTTTATAAGCATTGTTGGAAATATTGGAGTAAGATTTCATATGCATGATTAGGGTTTGTGAAATATCATGAGTATTTGTTTGTGAGAACTATCTTGACTAGGTTTTGTGAAAGATCATGAGTATCATTGTTATGTGAATTTAGAATCATCTTGAGTCAAGGTTGAGTTCCATAGTGTGAGTTATTGGAAGTATAGTGAAACACTTGGTTAGGGTTTGTAAGAAAGTTGTGTTTCATTGAGTGAATGGTTGAGTGAATTTGGATGAGCATTATTGATTGAATGCATTGGAGTGATAGTTCAAGTTCTATGAAACAAATTGTTCTCTATTCTAAGATTGAGTTGAAGGAGAGATTTGAAAGTGATTGAGTGTTTTGTGAGTGTGAAACATATTGAGTCTCTAACCATTCTCTATATGTTTCTATGGTGATTTTTGGGGCTGGTCTCTACCTTCTTTTTTTTTATTAAACAATATTTTGAGTGAAACTTGTTTGTGTGATTGAAGAGGTTTTCTAAAATGATTAAGTTGAGTTGTGTATGCAAGATTTGCATTTTGAATAAAGCTTTTGTGAAAGCTAGTGGACTATTTTGAGTAATTCCTAGAGGGGACTTTAGGATAGATTTAAGCAAGCTTTTGTGAAAGCTTATGTGAGATTTGAAGTAAGTCCTAGAGTGGACTTAAGGACTGATTTGAGTAAGCTTTTGTGGAAGCTTACAATGCAGATTTGAGGTAAGTCTTGGTGAAGACTTGTTGAGCAAATTGGACAAGTTCTAGTGAGGACTTGTTGAGAAGATTTGAGGTAAGTCTTTGAGAAGACTTGTGAGCAGAGTTGATTGATTGATTTGTTCAAACCTTGAGTTAAGGTTTGGGATAGATCTAGATGAGTTGACTTATGATTGGATAAAGATTTGTGTTAAGGCTTGAGGAAAAATTTGAGGACAAATTTTGGTGCAAATGTTTAACAAACCAAAGATAGATATTGAACATATATGTGCTAAATCAAAGGACTGTGTTTAGTGTATATTTGAGACAAAGATTGAGAATATTTATGCTAGACCTAAGGATTGTGTTTAGTACAGATTTGAGATAGATATTGAGAATATTTGTGCTAGATCGAAGGACTGTGTTTAGTGCAAATTTGAGATAGATATTGAGAAGATTTTTGCTAGATCGAAGGACTGTGTTTAGTGCAGATTTGAGATAGAGTTGAGAGCAAGCTTTGGAGGTGACAAAGTAGAGGATAGTAGTCTCCAGTGGATAGATATCCATTAGCCAGGGTAGTGAGGATAGAGGTCTTCTGAGTGAGGACAAGAGTCTTTAGTGGAGAGAGATCCACAAGCCAGTGTAGTGGAGGTAGTAGTCTTCTAGAGGATCACTAGCTAGAGCAAAGGAGGAGTTCTCCTATGGATAGAGTTCCATGAATCAACTTAGGGGATTGGTGTCTCTTGTGGATAGACATCCATGAACTTGATTAGGGTATTGGTATCTCCTTTGGATAGAGGTCCATAAATATTGTAATAGGGAAGGATTCCCAAGATATTTATTGAGAAAATTATAGTGAAATATTTTCTCCATGGAGTAGCCCACATTGGGTGAACCATGTTAAATTGGTGTCTCTATTGTGTGTGGTGATTTGTGCATTTCTTTGATTACTATTGTTGATATTTCCATTGATATATTGGATAATATTGTTTGAGAAAAGAAAAGTAAAAAGTGGTCTTATATTGTTCACCCCCCCTCTCAGTATAATCTTGTGTTCTTCAATTGGTATCAGAGTGGGTTCCTTCGAAAGAGTTTAACAGCTTGAAGGAAAATCTCACAAGAACACAGATGGATTCTCAGAATGGATCTTCAGGGAATTTGACACCATTGTTCAATGGGAAAAATTATGCACTTTGGAGTATGAGAATGAAGATTCACCTAATGGCACTAGGGAATGAAATATGGCAAGCAGTTGAGGATGGATACATACCACCAGCTACTCCACCTATAGATAAATATGGTAAGCTCCTACAACTAAATAATTCAAAGGAAATGAATGGAATTTTAAAGGGTTTGCATGAAATAGAGTTTATAAAGGTTATGCATTGCACATCAGCAAAGGAAATTTGGGATAAGTTGAAAGGTATATATGAGGGAGACAAAAAGGTCAAAAGGGTAAAGTTGCAAAATTACAAGAGAACATTTGAAGACCTAAAGATGAAGGATGAGGAAAATATTGTTGCATACCTACTTCATGTGGATGAGGTTGTTAACTCCATGCAAGGACTTGGGCTTAAGGTTGAAGAAACAGATGTTTGTGATAAGATTTTAAGGTCACTCCCAAAAAGGTATAGTGAAAATATTTCAGCTATAGAAGAGTCAAAAGATATTGAATTTTTGACAAGGGATGAATTACATGGAATTCTCACAGCTTTTGAGATGAGAATAAAAGAGGAACCTATTCCCCAGAAAGAAGTAACCTTCAAATTTACTAAGAAGACAAAGGGTAAGAAGTCAGATTCAAGCAATGAGTTATCCAGTGATGAAGAAGCAAATTATGGCAGAAGGAACAAGGACTCAAGAAAGTATAAAGGTACGAAATCAGTTAAATATTTTAATTGTGGTAAATATGGTCACTATGCAACTGATTTTCCAAAATCTAGAAATAGTAGTGAAGATGAGAAACAAGATCATAAGAACAGGGAAACAGGAAAACATAGGTATCAAAATAAAAATAGGGATGGACAAAGCAAGCAAGGAAAGAAGTTTTTCCAAAGGCATAAGAAAATTTTTATGTAGACAAGGCAGGTAAGAGTTCAAGCGATAGTGATGGAAGATCCTCAAATAATGATGAGGAAGAAATTCTATTTTTGGTAGAAGAAAAAGAAGTGGTTAGAAAAAGGTCACCAATAATTCTCAAGTGTTTTAGATGTGGTAACTTTGGTCATCTTGAAGATAGTTGTACAAGGAATGGATTCAGTTTCAGTGAAGATGAATATGAAGATGCTCTTGAAGGTCTAGAAGAAGAAAGTCTTCTTATGGCAATAGAAGAAGAAGGAAGTGCTTCTATTGAAGATAAATTAGAAAGGAATGAAGATGATCTTGATGATAAAAAGGTAGAGGAAGAATCAAAATTAGAGGAAGGAGAAGTTGATCTTGAGGGTGAGCTTATTTCTTCTCTTAAGGAATTAAGAAAGGTAAGAAAGTAGAACTCAAAACTCAAGCTTCAATTTCAAGAATGTGATGAAGAGAAAGGAAATCTTATAGAAGATCTAACCAACTCAATAGCTAAGACAAGGAGATTTAAAGAGAAGTTAGAGGTAAAGATTCTAGAATGTGAAAGGTTAGAGCATGAAGTAGCTTCATTAAGGAAGGAAGTAAAAGAGTCTAAAGACAAGCTACACAGGTTTGGGAGAAGCTCAAAGAAATTGGATAAGATTATCAAGGTACAAAGATCTTCATCAAACAAGACAGGACTTGGTTTTGAAGAAGAATATAAAGGACAAGGAGAGGAGTCAATCTCAAGCTCCAAAGAAGAAGAAGCTTCAGAAGAAGAGAGTGTAAGAGAAAGTGAGACTTCTGAGGATGAGTTGGACAATAGAAAGTTCAACAAGGAAAGGAACAATGCACAAATGAGGAACATATGGAATAGGAAACAGCACAGGGTAGAAGAGACTAAGAGACCAATGGGGTCAAGGCAAGGTTTCTTCAATGGATGTTGCTTCTCATGTCATAGGTTTGGGCACAAGGCTACACAATGCAGGACACATGAAAGATAGGAATATGGAAATTTTAGAAACAGGCATCTCTTCCAAGGGTATTGCTACTCTTGTAATCAGTTTGGTCATAAGGCAGTTAATTGCAGGGTTCATGATAGGAATGGATATGGCTTCACCAGGAGAAACTTCAAGATAATTGCACCTTCAAGGAATCACAACATTAAGTGTTATAAGTGCAATAATGTTGGGCATATAGCCAAGTGGTGTAGAGCATAACTTCTAGAGACAAGCAGGAACATGAATAGTCAGAGGAATCAGAAGGATCAGTTGAGGAAGAAGGTGGACAAAGGTAAATATCAGTGTATGTTGGGAGTAGAGATACTCCCACCCCAAAATTAATCACCTCAAGAGAGGAGGTGGGGGAGGGGCTAAGCTAAGAGTCTCATTCTTAGCCCCAAGCCCCAAAGGTGGCCCTTTGCCATTGATGTCAAAGGGGGAGAGATTTGAGTTAGGGGGAGAGCATTCAGTCAGGGGGAGAAGTTTCTCAGGGGGAGAGAACTAAAAAAGGTAAAGGAAATGGTAAAAGGAAAATGGGTTGCCATCAATGACAAAGGGGGAGATTGTTGGAAATATGAGCAAGTTTTGTTGTCATTGATGTCAAGAGGATGATGACCAAGTTTCATTGTCATCCATGCATTCATGTCAAAAGGTTGATGTCCAAGTTTCAGTGTCATTAATGTCTTCCAATGGTTTTTCCAAAAAGGCAAAGAAGCAGGTTTAATGGAAATAATAATATTATAATATTTTGGGTTACAAGTTGGTTTGAAGAAAAATGAAGGCCAAGGAGTTATAAAATTATAATTCCTCCACAAGACCCATGTGGCAGATTTTAAAGTCTAAGGTTTAAATTATTTAAATTTAAATATTTTAACCATAAGGTTAAAATTTAAATTTAAATCAATTAAGGCGCCAAAGTTTAATTTAAATTCGAATTAAATTTGAATTTCAAGGATCACCGACGTTTTGAATATATGGCACATGGTATATAAAAGGGGGCAAGTTTTAATTTAAAAAATCATCCATGCGAATATCATTTGCCCAAAGAAAATTATGCGTTGTGTAGAAGAGGAAAGGATTCGCATGTGCTTAAAGGTTTAAGAGGGTAGACAAAGGAATAAAGGCAAGTGGGAGTGCCAACGTATGTCCAAAGCATTGGGTAGCACAATTGGCAGCCAAGGGCTGCGCTAAGTCGTTCGTAGGCACAAGGTCATGGGTTCGATCCACGCGATCGTCATTTTGCAAAGGGAGGAAATTTTTATCCATGCTAAATTTGAGGAGCCATAAGGGTTAAGAGGAAGTACGTGCACCTTGTTATCTCATGAGGGCACATAGCCCAAGTGGTGGACGTGCTTTGTGCTAAGGCACTTGGTGAGGCAAGGTTGGGTGTTCGAATCTCGTCGAAGGTTTTTGTTGGGAAGAATAAAAGGTATGCACTCACATTATTATTTGCCAAGGTTTTGATAATCTAAAATTTGCATGGTGTGGAAATTAAAAATATTTTAATTTGCCAAGGTCTTGATAATCCGAAAATTGCATGGTGTGGAAATTAAAAATATTTTAATTTGCCCAAGGTTTTGATATTTTAGAAATTGCATAGTGAAAAATTAAAAGGTGTTTATGAGTGATTGAGGGAGATAAAAGGGAAAATAAAGTTAAAATATTTTATTTTAATTTTTGTGGTTAGAATTTATAAAGGAGGAGAAATAAGGTGTAATTGAGATTTAATACTTTTGTATGGTGAAATATTTTGAGGGAAATAATTGAGTGATAGATTTTTTATATCTAACCATTGAGATTGGCAAAGAGGTTGATTGTGATTGAGACATGTTTTGAGGTCAAATCTTCTTCAAAACAAAAGGTATGGGCATATCATTCCTTGTGAGTGAAATATTGTTAGGTTGGATTTTGTGAAATGCAAAGTTGGAGTGAAAAGGTTTGTTTGATAAGCATTGTTGGAAATGTTTGAGTGAGCCTTCATGTGCATGATTAGGGTTTGTGAAAGATCATGAGTATCATTGTTATGTGAGATTGTTTGATAAGCATTGTTGGAAATATTTGAGTAAGCTTTCATGTGCTTGATTAGGGTTTGTGAAATCGCAAGTTGCGGTTTTAGATCATGAGTATCATTGTTATGTGAATTTGGAATCATCTTGAGTCAAGGTTGAGTTCCATAGTGTGAGTTGTTGGAAGCATAGTGAAACACTTGGTTAGGGTTTGTAAGAAAGTTGTGTTTCATTGAGTGAATGGTTGAGTGAAGTTGGATGAGCATTATTGATTGAATGCATTGGAGTGATAGTTCAAGTTATGTGAAACAAATTGTTCTTTATTCTAAATTGATTTGAAGGAGAGTTTGAAAGTGATTGAGTGTTTTGTGAGTGTGAAACATATTGAGTCTCTAACCATTCTCTATATGTTTCTATAAGATTAAACAAGATTCTAAGTGAAACTTGTTTGTGTGATTGAAGAGGTTTTCTAAAAGAGATTGAAGTTGAGGGTAGATTTTTTGAAATAAGATTTTGTGAAAGCTTAGTGGACTATTTTAGAGTAAGTTCCTAGAGGGGAGTGATTGAGGATAGAGTTAAGTAAGCTTTTAGTAAATCTTGGAGCGAGATTGTAAGTCCTCGAGTGGACTTAAGGACAGAGTTGAGTAAGCTTTTGTGGAAGCTTACAATGCAGATTTGAGGTAAGTCTTGGTGAAGACTTGTTGAGCAGATTGGACAAGTTCTAGGGAGGACTTGTTGAGCAGATTTGAGGTAAGTTTTGAGAAGACTTGTGAGCAAAGTTGATTGATTGATTTTTTCAAACCTTGAAGTTAGTTGGGGGTGATTGTGATTGGATCAAGCTTTGTGTTAAGGCTTTGGGATAGATTTGAGGTAGATTGTTATATTGAGTAGATTTGTGTAAAGATTTTAGTGTAATTGAGATAGATATTGAGAAGATTTATGCTAGATCGAAGGACTGTGTTTAGTGCAGATTTGAGATAGATATTGAGTAATATTTGTGCTAGATCGAAGGAAGTATGTTTAGTGCAGATTTGAGATAAAGATTGAGAATATTTGTGCTAGATCGAAGGATTGTGTTTAGTACATATTTGAGATAGATCTGAGAGCAATATTTGGAGGTGATAGAGCAGAGGATAGTAGTCTCTAGTGGATAGAGATCCATTAGCCAAGGTAGTGAGGATAGAGGTCTTCTGAGTGAGGACAAGAGTCTTCAGTGGAGAGAGATCCACAAGCTAGTGCAGTGGAGGTAGTAGTCTTCTAGAGGATCACCATCCAGAGCAGAGGAGAAGGAGTTCTCCTATGGATAGAGTTCCATAAATCATCTTAGGGGATTGGTGTCTCCTATGGATAGGCATCCACAAACTTGATTAGGGGATTGGTGTCTCCTTTGGATAGAGGTCCATAAACATTGTAATAGGGAAGGATTCCCAAGATATTTGTTGAGAAAATTATAGTGAAATATTTTCTCCGTGGAGTAGCCCACATTGGGTGAACCACGTTAAATTGGTGTCTCTATTGTGTGTGGTGATTTGTGCATTGCTTTGATTACTATTGTTGATATTGCCATTGATATATTGGATAATATTATTTGAGAAAAGAAAAGTAAAAAGTGATCTTATACTATTCACCCCCCTCTTAGTATAAGCTTGTGTTCTTCACCTTCAATGAAGCTTTATTTAGATTTTGTAAGTCTACATAGCCTAATGTCTCCATTCTTCTTCCTGGTTGAAACTAGGTTAGCCACCCAAGTAGAATGTTTGATAGGGTAGTGTTGGTCACGAATCTACCATAGGAAAGGATTTTATACGAAATGTGCCCTAGACCCAACCAACATTGAAAGGTTGGGAGAAAGAAATGTCTCCCAGACCAATCTCCAGAGAGGGTTGGTTCCCTTACTAAATTCTATGCTATTGAAGACTAAAGTTGCAAGAAAGGAATTGGAAATATGTAGAAAGAAATGGGAAATATAGCCACAGGCCAATTTTGTCAGATCGGGAAATATTAGCAGCAGATAACTTCAAGCACACTAACAACATATAACAAAAGATAGCAACGTAATTTACTTACAACCTTGCACATATAACCTCCAGAATCGCATTCCAGAACTCACTTCCTCACTAGCAATATTTAAACTTAGATGCAGAATTCAAATTTAGTAGCAAATAATAAATATGAGCGTAAAGGAGAAATGCATAATATAGAAGGAAAATCACACAGAAAGTTGCTTGCAAAACCAGAGGCCAAATATCTTTCATTCATGCAAAGAACTTGAAAAGATTTTTAGCAAAAGTCTCTCTAACTCCCGATGCCTCTTTCTGAGATATACATTGATATTTATAGAGGTCTTGCCTCTCTACAGCATTTAAAACATGAAAAAGACTTTCTTGAGATCTACAAAATGTGCAATAGAAATAAGGAAATGACCCCCTTAAACTAGCCTCGGAGAAACTAGAAATTAAATGAAACAAGGAACCGGTTGTCTTCATTAAATGGTCATCCTCGGAGCATGTTTGGACCATTAGAAAATCATGAACATAAGTTTTAAATAATGGAGACGTCTTTAATTCTGGTGGCTTCGAAAACTACAGGCCTGAGCACGTTCTTCTATCTTGCACACATTAGAAAGCAGCAAAACATTAAATTCTGGTGAGCTTTTAATCCTTGGAAATCGCAATACTTCATTAGGCCTTTGAACTACTTTTTGGTGTGAAACTGTGATGGGTCGCGAAAACGTGACATGTCGTGAAATCGTGACATTTTACTTCTCCGTACGCATTTGTCACTTTGGGTCGTGAAAACCAAACATGTCGTGAAATCATGACGTATTTGGCTATTTGTCTTCTTCTTCATGTCCTTAGGTCACGAAAACATGACGCATCATGAAATCGTGACGTTTCATACTATTCTGCTCCTTTCTTGCTCTATTCTCATGAAATTATGACCTGTCGCAAAATCGTGACGTTCTTTCCCCATACTATCCTTTCACTGTTTCAAACCGTGAAAACGTGACAAGTTACAATTTTGCTACATCTTCCTCTGGCACCTTTGTTGTTATCTTTAGGTCCCGAAAACGCGACATATCACGAAATCATGATGATTTTCAATTGCCTTGTACGGTCCAGCTCTCAACCTACGAAAACGCGACATTCTTGCCTCATGTGGTTCTTTCAACTTCAGCATGTCATGAAATCGTGACAGGTTTCATGTTCTCCTTATTTTCGCCTTCTGCCTCATGAAAATGGAACATGTCACGAAATCGTGACATTTCGTACAATCTGGCCACCTCCTTGCTTCTACCTCGTGAAAACATGACATGTCATGATTTCATGACAATTCTCGATACTTTGTCCTTCCTGCCCAATATGTCACGAAATCGCGACACTTTCTTGCTTTCTCTATTGTTGCCACTTCCTGTCGCGATATCGCGACGTCTTATTCGTGCTTGACCTCATCTCCAAAAATGTCACGAAATCACGACGCCTTTCATGCCTTATGCTTTTTCTTCAATTTTACCACGATAATGCGACACGTCGCGATATCGTGACGTTTCTACATTTTTCTCCTTGTTCACTTTTATGTTGCAATATTGCGACGAGGTTCATTGGCATTGCCCTTTGCTCAATTATGTCGTGAAATCGTGACATTTTCTATCATTTTGCCCCATGGCCATTGTAAGTCGCAAAAACGTGACATGTCGTGATATCGTGATAGTTTCACTGCTCTACCTCCGTTGACCACTTTGATCGTGATTTTGGAACACGTCGCGATATCGTGACATTCTTCGATTTTGGCTTCTCTCTCCTCTAACAACCTGCGATAGCACGACATGTCACGGTATCACGATAATTTTGAACCCGTGCTCTCCATGCTGCTTTTGGTTGCGATATCACGACAGTTTTTGGACTTAGCTATTTTGGCACCAAACTTCATAGAGAAACACAGAGGAGTGAGAACTTTACAATTTATGCATGAATCAACAACAATCAAAATAATGTGGCAAAAATGCCAACATTCTTGGCGACTCGCGGGGTATACAGTTCTGCTGTATGCACGAATCCCAGGCCTGAATCCATTGAGCAACAAAGTCAAGAAAAACTGAAAGAACAGAATGTTGACTGATGGGAAACATTTATGTGGACTGCTGCAACAACTCTTGCTGGTACTTGGAGAAAACTCAAATAAATCTGTATTTGGCCTAGTTCACCAGGTGCTGTGAAAGGATCTTCATGACAGTGATGAAAGCACCTGAGATAAAAAAGTGAAAATGAATGGAGGGATGACCTGTGGATGCGCAGGCCATAAAATGGGAATGGTAAATAACGACATGGTGGAAAATGGAGGAGTAGGAGTGACAGATACAGCAACAAAGTGCTTCTGTGCTACCAGCTACTGTGAAATGAAAATGGAAGTGGATGGAATGGATATGGTAGTAGAAACCATGGCTACGATGAAGTACTCACAGGACAAAGGACTAGAAGAAAGGGAAAGTAGAAACGGGAATAGCAGAAGAGGAAAAAGAAACAACAGTAGTGGCTTGATTATTTGCAGAAGAAGAAGGAGAGAGAAAGGGAATGAAGTAGAGGGGAAGGAAGAAGTAGAAGAAAAGCCACTAGCTGCTGGGAAGGAAGAGAAAAAGAAATAAACATACATGCGGGCTCGCATGCAAAAAGAGCCAAAGTTGGTAATCTGTGTACACAGAGGTACTCAAATTTTCTTTTTTTCTTTTTCTGTTTTCTCTTCTTTTTTTTTTTTTTTGCTATATACAAAATTTTACGACATGATTGGCATGCCGCCACCACAAACCCAGTCTCAGGGGGTTATCCGGTGAATATGCAGTGTCCCGACCAGATCTGATCATACTTGAGTCAGTCCTTGAAGTTGGGATGACCTCCCAAATTTCTCCATGTTGCATACAGGGGCAAGTTATCCTGCATGCCAGTACCCACACAGTCGACAAATAATGTAGCAAATAAATTTACCACATGAAGGGCTCCTATGGGTACCAGTTGTAGTAATGGTTGAAGCCAATACCACCATCTTGAAGAGTCCCCTAGTTGTGGGCTGAGAACGGGTTCCTCCAATCCCTTGGTGTGATCACAGAACCTTTCTGGCGATAAATCTGCTTCCAAGATCTCCTCAGGCTCAACCTTTTGATGAGGCATGCTCAATGGTTTCTGGCCGAATACTTGCATGCTATGCCCTGGGACACAAAAAGGGTGCAAAGATGTGCCCTCCTTGCTCGCAGGTTCTGCCACTTGAGCCTTCTTCTCCTTCGCTCGTCTCCTCTTGATCCATTTTTTGATAGAAACTACAAGCAACCATATTATCTATTGCCGGGACAAGGCTTGCCGATTCCCATCGTGGGACTTGGATGAAAGCTACTTCTTAAGCTCCACACAGCTACATTTCAGATTTTTGCACAGTATAAGGGATCTGGCATGATGAATACTGCGTAGGGTAGACAAGAGAGGTGACTATCGGATAAGGTAATGGAGTTTCTCCCCACGGTAATTTTCCTGATAGGAGCAGAAGGTGCTCCGCTTGTAATGCTTCCTCAAATATTTGAGGGAATCTACGTTCACCTAATTGCAGCAAGAGGAGGCTTATGTCCGGATGGAAAGCTCGAACATAGAAGAAGTGGGCTTGGGTGGGTGTCGGTCGGATCATCTTTGGAATTCTCTTCCAGCTTCTGCAGAATCGAACATTGAAGTCTGTGATGCTCTCTAGAGGTGATCTTGTGATGTACATTAAAAGCTGAAAGGGATCCTGAGAGCTATTAAAGGGATCCTCGTCAAATATTCTGATGAGTGCTCCCACTAAGTCATCCCATGAGCTGATGCTTTTATGCCCGAGCAGTCTATACCACTGCAACGCCCTTCCTTGCAAAGATAGAACCAGAAGTCTGATCATGACATCTTCATGAACTATATCATGTAGGTTCACTAAAGCAGCAACATCGTCAATATGCTCTCGGGCCATTCCCTGGGTGCCATTGTATTTTGTTAGGGCTTTCAGGGCACTTTTGGGAATCTCATGCTGAATTTGGAGATTCAGAGGGCCAGGATCATCCCATCTAGGACAACATACCCTTGCCATTATAGCAGTGGTCTGCGAGATCACGACTGTCGCCAAGTCAGAGTTGCCAAGTGAACATTCTTTCCTCCACTTGTAAGGTCAAGGCTGCTCACCAAACCTTGATTCCTTCGGGGTATCTTCTTTTAGATTTAAAAGGCATCTACGATCAAGAAATTCGGATCTTCAGCTTAGCATAGTCGCCAGATGAACTTACAATCTCCGCTATGAGTTCAAGACATTTCATCAAAGATCTTGATACCTCTGGGTGTCAACAACTGGAACTTGTGAGTCCCACCGATTATGGATCTTTCTGAGACAAAAACAGTCTGTCCCAACTGGCGTGCCAAAAATTGTTGGTCACGAATCTGCCACAGGAAAGTATTTTATACGAAATGCGCCCTAGACCCGACCAACATTGAAAGGCTAGGAGAAAGAAATGTCTCCCAGACCAATCTCCAGAGAGGGCTGGTTCCCTTACTAAATTCTATGCTGTTGAAGACTAAAGTTGCAGGAAAGGAATTGGAAATATGTAGAAAGAAATGAGAAATATAGCCACAGGCCAATTTTGTCAGATCAGGAAATATTAGCAGCAGATAACTTCAAGCACACTAACAACATATAAAAAAATATAGCAATGTAATTTAATTACAACCTTGCACAGATAACCTCCAGAATCACATTCCAAAACTCACTTCCTCACTAGCAATATTTAAACTCAGATGTAGAATTCAAATTTAGAAACAAATAATAAATATGAGCATAAAAGAGAAATGCATAAGATAGAAGGAAAATCACATAGAAAGTTTCTTGCAAAACCAGAGGCCAAATATATTTCATTCATGCCAAGAACTTGAAAAGCTTTCCAAAAAAAGTCTCTCTAACTCCCGATGCCTCTTTCTGAGATATACATTGATATTTATAGAGGTCATGCCTCTCTGCAGCATTTAAAATATGAAACAGACTTTCTTGAGATCTACAAAATGTGCAACAGAAATAAGGAAATGACCCCCTTAAACCATCCTCGAAGAAACTAGAAATTAAATGAAACAAGGAACTGGTTGTCTTCATTAAATGGTCATCCTCGAAGCATGTTTGGACCGTTAGAAAATTATGAACAAAAGTTTTGAATAATGGAGGCATCTTTAATTCTGGTGGCTTCGAAAACTACAGGCCTGAGCATGTTCTTCTATCTTGCACACATTGGAAAGCAGCAAAACATTAAATTCTGGTGAGCTTTTAATCCTTGGAAATCATAATACTTCATCAGGCCGTTGAACTGCTTTCTGGCATGAAACCGTGATGGGTCGCAAAAACACGACATGTCGCGAAATCGTGATATTTTCCTTCTTTGTATGCTTTTGTCACTTTGGGTCGTGAAAACCAAACATGTCATGAAATCACGACGTATTTGGCTATTTGTCTTCTTCTTCATGTCCTTAGGTCATGAAAATGCGACGCGTCACGAAATCACGATGTTTCGTACTATTTTGCTCCTTTCTTGCTCTATTCTCATGAAACTATGACTTGTCACGAAATCACGACGTTATTTCCCCATGCTGTCCTTTCACTATTTCGAACCACAAAAATGTGACAAGTCACGATTTCGCTACATCTTCCTCTGGCACCTTCGTTGTTATCTCCAGGTCACGAAAATGCGACATGTCACGAAATCACGATGATTTTCAATTGCCTTGTACGGTCCAGCTCTCAACCTGTGAAAACGTGACATTCTTGCCTCATGTGGTTCTTTCATCTTCAGCACGTCACGAAATCGCGACAGGTTTCATGTTCTCCTTATTTCCGCCTTTCGCCTCACGAAAACGGAACATGTCACGAAATCATGACATTCCGTACAATTTGGCCGCCTCCTTGCTTCCACATCGTGAAAACGTGACATGTCGTGATTTCACTACAATTCTTCGCACTTTGTCCTTCCTGCCCAATATGTCACGAAATCGTGACACTTTCTTGCTTTCTCTATTATTGCCACTTCCTGTCGTGATATCGCGACGTCTTCTTCGTACTTGACCTCATCTCCAAAAATGTCATGAAATCGCGACGCCTTTCATGCCTTATGCTTTTTCTTCAATTTTACCGTGATAATGCGACATGTCGCGATATCGCGACGTTTCTACATTTTGCTCCTTGTTCACTTTTCTATCGCGATATCGCAACGAGGTTCATTGGCACTGCCCTTTGCTCAATTATGTCACAAAATCGTGACCTTTTCTATCATTCTGCCCCATGGCCATCGCAAGTCATGAAAACAGGACATGTCACGATATCATGACAGTTTCACTGCTCTGCCTCCGTTGACCACTTTGACCATGATTTTGGAACACGTCGCGATATCGCGACATTCTCTGATTTTGGCTTCTCTCTCCTCTAACAACCCACGATAGCGTGACATGTCGCGATATCGCGACAATTTTGAACCCGTGCTCTCCATGTTGCTTTTGGTCATGATATCGCGACAGTTTTTGGACTTAGCTATTTTGGCACCAAACTTCATAGAGAAACACAGAGGAGTGAGAACTTTACAATTTATGCATGAATCAACAACAATCAAAACAATGTGGCAAAAATGCCAACAGGTAGAAAATATTGGGTTCAAGTAGCTTCAACAATTCTTATTTCATCAAAGCTTCAATTTCTGGGTTCACTGGCCTCTGTTTTTGCTTTAAGGATTTTGCATCCTTTTCGATCTCAATTGTATGTTATATGGTTTCTTTTGAGTATACTTTGATATGACCATAAGTTCAAGCTATGATATCAGGGAATTCTTTATATAGTCCTTGAATTTGATTCAATTATTCTTCTATACAGTTCTCCCACTTTGATAAAATTTTATAGTTCTAGTTTAACCTCTTTGTATTTGTGTTTATCAACCTTCATCTTATGACTATTTGGTCTATCATCGTTGTCAAATAAACTTTCAAGAGTAATCAACCCTTTAAGGATATGATTATTTTTTAGTTGGATCAAACCTTCATATTCTTCATATTTTAATACCTTGTCACTTAAATAATTCATCTCATGGACTAGGAAGTCCAATATCTGGTCATCACTCTCAAATACCTGCCAAAAGGTATCTTTTTCTGGCACCAAAGGCCTATATATAAGTCTAAATGTTTTAGAATTTTGGATAACATTGCTTATAGGACAAAATTGGCACCTACTGATGCTAACAAATCAACATGAATAGTTTTATCTCTAGAAATTGCTTTAATATTTAGATCTTCAAAAGCTTCAAGTAAATCCTATACCTTATTTCTACAAGATTTAAGATAATTTTGCTTACTAATGCATCTTTAGGTAACCTGATTTACTATCAGTTCTGAATCTCCAAAAATATGCAACTGTTTAGCTCCTAGTTTCTCATATTTCTTGAGGCCTAAAAAAAGTGCTTCATATTAGATTGCATTGTTGGTACAACTCTAGGTTAACCTATAGGAGAAAAAAATTTCCTCACATGTTAGAGAGATTAGGACTATGCTTGCTCTAGCTCCATTCTTGCATCTGGAACCATCAAAGAAAATTTTCCACATTTGATTGGTAGATGAGTCTACCTCATGTGGAGTGGGATTACTTTTCTTAGGCTTCATGATAGAATAGCTTCCAATTTTTGTCTCAATCATAGCATTGAATTTATTGAAGGAAAATTGATCTTCTGTTTGTAATCCATCTAAGGCTTCTTCCATTAGGTTTAACTCTTCCATTTATTCAATCATTATACTCACAGTACTAGCTTGTTTTCCTTCCTCTTCAATTTTTTCAATGTGGAAGGTAAATGGTTTCTTGTTAAATATTTTAACTCTTTTGTATTTGAATGATATTTCAAAGAGTGAATAATACAAGGATAAGTATACTCTAATTTTTGTTGTGAATTCTCTAGATAGACACATACCGAAATATGGTTCTAAATATACTACAACAATTTCCTATATGACTGTAATTTGAGGCATCTTATGTAGTACTGTAGGGATATCTTTGATCACCCCCATAGTCTTAACTGGGGAACCATATAATTGCAATACAATTATGTACAATCCATCCTTCCATATGAAGAGACAAGTAGAAAGGGGGAGGCCTATTTTTTCTAGTAGTTGATGTTAAACTAGCTTGAGCTAAATTTAACTGAGATGGAATTCTACCTTTTTTATCTCAAGAATTCTTGTAGTAAATTGATTCGTCCCAAGAATTGCAATGCATCATACATGCTTGCTTTAGAAGGGGTCTTCATTTCTTCTACTATGTTGAAGGAAGGTGGATTAATGTTCTTCTCTTTCTCTTTTGGGAAGGTATCATACTTATTTCTATACCCTTGAGTGGCATCTATCCTTTGATGCTTGGTCAAAGAGGGATATCTCAACTTATCTCTTGCCTATTCTTGGGTTTCAATTTTCTTTTGTGGGATGGCTTCTCTGTGTAACTATGCTTCTATTCTTCGAGCTAGGCTTTGGGGAATATTTTCTTGAGGGGCCCGTTTCTCAACCTAATTATGTACATCTAAAGGTACTTTCAGGGGGTTGATATCTTTCCCGATCTCATCAATACTGCAACTTACTCTACCTAAGGCATCATGAAATTGTGGTACTCTTCTCTAATCATATTTACTTACCCTTTATGAGCCTTTTTTGCCCTCTCAATGGCTATCTTTTGGACATAATGTTTATGGATCATACACAAATTTTTACCATGGGGATCATTACATGTAGAGCACCAGAAGTTAGATTTAGTTGAAGAGTTGGTAGGTTCACCATCATTATTAGCGTAAACCACATTTGATATCTCCTTATTTATGCCACTCATGGAAGCTTGATCTTTTGTTATCTGTGGAAATATCCCTAGGTAGAAACTTCTCTCTGCTTCTCTTCTTTCCATTGATGTTAGAAATAGAGTCTATTCCATAATTTGGGTTATGTAAATGTATCTTCCAAGGTACATACTTAGATTACTTTAGGGGCAAGTTATCTAGTTACTTCATGCAATGTAATAAGTGCACAAGTGTCACTACGCAAGTTGTCCCTTCATAGCTAGATAGAGTGTTGGCCAAGTATCCTATTTTACCTATATAAGGATGGCCTCTTAGGTAGATAGACATAGAGTAGGAAATACATAGAATAGGAAACACATAGAGTGTAGCATAGTGTGTGACACCATCCATTGGTGATGGATGCAATGTAGTTCAATAGCTTTATATTGGAGTGTTCATTTCCTCCATAGCTACATTGTAATATTTTATATTTTAGTCATTCAACAAATTTAATTTCTTTCATATTATTTTGCATCTCATGATTTCTATATTTCCATTCTTACTACATCAAAAAAATAACAATGGTATCAGAGCTATGGTAGATCTAGTTTGTGTAGGTCTATAGGAAAGCCACCATTATCATTGAGCCTAAGTATTTTGACAAACTGACATGCCACTAGACCAACCAATGTCAAAATCCCTCAAAAGAATCTAGGTGGTATATTAAGAGAGATTCATGAGTAAGGATTGAAATAAGTCTCATTTCATGGAAATTATGAGACTATAATTGATCATAGTCTTTCCATAAGAGTTTCAACAAAAATACATGAAGATCGAGACTCGGGATTCAAGCCACTGGATTGACAAATCATTCAGTGAGGATCATTTAGGAAATCTAGAAATTTTCTAATTAGTGTAGGAGACTATTTATCAAAAAATTGGGACTTCTCCTATGATAGAAAGGTAGGATAATCCAACTTCATTTCCTAAAGGTTAGCATGCCCTCATAGTGCAGATATTGGTTCTTTATGCAAGAGAAGAATACTACGGAAGAAGACTTCTTGTGATAAGTTGTGGTGAATCCAGGAGATAAAATATCTCCATTGTTGAATCAAAGAACTTCACAAGGTGAAGAACAGGCCATAAAAGCCTTGAAATAAAAATTTCATAAAAGCCTTAGAGAATAGGCCATAGAAGCCTTAGAGTAGAAGCCACATAAGTCTTAATACCAAAAGGTCATAGTAGCCTTGGTATTGGAAAAGGCCATAGTAGCCTTGATATTGGAAAAGGCCATAGTAGCCTTGGTACTAAAAAAAGGCCATAGTAGCCTTGATCCTAAATTTGAAGATTCAAAAGCAGACTATATATTTTAGTACTAATACTTTGTTGTAGGGAAAGAAGATTCAGTGAGTTGAGAAACTTCCTACAAGAAATTTAGGAAGGGTATCTTCTTCAGAATAAATTCACCACCTAGAGAAAAATCAAATAGATAAGGAGAAGATCTTATTGTAAAACTTCTAGTTGATGAAGGAGAAGAAGAATAAGGACTAGGTGAGTCCTGCTCAAATACAAAAGTAGCAAAATCAGAGATCCAGAGGAATATCTCATCACCAATACTTCCAGGATCAAAAAGTTGAATAAAATATCTCAAGGAAGACCATTAGAAGCTATCAGATCATAGACCTTGATAAGGTCTTATTGAGCATCCAAAAAAGGCTAGGAGAGGCTTATTGAAGATATTCTAAAATAAGAACTCATCGAAGAAATCCACTATCAAGGAGAAGCCTCTAATAGTGAAATAATTGGGATAATTGTTGGCATTTGACAACAAGCCCAAGAGAATAAAAATTTGTTAAGGAGTGCCAAATCCAAGAAGAAGAATTTTGCAAGGAGTACCAAATATCAGAAGATCCTGCTTGAAGTCAAAAATTGACAAGACGAATTGAAAACAGAAGAAGCTCACAAAATATTGAATATTTGAAGATTACCTCTAACAAAAATAAGGCATCACTTCAGAATCAAAGACTTCTCCAAATATACATCAGAAGGAGGAGATAAAAATATAATAACAAGCCATCAAATCCTAGGCCCATAAAAGAAAGTTTGAGACCATAATTTGGTCAAGGAGTTATTCAAGATAGTCTACAAAGAGCTGTAAGGACATTCTCGTAGTAGCAACTTGGTGATCCTAAACACCAAGATCTGCATCCTCTATAGAAGTGATAAAATAGCTACAACAAAAAGCTATGCAAATTTTTGGTAAAAATAGATTTATTAATTCATCTACCTATTAGATTTGTTAGATGCACCTACATTTGGATTAAAGTTTCAAATAGAAAATTGGATTGCAGTCTTCAAAAGTGGAAAAATAAAAAGTTTATTTTTAGGCTCATTTGCACTTTCATTAGGAGTTTATTATATTTCAAAAATAGTTTCTATTAACTATCTAATAGCTATTCTGAAAAGGAAAATAAGACTAAGCTCTACAATATTAGTTGTAGTGAAATTTTAGAATAACTCTTAAGGATTATTTTTAGGTTATTCTTGATTAGTTGCAATATATTCTTAGTGCATTAATTTGAGAGTTTATTAGAATATTAAAGTGTAATATTAGTGCATTAAAAGTGAGAAAAACTTGTACTATTACACTACTCTCAAAATAAATTAGTTTTGTGTTCTTGAAGGGCACAAAATATGATTTGTATCAAGTGTCTAAATAAACTATTGAAACACAGAAATTTGCAACTTGTAGTGATCTAAAGGAGTGACTCAAAGAAGGTTAGAATCCTCCAAAACCTGGAGAAGAACATAACTAACCAAAAATAGAAATAGAAGCGTAAAGGATGAGACTTAGTGAGTCTCAAATCCAATAGCCTTAAAGGGTTGAATGCAAGAAAAGAATTACAGAAAATAAAAATCCTTTATTTACTGGTGTATAAGCTTGGAATTGCTATATGTAATCTAGCAAAAAGGAGGAATTTTTATACTTGTGAAAGACAATATTAAAACCCTTAAAATGCAGGAAAAAATCTGCCATAAAATCAAACTTTTTGATCTGATATAAGAGTGCAAAAGAAGGTGCATTAAAGCAAGTTTATGTACACATTATAGTACATCTAATAACACCATTTCAATATGATTTTTATAGTATAAAAACATATTTGAATCTGTCCCAAAAATAGACAATAAAAATAGGGAAAACATCCAAGTGAGGGCCGAACATAAGCATTCTTCCCAAGCTATAGGAGCCACTCAAAAAGGGCTCTTCATGGATGCTTAAACCTGTATAAAACACAACATAAGAGAATATAAAAACAATGTACTAAGCATAAGATAAAGCATAGGAGAAGATCAAGCAGTGGGTAAAGCAATCAGATGTCAAAGGAAAGGAGAATTCATACCAAAGAATTTCTACCATTAATAAATTCTAACAATGGAGTAAAGCATCAAGGAGTATTCATCCAAGTGCTGCTATTCAGAATCCATTCAAGGTCCACTAAAGATAGTCCATATCTCCACCAAAGCTCCACCATATCTCCACCATAGCTCAACCATTAGCTAGAGACACTGAAGCATCTACGTAAAACAAGAATGTTAGGGAGGAAAACGTATTGGAGAGACTCCATATAAGAGTTGATAGAAAGAAATGCATACAACTGCCACTTGTCATATGTTGGAAGATACTCTATAACACTCACAAAGGAGATGTTACACTTCTTGGTGCCCATACTCCAAATAGTGGAGTTACACATAGCCTAGAATATATTACAAAGAAGATAGCTTAGAGATGTTGAGAAAAGAGTGTTACTTGGATAACGCTTAAGAAAGAATAAAAGAAGGAACATTTTTAACTTAATAGTGACACATGTCACTTGTAGTGGAATGATTTCAACACCTCCACCAACCAAATGAAGAAGCTTCCATGAGTGCCTAAGATCTCATACGATGACACTTATCACTCCTCTTACCTGTATTAAAGATGGGTTGGACTTTGGAAGCCAAGCACAACAATTGGAAACACCAAGCACAATAGTTGGAAACACCACATGTAGCAGTGGAAGCCACTCGATATATCGATAGTATAAGCTTGACAAGGGTTTGGGTGCTACACGATAGAATATTGGTAACTATTTGAGTGAAATTCGATAGAGTGACAACGAATGTTCGACATAGTTTTGGGTGCAATTCGGCAGAGGTATGAAGCAAGGCAAATATAAGTTGAAAACTATTTTTCAAACCAACATTCACGTAATTCATTAAAGCCTTGGGAATACATGCACAAGAAGGAGAGTTATAGCCTCATTCACCCAACGTCATAAAGGTCCACAATCTCTTATTTTCTTTCAATTTTATAAAAAACAGTTATAAGGTTATAAGATAAGGTTGATATATCATTTAAAATCAATATTTGTTGAAAGAAAAAACTTAGGAAATTAATATTTGCACAACGTAGGAGCAATAATGTTTCTACTTGGAATTTTTTTTTTGGTAAATAAGGTACAAATTCATTACTACCGGGTTTTACAGGTTGACCCAAAACCTATTACAAAATCAGCACAAAGCTTAAGCGGAACAAAAAAGAGCCACACAGTCTATTCTTAGCCCCCTACTAGGGCCACACAGCCAACAAAGAGCAGCAAGCTTACAAAGGATTACACACACCTTAAAACACAGGCAGTCGACAATTTCACCTCCTAACACTTTCTCTTCTCTTTTGGTTGTTAAATTATGACATGTCGCGATATCGCGACACTTTTCCTTCCTCCTCTTTCTTTTCTCTTTTGGTCATGAAAAAGTGACATGTCACGATATTGTGAAACTTTTCCTTCCCACTCTTTCTCTTCTCTTTTGGTTGTGAAAATACGACATGTCGCGAAATCGTGACACTTTTTCCCTCTTGCTTGTTCTCTTCACTTTTGGTCGCGAAACAGTGACATGTCGCGAAATCGTGACACTTTTCCTTCCTCCTGTTTCTTTTCTCTTTTGTTCGTGAAAAAGTGACATGTTGCAAAATCACGACACTTTTCCTTCCTGCTCTATCTCTTCTCTTTTGGTCGCAAAAATTCGACATGTCGTGATATCATGACACATTTCCCTCTTGCTTATTCTCTTCACTTTTGGTCACGAAAAAATGACATGTCGCGATATCGCTACACCCTTTCTTTCATTCTGAACATGTCACAAAATCATGACACTTTTTCTTTCCTCCTCTTTCTCTTCTCTTTTGTTCGCAAAAATGTGACATTTAGCGATATTGCGACACATTTCCTTCTCGCTCTTTCTCTTCTCTTTTGGTCGCGAAAAATGACATGTCGCGAAATCGTGACACTTTTTCCATCTTGCTCTTTCTCTTCTATTTTGGTCATGATAAACCGATATGTCATGATATCGTGACACTTTTTCTTTCATGCTCTTTCTCTTCTTTTTTGGACGTGAAAATCTGACATGTCGCGAAATTGTGACCCTTTTTTATTCAAGCTCAACATATTGTTGGACAGTGACATCGAATCCTTCTTGCTCACCATGTCACGAAATCGCGACACTCTTTATTTTAACATGTCGCGATATCATGACACTTTTCATTTCTTGCTCTTTCTCTTTTCTTTTGGTCACGAAAATGCGACATGTCGCGATATCACGACACTCTTTCCTTTTTCTAACATGTCGCAATATCACGACACTTTTTCCTTCCTTCTCTATCACTTCTTTTTTGGTCACAAAAATGCGACGTGTCGCGATATCGCGCCACTTTTCCTTCTTTCTCTTATTCTTCTCTTTTGGTCGCAAAAAGACGACATGTCATGAAATCGTGACACTTTTTCTTTCTTGCTTTTTCTCTTCTCTTTTAGTCTCAAAACCAAGACATGTCGTGATATCGTGACACTTTTTCCCACTTGCTCTTTCTCTTCTTTTTGGTCGTGAAAATGCGACATGTCGCAATATCGTGACACTTTTTCTTTCTTGCTTTTTCTCTTCTCTTTTAGTCGCAAAACCAAGACATGTCGTGATATCGCGACACTTTTTCCCACTTGCTCTTTCTCTTCTTTTTGGTCGTGAAAATGCGACATGTCGTGATATCATGACACTTCTTCCTTCATGCTCAACATATCACCAAAAAGTGATATATTTTCCTTCTTTCTCAATATGTCACGATATCGCGACACTCTTTCATTCTTGCTCATCATGTCACGATATCACGATACTTTTTCCTTTTTGCTTTTTCTCTTCTCTTTTGATCCTGACACTGCGACATGTCGTGATATCGTGACACTTTTTCTTTCTTGCTCTTTCTCTTCTCTTTTAGTCGTGAAAACACAACATGTCATGAAATCGCAACACATTTTCCCACTTGCTCTTTCTCTTATTTTTTGGTCGCAAAAATGCGACATGTCACGATATCGTGACACTTCTTCCTTCATGCTTAGCACATCACCAAAAAGTGTCACTTTTTCCTTCTTGCTCGACATGGATCGACAACGCAGCACTCTTTCATTCCTGTCGCAAAATCATGACACTTTTTCCCTCTTGATTTTTCTCTTCTCTTTTGATCGCGACAACGCGACATGTCGTGAAATCGCTACACTTTTCCTTTCTTTCTCTACATGTCACAAAATCGTGACACTCTTCCTTTCTTGCTCAACATGATGTGATATCATGACATTTTTTTCTTCCCGCTCGACATGTCATGATATCGCGACACTTTTCCTTTCTTGCTCAACCTATCGTGAAATCGCTACACTTTTCCTTTCTTGCTGAAAATTGCTTTTCCTGAAACTCAAAAAATTCATGAAAACATGACATAGGTCTTTGGCCTCAACCGTTGCCCCTGACCCCATAACATGAAGCCACCAAGCCACCTGGATCCTTCCCCTATTGCAGAGAAAGCTAAAGCCATCATAATAAGGACAGAAGCAATCCTGACAAAACCGCATTGAAACTGCTCTCCCTTTTTCTGATCCCCACAACTTCACCATCATTGGCGATCATTTTGAATTATTTTATCCACTTCCCTTGGGACTCCATTTTCCCAAGTGACCAACCCAATGACTTCCACCCCTAAATTGGCCAAGATATCAACAATTTTATTTGCTTCCCTAAAAGTGTGTTGGGCCTTCCAATCGTTCCTGGCATGGTAAAGGATCCTAGCCTCTTCGATGATAATCTTAATCCACCACGGAGGATTTTTCCCATTGCTTAGAAGGTTTATGACCTGCATCGAATCTACTTTGATAATCAGTTTACCTTCAATTTCCTGAGCCAACTGAAGACCCCTCCATAACGCTCTTGCTTTCGCCTCGTTGTTAGTCCTAGTTCCTAGCTATTCAGAGAAGGCAATCACCAACTTACCTTGATGATCTCTCACTGCTCCTCCAGCCCCTGCATTTCCAGGGTTACCTTTAGATGCCCCATCGAAGTTGAGCTTGAACCAACCAACCGAGGGTGGTTTCCACTTGACATCTAATCTGGGATTGACCTTGATTACAGGTTTATCGCCCAGAGTAATATTTAAGGATTGAGCGATCCGCCTCTCCAAAGGGAAAGGATTTCAATATTCATAAGGTATAAGGCTGATGTTTTCACGGGCGAAGGTAATAATCTTATTGGTAATGGAGGTGACATCATGGATTGACTCATGGAAAGCTCTAATGTTTCTTTCTAGCCACACCTACCAAAGAAAATGATGGAGATAAACCTTCCAAAATAACCTCATCCTAAGGCCAACAAAGGGATTGGCCATTGGTGGAAGATTTCAAATATGGTAGCTGGTCTGACCCAGCAAATGCTAATGGCTTGAAACAACCCATTGAGGACACTCAGAGAGACCAAAAATTCAAGCAAAATATGGTGGGTGGACTCCCAATTACCCCTGCACAAATAACATCGGTTAGCAATTATCATACCTTTCCTTAAAAAGTTGTCAATGATCATAATCCTGCCTTGGATCACCAACCAAGAGAACATAGAAACTTTAGGAATAATGTTTTTGACCCACAACAACTGAGTCTGGAGTGTGGGGTCATCGGTATGAACTGCCCACTTTCGATAGCTGCCCATATTACATGATCCTGCTTAGGATTCGTGGAAATGAATTATTGATGCAGGATGCTTTAGAGTTCTTCTGATTCAGCTTCAAAGCCTTGAATCCTTATCTGTTTCCAAATAAGCCTACCTCTGTCCTGTCTTATGAAATCAGCCACTTTCCTTCCAAATAGGTCCTCTATTATTCTTTTGATCTTTTCCAGGGTAGGAAACTAAGATAAAGCTTCATCCTTGGCCCACCTATCATCCCATAACTTGATATTCTACCCGTTACCAAGAACCCATCTTAGGCCTTTCTTTAAGACCTCTCTACTTGTTAAGATTGCTTTCCAGAACGCCGACCCTCCACCATGCATCGAATCATTTAGGAAATCGGTATCTTGAAGATATTTTCTTTTAATTATGGTAGTCCACTCATTCTCCTCATTGTTTATAAGGTGCCAAGCTTGTTTGGCAAGCAAGGCAGTGTTTAGGTGAGCAACTCTTCTTAGTCCTAGCCCCCGTTTTCTTTCGGACTGCAAACCTTGCCCCAGCCCACAAGGTGGAACCTCTTTTTTTCCTCTGACCCAGACCAGAGAAAATTCTTTTGGAGCTATTCAATTTTTTGGTAAACTCTGGTTGGGGCCTTCAACACAGAAAGAAAATAAATCGGGATGCTCTGTAAGTATGCCTTTGTGAGAGTAAGCTTCCCAACCTGAGATAAGAGATGACCTTTCCAACCAGCCAGTTTCTTTTGAATTATTTCAACCAATCTATCCCACATCGACTCTCTTCGAAAATGATAGAAAAGGGGGAGGCCTAAATAAGATGTAGTAAAAGTCGCTATCGAACATCCCAAAATCACAGCTATTCTGGCTTGTCTCTGGATTGGGGTGTTGAGGAAATAAAGCTTACTCTTGTTGAAATTTACCTTATGGCCCGTCGCATCCTCGTAGAGTTGGAGTATGTGCTTAATTATTATGGCTTCAACCACTGACGATTGATTCAACAACAAAGTGTCATCAACAAATTGTTGGTGAGAAACTGGGTTGGTGAGAGATGTGGATTTAATCCCCGAGATTAATCCAGCAATACAAGAAACTTTTATGGTTCTACCTAATGCCTCTGCTACTAAAATGAACAACATTGGGCTAATCGGATCTCCTTGTCTAAGCCCCCTATGACTCTGGAAATACCCAGCTATCGTGCCATTGACCAAAACTGAGAACCAAGGTTGGTGAGAGATGTTTCTACTTGGAATTAATCTTTTTAAATTTACAAATATTATTGTGTTCTAAATTTCCAAATATGCGAGTGATTAGGTTTTCAACTTCAAACTAGTTGTTTGGAAATTAGAAACACTTGATTAAAATTCCTAAGGGTTTCAAAAGAGGTTATCATAAGAATTTATTTAAATTTGAAAATTTTTGTTCTTGTCTTAGACACAAAATATATCCAACATAAATACCTCTTTAAATGATTTTAAAAGTGGTTAGTTCAATAGGAGTATTAAGAAAGGTTAAAAGGTTGATTTTTATGCTTATAATATCTTGTACAAAATAAAAAAAAAATGAATTATATCTTGCAAAAGCACTATAGAATACTCCAAAACATAACTAGGGAGTCATAATAAATTCTACAAAACTTGATAACAATTTTTCTTCATAGATTATCAAGTTATGAAGATATAAATTTTCTTCAAAAACCTAAAATTAGGTATTCATAACTAGGGAGATATAATGAAGCATACTGCCTGCAAAATATAGGGAGATATAGGGATTTATGAAGTTATGGCTACCATGCATACTGCTTGCAAAATATCTGGTCTGGTAGCTGTCAGGTATAGTAGGCTTCCAATCATAGATCTATACATGGTTTGATTAACAGGTGGAGATTTGTCATCTTTGCTCAACTTGCAGCCTGTCATCATGGGAGTGCTAACTGGCTTACAATCCTCCATTGTGAATTTTTTTAACATCTCTTTTACATATTTAACTTGAGAAATAAATATGCCCTTCTTACTTTGATTAACTTGCAAACCGAGGAAATATGACGAGTTCACCAATCATTGACATTTCAAATTCTTTTTGCATCTTATTTGCTAAATCTTTACATGACTCATCTTTGCTGCTGCCAAATATGATATCATCTACATATACAACAAGAACAATAAGATGCCCATTTTCTGTTTTGACATACAGGTTACTATCCACAATTCCTTTCTTAAACCTTTGTTGAGTGAGATAGTTGTCTAGTCTTGCATGCCATGCTCGGGGTGCCTATTTTAAGCCGTATAATTCTTTCTTCAACTTACAAACAAATTTGGGATTATCACCAAGTTGGAACCCATCTGGTTGATCAATATAAACCTCTTATTCAAGTTTCCCATTCAAAAATGCTGATTTCACATCCATTTGATAAACTTTGAAATTCTTGTAGACTGCTAAAGCCAGAAACATTCTGATTGCCTCTAGTCTAGCTACTGGTGCAAACGTTTCCTCAAAGTCAATTCCTTCAACTTGTGCATACCCCTTGCATACCAATCTTGCTTTATTTCTGACTACCTGTCCGTCTTCATTCAATTTTTTATGAAAGATTCATTTAGTCCCGATTATATTTTTGTTCGCAGGTCTAGGTACTAACTCCCAAGTATTGTTTTTCTCGATTTGGTCTAATTCTTCATTTATTGCCTTCATCCAACCTTCATCTTTGCTTGCTTCAGCAACATTTTTGGGCTTAATGCTAGATAATAGAGAGTAGTTACTTACTCTTCTTCTTGTTTGAACACCAACTTTGGGGTCTCCAATTATTTGATCTCTAGGATGATTTTTCTGCCAGCAGCCTATTTTGAATTTCTTATTCTCTTCCACTTCTGAATCACAACTTACATCATCTGAGTCAATTTTCTGTATCTTTTCAATTTTGTTATCCTCATCTCCTTCAATAACCTCTTCATAGATTGGGTAGTTCGTTTCATAGCTAATTACTCATTCTTTACCTTCATCAAATTTAACATCAGCACTGTCCACAATTTTCTTTAGCCTTTTGTTGTAGCATTTGTAAGCTTTGCTTCTAGATGAATAACCAACAAAAATACCTTCATCTGCTCTATCTTCAAACTTACCAAGATTATCTTCAGTTCTTTTGATATAGCACTTGCTTCCAAAAACTCTGAGGTATTTCGTTGTTGCCCTTTTACTGAACCACAATTCATAAGGAGTTTTGCTTTCATGTGTTCTTAGCATGTACCTATTTTGGATATACACCGTAGTATGGACTACTTTCCAAAATCTGTCTGCTACTCTGCTTTCATCCAACATAGTCTGTGCCATTTCCTGCACTATCCTATTCTTTCTTTCCACCACTCCATTTTGCTGAGGTGTCCTGGCTGCTGAGAACTGTCTCCTAATACCGTATTTTTCATAGTATTCTACAAACTCCTTTGAAATGAATTCTCCTCCTCTGTCCGATCTTAAACATTTGATCCTCTTTCCTGTTTCATTCTCAACCTGGTTTTTGAAAATCTTGAACATATTAAAAGCTTATAATTTATGCTTCAAGAAAAATATCCATGTCATTCTGAAATAGTCATCAATGCACAACATAAAATATTTGTCACCATTTATGCTTTGTGTTCTCATGGGTCCACATAAATCAGTGTGTATTAGTTCCAAAGGTTTGCTTGTGTAGTATTCTTTTGTTTTGAAAGAGACTCTAGTTTGTTTCCCCTTTTGGCATGAAGCACAAATGATGTTTGCAGGTTTGTTGATGGTGGGAATATCTCTCACTACTCCTTTTGAGGTGATTTTTACTAGGTTATCAAAACTGATATGACCGAGTCTCTTGTGCCACAACCAATTTTCTTCTTCCTGTCCAATAAAACAAGCTCCTTCTGAATTCTTTGAGAGCATGTACAGGTTTCCAGATGTTCTTGATCCAGTTGCTATCAATTTTCCACTATTTTTCTTTCTGACTTCACAACCCTGCTTATTAAAAACTACCTCATGACCTTTATCACAAATCGACTTACGCTCAACAGGTTATGTTTCAAACCATCCACAAACAAGACTTCTTCTGAATTAATTTTTTCGTTAATATTTTTTACTGAACCTTTGCCAACTATCTTAGCTCCATCATTATTTCCAAACATTACTGAACCACCTTCATATTTCTACAACTTCTCAAATTTTTGTTTGTTACTGTCATATGACTGGAGCATCCACTATCAAGTATCCATGGTACATATTTATTCTATGCTTTAAATGTTGTTTGTACAATTAAGGATTCCTTTTCTTCCTTAAGTTGTTCCTTTTCTTTCCACTCCATTTTGATAGTTGTTTTGGGCTCTTGTTTTTCCTTTCCCTTATCAGCAGCTTGGGCATGTTTTACGGGAAGTTTTCTATTTTGTCTCATCCTGTTTGGTTGAACTTTTCTTCCTTGAAACTGATTTGATGAAAATGTGCTTCTACAGTTTCTTGCAATGTGCCCAAAATTATGATAGTTATAATATTCTACTGTATATTCATCAGAGGAGAAAAAGCATTTCTATTGGTGAAATTCCTTGGTCTAACATTATATTTGCAGTCTGAGATTTTATGTCCATAGCCATTGCATTTAAAACAGAAACCAGAGAAGGGATAATTGAACCTGGGAGATGGTCTTTGCCATGTTGTCGTAGGAGCCAAAGGTCTTCTTCTTCTTTGATGTGTGACATTGGTGAATCCATCATTGTCAGTTCTCCTTTCGAGCTTGGCATTATTGCTTTCTTTTGCATGAGACATTTTCCCTTGATCAACCTGTTTCTTATCTTCATTCTTTATGGATTCTACATTTTTGGCCTTTGATCCACTTGATGATTCTCCTTCGATGAAACCCAGACCAAACTTGATGCTGCTGGGTCTTTGGTCATTTATGATCTTATCCAGCTTCATAGAACTTTCTTCATGTTTGTGATAATAACTAATTTTCTTATTCATCTCTTCTAGCTGCATTCTCAAACCAACAGTCTCTTCTTCTAGCTTGCTGCAATGGTCTATTTTCATGGTTATTTGCACTTCGAGATCTTTAGAGATTTTCTTGAATTCTTCTATCTGTACTTTCAAACTGGTTATGATTTCATTTGCATCCGTAAGCTTTCTTGAAAGTTTCTTATTCTTTTTCTTTTCTATCTCCCACTCTTCAAGTGTAGAGATCAACTCACCTTCTAGATCTACTTCAGCCTTAGGGTTTTCACCACATACTTCAGAGATCACTCCTTCTCCTTTTCTCGATTTTGCTTCTTCAAATGCCATGAAAAGAGCTTCACCTTTTTCCTCTTCAGACTCTTCTTCAGAGTTGTCTTCTGATGAACTGACATTCTTGGAGATAAAACTTCTCTTCTTGAAGTTGCATTTTCTGAAGTTCATTTTCTTCCAGTCACTTCTTTCATGGTGCGATCCTTCATCATTTTTGTTCTGCTCTTTAAGTGGACATTTAGTCACAAAATGCCCGACGCCTCCACAGTTGAAACATTTAAATGGTAGCTTCCCTCTGTATTTTCTTTTTCCCTTTTTTAGCTTTCTAACAAATTTTGCTTCCATTTCATCTGAAGTCCCTTCTTCCTCGGACTCTTGTTTAGTGTTTTTATTTTTAAGAGCTTTAAAAGCCGCTTCTCTATCTGTGGGTTTAGTTCTTCCTATCCTCATCTCATATGCAGTTAAAGAACCATACATCTCATCTATACTGAAATAATTTAGATTTTTAGCTTCTTATATTGCTGAGACTTTGGAATCAAACCTTTGAGGAAGAGATCTTAGTACCTTTTTTTATGATGGTAGAGTCTCCAATATCCTCGCCGAGTCCTCTGATCGCATTAATGATTCCATTGACTCTCAGCATATATGGCTCAATGTTTTCATCATCATTCATTTTCAATGCTTCGAACTGAGCTCGATGTGTTTGTAACTTGGCCTCCTTGATCTTATCATCTCCTTCATGAATACTCCTTAGTTTTTCCCATATCTCTTTTGCCGTATTACAGTTCATGATCTTCACTAGTTCATTGTCTGCTAATCCTCACATGAGAGCATTTTTTGCTTTTGAGTTGTTTTCAAACAGTTTCTTTTTGTCAGCCTCTTTTGGAGGAGTGATGGGAATTGTGTATCCACTAACTACTGAATCCTAGATTTCGTAACCCAAAGCACAGAGATATGTCTGCATCCTGATTCTCCAGAATGCGTAATTAGATCCATCAAACAATGGTGCTTTGTTTGATGAGAAACCTTCACCACCTGCCATTGTGTTACTTCCAAGATCACCCTAGCCGGTTAAGCTTGTATAGGAACTTGGCTCGATACCAATTGTTAGTCTTACAAGAGGGGGGGTGAATCAGTGTAGCTCTTTAATCTTGAATTTATAGCTCTTAAAACAACAGCAATTAAAACTTATTACAAGATATAGCAAGAATAACAAAAGAGCATCACACAACACAAGATTTAATGAGGTCCACCAATGTGGCTACTCAAAAATGACTGCTTGGACTACCATCCAAATCTAGCCTTTGCAAAGCAACAACTTTACAATCACTTTACCAGCACCCACTGGAAGGAGCACCAACCCCTTATTTATCTGCACCAATAGAAAGGAGCACCAACCCCTAATTTACCAGCACCTACTAGAAGGAGCACCAACCCCTGATGCCAAGCTGCAACCTGGACTTGAATTATGAATCTAGAAGATTAACAGAAAGATACCTCCACTTTTACAAGACCCCGACTAGTCTGCTTCACCTTTGTGATCTCTGCGCACTCTGCTCTCTCTGCAAAATTACTTCGCACAATCTGTTGCATCACAATCAAACGATCATCTTCTCCATTTTGTGCACTTTACTTCCTTTGCAAATTTCACACTTAGAATGATTCGATACGACTTGCACTCTGCGCTCTGCGACCAAACTTCACACACTTTGACAACTCCAAAAATCTCCAAACAACCCTCCTTTTATAACATAATATTTGAGATGAAAACCCTAATCTTAGTCGACTGTAAATCCTCATCTTAGTCGGTTTTCATGACATTTGTAAACCCTAATTTTAGTCGGTTGTTCATCGGTCTTCGTCGGCTTCAACTTAACCATGAGAATACAACATGTCACGATATCACGACACTTTTTCTCCTTGCTCTTTCTCTTAGCTTTGACCCGCAAAAATACATGTCGCGATATCGCGACACTTTTTCTCCATGCTCTTTCTCTTAGCTTTGGCCCACGAAAATACATGTCATGATATCACGACACTATTTTCTCTCTCCTCTTTCTCTTTGCTTTGGCCCACGAAAATATAACATGTCGTAAAATCATGACACTATTTTCTCTCTCCTCTATCTCTTTGCTTTGGCCCATGAAAATACATGTCGTGATATCACGACACTATTTTCTCTCTCCTATTTCTCTTTGTATCAAACCGCAAAAATGCTACATGTCGCGATATCACGACACTTTCACCTTCATACACTTCGTCTCTACTTTTGTCGCGATATCGCGACACTTCTGCTTTCGTACTTAGCTTCTTTGCTTTTGTCATGAAATCGTGACACTTCTACCTTCGAAGTCTTCTTCACTGCTTTTGTCACGAAATCATGACACTTCTGCCTTCGAAGTCTTCTTCCCTACTTTTGTCGTGAAATCGTGATAGTTCTACTTTCGTACGCTTCCTCTCTTTCGTTTGTCGTGAAAATGCGACATGTCGCGATATCGCGACACTTTTTCTTTCTCTTCCTCCCTGGCCTTTCCGAGTCACGAAAATGTGACATGTCGTGAAATCGTGACACCTTTTCTTTCTCTACCTTCCTGGCCTTTTCGAGTCACAAAAATGCGACATGTCACAAAATCGTGACACTTTTTCTTTCTCTTCCTTCCTGCGCTTTTTGAGTCACGAAAATGCGACATGTCACGAAATCGTGACACTTTTTCTTTCTCTTCCTTCCTGCGCTTTTCGAGTCGTGAAAATGCGACATGTCACAAAATCATGACACTTTTCAAATTTACTTTCTCTCTCCTATTTTAGTCGCGAAAATGCGACATGTCACGAAATCGTGACACTTTTCAAACTTCACTCTCTTTCTTCAAACTTGTTGCAAAATCGCGACACTTCTTCCTGCTTTCTCTTTTTCTTCCAACATGTCGCGAAATCATGATAGTTTTTCCACTTGTCTTTTTCTCAGCCAACATGTCACGAAATTGCGATAGTTTTTCCACTTGCCTTTTTCTCTTCCAACATGTCGCGAAATCGCGACAATTTTTCCACTTGCCTTTTTCTCTTCCAACATGTCGCGAAATCACGATAGTTTTTCCACTTGCCTTTTTCTCTGCCAACATGTCGCGAAATCGCGATAGTTTTTCCACTTGCCTTTTTCTCTTCCAACATGTCGCGAAATCGCGACAATTTTTCCACTTGCCTTTTTCTCTACCAACATGTCGCGAAATCGCGACAGTTTTTCCTGCTTCTTCTCTCTTCCAACATGTCATGAAATCGTGACAATTTTTCCAGCTTTTTCTCTCTCCTCCAACATGTCGCAAAATCATGACAGTTTTTCCAGCTTTTTCTCTCTCCTCCAACATGTCACGAAATCACGACAGTTTTTCTTGCCTGTTGTATATGTCGCGATATCGCGACACTTTTCTTACTTGTCTTTTTCTTTGAGCTTTTGCAAATGGGCCACTTCGATCTTCTTGGAAACTCACTGTCCATACTCTGAATAACCTTTGAACTCCTGTCTTCTGCATCTGAATAGCTTTTGAACTTCCTGTCCACTGAAACACCAGATCTATCTTACTGTGTTGACAACAATAAAAATACTGTTGCTGCACCTTGCTCAACATTGGTGATAAATACAATATAGTTCAATAGCTTTATATTGGAGTGTTCATTTCCTCCATAGCTACACTGTAATATTTTATATTCTAGTCATTCAACATATTTACTTTCTTTCATATTATTTTGCATCTCATTATTGGTATATCTCCATGCTTGCTACATCAAAAGCTAGCAATTGAGGTCATATTATTGGTCAGATCCTTCATGCTTGATTTCATGTCTAATAAGACTACAAGCTGAGGATCAGGAGTTGATAAAACGAATGATACAGGGATTGCAAGAATGATGGGTAATACTAGGGGAGCAAGGGGTGCTTGTATCACCAAGATAGAAGGTTGTCTGGACCATTTAGGGAGACATGAGTTGGAGGTAGAAGCAGGGATTGGAAAACTAGTTTAGATTCTTGTGGAAGATTTGGAAAGTTAGGCATTATTATCTTTAGAGGTAGCCTTCTGATAGCAATGATATCCTTATCTACTTTCTGAGCTTCTTGGAAACTTTTTGGGAAGGTGAACACTTGAGACTACCTAATAAAAATGCTTATATCTAAATTGAAATCTATCAGGTAATAATACATTGCTTGATTATTTTTCAGTCTCAGCCCATCAGGAACTCTCCTCCAAGTTTGACTGAATTTGATATTGAAATTGATTATTTCTTCTTGAGGATGTTTTTGAATAATGGTGAACTGATTGAGAAGAGAAAAAGGATCAGCCTGTTCTTTGAACTCTTCTACCAATTTACTAGTGATCTAGGCTCAGGTAACTATAGTCTGATTAGGAAGGCCCCTATATTAGTAGATCATTTTTCTCTTTAGAGAGATGACTAACAACCTTATTATTACATCTTCTTCTGTAATGTTATGTATTGGTTCTAACAAGGCTACATCTTGGTAGTGTTCATAAGCCATTTTGCATGTACCATCATATTGAGGCAATGCTTTCAAATCCGTAGTAGGGATATGATGTTAGGTTTCCATATTTAGGGGACCTAAATTATTCCATGTGGGGTAGGTCATATTGGATTGATTTACGACCATTATAGCTACTGTGTCGATTGGTATTGCAATAGTATGGGTAGTTGTGCTTGAAATTCCACTAGTATAAGTACTAGGAAGAGTTACAGGGGAAGGATTTATCGATCCTATAGTAACAATAGAAGAAGAAGTTGATAAAGTAACAAGTACATGATTAGCTCTAAGGCTACCAAGATGTAATTTAAATAATTCAATGGGTTATTCATTTTTTTTGCTTTAGATCTGGTTCTCATATATCCTAGAATTTAACCATAAAAATAGATAAGGATTTTCTTGGGTTTTATTTTTTGAATAGAGTCGCTAGGTGATTTTAAAATTTAAATAGGGCAAAGGAAAACATCGTAACTTTGAACTATAAGGATAGTGTGATTGGGTCCCACCAAACATGCCAAAATCTATTGGTGCAAAATGTACCTTTGGTTACGTTTGCATCGAAGACTTTTTGAACATTGAATGACTGGGTCTAAAATAGAGATTACCCATTTCAATATCTAGAGAAGGTTGGTTCCTTAGTTGTGGAAAAAATGAAAGAGTAAAGTGCATAAAGAGAGGAAAATATAGATATTGCTAGAAAATTGGAGAGATACATGTTAGACAATAGCAAGGAAATGCATAAAATTTTTTAAGATAAGCATTCTTTAAACCACTAAATAAAAAAAACCATCTCTCTAGTGTAGATTAAATCAATCATTAACCCACTAGAATCATTAAATCTAGAACTATTGAAATTAAAATGTATAAATATAGATATAGAATTAAAGCGGTTCACATTCCATGTAGCTTGTATAGAAGTATCAATTCATTCATACATACATGATTGCACACCATTGAACCAGAAGCTAAAATAAGGAGTTTATCTTTATTTCTTTCAAAAGTCTGCATACATTTTATCTTGTAAACATCCAAGATCTGACCCTTCATTAGAGTCACTCATCCTATATATACATCTCCTTACAATGGAAAAACTAAAGTTTGTTACAACAATATGCCAGCTGGCCTATTCTAGTGAGATGCTAACCAACATCTATTGGTCCGAGGAGGAATGGAGTAGTGGAGTATTCAAAAGTAAGTAGTTAGGATCCTTTGGTTATTGCATATTCGCATCAATTTCCTTAGATATGTGGTGGTCTAACTGTCTTCCAATCCTTTGTGTATCGAGCTATCAACCTGTAAAAAAAAGGTTGATCATGAAATCACGGTTGTTTTCCATTTTCTAGTTCTTCTTGGCTCTTGGCTCGCAAAAATAAGGTCGATAATAAAATTATGACTATTTTCCATCTTCCAGCTCTTCCTGTCTATCGACCCATGAAAATAAGGTTGGTCATAAAATCACAACTGTTTTCCATATTCCATCTCTTCTTGGATCTTGGCCTACGAAAAACAAGATCGATCATGAAATCATGACTGTTTTACATCTTCCAACTCTTCCTGGCTCTCAACCTGTGAAAACAAGGTCAGCCATGAAATCGTGGCTATTTTCCATCTTCCAGCTCTTCTTGGATCTCAACCTATAAAAATAAGATCAATCATGAAATCGTGATTATTTTTCATCTTCTAGCTTTTCCTGGCTCACGACCTACGAAAATAAGGTTGGTCATGAAATCGTGACTGTTTTCCATCTTCTAACTTTTTCATGATATTGAACCTTGAAAATAAGGTCGGTCATGAAATCATGATTGTTTTCTATTTCATAGCTCTTCCTGGATCTTGGTCCACGAAAATAAGGTTGGTCAAGAAAATTTGACTATTTTCCATCTTCCAACTCTTCCTAGCTCTTGGCCTGTGAAAATAAGGTTGGTCATGAAATCACGACTATTTTCCATCTTCTAGCTCTTCCTGGATCTTGATCGGTGAAAACAAGGCCAATCATGAAATCATGACTATTTTCCATATTTCAGCTCTTCCTGGCTCTCGGCCCGTGAAAATAACATCGATCGTGAAATTGTGATTATTTTCCATACATGCAAAATTTTGGGAAATCTCTGCATTCCCCTCAGTGTAGTTATTTTAACCTATAGTAGCATAGATAGGCTTGTGTCATAATACATACCGGGCATGGATCTATGAGTAAATATCTACAACTTGTGTGGATTGATGGCTTCAATCAAAGGATTGTCATATGTGAAGTGGTGTGGTGGAGTGAGGCTACATGAAGTCTTACCTAAAGATATCTCAAGAGGATATTGAGAGGAAATGGGATGAGGTTGAGAAGCCTCACCCAAATATGCTTCATCTAAACTGGGGTGAGGTTGATAAGTCTTACCTCATGCAAGATTATCTTCTTTCTCGAAGGCTTTAGTAAGGGAAACACGATTACTTCTCATGAAGACCTAGAAATGATCCATGGTTTGAAAGTGGATATCTTCCTTAGATCCTACTTTAGGCTCAAAGTGAATTTGTTCTTGTTTGTTGTCTTCTTCTATTTCAATGTTTTCTACATTTGTATTTTTGCTATCAAATTTATCCCCTAGAGGACGTACAATTTCCTTACCACTTCTTAAAATCATGGTCATATATTTTTGTTTTTTTTTTTTTTTAATTAAAGAAAATAAACACCCAAACAGGATATCACACCAAATATATATATATATATATATATATATATATATATATATATATATATATATATATATATATCAACTAATATTCTCTTAATGTGATCTTTAATCTAGTTGAAAATAAGGACAAATGGTGAACAAGAAGGATGTCTCTTCTAACCAAGATCCTATCTATAGATTAATCTAGAGTGATCTAATCTTAGTCACCTATATTTCCTAGGAGTACGAGGAGTACACATCTTAAAACCCAACTTAGCAAGTTGGAGGGTTCACCCTCAAACCCACACCAAAACTTGGCACCACTTGGTGCCAAGGGTGGGATGGAACTAGGTCGATGTTAGTATGGACCACCAATGAGAAAACAAGAGGAGGATTATGAAAAGAAGAAAAGTGTGATAAATTTAAACCCTTAATACATGATCTTTCACATTGGGTTCACCAAATAATGTAGGCTAAAAATTTTGCACCTCTTTCCCTTAGGCTAATGGATCCATGCCTAGAAGAGGTATGGAATATTAGAAGCCTACACCTCAATGTGAGGGGTACCTAGTGTCGTACCTCCTTTGGTGATGGTTAATATATTGGGGGTTCACCAAGAAATATTTAAAGATCATTTCTACATTTGGCCAAGGTGTATGTTTGAATGAGTTCTTTTACTTGGCAAACACCTATTTACAAGTCAAAATGTAACTAAGATCTAAACTATATACAATTTTACTTTCCTTGGAAACAACACACAATGAGCAAAATTCTTCTAAACTAAATACATTGCAATTTCATTTTTTGGTATTTTCTTATGTTTTCAAAATGATCTATGGGTAAAACAAATATGGTAATGATAAAAAATAGAAAGATGAAGTAAAACAAATCAAACAAAAGGCCTACCTGAACCGAATGATTGAGTATAGTAAATTTGTGGCTCATCTTACAAATTCACAACCTGTGAGCAAATTTGCAGCTTGTGAGCAAATTCACGGTTTGTCTAGAGATTCACAGGCTAAGAGTAAATTTGTGCTCATAGCGTGAATTCGTGAGAAACCTACAATTAATCACATAAAACACTAGAAATTATAATTAGTGATTGAGGATATGCATAGGACACTAAAAATTTGGTCTTGATGGTGTAGTAGTTAGATCCCCTTGGTCTCTTTAACCAACCATGCATAAAAGAATGAAATCATAGATCTACTTGCAAATAGATAAAAACTAAAATGACATGGCAAAATAGTGTAGTAGACAGTATGCTATCAAATGCAGGATCATCAACATGTAATATTCAAGTGAAATCATATATCTAGAAGCAGGTATTTACCTCCAATCTTGTGTTTGTGTGAATTCATGGTCTATGAGTGAATTCATGACCTATGAATGAAGTCGTGGTATACCACAAATTCACTATATGTACTAGAAAATGAAGTGCATATGCAAAAAATGTAGTAAAATATCAAGATGAATACGAAATAATTTTCTCACAGTGAGGATATAGTAGGTTTGATTGTCTAGTGTTGCAAAATAGATGGTAGCAATATGAACTTGTCAACAACAAGATGAGCTCTAGAAATGTTCTCCAACCAGAAAATAACATGTTTCTATCACTCAAACTACAAAAAAATTGTTAACTCTCAACTTATCTCAATCAAAACACAATTGCTCTTAGTTTTCCAAAGTTTTCTCAATTTCACCATTTATTTGTTCAAATAACCATTAGCCTCAATTGGGAGGCAGAATGCCTATTTTAATAGTTTAATTAGCATAGGATAACTAGAATTTGTAGGATTTGGGGTGGTAGTTCGAGTTGGTTAGCTAGATTGGGCAAATTTCCAATATGGGTGAATTCATGGGCCAATATTAGGACCCATGAATTCATGAAATATATGAAAAATAGGTTTTTTTAGAACAAAATCCGATGATCACTCAGGTAGTGGGTGGGTTGCTAGATTTCATGAGTTTGTGGCCTAATTTTTGGATCATGAATTCATATAAAATCTATGGTTGGCAAGATTTAAGCTGGACTAAAATGACCATTCGAGTGGATAGGCGGGCGGTCTATTTTCATGAATTTGTGGCCTAAAATTATGGGCCATGAAATCATGAAAATATAGGAAAACATGCAATGGGGATTGACAAGTATGAAAAATAAGGTGGGGTTGATGAGGGATGAGACTACATACATTATAGGGGTTAAGGAATTATGAAAAAGGTAAAAATTCCTTGTCTACAAAGGTACATAATTTTATCTTAGAAACAAACACTAAGATAAGATTGGTAGAAAACATGCATAAGCCAGAGACTCTACAATAGGTATATGACCTAGCTCATCAAGCTGAGTCCAACCTACAGATGAATAAGACCCACTTTAACTATATGGTATTTTTAGAAAAATATATCGACAAGCCTTAAGGAAAAGGAAGAGTGTTGGTTTTATGAATTAGGAACAAGATCAAAGTAAGAAAATCAAAGATAATCCAAATATGGAAAAGAAAAATAATGGAAAACAAGGAAATTCCAAGAAGAAGTTTCAGAAGAGGAAGGATAACGGTACCCCTCAAGCATAGAAACAACTTTGACATTATTGAACTAAGTAGATAGGGAAAAAAAATAGGAAATACACGCAGGTCCTAAGGGTGGTTGCTATGATTGTGAGGGACATAACTATGCAAACAAATATCCAAAGTGAGTAGGATCAAGCAAAAATACTGAAGAGCCCAACCAAAAAATTTATGTGGCAACTAGAAAAAAGAATCTGGATGACCAAGACACACCTATGATTCTAAATGATAAGTTGTTTAATAATTAAGATCTTAATAGATAGTGGAGCTACAAATAGTTTCTTTTCTTCTAGGATAGTCAGGGATTTACTAGAAAGACCAAGATTTTTGGCACAAGGGTGAAAAGTTGAGTATGGATCTAGATAGACCTACTCAGTAAATCAATATTTTCCCATAGTTGAGATCATCCTACCCAATAGATCTACCCTTTGGCACTTATATGTATCACCACTACATGCCTTTGACATCATCTTAGGAATGGACTAGTTAAGGCCTCATGAATCCATAATTAATTTTCAAGATAGATGGATAGAATTTTCAAGGACAAGCAGAGACTGAGAATTCACAGTGAGCAAGGAGTATTTTGCCCTCAGACGAATTTAGAAATGCAACTAAAGAAATCTATTAGAAAATGTGATATGGTCTATTGCATCATGTTGAACCACAAGATCAAGGATGATAGGAAGGAAGAATTATTTGAGGAACACCAAGTTTTGCAAGAATTTAGGGATGCTTTTGTCAAAGACATTCCAAGACTACCACTTAAGTGAGAATTTGACTTCACTATAAATCTTTTACTAGGTTCAAAACCTATCCATTAGAATCCTTATAAGATAAATCATATTAAGATGCAAGAATTAAATATGCAAATTTAGGGATTGTTGAAAGGGTTGATTAAACCTAGCGTATCATGATGGGGTGCACCAATTCTTTTTATAAAAAAAAAGGATGGTTCGCTAAGGTTATACATAGATTATAGATTTTTGAAAAAAGAAACTATTAAGAATAGGTACCCTTTACCTAGGATTGAGGATTTATTTGATAAACTCAAGGGTGCCACCATATTATCAAATATTGACTTGAAATTAGGATACCATCAGCTAGAATCCACAAAGAAGATACTCACAATATCATGTTCAAGACTAGGTGGGAATTAAGAGTTTATAGTATTACCTTTTGGACTGTCCAATGTCGTGACATCATTCATGAATCTGATGAACAATGTGTTCAAGGAGAATCTAGATCAGTTTGTCTTAGTATTCATGGATGATATTCTAATATATATTCTCAAAATAAGGAAGAGCACAATAAGAATTTAAGGATTGTGCTCGAGTTGTTGAGAAGGAACCAACTCTATGAAAATTTGTTAAAATATGATTTTTATGTTCCTAAAATAAAATACCTAGGGCAGATTATATATTTTTAAGGGATAATAGTAGATCTAAAGAATATAAATTTCATTTTGAGCTAGCCGCCACCCCCTAATGTGCCTAAAGTACAGAGCTTCATGGGCATGATAGGGTATTGTAGGCAGTTTGTTAAGGATTACTCCAAGATTACCTATTCCATAACTAACCTTCAAAGAAAAGGAATATAAATGGATGAAAAAGAGCAAAGTCGCTTTTGAGTTGCTTAAACAAAAACTTACTACTACACATGTTCTCAAGATTCCAGATCTAAATAGGAATTTTTTAGTCTGCATTAACACTTCTTTGAAAGGTTAAGGAGGAAATATATCCCAATATCATTCATTCGTAGCATATGAGTCAAGGAAACTCAAGAAGCATGAGGTCAACTACACTACCCATGATTTAGAACTAGTAGTTGTAGTGCATGCTCTTAAGATTTGGTAGCATTATCTACTAGGAAATCCTTTTGAGTTAAGGATCGATCATTAGAGCTTGAGGTACATCTTTACCCAACCAATGCTTAATGCATGACAAAGAAGATGGATCGAGTTCTTAGAATGGTAAATATTCTAGAGTTTCATTCTAATGCGATGAGAAAATGAACTCTAGAATAGTGCAGGGTCCAATGTGACCAATATTTTGAGAAAAATGCCACTTGGAAAAAGTGGATGAGATGAAAAGGCATTTTTTTTATTTGTTTAAATAAAGACAAATTATAATATTTTATAGGAAACATAGTGGATTGTGTTTAGTCCAAGGGGGTAGTATGTCATGACCCACCTTGGTAGTACTAGCTACTCAAGTTGGACTATGTATTAGTGAATGATGTTTAATGCTTAGCTTTGTTGATTTGATGGATATATGCTTCTAATATTGTGTCCATTTTGTATAATAATATGATACTGCTGATGCTTTGTTTAGTTGTAGGATCAGGTAGATGCATTATGGTTTAAATTATGAATATCCTTTCATGTAGATGCATTATGGTTTGCTTATGATCATGTTGATACCATTGGACCAGGAAAGTTGGTTGTAATAAGTCTTCTTAACATGAGTCTATGATATCTTATGTCTATCTTAAATAAGGAACCACTCATTTAAGGATAAAACAATGGTATAAAACATCGAGAGAATGCATTTTTTCTTACATATGACATGATGGTTTTTATTATCTCCTTGTGTGTTCTTGAAAGAATTAATTGGTTGATAATAATATTTATTTGCCTAAGGTTGGTAATTCTTCCTTAATAGGAAGCCTTGAGTTCTTATTTTTGAATGTTTGCCTTAGGCTTGTTTGTGGCAATGATGGGCTACCTTTAATCTTGGTGGTGATGGTGCACTTATTACTTGGTGTGGCATTTGTGGAGCCACCTTGAGTTAATGAAAGATGCTTTGTTTCCCCTTTCTCCTTGTTGTGTTAGCGGTGTTGGTTTAAAGTGGTGGTGAATGTTGAGAAACATCTCTAGCATTACCACGTAGTCTTACATACCACAAAATTTGGTATTTTCCTTTCCTTAGGCCTTTAAAAGGGTATCGATTGGAAAGAAGATGGTAAAAAGCATTGAGAGGATCAGGGCAAGATGACAGCATGTTTTTGGATGTGTAAAGCAAGGACGAATAGTGCATGGAATAAGAGGAATCGAATGAATATCACTAGTCTTATTCACTTGTTGTGGTTTGCTAGGTATTATCCATGGATTTTGGTTTGACTTGCTTGGGTGTTTTGTTATGCTTCTTTTTGTTGTTGTTGGATGATTATATTCCCTTAATAGTTTTTGTGCTATGAGTTTGATTGCTTCCTTGCATAGGATTTTATTTTAATGTTGAGTTTAGGATCACATGTTGTCTTTACCATCTTGTAAGATGTTCTCTTTGCATGGGAAAAAGCACTAAGGGGGAGTCTAAGCTTGGTCTAATTTGCTGTAAATATGTTTATTACTGAGCATTGCACCACTACCTAGATCATAGAACTCATAACTCTACCCTTTTTGCTTGTTGCTTGCACCTGAGTTACAATGCATGGTGCCCTTTTTTAGAATATCTTAATCTATGGATATATTAGATGGTGGCCAGTGTAGGCGTATGCAGGATTAGGGATTGCTATATAAATCCATTTTTTTAGGTTTATTGAATGCTAAGGTTGGTTTATTAAGGTTTTTCCTTCCATGCATCATTATAGCTTAGGATAGATTCGAGTTAAGCTTTTGGGTGGTTTTAGCTTGTTAGAAGGATTAAAAGGTTTAATTCTTTCTAAAGTTGCTTTTGGAAATGTTGATTATTATTAGTTAATCTATAGTTTTGCAAATGATCTAAGGTTATATTAATGCAATTTATCTTATGATAGATTAGTTTGGTAATTAATCTAAGGATATATTAATTCATTATAATCTTTATATTGCAATTAATAAAATGATAGATTAGTTTGGCAATTAATCTAAGGATAGATTAATTCATTATAATCTTTAGATTGCAAATGGTCTTATGATAGGTTAGTTTGGCAATTAATCTAAAGATAGATTAATTTATTATAATATTTATATTGTAATTAATCAAATGACAGTAGTTTGTTAATTAATGATAGATTAATTCATTATAATCTTTAGATTGCAATTAATCAAATGATAGATTAGTTTGGCAATTAATCTAATGATAGATTAATTCATTATAATATTTAGATTGCAATTAATCAAATGATAGATTAGTTTGGCAATTAATCTAATGATATATTAATTCATTATAATCTTTAGATTTCAATTAATCAAATGATAAATTAGTTTGGAAATTAATCTAATGATAGATTAATTCATTATAATTTTTAGATTGTAATTAATCAAATGATAGATTAATTTGGCAATTAATCTAATGATAGATTAATTCATTATAATATTTATATTACAATTAATCAAATGATAGATTAGTTTAGAAATTAATATAGTGAAATTAATTCATTATAATCTCTAGATTGGTAATAAATCAAATGAGGGATTAATGTATCTCAACCTATAGATTTTCAAGTAGATTAATTTGGTATTTAACCAAAAGATAAATTAACCTTTAGTCTTGCAAATGAATGACAAGACTTGCAAATGATGGATTGATTTATAACTAGCGATGGATTAAATAGTTATGGAATTGATGTATGGTTTTAGCTTTAAATATTTATGGAAAATAATTAGGAAAGAAGTATGGGCTTCTTTTCTTATGGAATTGATGTGTTTAGAAATGTTTGGCTCAAATATTTGTGGAAAATATTTTGGGAAAGAAGTATGGGCTTCTTTCACTTGTGGATTTGTTATGCTATAATTCATATAGAAATGCATTCATACCTACAAATGAGTTGTTTTGATCCCCACCTTCCTATCAAACTACCATGGAGGCCAAGGGAAGAAGATGTTAGATCATGCTAAGTTAATTCTTCAATTATTCTTGAAGTACTATTGAAAATCACTCTTGGTGAAAGAGGATTTATTGTAATAGAAGCAAAAATTATTCTTTTGTAATCTACACCTTTATTTGTGTTGGAATATATTACATTATTTGGTACATGCTAATGTACCATCTTAGGTACATCTCTAGATTAAGATAGTGTCTTAGATTAGGGTTTGAGTATTTACTTAATGCAATATAATAAATGCACAAGTATTATTAGAATATGAAATGATGCAAATGTGCATGTTGTCCATGTGTACATGAGTCTAAAATAGTGAGTCATAGGAATATGGAAGGCCAAGAGTCATACTTCATTATATATTGGCCTTTATAGTAGAGATAAGAGTGGAGTAAGTTAGAAAGAGTGCATGAGCATATTATAGTAGAGTAGTGCTCAAGTTAGTCATAATGTAGAGCATGATGAAGAATGGAGCATTTGAGATCTCCATAGTTTGTATGAAAATCCCATTTTCGTAACCTTTCATTAATGGCTATTTTATGAGTACTTTCAAAAGTTTCTCATGCTATTTACATGCTTAAGATATTTCCATTATAATATAGTTAATATTGCATGCTCATTATATGCCTTGTGGTTGCATTTAATTAATTATATAGCATAAAAAGCTAAAAATTTGGATGAATATATGGTGCCATGTTGATGAATGGTTTTATGGTTCTTATCCATGCTAATGCTTTGATCTAAATATTTTGTTAGATTTATTTTGTAAGCTTAAAGTTAAATATTTTTGCTTCCATCCTAGAAGATGCTTTTGTTTTTAATGCTTGCAGAATGAGAGAGAAAGAGTTATCCTTGGGCTTAGGGGGTTTCTTTGGGAAGGGCTCTAAATATAACCTTATCTAAAACTTTCTTTCTTAACTTGGATTGTTGTTGGGTAGCAACAACCAGTTCCTATGTCCATGAGAAGACAATCACGCATAGTGATTTTTACTTAGAGACCCATCGCGAAGATGGGGAAGACAAGCATGAATTTTAAGGTATCATTGTGGAGATGTAATTAAACTAGACTAAGGTTTTACACCTGATGTACCTAGCATAGACTGAATTATAGCTAGAACAAGGAATTGGCATCCCCCTCTCTAAGGGCTGAGAAGGGATAATACTAACACTAAGGTCAAGAAGTATTCATTCATGGAGAATGTCAAAAATGTGGGGAGACGTTTCCAATGTGTACAAGGTAAAATCCAGTTACTTATGGGAGCTTGGCTTCTCCTATCCACTCGAGTGATGTTTTGTTAGGATCCTCAATCCTAAAATTATTAGTTAGTATTAGTTAGTATTATTAATCATTTAATTATTATATTCTTAACTCATAAAGTGAACCATCACATCTCTTCATAACATGAACCATCACGTCTCTTCATAACATGAACCATCTCGTCTCTTCACCAACGTAGCTTTAGGGTAGATATATATATTATTTTGGCCATTCACACAAATCATCCAATAAGAAGAAGAAGAATAAGAAGCATAAATTCTAAGGAGGGAGCCCCCTATAAGTGGCAAGGAGGGAGCCCCCTATAGCGGCAAAGCGATTACAAGGGAGCCCCCTTTAAGTGGCCTATGATTACATTTTATATTAAATTATTTATCAAATTTACACAAGAACATCAGGGTTCTTGCATTTGGTATCAGAGCCATGTGGGACCCAATCATGTGGGAATTGCTCAAAGATCTTTGTCAAATCACTTTCGTGCATGAGTATCAAACTCGGTTTGAGGATATCACCAAACACAACACAGGGTTGGATGAATCAATTCTCATCAATAGATTCATTAGTGGATTGAAAGAGGAAATTAGAATGGAGGTGACAAGGTTCAATCCCTATACCATGATGCAAACCTATGGATTGGCCAAATTAGCTAAATATAAACTCAATGTTCAATGTTGATTAGGAAAAACACCTATGGGGAAATCACAAACCACTTACACCACCCCCAACCCTAAACAAACTTTACCAATTAAACATATCAGCTTTGAGGAGATGAAGGAACGACGAGCAAAAGGTCTCTGTGACACTTGTGATGAGAAATTTGGACCCCATCATAAATGTGCTACACTAACATTGTATTTATTGAAGGAATTTTATCCTTTTCAATCCCTAAAAGACGAAGATAAGGAAGTTGTGTCCGAAGTTCTTGGCACACCTACTCACAACAATAAATACAATGAGGTCAATATGCCAGAAGTGATCGATGCATCAGGTAAGTATGAGGAAGACATTCTTTAAGTGACTCATTATGGCCAAACATGCACTCTACAAGAACTACGCTCAATTTCCTCTCCAATAGTGAGTTATCTACACAGGGTCAAAACTATTCAAAAACAAGGCAGAAAGGTGACTACACACTCCTCCATTACCTCTCCCAGGGAACAAAAGGAGAATGTAGAAGTTTTACCACCTCTTTTTATGCATCATTATAAGGTTTTTGAAGAACCCCAAGGATTTCCCTTCCCTCATTATCACACATTTACTAATATTTCTAGCAGCCCCCCACTAACACTTCATCCTTCTCGATATCCCTATCTACGGAAGGATGACATTAAAAGAGTCCAAGAACTTACGCAAATCCTTCTTGGAAAACAAAATACAAAGCTCCTCACTTTGAGCTTTGAGGACAAAGCTCTTTTTAAGGAGGGTGGAATGTTAGGATCCTCAATCCTAAAATTATTAGTTAGTATTAGTTAGTATTATTAATCATTTAATTATTATATTATTAACTCATAAAGTGAACCATCACATCTCTTCATAACATGAACCATCATGTCTCTTCATAACGTGAACCATCACGTCTCTTCACCAACGTAGCTTTAGGGTAGATATATATATTACGTTGGCCATTCACACAAATCATCCAATAAGAAGAAGAAGAAGAAGAAGAAGCATAGATTCTAAGGAGGGAGCCCCCTATAAGTGGCAAGGAGGGAGCCCCCTATAGCGACAAAGCAATTACAAGGGAGCCCCTTTAAGTGGCCTATGATTACATTTTATATTAAATTATTTATCAAATTTACACAATAACATTAGGGTTCTTGCATGTTTGTAGCATCTTAGGCTCGAAATGTGATTATGTCTAGTCAATATATGTATTCCATGGATGCTCTTGTGAACTTTATTAAGTTTCAAAACAAATCTCTCTCAAGTTGGTTAGCTTTTGGGGTGGTTACATGGTCTCACGTTTCTAAATTCGCCTCACACAAGGCATATTTAAAAGGTCCATGATGTCTTCTTCTTTGTAGGCTCTCTTGTAATAAGCTTACTTTTAATTGCTAACTGAAGGAATGTTGATGCAATAGAGAGAGCCTTTAGTGACCAAACATCCTTCCAAGTAAAATCTTTGAGAGTAGGAAATTTGTATTGCTATCAATCCTCATACCCCAACTTCATCAAGTATTCACCATCCTTTGATAGATTCCAAAACAACTCACCCTTTCATGTAAAAATTGATAAATAAAATACTTGAAGCATCTTTTGGAGTTCATATATGATTTGTTTGAGTTCCTCTCCTTCAACCATATTACTAATAGAAATCCACGAACTTATAGAGGTTTACCTACACAAAAGAAATAGAAATCCATAATCTAGAGTTGTTGCTCATATTAATATAGTCTTTAACCTGTGGACTTTTACTAGCTAGGCATGCTTGAGCTAATGGTTACCATTTTTAGTTAGAGACTAGAGGATAAGGCTTCAACTAAGCATCAGACTAAAATTTTGCATAATTCCCCTCATTGACTAACCATCTAATATGTTTCTTTATCAATTGCAAACTATTTAATATGAAGTTCAATGTTGATAATCCTTTGGGTAGGGTTTGAGAACCTATATATTTTTGAAATGATATGTTCACCTAACTCTTTCCTTAATCTATAAATAATCTTCATCCAAACTTTGCCTTGAATACCAAACTCATAAGTATGTAATTCTATAAGCCTACTCCTCTAATATTCTTTCTTCCGTAAACCTTATCCCACTTACACTTACAAAGAACAAAATTAATTTTTACAAAGAACAAAATTAATTTTTTCCTCGCAAACTTTCTAAAAAAAATCTCTTTAAATTTGAATTTATCGACTTCATAATGCTATACCTACTATTAACAATCTTAAAAAATGACATACAATATAGTCTTTAAAAGTGACATCATACATTATAGTCTTAAACCTTGACTTAAAGCCTTTTTTAAAAACTCCATTAAATTCTATGCAATTGTATTTTCTTCCTTATTTTATATATTGCACATGGTTAGACCAATATTCATGATGACGACAACACAGACGTAAGATTTCAATATGCATGTTTTTCTCCCAGAGTTAGTTTATTTTAAGCATAGGTTAACGCTATTTTAGGTTACTGAATAAATGTCTTTATACAACGAGGCCCTAACTAAACAACAGCACAAATTATTTGGAAACCATATTGTGAAAATTCAATAGCGAACAGAAGAGATCATTTCCCCGACGTCATTCCAACCTGACGTTCTAGAACACAACCAAATTATGTAAAGCAGACTTGACTTTAGCAGACCTGACCTTAAGCCTCGCTAATGTCTTCACGTGGAACCCACGTTCCTCCTCTTTTCGTGAAGGCAACGACAAATTTGAACTATCAACAGCGGACCTGAAAGTAGTCTTTACGTTTTTCCATTCAACCGTTTTTATGGCAAATCTATCAGTCCTGGGAATCGGATCCGCACAGAGTGCAGGTTGACAAACGGAGCTCACGAGAAAATTCCACCGCCACATTTATAGGTGGGCAGGGAAAGCCAACAAAGAAAAAGAGAGCCGACACGAGGAGGCAGGTAGCTACCACATTTCCACGCGGAATAAAAATAGGAGAAAGTGACCCATTTGGAGTTCTACATGCACGACATTGTGTTGGGGACAATGCTACGGCTGTGATAGAAAATCCTCTCACAAAATATTATAAAAATAAAATATTATATTATTTTCATTACATTTCTAACAAGTTTAGTAAATATATCCAACTTTGTTTTTCTATCAAAGATATTTTCCACTATCAATTTTCATCTTCCTTAAATTGCTAAATTTTCACAATCAACTCTTTTTATTGAAATTTAATTTTTTTTAAGATAAGATTTAACATAGTTAATGGCTAAAATATTTGCTGCCCAACTTCTATATCTATAAATATCTTGTTTATAACAACCTCACAATTTTTTAATATTTTTTTTTAGGGTTCTTATCCATTCCCCTAATATTCCAAGATATTATTTTCATTGTTATTTTTTTATTTTATATGTGAGTTTAGCCCCACACTTCTTGTTAGCACTCGTAATATTTATTTTTGTTTTCCTATATCAATATTCCTCTAAGTTTCTTTTTATCTTTGTTTTTGCTTCTTGGATCTTCCTCTTTTTTTCATTTCCAACAATACTTTCAACATCATCAATCTCTTCAATCTTATCATAGTGCTCATAGTAAGACTTATCATCTTTAGGTTTGCCTTGTTATGAAGGATTTGAAGTGCAAGGAATAACCTCAAAAGCACAATATTTTTTTTGTTGTCTTAAAAACCCTAAAGTGTAAGGATGCTCTTATATAGCAATTACCTTCTTATTCTTCTCTAAAAAATCTAAATTGTTATGGGTTTCCTTCATCCTTATTTTTTTATTATGTTGCTCTTGAAACCTTGAAGTGCAAGGGATAACATCTTCATTCCTATCACTCTTATTACTTGAAGAGGATTTTGTATTACTTGAGAAAAATGAAGATGATTTACCTAGAATAAACTTGACCTCTTTTGTTGTCTTTGTTTTAGTATTTCTCTCCACATCTTCATTTACATCTTTAAGTCCTTTTGAACTTGCCAAATGATACGGTAGATAGGCTTTCTTTGCCTCTTCTTTTGGAGTGGAATATCCTTGATTTGATCTAGATTCTATTATTGTGTGATTTTCTTGCTTCATCTTGAAGTTTATCTCATGGATAGAATTTTTTGTCTCTTTATTCGTAGTTTTCACTATGTAAACTCTTGCAATGTGCCCAATCTCATAACAATTGTGGTAACGAAATGCAATATTTTCATAATCTACTTGTTGATCCCATCCTCTTAATTCAGATTTTATCTTAATGAATTGTGGCAAAGGTTTTAAAATATCCATAGCAACACATATTTGAATATATATAGCATGCTTTCGCTCCTTAGTAGTTAGTCCTTCCTTGATGAATTCTCCTAGGGTATTTTCAATATTCTTTACAACATCCTTATTTATAAGCTGATATGGAAGTCCAAAAGCCTAACCCAAATTGGAAGCTTCTTAATAGTTTATGTATCAAAAAATTTCATTCCATGGTCTCAAATAAAGTTCATATTTTCCTATAAACCATGGGCCACTAGCCATTATTTAATCCCTAATTTTTGAACTAGAAAAGATGATGAGAAAAAAACCTTTAGGAAGAAAAGTCACAGAGTAATTTGAATTTAATCCCTACTTCCACTTGATACAATTTTTAATCTCCAAAAACCTTGGCCATGATCTATGGAACTTACATATTAACCCTCTACTTTTAAGAACCATTATATCATGCTCAATCATCTCATCCTTGATAATCACCTTTGGTGTAACATCTTCTACTTGGATTTAACTTGCCATCTATTCGATTTTCTGATTATCTCCAACTTAGACCTCCATACTTCCAACTAGGGCATGTTAATTTCCCATTAGGGCTTTCAAATATGACTTTCCTTCCATACTAGCTAATGGGACTTGCTCTTGGCTTGCACTCCCTCTTGGATCACCTTCCCTCTTGGTTTGCACTCACTCCTAGCTTGCACTCTCTCCTGCCTCACACTCACTCCCGACTTGCACTCCCTCTTGGCTCGCAATAGCCCTTGTCTCTTCTTTTTCCCAATATTCCTTCACTTCAATAATTTTTAGGAAATAATGTTCCACGCATTCATGGTAAGGGTTTGAAGCATTGATGCACTTTGGATGAACCCGTTGCTCTTTTGTGATGACTGAATCTTGGCTTGCACTCCCTCTTAGATCACACTTTCTCCTAGCTCACACTAGATTTTCTTAACGGGATCAGACTTTGCTTTATACTTTCTGCTTACACTTCCTCCTCACTCTCGGCTAACTAGATCAAACTTTGCTTTCTACTTTCTATTCACACTTCCTCCTCACTCTCGATCCGTGCTCACTCGCACTCACTCTCACTTCCGACTACACTCACTCCTAGCTCATGCTCGCATATATTTTTAACTGCACTCATTCTCGACTCGCTTAGACTCGTTGTTGCACTCACTCTTACACTCATTCGTTCAAGCATTAATTATTATTATTATTTTGGTATATTGCATGGAAGATTTTTCTCACAATACTATCTTGCTATTAGTGTATACTAATCATTTGTTCTGGTGTAAAACCACTCCTATTTAAATAATTAAATTATTAAAATATGTTAACTATATTTATTGAAAATTTATAAATTTATACTTGAACATGGTTTGAAAGCGCATCTTATGCAAGGAGTGGGCACCTTAAGAAGTACCGCAATATACATAAATATGTAACCCATAGAATGGATACCAACCTAAAATCATTAATCTAAATATATAGATAGATAAATTTATAAGTAAGATATAAATAAGTAAATAGTATTAGGATAATTATTTAAAGTTGTTAAAGGAGTTAAATAAAATATGTATAATTTTTTAAGTTATTATAATACTATTATATGGTCATGATATAATATAGATGGATCTATTTCAAGATATTTAAAAAAAAAACTTTATGACTTTTATTAGGGAAGAGTATTATTAAAAATATTATTTTTATTAAGTTAATTAAACCATGTTTAGCTTATTTTTATATTAAAGATATCTTCTTTTTTTTACATTATCAATGTTTTTCTATTGAATTCTTGATATCATCTCTCTATTAATTTTTTATCTTATTTTTATTTATTAAGAAAGAATTTTCCTTAACCAGTTGTTTTCTAAAATTTGAATTTTGCTAGGATAAAGATCAACATAGCATTTTTTTTAATTATTCATTATTATATTTTCTTCCCTTAGATACATTGACATTTCTAAAAAACTACCTTCATCAATAATTAAAGGGCATCCAAAATAATTTTATTGTTAATCCAAACCTCATATCTTTTATTACAACATTAATAATAATCTATGAATCAATTGTTTTGTGAGGGATACCATAGTGGTATGCCTTTGGGTTTTCATATAGGAAATCCAAGTTCAAACCCTTGTATAAGGGGACCAAGGCCCCTTTCAAAAACTCATGCTTTAGACCAAGGGGACATAGTTTTTTTTTAAGTTTGATATGATTTTGAATAGGTGAGAAATGTTTTCCTTTAGTATCCCAAAAAATGACCCCCTTTGCTAGCTTTTTGAAGGTTTCTTTTGAAAGCACAATCAAAATCAAGTTTGATGAATCCAACCTTTGGATATTTTTATTTGACCATGAATTGATATAAATCCTTTTCCTTAACTCCATTGTTGCAAAATATCAATGCATGTATATTTGAGGATCTAGGACTTCCCATGAGCACCTTGCCAATGGACATTCTATAAGGAAACAATAAGAATCCAAACTTGAATATAAGTTTAATATTTATTTGAGAAAAAATATTATGCCTTTCCAACAACAAATTCCAATACATAAATGCAAATACCAATCCTCCACATAATGCTTAATGCTTTAGATTTAAAAAAATTATCCAACATTTCAACTCTTCTAATATTGATGGAATAACCTAATATTTTGTTTCTTTTGTTAAAGTTTACTCATATGGTGGAAGTTAGAGAATAATTAGTAGATGATTTTATATTTCTAGCTTCTTCTTACACAAGGCACAACTAAAAGATCGATGATAAATTTTTCTTTAAAATTTGTCACCCATAAGAATATTACTTTGGATTGTTAATGAAAAGAATGTTAAGGCCCTAGGGAGGACCTCAAGTGACTAAAAACTCTTCCAAGGAAAATCTTCAGAAGAAGGAAATTTTGACTTCTCTAAAGCCTCATATTCCAAGTTGACAAAGTATCTTCCATATTTTGATTGACTCCAAATCAACTCATCATCTCATAAATAAGGGTAAATAAACTCTTAAAGCATCTTTTGGAGTTACATTTGCTACTTTTTTAGGGTCCTCTTCCCCAATCAGGTTGCTAATAAGAATATACAATTTAGAAACTTCATTGATATCAATATAATTTTTTAATTTTGAATCTATATAAGCCTAATATACATGAGTCGATGATTGCCACTTTGGATTAGAAATAAGAAGATAAGGCTTCATCCAAGCATTAGACAAAAATTTATATAATCTCCCTCATTGACCAACCACATCATGTTATTTTTGTTAATTGTAAACTATATGATATTAAGTTCTATGTTTTTAAGACCCCATGCAAAGGTTGCTTCATTAACAATTTTATTGCATCCATATAACCTATATATTTTTGAATTAACACTTTTTCTCAAATTTTTCATTGACATTTAAATAATCTCCAACTAAGTTTCATCACTAATGTCAAACAAACATGCAATTTCATAGTCTGCATATTGAATATTGTTTCCTCTTCTAAGCTTGTCTTGTTGAGTGGAAATTTTGTCCAATTACAAAATCCCCATCACAGTCAAGAATTTTATTAGAAAACCCTCTCTTGTAAAAAAATATGAATTTCTCCAAGGTTCCTTTTACTTAATGTGTGCTTGTAATCTTGTGAAGATATATCAAATAAGTGCTAGGAATACCTTAGTGATTTGCAAGTAACTGTTAACAAGGGGTCTATGTTGGTTTATTTTATTATGCTATGCTATTGATTGTTCATGAAACTTAAAAGAAAAATAAAATGTGATTGGCCCTCATATGACCACGATGTAAAGCCTTAGTTCATTTTATCTTGAAGTATTTTAGGTAGATTTTATCTTCCTTTGGTTAAGCAGATTTTAGACAAGTTTTATCTTGCGTTATTAAACCCTGCTTTGAGCATGAAATAGAAGATTAAAATCTATCTCTAAATATGAATCTTAAATGATGATTGGATTCCTTTTATGTTGCTTTGTAAATGAAATAAAACAATGAAATGACTAGCTTTAAAATGTGGAAGCCAAATAAATAACCCCCTTTTATGAAATTGATTTTCATAAAGAGATGTTAATTTATTGCTTTAAATAATGGTCTTTTGAAATGCTATATAAATCACTCCCCTTTAATGAAATTATGATTTTCATAAAGGAATGTTAATTTATTGCTTGCAAAGTAAATATGCAAAGCTTGAAATCTAATTTACCTTCAAAATGTGAAATTATGTAAAATCTAAAATTATAAAATACCTATAAAAACAAATTTGAATAATTTTTATAATTTCGAAATAACTTCAAAATGAAATTGAACTTGTTATAAATAAAACAATAAAGCTCGTTCTTCATACCCATGCATTTGTTTTTGGATTTTAATTTTTTTTTTAATTGTGGAAGTTTTTAAAAAATTTGCAAAAAGGGAAGGTTAGAAAAAATAAAATAAAATCTAGAAAAGGGACCAGAATGCTGAAACTACTAAAAGGGAAAACTATTGCCATCATGATGTTATCCTATCCTACAAAACAAAGACATGATAACTTTTGAATGTAACCTAGTTTATCCAAAGCTGCATTTTGCATAGTCCAAAATAAACTAGGTGCAATCTTCTAAGGGAAAAATAAAATTCATGCTTCTAAAAATTCAATAGTGTAACCATTAGAATGCATTAAACACCATTTATAAGCCTAAAAAGCATGAAAAGTGTTAGTATTACAATGGCACTGAGAGGGGGGGGGGGTGAATCAGTGTAGCTCTTTAAACTTGAATTTATAGCTCTTAAACAGTAGCAATTAAAACATATTACTAGATACAGCAAGTATAACAAAAGAGCATCACACAACACAAGATTTAACGAGGTTCACCAATGTGGCTACTCCTAAAAAATGACTGCTTGGACTACCATCCAAATCCAGCCTTTGCAAAGAACCAACTTTACAATCAATTTACTAGCACACACTAGAAGGAGCACCAACCCCTAATATATTTCTACCAATAGAAAGGAGCAACAACCCCTGATTTACTAGCACCAACCCCTAATGCCAAGCACCAACCTGGACTTCAATTTGAATCTATAGGTTTAACAGTCAGATACCTTTGCTTTTGCAAGACCTTGTCTGGTCTTCTTCACATTTGAGTTCTCTACGCACTCTGCTCTCTCTGCACCATCACTTCGCACACTCTGCTTTGTTACAGTCGAACTTCACGATCGTCTTCTCCCTTTTGCGCACTCTGCTCTCTTGGCAAATTTTGCAGTTAGCATCTTTCGATACGACTCGCTCTCTATGCACAACAATCGAACTTCGCACACCTCAACATCCTACTCAAATATCCAAATAGCCCTCCTTTTATAACAAAATTGTTGTGATGAAAAACCCTAATCTTAGTCGGTTGTAAACCCTAATTTTAGTCGACTTTCACAACAACTGTAAACCCCAATTTTAGTCGGTTGTCATCGGTCTTCATCGGCTTCAACTCAATCATGAAAATACAACATGTCGTGAATACACGACACTTTCAATTTCTCTCTCTTTCTCCTTGCTTTGGCTCCCGAAAATACATGTCATGATATCACTTTTTCTTTCTCTCTCTTTCTCTTTGCATTAGACCATGAAAAAGCTACATGTCGCGATATCGTGACACTTTTTCTCCTTGCTCTTTCTCTTAGCTTTGGCCCGTGAAAATACAACATGTCGCGATATCGCGACACTTTCGCCTCTATACGCTTTCTCTATTCCTTTGTCACAAAAATGTGACATTGCGTGATATCATGACACTTTTGTTATTCTACCTGCCTATCCTTCTTGAGTCACAAAAATGTGACATGTTGCGATATCGTGACACTTTTGCTTCTCTACCTTCTTGTCCTTTTTGAGTCATGAAAATGCGACATGTCACAAAATTGCGACGCTTCTGCTTTTGAAGTCTTACCTTCTGCTTTTGTCACGAAATCGTGACACTTCTGCCTTCGAAGTCTTCTTCTCTACTTTTGTCATGAAATCACGACACTTATACCTTTGAAGTCTTCTTATCTACTTTTGTCACGAAATAATGACACTTTTGCTTTCGTACTTCACTTCTTTGCTTTTGTCACGAAATCGCGACACTTCTGCCTTCGAAGTCTTCTTCTCTGCTTTTTTCATGAAATCGTGACACTTCTGCTTTCGTACTTTACTTCTTGGCTTTTGTCATGAAATCGTGACACTTCTGCTTCTGAAGTCTTAATTTCTTCTTTTGTCATGAAATTGCGATAGTTCTGCTTCCGTACACTTCCTCTCTTTCTTTTGTCATGAAAATGCGACATGTCATGAAATTGTGACACTTTTCCAACTTACTTTCTCTCTCCTATTTGAGTCACAAAAATGCGACATGTCATGAAATCGTGACACTTTTCTTACTTGTTCTCTTTCTTCGAACTTATCATGAAATCGTGACACTTCTTCCTGCTTTCTCTTTTTCTTCCAACATGTCATGAAATTGTGACAGTTTTTCCACTTGCATTTTTCTCTTCCAACATGTCGCGAAATCGTGACAATTTTTCCTGCTTTCTCTTTCTCTTCCAACATGTCACGAAATCGTGACAATTTTTCCACTTGCCTTTTTCTCTTCCAACATGTCGCGAAATCGCGACAGTTTTTCCACTTCCCTTTTTCTCTTCCAACATGTCACGAAATCACGATAGTTTTTCCTTATTTTTCTCTTTCTTCCAACATGTCACGAAATCGTGACAGTTTTCCTTGCTTGTTGTATATGTCACGATATCGCGACACTTTTCTTACTTGTCTTTTTATTTGATCTTTTGCAAATGGGCCACTTCGTCTTCTTGGAAAAACACTGTACATACTCTGAGTAACCTTTGAACTCCTGTCTTCTGCATTTGAATAGCTTTTGAACTTCCTATCCACTGCATCAACAGATCTATCTGACTGTGTTGACAATAATGACAATATTGTTGTTGCACCTTGCTCAACAAAAAGAAATATAGAAAATTAACACAAACATCCAAAAATTGATCTTTCTAATTTTGTTATTAAGGTGTAAATTTATGAAGCATTTTTGTATTCAAAATAGAAAAACATAGTCCTATTACAGCATATTTCTAGGCCTTGACCTCCAAAAAGATCCAGTATTTGGCCTACAAAAAAAATCAAGCTCGTTGGCATCTCTTTCAATGGCTTATTTGAAATTTTTCATCTTTTCGTTTCCCTTGGTTTGGCTTTGTTTTATGTCCAACAGGAACGTTCATTTATTTATATTTTCATAATACCTCTTCCTTAGTTTCATTTCCAAAAGGGCCTTCTTTTTCTCATAACTGTTTCGTAACAGTAATGTTTTACCTTTGAAATTTTTTTATTACAATAATGTGTCTTCCTTGCCCTTAACCAAGGTGAATATTATCATGCTCAAAATTTATCCTTTATCCTTATTTTGTCTTTCATTGACAACCAAACAATATTTCATGTCCATGTGGGAAACTACCCATAAGTAATGTATCCTTATCATCAGTACACAACCCTTCCATGGTGACCGTTTAGCTTCAAGTTGGTAGGGTTCTACCTATTTCCATTAGACATGCATCTATTATAGGATTCGTGAATATCCCTCTTTACTGACATTGCTATCATCCATCCTCTCCATTGCAGGTATACCTTCCTATTTCTTCCATTGATGGGGTAAAATAAGCCACACGACACAAACTATTATATATTGAATTTAATTACGGATCATGTGTATTTGGCTCTATTGAAACTGAGAGCTTATATCAAATTAAATCCACACACTACTCCACTATGAACTAACTACCATGGTCCACATCCAAAAATGATGAGCAACCCATCATCCCTTCCACTATGGCTTCGTTGTTCCTAATGTATTGTTCATTTTTGTAAAGGGTGAATGCATGGGCCTAGTAAATACTATTTAAACCATTTCCATTGGTTTCACAAAGGGTGAATGCATGTCTTTACCATTGTGCTATTCATACTACCAAAACTTGGTTGTAATAGTCCTTGCTTTTGTGATAGTATTCGACACTACAAACACCGATATTCCTTTTGAAACATTAACATCCACACAAGGTACCATATTATGGCCTCAAATAGCTCCAAATACAAACACTCTTATGGATCTAATAAATGTATTGATTCCCCAACTAATATACAAGCGTCTTGAGTCTATTTTTATTTCGCCCAACTCTACCAATGTACAAGACGAACCTTTGATTTTATCCTTGACGAGTAGCACCACAATATGTGTTGGGTGAGCTTGTTTTGTAGGTCTATGTATGTTGCCTTATCTAGAGAAATCACAACATCATTCATATTTTATCTCCTCTACTGTCACTCATGTTATCTATGTGTCAAAAATCATGCCAAACCTTGGATGCCTCCCTAGAGTTAGTAGCCTCAAAAATCATGCCAAATTCTCCTTCTCTTGGGCTTGTTTTCAAATGGCAACAATTATCCCAAGTTCTTTACTATTAGGGGCTTCTCCTTGGTAGTGGATTTCTCCAATGAGATCTCCTTTGATGATTTCTTCAGTAAGGATTTCTTAGCCTCTTTCTGGATTCTCGATGAGACCTTCCCAAGGTCCTTGATCTTACTAGTTTTGTTGGTCTTCCCTTGAGATCTCTTCAACCTTATACTCCTGGAAGTGTTTGTAGTGTGATGTGCTCCTGGATATCTGATTTTGCTACTTCTCGATTCGAGCATGACTCTCCTAGTCCTTCTTCCAAGTTTGGAAGTCCTTTAATGAGATCTTATCCTGATCTCTTTTACTTCAAGTGCTAAATTGATTCTAAAAAAGATACCCTTCATAAATTTCTTGTAAGGATTTTTCCAACTCACTAAATCTTCTTTCCCTACAACAAACATGTTAATACCAAAATCTTAATTTGCTTCTGAATCAGATATTCCTTTTGAATTCTTCTTCAATATCAAGGCTTCTATGGCCTATTTCAATATCAAGGATTCTGTGGACTATTTAGTATCAAGGCTCCTATGGCATTTTTCATATCAAAGATTTTGTGTCTTTTTCAGTATCAATAATTCTATGGATTCTGCTTCAATGCTTCTATGATATTTTTTGTATCAAGGCTTCTATGGCCTTTTTAGTATCATGACTTCTATGGCTTCTGCTTCAAGGCTTTTATGGCCTTTTTATTCAAGGCTACTGTGGCCTTTTTGTAACAAGGCTTCTATGGCCTATTATTCAGTCTAAAATGTATATCTTCAGTCTCCTAGCTTCACCATGCCTTTTCTTCAAAAAATTTCTTCCGTAGTGTTTTCCTACATAAGGAACTAATCTCTGCACTGTGAGGGCATGTCGACCTTTGAGCAATGAATTTGGAGTCTCCTAGATTTCTATCATAGGAGTATCAATCCTCTAAGAATTAATTAGCTACAACAAAATAAAATTTGGGTAATAGTTAATAAATTCCAGATATCCTAGATCTTCACTAGATGATCTGTTAATCTAATCGATTGAATGCTAAGTCCTAGTCTTCATGCGTTTTCCTATAAATTTGTGGAAATATTCTAGTCAAATACAATCCTGGTATTTTTTGGAACTGAGATTTCTTTTAGTCCTCACTTGCGACTCTTCTTGATTCTATCACCTAGATTCTTTTGAGATCTTTTGATAGTGATTATTCTAATGGTGCATCAGGTTGAAAAAACACTTAGGCTCAATAATGATGGTGATTTTCCTATATACCTGCATAGACTAGATCTACCTTAGCTCTGATACCACTATTATATTTTGATATAATATACAAAGGGAGATAAAAATCACAATATGTAGAATAATATGAAAGAAAGTAAATCTGCTAGATGACTAAAATATGCAATAAACATAAATGATGTAAATAAATACAATGTAACTATGGAGGAAGTGAACACTCCATTAATAAATCTACTGGACTACATTGCACCCATCACCACTGAATGGTGATCCACACAGAATTGTACTACCTACTAAGATGATATAATCTATTATGTCACCGACTCTCCCTATTCTATATCTATCTAACAATGAGGTCTTCCTTATATAGGTAAAATAGGATACTTGGTCAACACTCTATCTAGTTGTACAAGTGACACCTTACACATTTACAACTTACAAATTGACACTTGTGCATTTATTACATTGCATGAAGTAACTCGATAACTTTCCCCTAAAGTAATCTAATGTCCTAAGTATATACCTTGGAAGATGCATTTACATAACCAAAATGATGGAATATAATATATTTCTAACCATATCTATCTCAATAATGTTGTATCTTTCTTGAGATATGATACATATTCCTTCTTCCTTTCAACATGTTACTCTTGATTATTCTATTCAATATGTTTCACTTTTCCTTATTTCTTAGGAAGCAATGAATGCTTCTCAATCCACTACTATCTATTCTTCTCTACACCTCAAAGTTGAAACTCTAATCTATCCTAGAAAGATTCTCACATTGTTGATGCTTAATCTCTAGTGCAACTCTTTCTCTATTTTATCAAGGTGATTTGAATGTCCTTGATGCTTCTATCTTTGATGTCAGGGTGACCTAAATGTATCTGATGCTTAAAATATATTTGAAATTAATCTCAAGGGTTGGCTATGTTCCTAAATGATCAACTATCTCAAATTTGATACACCTTCCAATATAACTGAGTACCAGTCTTCACTAGTTATAACCATGAAAAGATCCTATAGATGAGTCTTTGTATTCATTGGTTATTCTTTAACTATGTAAAGACTCTATAGTTGAGTCCTGGTCTTCACTAGTTAGTCTTCAAGACTCTAGAATTTCTAATTACTATGACCTTACAATAAAGTTTGAGTTTTATTGCCTTTAAAGTAGATAGACTCAATCAATTTTATCAAACTAGACAAAATCAATTTTGCAAGTAGCTAGATTAAATTCTATCAACCTAGATAGAATTTAATGGTAGCTCTAATACAACTTATACCTTTTTAAGCCTTAATACTGCTACAAATCTCACAGGTTAAATATCACAAGATCAAATATAATATAACCACAAAGTAATAAGGTCAAGATAATGATATAAGTAGAGTAATATGAGCAAATTAATATGTATATCAAGGCTAATAATATAACAAATAACATTCACTAATAAACAATAATATGAATGTAAATAGCATAAATCATACATGTACAAACCATGTAGCACAAATTACAATATTAATTGCTCAAAATGTATGTAATATTTATTACTCCACTTTCTCTTACAAATATGATAGAACTTGATACTCGATACTTGATATTGATTGACTAATGTTAATTGATATTAATCTAAATTCATTGATATTGATTATCCTTATTGAGTATATATCCATAGTAGTATAATTCTTAGTATACTTGACTATTCCTCTCCATATGCCAAGTCTGATGACTCTTGGATTCTCTACTTGATACTATATTGTATGCACACCTAGACATGACTCTTGACCTTCACTTTGCATACTCTAACCTAAGACACTTGTGAATATCTTTACATTATATATTTACATTCTTACATATAAAATACTTGTGCATGTAGACTCAACTTACATTTACACTTAAACTCACATGACACTTGTGCATTTCCTACATATTACAACTTTACATGATACTTGTGCATATCCTGCACATTCACACTTGTATAAATAGAAAATAATACTCACACTCTAAACTATGACTCAACCCTAATATAATATTTACATATGTACCATGAAGGTACCATAGGGTACATTAGCATGTACCAAATAATATAATATACTCCAACAAAGCATCCTTCCAAGAAAAATCTTTGGGAGTAAGAAATTTTGATTGCTCTAAATCCTCATATCCCAACTTCATTGTGTATCCACCATCCTTTTTTAGATTCGAAACCAACTCATACTTTCATGTAAAAATTGACAAATAAAATTCTTGAAGCATCTTTTGGAGTTCACCTCTGATTTTTTTTAGTTCCTCTCCTTCAACCACGTTACTAATAGAAATTCATGATCTAGGATTACTTCTCATATTAGTGTAGTCTTTGACCTTTGTACCTTTACAAGCTAGGTATGCTTGAGCCAAAAATTATCATTTTGATTCAAATATAAGAGGATAAGGCTTCAACTAAGCATCAGATAAAAAATTAGTGACAGTGAAGAGGAGGAATTATCACTAGGCTAGATGATATTGAGACTACCCAAAGCAAATACATTTATCATGAGAAAATTAGTGATAGTGAAGAGGAGAAACTAGTAACATGGAAGCTTGAGATGAAGATCAAGGAGAAGAACCAGAGCAATGGTTAATTTAAACAATCCTAAATATGGGACATAAGACTAAGATGGATACTCCTAATTTTAATGGAAGTTTAAATCTAAAAGAATTGATAGATTGGATAATGGATATGGATAGATTCTTTGATTACAAATATATGAAGGATCCAAAGTGGTCCAAATTTACATGTATAATGCTAAAGGGGTATGCTTCTATTTGGTGGGACCATGTCCAAACTGAGAGATAGCAAAAAGGGAAGGATAAAATATAAACTTAGGAAAATTTTGTGTTCAAGTTAAAATCTAAGTTTTTACCTATGGATTATCAAATTGGATTGTTTAGAAGACTAGAAATCTCAAGCAAAAGGATATGGGAGTAAAGGAGTATACAAAAGAATTTTATAAGTTGACCATAAGAGCAGGTCATATTGTAGATGATGGAGAGAAAGTTGTGAGACACATAAATGGACTAAGGTTGTCTATACAAGATGATATTGGTATGCTCCAAATTATAATAGTTGAGGAAGAATATCAATACACACTTAAGGCAGAAGAAAAGTTGACCCATACGCAACAAAATTGTTCCAAAGGAAGAGGATAGTTCTCTATAGAAACTAAACAATAAAAAGATGGTAGAGGGAAGCATATGCAAAAATAAGTTAGTGATTTCAATCAAAGTACCCAAGAAAAGGGTGAAACATCAAGAGGATGTAGTGGATTTCGTAGAGGTAAAGGACATGGTTTTATTGGCAATTGTTATAGGTGCTTGGAAGAACGAGATAGAGCATAGGAGTGTCTTGAAGCACAATAGACTAGTGGGTATGGAAAGGAAGCCCATAACCAAATTACACAAGCATATTAAGAGTGTATTGCTTCACTGAAGCACATGGAGGAACTAGAACAAGGAGAGTTGCTTATTATGAAGAGGGTATTGCTAAAACTAGCAAAGTAGGTGCATGATCCTCAGTAGAGAAGATGCCTATTTAGAATAGTGGGAGTACATATTACTTAGTGTCTATGGAGATGGTAGAAAAGCTTGGGTTAACGATGACTAAACATCCAAACCCATATAACATCTCATGGTTGCAAAAGGGAAATAAAATTTTGGTAACTAAACCAATTTTAAAATACCCATGAATGCTAGAAATAACACCAAAGAATGAGGGCCTTGGATGTACATGTCAACCGAGAAGCACTAAGACTAAATTTATGAGAAGAGAGATTAGTATAGGGGATAAAAGTCCTAGGATGGATTGTTGTAGTCATTGTAGAATATTTGGACATGTAGAAACTAGGTTTTGGGACCTACATCCTTGTGAGAGTTGTAGAGAACATAATAACTCAAACAAAAGGGATTTCCGCTAAGAGACAATAGCTAACAAAATACTTGTTGATTGTGTTTGAATGGATGTGATGGAATGGGTCAAATGCAATGAATGTTGAGTGTATTCTATCAAAGCAAATTTTATTCTTAAATGAAGATAATAACAAGATAACAAAAGTGGTCTTGTGAAGACAACCAAGCTAAAATAGTGATAGCTTGTAAGGACAATTCATGTTTATAAACTAAAGTTCAAGAAATATTTTCTCTTTCCCCAACGCATGTGATGTGTGAACATGTGGATAGTTACCTAAAGGGTAATTTTTGCCCACCTATAATTGTCATTACTGCATAAGAAAGGAAGAAAAAACACATGAGGGAGGATTGGAATCGACAAGGAGAAGCGAAAGAGAAACCAACAAGAAAATGGAGAGGTTGGTAAACATAAAAATAGGGAACAACGAATAGAAAATAGGGAGATATAAGTTTGATATGACGACTCATGAAAGAGATATTATAGTGTATGTATGGTGATACACCTACTACTTCAAATCAAATGTAAAAAAGCACAAAATATGTTGATAGGGAAAATAATTTGTATATACTTTTGTGATATAGTATAGAGCTTTCATATCATAACACGTGGATTTTAGTATTATTTGTATCATGTGGGCATCTTTATGATAAATAAATTATAATTCATTCTATTCCTTATGTGTGCACTTGTATGAATAATGAACATTTTATGTTGTACAATTATTCATTTAAAATTGAAGTGTAGGTTGCAAGTGAGGAAGGGCAAGAATGTCCACACAACCAAGAATTACCACCATTTACATCATTGGAGTTAACTAATTACTATTTAAGGAGTCATTGTTTGAATGAGACAAACAATCGTTTATTAGTAAAATGAAAGTGTGGTTACTATTAATAAATTATAAAGGATACTTTATAAATGGAACCATAAACTATTTCAAAAGAATTAAATGTTGTCAGCTGGAAGGATTGAAATGTCATTCAAATTGGAGGAATATTGTTGTATAAGGTTACCTTACCATTTAAGATATCAAGGCCCATCCATTCAATACAAGGAGGAACTACACATCTTGAAGAGAACCATTGTAAGGAATTATCGTCCCAAGACCTCATCATCCATCTCAAAGTATCACAAAATGTAACATGGTCATCTTGTGAGAAATAAACATCATGAGGCAAAGTCATCTTGACCTATTGCCATTAAGGGTATCATTGTCTTGGGAAAAGAGAACTTGTCGTCCTCAACATTGTTGTACAAGGACTAAAATAACCATGCGAAAGGAGTGATGTACAAAAGGAGTATTGTACACAAGGAGTGTCATACAATTAAAATAGTCTAACCTCCAATCGGGTGTAAATAAATATCTAACTTTAGTTCGGGTGAGGATAATGCTACCATGCATCACACAGTTGATCATCACCTAGTGCATGTCCAATAACATGCTACCATGTGTCCACCACAATCAATTTCATCTATAAAAATGCATCAATAGTTGTTTTTTAGGTTTTTTTCTTCTGCATGAGATCTGAGCAAAGCTACGAATCCTTACCTCACCCAAGTGACCATTATCCCACACCTTTCCATAGCAATGGCCACCATGTCGACCACATCTAAAAAAAATCATTTAAATATCAAATCTGTATCATATTTTTAGACTTATTAACCACACCTAGGAATGACCATAGATGGGTCAAAAATATAGGTTTTGAGGATTTGATTTCTATGCCACATTTTAGAATAGATAAAATTGCTCTATGCAAATTATTCTATGCTTTTCAATATTGAGGAGTTTCTTCATTTTTTATTCAAAAAAATAGATGAGGATTGAAATCCCCTACTATGCACCAAACTTCTTGAGAAAAAATCCTTCTCATGGAACTTAGAGTTTGCCACAACAAATTTCCACTAGACCTAGAGTTTGGCACATACATGTTAGTCATAACCCACCTTTTATTACTTTCTCTATTGTAGAAGAGAATTTTAATAATCCTATCCGAGGAAGAAATTTTAAAGCCCTCAACCTTGTTGCCATCATAGAGACAAAGGAGTTCCCCAAAGGAACCATTGGTTGGGCTTACAACAAATTGGGTTTCTTTCAAAATCCTTCTTCTAACTACTTTTATATCCTGACCATCCAACTTGGTTTCTTGTAGGAAAAATATCAGGCATAATTTCTTTACATAGGGAAGCAATAACTCATTTTTTAGAAAGCCCATTCAATCCCCTAACATTCCAAGAGAGGCACTTCATTTATGGGATTTAGAATTAGATTTCTTTCCCCCAGACACCCCATGGTTACTCAGGAAAAAATTTTCTAGATTTAGTTGTCTTACTCCTACATCCTTTCCTTTTTCAAGTTTGAGCAGAGATTGAGATCCATTTGCAATCTCAAAATTTGTTTCCCTCTTCCTCATAGACTTGTTAGGGGGCTTTCCTAACTTCCAATCAACACCCACATCCACATTACCCTTCTTTTATCTCTAGGTTTTAGGACACATAGAACCTTTCTCTAGATAAGTCTTTGGGGAGATAATCAGAGACCCTACATTAGGGGTTGCCAATTGAATCATAGGCTCCTCAAGAGCAAAACCAATACAAAACCCATCAAAGGAATTATGAAGAAAAACATTAGAAACAATGGTTTCAAAAATGATATCTGACTAACATACCTAAGTAACACCAAGATTCGAGGCTACATTCTTCTTCATATATGTCATCTCAATCACTACCATGTTGGCTAGGATCAATTTCGAGGGTTACGAAATATCCTCTACCAAAGCCTTCAACTTTTGAACCTCATCCATCTGGGATTGAGCTTCTCCTTCCCCCACCTTTGAGGAATTATCACCCAAATTATTTGAGGTGACTCGGTCCAAGTTCTCCTTTTGGATCTATTTCATTCTTGTAGATCTATTTTCCTTCTTTGCATGTGCCTTGAAGGGACATTGGTTCACTTGGTGACCCAAATTTTCCATAGCCATAGCATTGGATCAACCTATTTTTGTAAAAAATGGGCTGGTCCCAAGTACCCAGAAATAAGATAAGATTGATAGAAGAGGGAATATTTGCCTTCGAATATACCATAAAACACATTCTTGCATGCACCATTCTTGATTTAGCTATGGTTATCGGATCGATAAGAAGGATATCGTCCATGATCTTGACCACACCTCTCAATATATCTTCATGCTAAATATAGTAAGAAAGAGCAGGGAGATGAACCCATAGAGGCACAGAGTTAACCCTTTGCGTATGAGGATTGAAATCAGGTTCTAGCTTTCATAAAAACAAATATGTTTGCCGTAGAACTAGGGGCCTCCCCCAAGGATACGGTTTGCATCTTCCATGTAGTTTAATTTGATATAAAAAAGGCTTTAGGGGCCACTACAATTTCCATGGAGCCTAGAGGTTTCCACTTCGCTAGCTCCCACCTTAAAATTGAATCCAAAGTCTAGCCTTCCCCTTGGAACATTCCTACAAGGTCACAACTACCATCACCCATAGTGAACTTAACCAATTCACTTGGGATGCTAATGACATTTTCCATAGGGGATATGTTGCAAATAGGTTTTGAGAAGGTCTCCCTCTCACCTTTAGATGTCATTGTAGCATACGAAATGTTGAATCTTGATATCTTAGGGGAAAACTATGGACCATGAGAATGGGACCCAACCTCCTGCTTACCATTTTATAGCCCATGGTTTCGCGAAGGACCAGTGAAGCCAATATCGAAACCTCCTACAAACACACCATCTGGCTGACCCAGAACTATCACATTCACATCCAAGCCAACCACCACCTCCACATCTTCCAATAGCTCCCACTACCCTTCCGCAAACCCACACAAACTAGATTCAAAGTCTCCCACTCCCACCCTTTCCCACCTTGATTACCACCATTCAAATTCCAGCTCACTCCTCCATCGAACCCTTGTATGCTTTTACTTCTCTACTAAAATTTTCAAAGTTGTTCAAATAAACCTATCTATATTACGTCATAACCGATCACGTAATAATATTACAATAACTTAACAAATTATACATATTTTAATTAACATTATTCTTACCTTAATCTATCCTTTAAAAACTTTAAATAATTATCTATTTATCTATCTATATTTAGATCAATGATCTTTAGGTTGGTATCCATTCTATGGGTTATTTATGTATATTGTGGTACCTATTAAGGCGTTCACTCCTTGCATATGCAAGCTGAGCTTTCAAACTGTGTTCAAGTATAAATTTATAAATTATGCAAGATGAGCTTTCAAAATGTGTTCAAGTATAAATTCATAATTTTTCCATAAATTTAATTAACAATTAAAGTATTAATTAAAATAGGAGCAATTTTGTACTGGAACAAATTGTTAGTATACACGAATAACAAGATAGTATTGTGGCATGTAAATGGCCAAATTAATCAAAATAATAATTTTTTTTTTATATATAAAAAAATTTGGAACCACTTTTCGTTTCTGATTACAAGATCAAGTTATAATAATCTTGGCAAGAGTTTGTGATAACAGATTATAAAACTTGGTGACAGTAGACTCTGATCTGCTTTGAATTCCACTCTGCTTTGTTAAACAAATCAAGATCCCGTTCACCAGACAATCAAATCCTTCTAAAAAAGCAAAAATCATCGCTGATATTAATAGCTGCAGCGCCTACCGCCCGTAGTGGTAGACGGTCACGTTGTACCCGATAATGGCGTTGGGTCCTTCGGCGGAATACGTCTTAGCAAACGCATATCCTCTGGCCATTCGAAAGTGCCCGCTTCCTCCAACGATTGGCAGCTCCCTCGTATTCCTCATCACCATGTTCTTCCCCACAATACTCAGAGAGCTACCCTTGTACCTCCCGCTCTCCATCGTATACGTCAACGCCATTAGCAGACTGAATTCTCCCTGGGAGGCCATCGCATATAGCCCCTGCGCTCTCCCCAGCAGCTTCGATTTCGGGTGAGGGGTTTCGGTGAGAGGATCGTCTATCACATACATCGGACCGAAAGACGAAGCCCCGGCTGAAAAGTTCATGGGATTCTGCGGCGCCACTTGAACCGCGGTTGCATTTCCCCCCAACACAATGTCGTGCATGTAGAACTCCAAATGGGTCACTTTCTCCTTCAACTTGGGCCTCGGACGCCTCGCTTCTGCATTCACACCGCTAACACAAAAACAAATGCCTAAGATTGTCAGAAAGAGAATGCCCTTCCCACATTTCTTCTCCATCGCAGTACCAACGAAAATAGCGAGCAAACAAAAACAACGAGAGAGAAAAGAAAAGAAAAGACAATGTGGAACATACTCAGATCGTCTGGCTTTAAAGAAGGGGGAGGTGGCCTGATCGGTGCCCGCACCGGTCAAGACCGTCCTAGGAGACGTATGGAAATGTTCAAGTTTAATTCGTCATGTGTCGGCACTCTTCTTCTTTGTTGGCTTTCCTTACCTAGCTATAAATGTGGCGGTGGAATACTCTCGTGAGGTGAGTAAGTCAACCTGCAAGCTGTACGATTCCGGTACGTCGGGAAACTTCCTATAAAATGATTGTTGAATGGGATACCATAAAGAAAGACTATATTATTCTGAGCTCCGCTGCTGATTATTCAAATTTGTCCTTGTGCCTCCACTAATAGAGGAGGGACGTGTGTTCCGCGTGAAGACATAAGCAAAGGCTTAAATTTGATTTTGTTCTAGAACGTCTCGATGGAATAACGTCGGTGAGAAACTGAGAATGGTCTCCTCTGTTCGCTATTGAATTTTCAATTCATGGTTTCCAAACACTTTGTGCTATCGGTTTGTAGGGCCTCGCAATGTAAAGACATTATCTCATTAACCTAAAATAGCGTAACCCATGCTTTATACAAACTTACTATGGAAAAAGCATGCATATTGAAATCTTACGTTTGTCTTGTCGTCATCATCAACATAGGTCTAACCATGTGCAACATATTAAACGGGAAATAAAATACTATTGCATAGAACTTATTGAGTTTTTCAAAATGACTACAATTGCACAAGATTCCTCTCGTTGTTGATTGGGAAACCGTAAAGAAAGAACCTTTCAACGAGAGGAAGGTTGTTGGGAAACCGTACAGGTCACTTTTTCAAAATATAAGATTGTTGAATGGGAAATCGTAAAGAATGACGTTGGGAAACTTCGCTCCCTAGGGCGCAATTTTGCCAAGCTTCGTCACAGCTTCAATGCTATTTTGAAGTTACAGTTGAAGGTGGCTTCAGTTCAGCTGCAGTTCAATATTTTTAACGAGGAGCTTCAAAGGTACCTTTCAGCTGTCAAACAACTTTTGATGGTGGAGCATTATGATACCAGAGAGGCACAAATTAATGTGAGTTTGTACTCGCTTAAAATTGGTGATAGGATAATTGAGTTCTTCCAACGTCTACATCCTCACAATTAGTTTTTGGGTTTTAATGGGAGCGTGTTTTTGAGCTTCCTCATATTCTCTCCACTTTTGAAGAACGTTATCAAACTATGTTTGGGGCTCAATCTCGCTCCCCTTGTGAATTCTACAAGTCCCTTTATGACATTATCGGGCCTGATCTTCTCAAAGTTTATCAAGAGACCTTCTCCAAGGGTTCTCTAGGCCCTATTATTAATCAGGGGATTATTAAATTTATCCCCAAGGTTGGTGATCCAAAAATCATCAACAATTGGAGGCCTATTACTCTCCTTAATGTTTCCTATAATATCATTGCCAAGGCCCTAGCTTTGTGCATCTACCATTTCCTTCCCATCATCATGCACTTATAGCAAACTGGCTTCATTCGAGGCACGTTCATCCTGGACAACATTATTGTTGTTTGGGAAGGCATGTAGTGGGCTCGCAATTCCAATCAATGATCCTTGTTCATCAAAATTAACTTTGAGAAATCCTACAATAGGATTGATTGGTCATTCATTTTGGCCATGCTTAAAGCTCTTGGTTTTGGACCCTCCTTCATTAGCTCTATGGAGATGTTGTTCATTAAGGCTTTAGTTGTTTTATCCATTAACAGGCATAAGTCCTCGGCCATTGGGCTCTTTTGTTCCATTCTACAAGGTTGCCCATTAGCACCGTCCTTGTATGTCCTCGTCATTGAGGGGTTTGGTTATTTATTTGCTCATCATGTCGTTCAGGGTTCCATTTGGGGAATTTCTCTCCCCGAAGGTGAATCTCAGTTGATCAATATTCATTTTACTGATGATTCTTTTCATGCTTATTGAGGATGAAGGTGTTATTTAACAAGCACTTGCCTATCTGGACACTTTTTATCTGGATTTCAAATCCTCCATTCAATGGAGAAAGATACGATGTTACAAGCAATCTCCTGACCCAATGCCCCACTAGCTTAATCACTATCAGTGGAGGATCATCCAAGAGGGGAAAATCTTTTGCTTTTTAGGTATTCCTTTTGCTTTTAACAGTTCAACATCAAAGCTCTGGAAGTATATTGTTAATAGGATGGAACAAAAACTTACCTATTGTTCCACGAAGAAGCTCTCCCTTGCTGATAAATTCTAAATTTGCTCCAAATTCCTTGCAACTACCCATGTTTATTATTCTTCCTATTGGATCCCATCCAAAAACTGCTATAAGAAGCTTGATAAGCTTTTGCGGGACTTTTTATGGTCCTCTTCCAGTAATGGTTTAGGATTCCACCATGTTTCCTGGGAGTATTGTTGTCTCCCCAAAAGCCATGGTGGGCTTGGCATTCTCAATACCCAACATCAAGGTTGGGCCCTCTGTGTTAAATGGGTCATTAGAGCCCTTGTGGGAAATGAGTCCTAGAAGATTTTCATTTGTCATTGTGTCTGTAAAGGTTCCCCTTTTGGTCGTAAGAGTTGGGGGGGCATGGGTTTCCCTTCCCTCCTTATTCCTTTGTCTATCAAAGTGATAGGATACTTCATCGCTAAGAGCATTTGGAAAGCTTAGGAGAGTCTTAAGCCTTGGTTGATATGGAATGGTCAGAGCTTTTGGCATGGCCTCTCCATCAACCAGATGAATATTGGGTGGTCGTCTGTTATCACCTACGAGGATTCTTCACTTGCGTAGGTTCCTTGGGTTCATACACTTATATTTTTTGCAAAGGTGTATGGTGTATCACTGATTTCTTTTTTCATCCTACCAAGAATTGGATCCCTTGGGATGATTTTAGAGTCAAATTTAGGCTCAAGTACTTTGACAAGGACACATTTGAGTCTATCAAGGCCACTCTCCTTAACTCCATGTTTCACAATTTTTTATGTTTTCTCAACGACCTTGGTGGAAGGACTGGAAGTGGTATCCAAACAATCCTATTCAAAATTACAAGGCTCGTTTGGGGTATGGATGGTTATCGCCCTACCTCCCCATTATTGATAAGCTCAATCAACGGTGGAATGTCTCTTTCCCTCAATTTGTTTGGATGTGCAGGTTCCATACTATATGGGCTCCTTTCTTGGAGCCTAAGCTTTCTTGTTTTTCCTAGAGTCTTCTTCACCAAGGGCTTCCTGTTGAGGAGCCAAGGTTATGCGTAAGGGGTTGGCCCTAAAATGTATTTATAAAAATGGGGCAAATTAGTTTCAAAATCCAAAATTCTTTATAATTTCAAGGTGAAAAGGTCCCCTATTATTAGGGGTAATATTGGAGATTTAAACTTAAAATGGTCCAATTATTATAAAATTGGGATAAATCTACCCCCAAAAAAATTTACACCCAAAAAATTTGGGCTAATGGGCCCCGATCAAGGGTCCCTAATATTAGCCAATTCTAAATTTCAAAATCTAAATATTCGTTAATTCACGATGATTAGCCACTATGCATAACCCTATGGGGAGCGTCTTTGACATATAGGCATCCCTAACTCTTCTTGCCCTTTCTGTCTTCAGTCTAAGGAATTTATCCATATTTTTTGGATCTATGTTTGTGCTCACTCCCTTTGGGAGTGGATTTTTTCCTATTTTAGATCCTATTCCTATGCCACTCTTGAGTGGAAGCATATCATCCTAGGATACCCCCCATCCTTGCTGGATAATTTTTTGGAAGTGTGGCACTTGTTTTGTATGGTGGCCTTGTACAACATATGGAAATCTAGAAATGATTGTATCTTTGGTAAGTATTCTTCCTCTCTTCACATATTTGCTTTTGAGAAATCTAATATTATTTCATCTATGTATTTTCATATTATAGTTCAGGCTAGTAAGGTGACTATGGAGCTTTCTCATCTTCAAGAGCTTATTGATCATTGGGGGAATGCTCTATGCATAGTCAACCGAGTTCCTCCTGAGTAGGATTATCCCCAAACTTGATCTAGGTCGAGGTAACGTCGTCACTCGGTCCCAAATCACTCTTACCACATCTCAAGGTCCCCCTCCTTATAGAGCTAGCCTTAGTAACCTAACTACTTCTCTCTCACTCCTGGCTCCTTAGCTTGATGTCTTAGTCAAGTTGGGTGCTTTGGTGTTTGTTGCCAACGAGGATTTGTCTATTCACAATTAGGAAGATGTTCTCAACACTTCTTCTTTTGGATAAAGTCTCCTGATGATTTTGTTGCATATTAGTTCTTCATCATTGTGAGGATTCCTCCTTTTTTTGTTCTTGTGGTGTGCATTCAATGTTCATTTGCAATATGTATTCATTGTGTTAGCTAGCTTATAATGTGTACCTACCAGTTCTATAAGGTAGTTTTATTTAGCTGATAGTTGGTTTCTTGGTTTCCCACACTGTTTTTATGGTGGTGGGTTTTCTATTGATGGCATTGGCCATGTGGCATGTTTATTCACCACTTTTTTGTTTGTAAAAATGTATTCTCCTACTTCTTTAATATAAAGTCTTTCTTACATAAAAAGGCTTAAAGTTAAGGTTTAAACACTATATTGTAATTCATTTCTATTTATTTATTTATTATTATTATTTTTTGAATTTACATGGTGGAATCGATAGCCGCCATGAATCCGAGCAGGTTGTTTGGATTTTATGGATGCCATAATATTCTACGTTGTCCATCCAGGAAGCCGCCACATAGTTCTTCACGTAGTCCACCCCTATAACCACCATGCTCTAATCATTTTAAACATTTTACGCCACTGAAAGCACCAGGAAAGGAACAAGAGTTCAGTCCGACGAGGCCCAAGATTTGAAGCTTGGCCCTTCGCTCCCCTTACAGGGTTTGGTTGAACCAATTGGTCTACACCTCGAAACTAATTCATTTTCTATTTATATGATCTTATTTTTAATATTTTTTAGGGGATTCAAGTAGTGTGATAAACCCCTACAACTGATGTAGAGTTGTGCATAAGGGGTTGAATCCGAAATGTACTTGTAAAAAATAGGCGAATCCATTTTGAAACCCTAGCGAATCCTAACCAAATTCATGTAGGAGGAAATGATGAATTACCTTATTTTTTTTTTAATATTGTAAAACCTTGGCAAATTTGATAGTTTTAGCAGGATCGGGTGGAAAATTGGTTCAACCTCAAACTGGGTAGAAAACATTGTTTGTGGATGAGCTAGTTGAAAAACATGGTTCGATGACAGAAAGGGTGAAATCATGATCCGAAATAAGATTGGTGGGAAACACAGTATGGCCTTAGACTCGGTGTAAATTATGGCCCAACCTTGGACTGGGTGAGGATAATGGTCCAGTCTCGGATCGGGTGAGGATAATGGTCAAACCAATTGTAAATTATTATATGACCTCATATCGAGTGAAGATAATGTTACGGCTTCAAACTGGATGTAAACAATGGTCGTATCAGGTGTAGATAATGGTTGACATATTACTGAGTGCAAATAATAGTCGACCTTCTACCAGGTATAAATAATGGTCGTACTGGGTGTAAATAATAGTTTGACCTCGAATCGGGTGGAGATAATGGTCTGGCATCAAACTAGGTGAAGATAATAGTCTGACATCGGGCTGAGTGAAGATAATGGTCCAGAAATGAAACGAGTGTAGATAATAATTGTACCTGGTACAAATAATACTTCGGTATCAAACCAAGTGAAGAGAATGGCCCGATATCGAAACAAGTGTAAATGGTGGTTATACCAATGCAAAAATGGTCTAGATTCAGACCAAGTGAAGATAATGGTCTTACCTCAGATAGGATGAAGACTATGTCTAAAATCAGATCGGGTGTAGATAATGGTCATACCGGGTATAGATAATAGTCCAACCTCCAACCAGGTGTAAATAAATATCCAACTTTGGATTGGGTGAGGACAACGCTGCCACACATCACACAATTAATCATCGCCTAGTGCATGTCCAATAACATGCTGCCATGTGTCCACCGCCATCAATTTTGTCTATAAAAAGGTATTAATAGTTATTTTTTTAGGATATTTTCTTTTGCACGAGATCAGAGCAAAGCTGCAAACCCTTCCCTCCCCCAAGCGACCATTACCCTGCACCTTTCCATAGCGATGGCCATCATGTTGACCACCTCTCAAAAAAAATTATTTAAAAATCAAATCTACGTCAGATTTTTAGACTTATTAACCACACCTGGGAACAACCATAGATGGGTCAAAAATGCAGGTTTTGAGGATTTAATTTCTATGCCACATTTTAGAATAGATAAAATTGCTCTATTCAATATTTTTGAAGGCTACGATAATGATCTGGCAATGATTAGTCTAACTGTACATAATAGAAAATTTTATTTTACAATCAAACCCTCTGATATCTAGAGATTGATTGGTCTTCCACATAAGGGTCTCGCTTCCATTTCATAGAAGTTAGCTCCCTCTGTGGATGATAAAGTTTTCCTGGTGACCAACTACGATATCGCTTTTGATGCAGGAGCATCCAACGAAATTTGGGAAATTTTATTTTATTTTCCTAAATTTTAGTGCATTTTGCCGGGGCCATAACTTCTCAACCTAGAGTCCTATTTGTCCAAAAAATCCAGTTTTCGGGGCCAAATTCCATCATCTAGTGCCCCGAAATTAGGTTTTAAAATTACTTACCTAGTTTTTTATGCTTTTTGAGTTGTTCGGAGGTTAATATATCCTAATGTATTTAGAGTTAGGACTTGAAACTTTATTTTTGGCTTGTCTATTGTAAGAGGGATGCGCACCCCAATTTTGGGCCCCATCCGACTCATTTTCAATTTTTAGGGTTTTTTGGCTATATAGCCACAGAATGAGGGTTTGTGAGGAAAAATATTTTCCAAGATTTTGAATGAGAATTGGTTTGAGCAAGTTTGGCTCTCCATCATCTTTGGATTCGTTGTCAGGTATAATTCTCATTACTTGATTATCTTAAACTTCACAACTTAAAATTTGTTATGTCATCTAATTTTTTTTGTAGCTTCTACGGCGAAGTCCAAAAGAGGGTTAACTATTTTCTCAATTACGAACAATGATTTCAAGGCAATTGTTGAGTTTTTCCAAGCAAGATTGTTTCTTCTTGGAAGAACAGATATTTTATTCTGGTCATTGGCTTATATTGTTTTTTGGTTTAAATTACCATGAAAGATTCAATTGATGTACATATATTTCTTATCACATTAGATCAGAGCTCTATATTGCTCAAAAAAAATTAGACAAACCTTCCATGATAGCCTTGGTAAACTATATTTTAGAACTTTATTATAAAAGTTTTCATAATTTGCAGGATATTGGTTCACCGACTGTAGTACACGCAACATTACAAAGCATTGTTATGACTACCGAAGAGCTGAAGGTAATTATTCTATTTTTTACCATCAAATAATTTATATATTTTAGCATATTTTTTAATTTATATTTTAACTTTTTATTTACACCTAAATGTAGAGTAAGGCAGCCATCGCTTGGGTAAAACACAATGCTGTTGTCAGGGGTCACATGCCAAAGTACGGTGCTGATTCATAAGGCATGTTGTGTGAATCATCACCACTACAGAGGTCTCATAAATGTATGAAGCCAACTTCTTCTCCCGGTCCTCCTCAATATGTGCAAACACATGTCGTGGAATGTGAATCTAGTTTTTCGGGCCCAGATGAATGACAGGTAAGTTTACTATTTCGAGTTTTGTTGATTCATTACCATTATTGTTTAGTTGAAATTATATTTATTTTTTCATTTTTGTATGTTTTCAGTTTTACATCCCACCCTCCCACACACTCATAACCAGTTGTCTTCGTTGGCTGAAGAACATCAAGAGATCTCTTCGTTGGTTAAGTGTGTTTTCACTAACTAAATTTATCTACTTTGATTTTTTTTAATAATATCTTGTTAAAATGTATTTAGGTCTCTCCCAACAATTTACTGAAAGAAGGAAGGAAACGATACCACCACCACCGCCACCACCACAATCAGGACAACCTCAACAATGACACCAATTAATGTGAGGTTACATTGGTGGAAAAAAACTTGTTGGATCGAGATTACGAGCATAATTCGCACCATCCAGGACACAAAATTTTACATTTTCATCCTTGTCATTTTCAACTGGTTGTTTGTTGAAAGATGTTTTGACCTCCGGATTAGATGTGCTAGCATTAGATCAAGATTATCTTTTATAGGGGAACATTGAAGGGTCTAAAGTGTTAGAGATGTTTCAAGGACTACAAAAATAAGAAATTCCTATAGTTGAGAAAATTTCATCATCGTCTTCTAACACCATCGATCCTGATCCTCAAACTGAGGATGAAAAAGTTACTTTTTTAAAAAATTATTTGGTTTCTAATAATTGTTATGCACTGATCCAGGACCCTTTGCTTAAAAATATAAAGGAAATGAAGGATTGGGAATTTTGAGCAAATATCCTTATCAAGGAAATAAATGTCTACTATAAAAATTATGGTAAAAGGGAAGAAATTTTCTCCCCAATCAGAAACCAACCTGAGAATCTTGTTGAGTTGTTACATCAAGCTCAATCAGGATTGGTAAACCCTTCTGTCTTATGATGATCAAATTTTAAATATTATGTTGAATAGGTTAGAGAACCTAAATGCTGAAGCCCAAGCATATTACAACCTATGGGCTTCTAATAAGAAGAATTTTTTAATCACTGAGGCTGCAGGAGATGCAATTGAGGTGAGACTTTAGATGCAATAAAATTTATCATTATCTTTTGTAATATAACTCTCGACTAACTAAGGTTTTCTTTAACTTTTTTGCAGGAAAATTTATTTGGGGGCCCATCTTATTGACTAAGTAACTCTCCAAATATGAGTTTGACTATCATAAAATATATTTGACGTCTCTTGATGGCAATAATGCATTGGATAAGTCCAAATGGATATTATACGGTGATAAATTTATTATTTTCTTGATTGAACTAAACACTTGGTCAATATTTTCCTGACTGAACTAAGCACCTGCCCGACATTCTCTTCTAAAACCTAGATAAAACACCACATTTTGGTTGCACTCTCTTCCAAAAAGGGTCTTCAAATAACTCATTTCCAGTGTTCTACTTTGTTGGTTAGCCTCGGATGTGTGCATGGATTAGTCGAATCTAATTTCCCATTCATATGAGGTATCGTGTGTGGTTAAGTTTGACATTTTCCTTATAAAGAGAATAGTTTGTAATTTAATGTTATATACAGGAGGAGAGTTAAATTCCAATCTATTAACGCAACATCAAAACTTAATATAATGGAGGCCATTACTTTTCAAGGGTATGAATGATCCAAGCATATGACCATTTTGGGGCATGGTGATGCAATGGAATAGGGGTGGTTTCTCTTTGATGACAAGTTATTTCGGATAACATTAACTTGACAGTTTGGGTACTCTCTTCAAGTTAGCATTACACAATGGCTCCTTATTTATTTGCACTCTTGAACTTTGACAAGCATGACAACACCTATAATCCCCTAGACGACATGCTTCATGATAATGAAAAGAATCCCAAATGATAAGTTCTCTTGATGGAAGAATGTATTCCAAATGACAACTTTCCTTGACACCAAGATGTCTTTAGTTAGTAGAACAACAAGATTTAATCTCAAGACAACAAGATTCAGACAACACAATTTAGGACAATGTCTCTAGACAAGAAGTACCATGACTGTAGTTATTGAGACTGCATGACAAAAAGGAAAAAGACTAGTTCTTTTGAATTCATGACAATAACTCTTGGGATTACAAAATTCCCTTACATAAGATGATCAGGTTCTAAATGGTGATTCTTCAAGATGACACTATTGGAGATGACAAATTGAAAGATGACTATTTCCAAGTCAATAGTTAAGTAGACAATATTCTTTATGACAACACTTCTCATAATGTACCACAAGACTACATGAACCATATCACACATCCAAGAAGGAAATGATGTATTTTTTGCTTTGTTTAAATGTTTCCCCTCTGATGATAATATCTAGATAACAAATCACCCTTCTTTTGGAATGATTCTCTCATTGCTTCCCCTTGAACAAAATCTTTGCTCAAACTATCACAAAATCTACACTCACTTGCAAACCTACATATACTAGACCATGCAATCTACAACATACATATCAAATAACACAAAGTAGATATCATTTAAACATGCACTTAAAAGATAACTTGAGGGAATAACAATGTATTACCTATATAATAAATAATTGTACATCAAAAAATACATTTGTCCCCCTTCCTCTGGATACCTCTACACCATTTTATTTTACTTCCATTCCATTGTCTGATCCTCCTCTCTTATCTCTCTCTCCTCTCTTCTATTCTTCTATATTTATTTATACTTGTCGACCTCTCTATTTATTTATATCTTGGGTAATTACTATAATATCCTACTATAACAACCCGTCTATTAGTGAGATTTGTTAAAGGCTAACAATAGCCTTCATCTTGTATTATTTATACATGAAATATTTGGTTGATTATCATTATGTTCAAATAGTGTAGGTTTTCACCCTACCATCATTCACTACCTTTCTATCAAACCACCATGGTCTTTCCCATAAGATATGACAAGCATCCATCAACATGATGTCACATAGTATCTCATCTTTATAAGAACCAATTTGTAAGTCTACCATACATTGTTCACACACCAAAATTTGATGTCCCTTTTGCAACCATGAAACCTTATATGAATTTGGATGTTCAATTCTCTTCAAACCAAGCTTTTCTACCATCTTCATAGACACTAAATTATTCATACTTCTGTTGTCCATAGTCACCTTGCAACATTTACCTCTTGACTTACAAATGTTTCTAAATAAATTCCTTCTTTACATAGGTTCATACACCTCTTTGGATGGTTTTAACAATACCCTTTTCATCATAAAGGATTCTCCTTGTTCTAGTTCCTCCATGTGCTTCGATGAAACAAAACTTTCTTCATCTACTTGTGCAATTTGATTACGAGTTCCTTTTCCATACCCGCTAGTCTATTGTACTTGAGGACACTCAAATGCTCGATGTAATTCTAAGTACCTATAACACTTGTAAGTAAAACCACATCCTCTACCACTACTTAATCCACCTCATCCTCTCGACGATTCACCCTTTTCTTAGGTACTTTTATTGAAATTACTTTGAGGAGTGCTAACTTCTCCTTCTTGCAAATGTTGCTTTCTACCATTATTTGATTGTTCTTTTCATCTAGAATTATTTTGTTGTTTGTGAATCAATGTTTCTTCTGCCTTGAGTGCATATTGATATACCTCTTCAATAGTTTTTATTCAAATCTTACCAATATCATCTTGTATGGATAATATATTCCATTTATGTATCTCATAACTTTCTCCTCATCATCTTCAACACGACTTGCTCTTATGGTAAACTTATAAATTTATTGAGTATATTCTTTCACTCCCAACTCCTTTTGATTGAGATTTTGGAGTCTTCTAAACAACCGAATTTGATAATCAACAAGTAAAAATTTAGACTTCAATTTGGATACAAACTTATCCCATGTTTGGATTATATCTTTACCTTTTTGTTGTCTCTTTGTTTGGACATGATCCCACCACAAGGATGCATGCCACTTAAGTTTTGTACAGGTAAACTTCACCTTCTTGGGGTCTTCTATTGATTCAAAATCAAAATATTTCTCCATCTCTATAATCTAGTCTATGAGTTCCTCAGGATTCAAACTTCCATTATATGATGGGGTTTCTATCTTTGGCTTCCTACCCAGGTTAGAAATTGCCTAGATTAATCACTCCTCTAGTTCTTCCTCATGAGCCTCCACATGATCAACTTCCTCTTCTTCATTGTCACTAATCTCCTCAAGATGAACACCTCTCTTTTGGGTTGTTTTGATCGGATCAAGTCGAGCGATTGTTCTTCTTAGGTTGTCTATGGGTGAGGGTCCTCATGATATTCATTTTCTATGTTGTTTCATCTATTATTATATTGCGGCACTTATTAAGGCGCTCACTCCTTGCATAAGATGCCCTTTCGAACTGTGTTTAAGTTTAAATTTATAAATTTAAAATAAATATTGTAGTTGTATTATTTTCTTATTGATTGATAAGTGTAATTTTCAGTTTTACCACGAATCATGGCTGGAAAAGGAAATGCTCAACCCTATACATCGATCATTAAAATTCTATTAAAGTTTATCATACTATCTGAATTTAAATAAATAAAAAATAAAAATCTACAGAAACAAATGGTTACTATACACGAATAGCAAGATACCAAAATAATATAAATAATAATCACTGATAATATTAATAATGTTGGTAAGAGTTTGTGACAATAGAATATAAAAATTGGTGACAGTAGACTCTGATCCGCTTTGAATTCCACTCTGCTTTATTAAACAAATCAAGATCCCGTTCACCAGACAATCAAATCCTTCTAAAAAAGCAAAAATCATCGCTGATATTAATAGCTGCAGCGCCTACCGCCCGTAGTGGAAGACGGTCACGTTGTACCCGATAACTGCGTTGGGGCCTTCGGCGGAATACGTCTTAGCAAAAGCATATCCTCTGGCCATTCGAAAGTGCCCGCTTCCTCCAACGATTGGCAGCTCCCTCGTATTCCTCATCACCATGTTCTTCCCCACAATACTCAGAGAGCTACCCTTGTACCTCCCGCTCTCCATCGTATACGTCAACGCCATCAGCAGACTGAATTCTGCCTGGGAGGCCATCGCATATAGCCCCTGCGCTCTCCCCAGCAGCTTCGATTTCGGGTGAGGGGTCTCGGTGAGAGGATCGTCTATCACATACATCGGACCGAAAGACGAAGCCCCGGCTGAAAAGTTCATGGGATTCTGCGGCGCCACTTGAACCGCAGTAGCATTTCCCCCCAACACAATGTCGTGCATGTAGAACTCCAAATGGGTCACTTTCTCCTTCAACTTGGGCCTCGGACGCCTCGCTTCTGCATTTACACCGCTAACACAAAAACAAATGCCTAACATTGTCAGAAATAGAATGCCCTTCCCACATTTCTTCTCCATCGCAGTGCCAACGAAAACAGCGAGCATTCAAAGATAACAAAAACAACGAGAGAGAGAAGAAAAGACAATGTGGAACCTACTCAGATCGTCTGGCTTTAAAGAAGGGAGAGGTGGCCTGAGCTGTGCCCGCACCGGCCAAGACCGTGGCCTGAGAGGTGGGAGAGGAGACGTATGGAAATGTTCAAGTTAGTCAACCTAATTCGTCATATGTCCGCTCTCTTCTTCTTTGCTTGCTATAAATGTGGCGGTGAAATATTCTCGTGAGGTCAGTTAGTCAACCTGCACGCTGTACGATTCCGATACTTCGGGAAACTTCCCATAAAATGGTTGTTGAATGGGATACCATAAAGAAAGACAATATATTATTCTAAGCTCCGCTGCTCATAATTCAAATTTGTCGGTGTGCCTCCTCTATTAGGGGAGGGACGCGGGTTCCGCGTGAAGACATAAGCAAGGCTTAAAGTCAAGTCTGCTTTACATAATTTAATTGTGTTCTAGAACGTCTCGTCGGTGAGAAACTGAGAATGGTCTTCTCTGTTCGCTATTGAATTTTCATTTTATGGTTTCCAAACAATTTGTGCTATCTGTTTGTAGGGCCTCTTAGCGTAAAGACATTATCTCATTAACCTAAAATATCGTAACCCATGCTTTAAACAAAATTACTATAGGAAAAAGCATGCATATTGAAATCTTGAGTTTGTCTTCTCGTCATCATCAACATAGGTCTAACCATGTGCGGTCTAACCATGTGCAACATATTAAAGGGGAAAGAAAATACAATTGCATAGAACTTCTAGAGTTTTTTTCAAAATGATTACAACTGCACAAGATTCCTCTCGTTGTTGACTGGGAAACCATATAGAAAGAACCATTCAACGAGAGGAAGTTTGTTGGGAAGCCGTAAAGATTAATACAAGATTGTTGAATGTGAAATAGTAATGATTAATACAAGATTGTTGAATGACGTTGGGAAACTTTTGTAGAATTCGGAACAGCATTGTATTATTGAAGGGGAGATTAAATACATGTAGGCATTCCTGGATTAGCCCGGAATGGGCGCATCTCAACAGGATGCCGCTGCAACAATCTGCAACAATATTAACCAGTTGCTAAATAATAATTAACAACTAACAAATAGCTACTAAAGTACGCT